>CM034146.1:626598871-627238387 GCA_019776745.2 Taxus chinensis
CTCACAGGTCGTCCCAACAAAGAGGGTGAATTTTTGGCAAAAATTGAAGACAAATGAATCATTTTTTCCTACACAAGGATATGTAAGAAGTGTGTTTTTCTTTGTTGGAAAAGAACATTTAGTTTCACTACCCCTGCAGTGTATTTCAATGGATCATCCATTCATGTAGTGTCTTGACTTCATTGGCATGATAAATCCACCTTCGTCACAAGGACACAAGTGGATCTTGACTACTACAAACTATTTTGCACGCTCGACAGAAGTAGTAGCTTTGAAAGAAGCTAACGAGACTTCAATATTATCATTTTAAGAAGGGATAGTTTGGATATTTGGTGTTCCAACAACTATCATTTTATATAATTCCTTAGCGTTTCTCGGTGCAAAGGTAAAAAATTGGGTTGTCAAGCATGGAATTTATTTAAGCACTTCGTCTAATTATTACACACAAGGTAATGGGTTAGTTGAAATTACTAACCAAAATATCTTGAGGATCATCAAAAGAACACTGAAGGACAACCAAAGAGCTTGGTATCTAATGTTAAATTTAACACTTT
The DNA here is from genome assembly GCA_019776745.2 of Taxus chinensis. Lineage (NCBI taxonomy): Eukaryota > Viridiplantae > Streptophyta > Pinopsida > Cupressales > Taxaceae > Taxus > Taxus chinensis. The sequence continues at coordinate 626,599,426 of CM034146.1, forward strand.
TGGCTGACAAAATGACTCGTAAAAGATCATTTGGCAATTCACCATACAAACTTGTTTATGGATGAGAGGCAAGAATGCCAACCTCATTTGAGTTTCACGCATTGGATTTACAGAATCAGATGGAACAACTTGAGAATGACCCATTGCAGGTTCATTATGCATAATTAATGGAACTATAAGAGCTAAGAGATCAATCTCATCTGAATATGGAAAAGAATCAAAGGCTTATGAAGAAGACATTTGATAAAAAGGATAAGTACAAAGTCTTTAATGAAGGAGAGATTGTGTTAAAATGGGATATTGATCATGCAAATAAAGGAAACCACATGAAGTTTGATATAATATGGAGTGGTCCTTATATGATTTCAGCTTGCAAAGAACATAATGTATTTTATCTTTAAAGGTTGAATGGAAAGGAACTTCCCATTCCTGTGAATGGTATATTTCTCAAACATTGTTATTGAAAATCCTACAGTGTTTGGTTAGAGTAGAATTTCCCTCTCAATAAGTGCAGTTCATGCACATCATCATGTTTTCAATTCAATAAGTTCCCTCGTGCACGTGATCTAGTTTACCATATCGTTTCCCGACTTTAGTGTTTTTTTCAGAAGGGTTAGTTTTTCAGAAAATGTAGATTTTGGTTATATGTTTTTGACTTCATGTCCAATGGAAAAGAGAAAGGCACTCTTATACAAGCTAACAGGAAGCTTTCCCCACAAGATCGCCAGAAATGTTGAAAAATTTTGCACTTGTGTAAAAAAATTCAACTCGAAACTTTGTTTTTCGATAGAAGGCATTGATGAAATGGACCTAACTAGGGGGGAAGTAATATAGTTTTATTATGTTTTTTAGTTGCAGCAATTGATTAAAAAAATGTAATATGTAGGTATGTGTGATGTTATAGAATGTATCATCTCACATAGACTTCCATTCTTTGTTTGTCTTCAACAAGGAAACACAAAATTCCCGAAGGACCAATGCATTACCTTGATGAAGGACGGAATCACAATTTAGGTGAAATGTTAAATTCAGGAGCAGTAAACATAGTTGTAGTTTACATGAATGAGAGTTCATTTTTAAGTTATAGGTACATCAAACCTCATTACTTCTTCACGTTAAATACATTTAATTATGGGATTGAGTTGTTTATTTCATTATACAATCAATATCCATCATAAAATATGAATGCATAATGAAGTATACAACTCAGTTACAGAAATTAATGTTATTTATTCACTAATAAACTCAATGTTTCCCACACAATCCATGGGATGTAACTCATAAATAATGAATAAAGAAGTACATGTGCACAAAGTGAAATGTAAAAGAGTATAGAGGAAACCCATCGTTGCCTTGGGTTTTCTTCTAGTCTTCTTTGTCTCCAATTCTAGCTCCATGTTTCCTCTTTGTTGTAAGAAACTACAATGTACCTAAAAAAATAAAGGAAAATGACATCAGTCGAGAGATCAAGGTTTGATCTATACTCATTTATTGTGTAACTGCATGCAAATGGATTTCTTAATATCATAAGCAGAAGGTACATCAAAGAAAGATATAGATTTAAGAAAGAAGTATCTTACAGAAGCACATATGATTCCCATAATTATGATAAAAAAAAATAAAAAGAAAAAAGATCATCACATGGATACAAGAGAGGCTACAAGCCTCTTATTCTTTGAACTATTTTCTAAGTGTGCAGGTACATGTAGGAGATAAATAAAGAAAGGAGTATATTTTCATGAAGTAACTGTTACTTCTACAAGTACAACAAAGTTTTTCAAAATAAGAAGGATGGAAATCAGTTCTTTTCATTCAATTTAAGTGAAGAAATAATATGGACTTCCAGATCATGATTTATAAAACTTGAAGTAGGAAAAGGAATGTTTCCAAGTTAAATATAACTATGTTATAGAATACCATTTTCATTCATCAAATTTCTTGTGGATGTAACATGCTATTGTATATGCAGGTTGAGGGAAGAAATTATTTTCAACATTTCATTTTGAAAAGAATGGACAACAAGAAAAATAAATTTTTTTCCATATTGAAGAAGCATCAAGATTACAATTTCAATTTAAAGTCTATATAATGATTGGAAAATAGAAAGCTACATCAGAAGTAAAGGAACAAATATTTATTTAAGAAAAATAAATACAAGAATACTGATCTTGTTCGAAGTCACAAGACCTACAGATGCAGATTCAATAAATTTAGAACAACTAAGAGGAATGATTCATCTTTGATTTTTCACTTCAAGTCACAAAGAACAAATACACAAAGCATGAATAAAGAAATGTGAAGAAGCTTTTAAGAGCTTGATTTCAAAATTGAACAAGAACAAGTTAATAAAGTAGAAGTGCCCCAAACATAAAGATCATAGAGAGCTTTTCAGAATAAGTGAGACATTTTTTTTTTTCAATGATCTAATAACTAAAAATCCAACATTTTAAATCAAGATGTTATATCACTCAAGAATATCAAAAAAATATCATTAAAGTGTTTCAGAAGAACATAAAGTACAATCTAGAATTTTTGAGTTACTTTGATCATTTTCCATTAAAGGAAAGAAGAGAAAGTAATTTTTCATGAAGTTACAGTACTATCATTATTCAAGAGAAAGAACCTAATAGTAATTATTATATATCCAAAATGAAAGAAACTTGGTTAAAAACAGAGTAGAAAGATTCAAGGCAATATAATTGAGAACAACTGCATTCAATGAATTTTTAAGCCATCGTGATCATGCTACATTGAAGGAAAATATTGTAGAGTACAACTTCCATCGAGACAGTTCAAAGATATACATGTGCTATATTAAATAAAGAATAAGATGAAGATGAAGGGCAAATATCAAAGAAAATAAAAGTCATCTAAAGCTTTGAATATTCAATAAAGTAGAAGTTATGCTAATAAAAATACATTCAAAACCATCTATTATAGAAGGTTTAGTCATACATAGTTTCCCATCATTCCTAATGGAGCAATCAAGTATGATATGGTTGTTTTGGCATAAGCAATTGGAGCAAAAAATCTACAAACATCATAATGCAAGCCTCATGTATAAGGTATGTAGTTCAAAAGGAAGACTAGCCATTCAGGAGATATAAAATTCTAAAGGTTAGAGTACATGTATCTTCAGAATCAATTTAAGTTGGGACAAAAATACAAACTTCAGTACCTTTTAAGAAAACTTCAAATTTCAGGGAACAGTAATGAATGTTATGCATGGAGAATAGTTTTATGAAGAGAAAAAACTTTATTATTGTCAATCAAAGAAATACATAGATTGATCCAGCTTCAAATAAAGACAGGTTTCAAGAGCAACAAATCAAAATACAAAAAATTTAGGCATCTCGGAAATATATTAAAAAAATGCATAGCTAATTCATGGGTCAATCACCAACAAATTTGTGAAGCAGATTCTTACTCACAAGATCTTTATGACTGAAAATTTAAAATAAAGTTTTCGAATGTCAATTCTTATTTATCTTGTGTTTAAAGAAAAGTTGTTGAAAGCCATGGATTTTGGGGTAAGAATTCCTAAAGAATCCCCAAAGGCTTCAAGCAACAAATGAGTGGACCATCCGATAAGAAATGAGCAATATTTTCTAACTAGCATACATTATGAAGTAAACACTCAAATTTGAGCTAATTAAAACTATCTCTATTCTTTGAAAACTTAAAATAATGGACCTAGTAAGCCCTAAGCAATCAGTTTTAGTGAGTAAGAGAAAGAGATCTTTCCATTATACGATTTTGAGCCAATGGTTTTTCTGTTTTAAACCTCTAAATTGGATTAGCAATACAAAAAATTAAGTAAATAGCTCAATATCTAAACTAGAAATGAAATCTAGAACCTAGATGCAAAATACTATAATCTATGCTTAGGAAGAAGGGAGGAATTCTTGAAAATGAGAGAGGGGTTCTAGCCCTATATATAGTTTTCCATTTGGGAAAAAGTGACACTTGAGTGCATGTGGGACAAACAATAAATTCCAAAAAACACTTTTAGCAAGTCAAAGCTTACTTTAACTAGGTTTAGGGAGTGACAAACCATGCTTAAGCTTAGTAAAACATGTTTAGGAGGTGATTAGGGTTTAGAGAGAGTTTTAAAAGGGTCAGATCAATCCAATGGAATGGATTGATAGACCAGGAGGTGGTAGAAGTGGACTAGAAGAAAGTAAGAAGCTAATTTAGTTAGAAAGAAGCTATTATAGCTTGTTTAAATGGTTCATAAAAGGAAAAATGACAAAAGGGATGTCGTAGGAAGAAAGTTAGATAGGTCGAACCGGCGGTGTATCGTCAGTTTGCAGGGAGAAACACAACTAGTGCAATATTAGTCGTAATAGTGCATTAGCCAAACTACAGGTGTCTACATTTTCCCCTCTTTGAGTTGATGTAAGTTACATGACTTCGAAGAAAGTAGAAAAATATAAAAGAGAAGAAAAATTCTGAAGGGATAGAAGAAAAATTAATAGGATGAAGGATGCCCCCTCGAGTGTCGAAAGCGTGATGAAAGAAGTCAGTTGACGATTGAAAATGAAAGAAGAAAGAGGAAAGGGAAGTGTGAACAGAAGAAGATGAGAAACAAGGAAAGATATATTGACTTATCCACAAATCAAATGTATTCAATTTTTAAATCATCATTTTGCTTAGAGACCTCCTCACCAATCCTTATTAAAAATGTTAGCATTCAACAGGAACATATAATGACATGAGAAGCCAAGATACAAAACAACTCTCTATTGCTAAAATGCCAACTCTGCACAACATACAAACATGTAATGCAATATGAGAAGTAAACAAACTCACGTAACAGGGAAATAAGTACAGTCACACACACTTAAACCAACAACGTTCAAGAAGGTTACACAAATATTTTTTTATCAAGCTGAAGTCCCAAATGTTTTGACAAATGACAAGGGTAAGAACGATACCCCAAGTAATATGGACATGTAAGAGAAATGACAGAGGACACTTGGGTCTAATGAAAAAGCAACGTGCACGATGAAATAGTACTAGGAAACTAATAGTGCCCCAGAGTATAGAAAAAGTAAGCAGCAGTTTTTTGCAAATGATTGTAGATCAGGGTAATTCACAAGACGTTGTTTCCAAAGATGTGGAAAATGTCAGTAGGATATGGGATGAGTGCCATGTAAAAGACAAAGATTTTAGCCGAAAAATGAGCTGGTTACCGATTTTAGTTCATTTTCAAAGTTTTATACTATTTTGGATATTTCTAAATCAATGTTATAATTTTTAAATTTTTTTGATCGGTCAGAAGAATTCAAAATATCAAAGATCTTCTGAAAAGGACGCGCAGAGGTGAACGGGGGAAGCTAAGGATGCAAAAGAGCCAAAAGAGGATCCCCATGGAAAGAAAGACATGGTGATACTAATTATTTTACATGATTATTTTTCATGACGAGAGGTAGATAGATGAAAAAGAGGAATCAAAACAGAGGAAAATGCCTATAAGGTTCGTAATCAATGCCAGGGTTAAGAGGAGGTGTCCACAGGGTAGCACAAAGTGCCCTAGCATGTGAAAATTAATAAAAATAATTATTTTAATAATAAAAGCAATTATCACGGCAGGTAGAAGAAGGTTAGAATGATCAAGGTGGGGAAAACATGCCCCAAGGGCATCACAACAAGTTAATATACCCACCCGGGGGCGGGGGGGTAAAAGCAATCATGATTAATTCATTTGTACTAGAGCTCTTACAATTTTTTACCGCGAGGTGTTAGTGAGAGAGCCTAGAGTGTGATGGAGAGGTTACCGATGAGATGGAGGTGAGTAGACCAGATCTGAGAGTACCAGTGAGACCCCGCAGATGGACCCTTTATGAGTGGTTTATCCCTTCTCTCTTAAATTACACATTTAATGCTTTTTAGGTCATTTCTAGGGTAGGTAGGTGGGAAAAATACACATGCGTGTGCGCGCATGTGTTGAAACTACGGGAATGTGTATGCATACACGTAAAAAAAGTAGATATGTGTAGGTGTATGTGTTGAAAAATGCATATGCACACGTGTATCCATCGAAGGGGGTAAGATGGGGACGCTCGTGTGTAGGTGTCGAACCAAACATGTAGGCACTGGGGGAATTTTTTGATTTTTACCGGAAACAGATGTGCACACACATGCGCGCTGGGAGGGATGCATAGGCATCACACTAGGTACAGTGGCATCCCACGTGGCATACACGTAAAAAGAGGAAAAGGTAGGGGTGTGTATGCGTCGATTAGGGAACATAGGCATCAAGGAGGATGTGCGTGCGTCGAAAGGGGTGCGCATGCATCTGGAAGAAAATGAAACACACTTATAGCATTAAAATATCAAAGTATAGAGGAGAATAACTAAAAGAACTTAGAAGAAAAAGGGAAATTAGTAAGTTAAAGGACTCAGCGAACCATTTTTCCTTAGAAAGATAGCTAGAAGTTAGATAACTTCCTAACACTTGTTTTTGATGTTGTAACATAGATTACCCACACTTCAAATGCGGGAGAGATATGGCTGCCTTGAAACGATAGAGGTGAAGTTTGAGGATGGAGATAGGGGGATATTAGATATCCTCCTTTATGTCACAGGGTTACCCTATGTAGTTGACATGCCCTAGATCACATTGGACCCCGACCTTCTTACAACCATAGCAAAGAGATGGCATAGTGAGAGCCAGTGCTTTCGGCCACCTACAAAGGAGATTACCATCATGTTGGAAGATGTCTAGTGCATCCTACGCATTCTTATCATTGTCCAAACCAATTCAGTATGTAAGTGATAGAGTAGCATTGGATGGATGCATAGCAAAGTTGTTCGGGGGTCCCGACGCTACCTTAATGTGAGATGATAATGCATTTATCATGGTGCATCAAGGAATTTTCTCTAGATGGGTTCCGTGGTTTATATGATGGCCTTTGTCAGCGGAGTTTTACTCCTTGACAAGACCGGTTCCTCATCCCCCCTTGGACTACTGGGGGGTCATACTTGGAGAGAGTTATTACTGGGGCCAATGCATTCTGGCACATCTTTACTAGGATCTACACCTTATCACCTACTACCGTTAGAAGACGGTAGGCCCGGCCAGGCTCCTTATGATATGAGCCTGGGATCACATTGCTATTGGGCACCCCTTAAGCATCTTGAGAGTTAAGGATCTAGAGGAGCCATCTACCATGGGTTAGGTCCCAGTCAAGGACGATGTTCGGCCTTACAGGGGTGATCCTTATCCTTATCATCGAGAGCTTGATGACCTACAGTAGGCGGCCATGGTATGGAGGCTGTATCAACATTACCAGTGGCTCGAGGATGCCCAAGAGCTATCTATAGCCGGAGTAGAGCATTATATCATGGGCAGCCACAACTATATGTGGGAGTTTTATAGGGTTGATAGATGCCAGCAACAGTCTGGCACCACACAGGATGTTCTAGGGCCTGATATGTGGTACACGCAGAGGGCGGCGCGAGTATTTTGACATGGGGCCATAGATAGCCTTTGATAGAGCCTAGCCCAGTTTTACATAGGTAGTACCCATTTCATGGGTGCCCTTGAGGCAGGTGCGAGATCTAGGGTGCACAGCAGAGTACGAGGCCCTGGTATCATGGCATGATTCCTCACAGGCTGACCATTCTGAGGGCAACATATGAGGTAGGTGTGAGGTCTCCTCCAGTGGGGTCACCTAGCGATGACAATGGCGCTAGAGGTGGTACTAATGATGATGATTTAGATGACGAGGGTGGCCTTGATGTGCAGCATTGGGTTAGAGGCAAGGCTCCATAGCCACAGGTATAGGGGTCCTAGGCCTATACCTAGACATGCACACCAGGCCCTAGCTTGTCCATTACCTCTAGTAGGCATTCCAATGGCCATATATGTTCCATTGTATTAGGTTCTACCATAACAAGGTCCACCTCCTCAGGCTCTAGGAGGTGGTGATGGATAACTTACTGCACTACAATAGCATTTACATGCCGCGATAGTTGTACAGCTTCAGGTGGCTGCAGAGAGAGATCAGGCCAGAGCACAGATTCAGGGTTTGATTGTCGAGAAGGAGGACCATGCCAGGTCTCAGTTACATGATAGTGGTAGGGCCATACAGTCGGGGTCAGATTACACACTTGGCAGCACAGGGTGCTTCGTTAGTGGGTGCCTTAGGCCAGGCATAGAGACAGTTACATAGTGTCATGGTTTAGGATGACCAGGTGCAGGCCGAGGGATAGACCTATCTGATAGAGAGATACCAAGCTTGTGTTGAGCTCCAGAGTATCACACTGGAGCAGGATCGAGAGGCTGCCGCTGCTAGGTAGGCTGATGACAATAGAGGTCAATTGATAGTTGAGCTTGATGTCTCCCTACAGGTAGCCTTAGCCACAGAAGATGATGATTTGATACGTGACACCATCAGGGCCACATGTGAGGCTCTTTATTACAGGACAACTTACTTTTGATTAGTTCCAGTAGAAGAGTGAATGACACCTTATGCCCAGCTTGATGTGAGCCGCACAGGCTCTAGATCATGGAAGTCATCCAGGTCAGTACAATAGCTAGCCACATAGCCGAGTACACAACAGAGGGGTACACAAGGTCTTCCCTCACATTTGGCAGGTTCTTCAAGGGCAAGCCCATCACAGCCTCCATTATTCCATCCTCCAGGACATGGTCCCAGCAGCCCTGGTGAGGATGAGAGTTGCGGCTGAGTCTCCTACTCATGCCATGATATATGTATGTATTGGATGTATATGCCTCTTATGAAGGTGAGTTTTGACTATGTATATATTCTTTGGATTCTTTTGTATATGCCTCTGTATGTAGGCTTAGTATTTGATCCCTGCACCTTTTATATGGCAGATGGACAGAGCATTTTTTATATACTAGACTTTGACATATAGATTTTTATTATACATGTACCATATGGGCACTTTCTTGTATACCTTTGTCATGCAGTGATATATTGTCATGGTAATTATGTTTCATTGATGTTCATGTTATATATCTTGTTTCTTTTCATGTATGTGACATACTTTCAAATGTAGAGATGTCTATGTTTTCCTTTCATAGTGATGATATACTTGTGTATTTGATATCATGTGTTTTGATTTATGAGATGTTTAATTCCATATGGCTAGTATTTTGGGATGATACTAGATGATATTGGTGTGGGGGGGGGGGGATAGATTAGTGATTATGTGCAACCCCTCTTGCCCCCATTGATGATACGATATGTGATGATTAGCTTAGCATACATGCATGATGTAATACTTAGCATTTTATTTATATATGATGTATAGATTATGTTAGATGTGATGATAATGATGGATGATAGATGATAGATGTGATAACAAACAAATGTGCTAAATAAACACACAAGCAAAAGTTAACAAAACTAAACAAATATACACATGGAACACAATGCAATGCAACTAAAAATGAAGATTAATTTAACACTTTAATCTAAGCATGTAAAAATGAGTTCTAACACATGCACAATCAATCAAAGAAACATACAATAATTATTACAAGCATGAAAGTCCTAACAATGAACACAGTGCAACACACAATTAAACCTAACAAGATCTAATATAAGGCAAGAAAATAATCATTCAAATAATGAACAACAAAACAAGCTTAGTACATTCAAAACTATACTAACAAACAACTAAAAGCAATATAACTACCACTTTGTTTTTGCGGGACAACAATGACATATTTTCTAATGTTTTTGGGTTCATCACGAAGGATAAGATTTTTAAGACTATGGTTTACGTCGTTGTCTAAGTTTCCCTAATATAATGTTGTGAAACTAACGTAGTTGCATCCCTAAGAAGGGAAATTTTCTAGATGTTTAGGATTTTGTGTACCCTTTTCAAATGTTTTTGTATTTTCAAGGTCATGTTTTGAAAGTAATGTACAAGCTTGAAACAAACGTGGAATGCCCCCAATGTGATGTAGGAATATACAAAGGGTCAAATGCCACGCGTTAATGTAAGATGAAGTGGAGTGTGAATTTTCCCCCCAACGTGATGTGGGAATATACAAATAGGCCACATCCTTCACACAGATATAGTGTAAGTAAACCAGATCACATGTCTTGCAAGGCAGGTTAAGGTTGGATCCCTAGACCTAGCCAGGGTACTGTGGATTTAGCAAGTGGCCAAGAATTACCCATCCTGTCGCAAGAGTGACTTGTGTATGAGAAACCTTCCTTGAGCACCGGAAACTAGTTTTCGCAAAAGAACATGCCCACTGTGCCACAATTGTGTGGTTTTCACATGAGGACGCCCTATTTTTTCTTTACTTTTTTCTCATTTTTTTAATTTTTTGCTTATTTTTTTCTTTGTTTTCTACTTTTTAGCATGAGGTGAATGGCGTTCATGGGCTCTGGAAGCTCTTCACCATCTGAATAGGTAATTCTATATGCCCCTGATCCATATGTAGTGGTCACCACATAGGGACCGAGCCAATTGGCCTCAAATTTACCTTTCTTTTCTCTGTCTTTAGTGGTATTCTTCTAATTTTCTTTCAGTATGAGATCACCTACATCAAATTCCCTATGAATGATGTGTTTCTTGTATCCTCTGGATACTCTATTTTGATATACTTTAACGTGAGTAAGTTCTCTGATATTCCATTGATCTAATAGTTCCAACTCTTCCAGGTGAGCAACTCTGTAGTCTTCATCTTTGTCGAGGTAGTCCATGAGAGATATTCTCAGGGAGGGAAGCTCCAATTTCAAAGGTATGATGGCTTCATTGTCATAGACAAGTGAATATAGGGTCGCACGAGTAGGGATACGGATGGAGGTTCGATAAGTCCAGAGCGCAGGATGGATTTGCAAGTGCTAGTTATGACTAGTTGTACTGAACATTTTCTCCATAATGTACGCAGAAGGGTTTTTTTTGTAGCCTCTACTTTCCTATTACCTTGAGGGTAATAGGGGGTGGACCATTTAAGCTAGATACAAAAGCGTTGACACAAGTCTTTTATTCGTCTTGTTTTTGAAAGATTTACCATTGTCAGTGACAATGGCCGAGGGAATACCACAATGGCATTTAAGATGGTTCATGATAAATTTGGATATTTTCCCACCGGTGACATAGGTAAGAGGAACACAGCCTCCACCCATTTAGTGAAATACTCAGTGGTGGTTATGATGTGTGTATGGCCATCTGATGAAGAAGCGTTGAGCTTCCCTATGAGATATAAACCCCACTTTGAAAAAGGCCAAGGCATTGCAATAGGTTGTAAAGCCTGTGCTGGTGCATGTATGAGATTATTGTACTTTTGAAAAAGTTCACATTTCTTCACGAAGTTGCAGTAATTGGATTCCATGGTAGGCCAAAAGTAGCCTACTCTCAACAGTTTCTTAGCTAACACCATGCCACTAGTGTGTGCCCCATAGATACCACTATGTACCTCTTTAATCACGTGAACTGAATCAGTAACATTTAGACAGTGAAGCAAGTTCTCGTCATAGCCATGATGATAAAGAGTGCCTCCTAGGAGGGTTTAATGGGTAATGTGGCAGATATGGGATTTTTTCTCTAAATGGGTAATGTCAGGTGGGAAGGTTCCGTCTTGTAGGTATTGGTAAATAGGGTCATACCATGGGGATAGGGGACCAACAACTTCACATGCTAATCAAGATTCAAGCATATCATATGCCGGCATCTGTAAGTGTTCTAAAAAGAAAGGCATCTTACTTTCTTCAGGTGGGATGCGTAAGAGAAAGCCGATGGTAGCCATGGGATGCACATATCTATTATGAGATCAGGGTTTTTGTTCAAATATGACATGTGAAAAATATTCCTTCACGGTTTCAACCAACTTCTTATAGGGAATAAGTTTTCCATCTTTAACCTTGTATTCATCATTGACCTACTTAATGATGAGATGAGAATCTCCAATAACTCGCAGCTGTTTAATGTTCCAAGTGATAGCTAGCTTGAGGCCAACAATGAGTGCTTCATACTATGCAATGTTATTGGTATAAGGAAACCCCAATCGGAATGCCCTAGGTATAATATCTCATGTGGGAGTAATAAGCACCACTCCTGCTCCTGATCCATGAAAAGTAAATGATCCATCAAAATGGACCTGCCATTTCATGGATTCTTCGATATACATCATAGAAGGCATCTGAGAGATCCAGACACAAAGGATCTGTTCCTGATAAATGTGCTTCTACCAACTAATCTACCAATACTTTTCCTTTTAAGGACTTCTTATTTACAAAATCTATCTCAAATTCGGTCAAAAGGATGATCCAATTAGCCATTTGGTCGTTTAAGGCAGGTTTGGATAAGAGGTACTTAAGAGGGTCAATTTTGGAAATAAGTTTAGTTTTATTGTTAAGGAGGTAATGACGGCATTTTTGAATTGTAAAGACGACTACCAAGTAGGCCTTTTCAATCTATGAATAGTTCAGTTCATAGGAAATCAATGTCCGGCTAAGGTAATAATCAACTCTCTCCTTATGGCCAAGGTCGTATTGGGCAAGCAGTTCACCAATAGCGAATTGGGTAGAAGAAATATATAAAAGGAGAGGATCTCCAGGAGTAGGGGGCATCAGCATAGGTGGATTTACAAGGTACTATTTGAGCAAAGCAAATGCCTTATGACATTCAAGTCCCCATTTGAAAGCAACATCTTTCTTCAAAAGATTTGTAAATGGATGACATTTATCCGCAAGCTAATAAATAAAATGGTGAATATCTTGGAACTTTCCTTGCAAAATTTTGAGTTGTTTAAGAGTGGTGGGTGGAGGCATGTGTGTAATAGTAGTGACCTTGGTGGGATCCACTTCTATCCCTCTTTGTGATACTATAAATCCCAATAGTTTTCTTGATAATACACCAAAGACACGCTTCTTAGGATTAACACGAACCTTGTAGTCCCTGAGGTGTTGAATGATATGTCTAAGAACTTTTGGGTGCTCTTCTCTGCTCTTTGATTTAGATAATATGTCATCCACATAGTCCTCCATAATATCATTCATCATAGCATGAAAAATGATAGTCAGAGCACACTGATAAGTAGCCCCGGAATTTTTGAGTCCGAATGGCATGACTTTGTAACCAAAGGTTCCCCATGGGGTGATGAAGGAATTTTTATGCTGATCCTTATCTGATTATACCCCAAGAAGACATCCATTAAGGATAGCATCTCATAGCCAACGATAGAATATATGATCATATCTATGTTTGGTAAAGGAAATTCATCTTTAGGACATGCTTTATTGATGTCACAGAAGTCAGTACAGATCTTAATGCCAATGGGTTTCTTTTGTACTGGAACTACATTAGAGATCCAATCTGAGTAATCAATAGGTTTGATAAAATATGTAGCCAAGAGTTTCTCCAATTCTTCTTTGACAAGAAGTGAAACTTTACAATGCATCTTCCTCAGTTTCTATTTAATGGGCTTGGCATCTGGGTGCACAATAAGGTTGTGCACAACTAGTGTTGGATCCAAGCCGGGCATATTTGAATATGTCCATGCTAAAATATCAACGTATTCTCCTAAGAGTTCCACAAAGGTTTTTTGTTCTTGAGCTGAGAGCGAAGCCCCCAACTTGATCATCCTGGGTAAATCCTCTGAACCAATGTTAACATTGATGGCTTCCTCAATGAGCATCTTAGATGCGTCCTCCATTCTGGTAGGATTAGGAGGGAGGGTGATATCAACCTCCTGAGGTAGCTCTTTATCACCTGCAAATGGATAAGTTATTTTATCCACGTGCATTTTATTTTTTTCTTCTATAAGTGTCTCAAAGAGTTTGTCACTATGATATTTCTGTTTATTCTTTGTACTAGGCTGCTCTGAAGTATTTTTACTCTTATTCACAACATTCTTACGCAAACGGCCACACATCTCTGCCTCTTCTCCAAAGTATGCACATGTGTTTAACTGAATTTGGAATCCTTTCTTGTGGTCCTCAGTAGGAAGAAAATCCTTGAGTCCCATGAATTCCATGAATGCTTCATCATTCTTGAAGATATCAAGTGGTACGTAAAGTTATTGGTCGCAATCTACAAGTTCAGGATAAACTAGGGTGACTTGATAATCAATTGAAGGGATTGATTTAGATAGGGTAACGATGGCTAACTCCGGGAATAGGTTCATGGAAGCCAAATCTTCATAGAGGCTACATTGGAAACTTGCATCACTATCCACATTATATGAAACGTCCTTGCACTCAGAAAAGGTAGCATCAACCTTGATGGGTTGAGCATCATAGGATTTTAACCTAAGGCCATGCTTATCAGATTTGAAATGGCGAGTAGGAATAGGCTCTAGATGGCCTTGTGCGTTGGCTCCACATCTGTATCCTTTATAACCCATAACAAACATCATGAGGTGTCCTTTAGTATACTGAGGCACTTGATGGCATGAGGCCATGGTTCCTTCTGGCACCTTACTAATGGGATCCTCCAACATCTTTTCTTCAGATAGAAGGCCACTATGAACAAATTTATCCAATGGTTCTGAACATGGTTCTCATCTACTTTTGAACTGAAAATAGGGCTTACCCGTGTCCTAAGTGATACTGATAAGTCTGAATTTAACAATGCTTGTTCAAGAGTAAATGGATCTCCTGGGGCCATATTTTTCTAATGTAGCCTCCCAAGATGTAAAATAATTGATCAAAGAAGGGAATTCCTGATTATAAGGTGTGAGCGACTCTGAGTCCACCCGATTCTTCATAGCTTCCATTTTAAGAGGGATGACAACATCCACAAAAGGGCACTCATAGGTTGCACAAGAGAAACTATGCAACATCTGACAGTGAGTGAATGGCTCAGGATCACCCGTGATAGTGACTATACACCCTTCATGGCACAACTTGATACACTGATGAAATGTCGACGAGATAGCCTGCATGGCATGAATCCATGGAGGCCCCAAGAACATGATATAGGGGAGATCTAAATCAAGGACATGGAAGGTCGTATCATGACAGGTTGGACCTACTTCCATGGGCACTATGATAGTACCTGCGGATTTTCTCTCCTCATTATCATATGCCTAGCTTCCATATCCATTTCTAAAAGGCCTAGCTTCCCGACAAGCTTCAATGTGCATATGTTTAGACCAGATCCCCCGTGCACCAGTACTCTTTTAATCTTACGATAGGTAACGACCACTTCTAAATAGAGAGGTAAATTGTGCTCAGGGTTGTTACGCAGGATAGCATTGCAATCAAAAGTGATATGATCAACAGGTTCAAGGTGGGTGACCATAACTTGCAAGTGCATGAGATCTACCTCAGTAGAGACTCCAGAATTCTTTAATGCTTTGTACAATATATCCTTGTGAGCAGTAGAGATTTTAAGAAGGTCTAAAACGGATATTTTAGCTGGTGTTTTCTCTAGCTAGTCTAGTAAAATATATTGGCTTTGGGTAGTTGGTATTAGATCAGGTATGATTAGGTGAGCGAATTGCATTCCAACTACACAACTCTTTTCAAGAATTTAGATTGTGTTTATTCATTCATCAGGTGAACAGATGCAACCTATAAGGGAGTCAAATGGACTTTCATCACTAGGGTAAACATACACAATAGTGCAATAGTCATTAGAGGCTTGCTTGTGATCTGGTTTCCTTTTCTTTTTATCCGTGTGATCGGGAAAAGGTTCTTTATATATGCCCATTTTTTCATTGGGACCCTATCCTGAATCAAGAGGTGATTCTATGGCAATCTTTCCCTCTTCAATGAGGTCTTGTATGAAGTGTTTCAGTCATAGACATCTATCTGTTTTGTCCTTTGACATGATGGAAGTCATAGTATTCATGGTCTTTATACCAACCAGGTTTTGGAGCATTTTTGGGGAATGGTACTGTGGTACTTGAATACTCTACCATTCTAGCATCATCTAATTGTTTTAATATAGCAGTCAGGGGTTAACTCAATGTTGTGAACATACATTTTGTAGGTGCCTTGGGATGAGGCCCTTGTAAAAGCTTCAAAAGCAGACCTATCTACACAGCTTGGACTCTTTTAGAGTTAGTAATTCCATCACCGATGATGTGCTTGTTATTATTAAAGAACTTAGGTTTTTCTACAAATTTGGCTTCATGTTTGTCTTTGACAAAGGGTTAAGTGTTCCTTTGGTAATAACAGCCTTTTCAATTTGGATACCTTTCTCTATAACTTCCTCGAAGTTAGATCCACAATGCATCTGAAGATGGAATGCTATCTCTGAGTTTAAATTAGGAACAAAAATACTCACTAATTGTTTTTCAAGTAAAGCACAAGGTAAGCGACTAGCCAACACTCTCCATCATTGTAAGAAACTTGCAAAGGTATCATTAGGTTTTTGCTTTGCATTGCAAATGTCATTCACCATGACATCATTTTCAATATTGAAAGAATAGTGCCACACAAATTTTTTCGCTAGTGTCGGCCACGTTGTTATAGATCCCTAGGTATGCTACAGAACCATTCACTTTCCAAAGCTCCCAAACTGCGAGGAAAGAGCCATATTAGAAAGTTATCATTGTAGGTGAGATCTTGACAAACCATGTAATATTATTTGATGTGATCGTGGGGATCACCTTTGCCTTTTTACTTTTCGAGCTTTGAGATAGTGAAATGTTTAGGAAAGGGTTGCAGTAGCATGTCTTTATCGAAGGGATAAGGACATAGTTCTTCGTAGAGATACTTTATGTTTTGGCCTATATTTCCTTGTTGTAATGTTGTGATCATATCTTTCATAGATTTCAATTCATCGTGAATGAGTTGCTCCTTAGTAGGTGATATTGACCTTTGAGCCTGAGTTTCTTTAAAGGTATAATAAGTATGTGGATCAAATTGAAACTCGTTAAGTTTATTTTTATCTTTTTATTTACCTATGTTTCTTTTTGAAACACTTAGGTTCGCTAATTTCTGACTCAACTTTAATATTTTTTTTTTGAGTGTCTCCTCCTCAACTAGGGGATCCTCTTCTTCATCAAATTTTAGAGGAGGGGAGGCCTTCTGCGTAGTTTTTACTTTACGTGAAGCCCTGAAGTGATGTTTATGTGATGTTTCTCCTTCAACAGTGGCCTTATGTTTCCCAAAAGTGGATGTGTATCCCACATCAAAAGGATTATCTGTGTCTAAGACGAATCTTCACTCTCCTAAGTTAGGGTCAATGACCTTTGTTTCTTCTTCACGCTCATGTGGAAGTTTAGCCCCTAATGCCAAGACTCTCACGAGTACTTGATCTTTCTTATAATATAAGAGCTCGTCAAATCTATTTAGGTCTAACCTTTGTTGTTCTCCCAATGAGTCTGACTCTCCTCCACTATGATCGATTAACATCTCTATATCTTTGACTTGAGAGAAGAGTGGTCCTAAATTATTCCTGCTAAAGAGGAAATCATCGAAAGGATTAGCTCCTGCATTAATCTCACTAGAATTTTTTTCCATTTTGAAAAGTCTAGGCATTACTAGCCAATACTTAGATGCAACACTATGTTTACTAGTTTTCAAAGGATATATATATGGACAGAAAAAAATGTACCACTCACCTAAGTTGTGTTATGTCAAATCTATACTTAAAAGACCAAGATGAATGACAATGTTGTACCAGATATGTGGGCCAAAGTTAGAAATCTAATAAGGATTGAATATCAGCATAATACTGACAAAGTCCTCTAAAAAGGTATACCTAGAACTGACTTAAGTACTGACAACAAACCAAGTGTATTGAAAAGTATAAGTTGCAATTAGATATAGTGCAACAATGCTATCAAGATATCTCAACCAAGAAAGCAAGACGTCGATATCAAGACAACATCATGACGATATATATAATGCGTTATCAACACTCGCCAAAAAACCTAGACGACGTCAAAACTAAAACCAAGTAGAAGGTATAACAAGAAGTCTACGACGATGTGAGCAGTGTAACCATGTAATAGAGGGATTCATACTACGTGCCCAAATAATGTGAGATGCAATGTAAATGCCAATACTAAATGACTAAAATGAAAGAAAAAGTCGAAAAAATAGGGGAGAGACAAAATGACAAAACCGACCGGTAACAATGATGAAGATCTTGAAGTCAAGATTGTAGGACTGCCAAAGATGTGAAAACGTACCCGCCTGCTTTAGTCATTTAACACCCTAGCCGCAAACATGGATGAGTGTAAACGTACAAAAAAGTAGCTAGCACTATCTTTGACATGACATGTAAAGCATGCCTCTGTTCGACTTCCAACGTAGAAAGTATGAATGCATGGGTGTAGATCAAGAATGTGTGAAAATAGACTTAGTTTCACTTGGACAGAGCTTCACTTCATTCCAAAAATGAGAAGGAAGCTAAGAAAAGTAATATGTTTTTCTAAATTCGTGATGAAAAAACTTAGAACTAACTTAGAATGGGTTCGTTACTGTGTTCGAAAAACAAGGTGCTGAATCTAAACAAGTTATCACTTCGTGATGGAAAACAACACGAATGGACTAGTAAAGTTGGCCTCCAAACAAAATGGTTTCCTTAATAATCTCTCTCATCTAGGTGTTACAAGGTTGTCTTAAGTGAGCGTGATTTACCCAAAAATTCCCAAACTAGTTTTACCTTACCCCCTTCAAGAACAGTAGGCAATTGGTGCATCTATGTGTACTATCACTGGGGTCGCCACATGGACAACTGGTAACGCTATCTCACAAGGTGTAATAGTCAAGTGGGTAAGCGAGGTGCTTCCCTTTTCATCCATGAGGTTACTAAGTGGTGGACTACTTTGGGGTTCCTGGAACCACCCCCATTTTTTAACTTAAGGCGTTATGCCAAAGGGGTTACGTTCCAGTTAAGTGGAGAGGGACTTACCCTTTTCCAAAACCTGCAATATAGTGTGTTGAATGTGGTGTGTTTTTTATCTTTTTAAATCTTAATGTGGCTTCAAAATTGGCACACCATTTGGAAATCTACAAACACATGTGTATTGGAAGTTTTCGCTTCGGTCTTAACACCTTTCTTTGACCAACGTTAGGTATTGTAGACAACAAGTTGGTTAGTAGTTTTCTGGTTTGTTGATTGAGGTAAAAGAGAACTCACACTTGCTTTTGATTCCTAAGATCGCCCAAAAGCATGAAGGAAGAGCATACGCAAAGTGGAAATCCTACTAAAAGCACATTAAAATGTTACTTTATCTTTTTTTAAAAACAAGTGTTTTTAACATAAAAAATAGAATTTTTGCAAGTGTTTTTGATTTGCAAGATCACTTTGGAAAGCACGAGGAGAGAGCATACACACGTTTCACAAATCCTAGTTTAAGCTAAAGAATGAAAAACACCTAATCATGAAAACGTAAATTTTTAAAGAGTTATCCTTGTTTTTAGACCTGTCGACCTTTAGAAACCTGCATCAAAAAATGTCAGAGAAATAGCTAAAATAGACTGTAATTTTTATTTATTTTTCAAGTAACACCTACGCGCACAAACCGACATGTACGCACCCCAACCAATGGGTATGCTCCTATACCAACGCCTATGTGGGTCTATTAAGATAAAAAATAGTCACCAACACCTACACACCCTAATCCAACAAGTACACTAGGGTTTTAACGCGGATGCACTCCTACCGACGGATACGTAGCCCAAGTAAAAAGAATTATGTAAAAAAAATTTACACAGTGATATTAATTACATAGACGCGTCCAGAGAGACGGAGACACAAACAGATCAATGGAGGCACGGACGTGTCCCTGTAGAGAAAAATTTCATAAACACAGAGGACACCCGGATAGGTACGTGGCCTTTTTGACTGAGGTGCGTGTATATCGATGTGTACGTACCACCTTAAGACACCTACGCGTACCCTATAAAAATCCTGCAAAAAACATTGATTTTCAGAATTTTAAGAGCAAACAGGTTATTGGATTGTCAAAGATTCCTATTTCTATGTTAAACCCACAAATGCATGTAAATAGAGTTCATTAATCCAAGGTTTAAAATAGAAATGAGGAAATAACAAGTGATTTCAAATAAAAAACTTTTAAAAATGACTTTGAAGAACTCAAAGGACCTCCATTAATGGAGGATGGACTAAGTGTCCCACTGGGCGTACCAAATGTGTCACAAGAAAAGTTGTTGAAAGCCATGGATTTTTGGGTAAGAATTCCTAAAGAATCCCTAAAGGCTTCAAGCAACAAATCAGTGGACCATCCGATAAGAAATGAGCAAGATTTTCTAACTAGCATACATTATGAAGTAAACTCTCAAATTTAAGCTAATTAAAACTATCTCTATTCTTTGAAAGCTTAAAATAATGGACCTCGTAAGCCCTAAGCAATCAGTTTTAGTGATTAAGAGAAAGAGATCTCTCCATTATAGGATTTTGAGCCAATGGTTCTTCTCTTTTACCCTCTAAATTGGATTAGCAATACAAAAAATGAAGTAAATAGCTCAATATCCAAACTAGAAATGAAATCTAGAACCTAGATGTAAAATACTATAATCTATGCTTAGGAGGAAGGGAGGAATTCTTGAAAATGAGAGAGGGGGTCTAGCCCTATATATAGTTCTCCATTTGGGAAAAAGGGACACTTGAGTGCATGTGGGACAAACACTAAATTCCAAAAAACACTTTTAGCAAGTCAAAGCTTATTTTGACTAGGTTTAGCGAGTGACAAACCATGCTTAAGCATAGTAAAACATGTTAAGGAGGTGATTAGGGTTTGGAGAGAGTTTTAAAGGGTCTGATCAATCCAATGTAATCGATTGATAGACCAGGAAGGTCGTAGAAGTGGACTGGAAGAAAGTAAGAAGCTAATGTAGTTAGAACGAAGCTATTATATCTTTTTTAAATGGTTCATAAGAGGAAAAACGACAAAAGGGATGTCGTAGGAAGAAAGTTAGATAGGTCGAACCGGCGGTGTATCGTCAGTTTGTAGGGAGAAACACAACTAGCACAATATTAGTCGTAATAGTGCATTAGCAAAACTTTAGGTGTCTACAGATCCAAAGAGAATCGTTTTTCAGTTATGAGAGGATCAATAAACTTGCTTGATTTTACCGAAATAAAATAGTTAGAAGATTGTTATTATACCAAACCAACAAATCTATAGAAGCGTCATTCTTGTACCAAGTCATAGTTACTAAGGACATCAATATTTACAGAAATATGATAAAGCACAAATATAATTTTAAATTTTTATTAATTAAAAAAATTTAGTTGTAAATTTATTTAATCTTAATTTTTATTAATAATATTTTCTTAATTAATTGCAAATTTTTCATATTTGATTAATTTATAATTTAAATTATTTTTTATTAATTATTTTTATTAATTATTAACTATTATTTTTATTTAGTAAATTTAATTTTCATTTTTAATTTATATTATTATTTATTTTATGTTTTATTAAGATTTATTTTTTGTTACTTTTTAAATTTTTGTTGATTTTTTTAGTTTTAATATTTGTTTTTTATTAATTTTATTTCTTTTATTTTTATTTTTTAACTATTTGTACTTTCTTTTTAAATTTTATTTTTTTTATTTTTATTAATTTTCATTAATTTATTATTTTTTATTTTTCTATACAATTTTTAATTTTAATTGTTGTTAACAATAAAAACATTTAATTTGAATTTTTTACTTATTTTTAACAGGGCGCCACCTATGAAATTAAAATTAAAATTAGAATTATTATTATTATTTAAATTATTATCATTAAAAATTTAAATTTATTTGTTAATTTTATTCTTAAATCTTTTAATTTTTATCGAATAATTTAACTTTTTATAACTTTTATTTTGTATTTCTTTTTATTTTTTTTGGTGATTCTTAATTTTTTAATTAATTTTAAATTTGATATTTATTAGTTATTAATTATTTATTTTTAGCAGTTTTTTTTAATTTTATTTTTTAATGATTTTAAATTTTTAAAATTTTATTGCTTTGTAATTTTTAATTTTTACATTATATCAGTTATTAATTTTCATTAATTTTAATTTTAAAATTTAATTAATTTATAATTTATAGTAATTTTTTTATTTGAACTAAGTTTTATTTTTATTAAAATTTGTAACACCCGTAAAGTTTCAACCCAAAAAGCAGACAATTATTTTTGTTGTGTTGTTATTTGACTTTGAATGTAACATTCATTGCTTTATGCACGTCATCCTTGAGGAGGGGCCATTCAAATATTCTTTGCATCGTTTTAAGTTTATCAAATGTCTCCGAAGAGACAGTGCATTAGAAATTCTAACAATAATTGTTGTTTGTTACAATATGTATGGTTCTAAATAGGTCAGAATTGTTTTTGTGTGTGTATATGTATATGTAGATTTATGTATGTGTGTGTGTGACTGGGGGGGTGGGGGGGGGTGTGTGTGTGTACACACACACACACACACACACACATATATATATATATACACACACACACAGATAGAAATATTATGAAATAATTTTTTTTCCTATTTAAAGCATTACCAGTACCAGGCTTCAAGCAACTGTTGTCACAACAAGGATTCAAAGCCAATCATAATTAATAAATAAAAATTTTCAAGTTATAAAAATTATTACATCCACATCACAAAATTAATGACTATAATTTAATCCAATTAGTTAAATTACTCTTAGGTGTTAATTTAATAAATAATTAAATTAACACAATGTTTAAATGTTCCTTAATGAATTGTAAAGGGTCAAAGGGCCAAACCAATTAAATGCCCAAGGTTTTTTTTTTACTAGGTCTAAACAATAACCATGATTATTATTAACATGGGATAGAAAACATTCTCTTATCCCCTCACGCGACCCTTCAAAAAGGTCAACCCGTGCTCTAGAGTTAAACATTAAGTTAAAAAGAGTAATATCCCACTTACCCACTCTCAAACTCATCTTTGCACTTCAACCTGATTTTTCACATATTTAACACACTTAAGGTTTTTCTAAAAACATTCCATTAGATAGGAAATTTCTTCCCCTTTCCAATGATATAAATAAGTCCTCCTAACTCCTCATATTTCTTATGTTACAGGCCGACCTGCCTAGGGAGAATTTTTTTTCCAAGAGCGGGTTTGTGGGCCTGGGGAAGATAATTTTCCCAAAGGCAGGGCCTGTAGGCCTGGGGAAGAATATTTTCCCAAATGTGAGTCTGCAGCCCTGGGGAAGAAAATTTTCCCAAAGGATGGCCTACGGGCTTGGGGAAGAAATTTTTCCAAAGGCAGGCCTGCAGGCCTGGGGAAGAAATTTTCCCAAAGGCAGGCCTGGGGAAGAAAATTTTCCCAAGGGTGCAAGGGACACATGGCACGATTTTAAGCCCACACAGGAAGGCAGGTCATCGGACATAATTTGGACTTTAACTCTTTTTTTTTAAAAGGAAGAAAGGTTAAAAAATCTCCGTGTCTCCGCTGACGCCTAAGGACACCACGTGTCATGCCCAAAGTTTCTAATGGGGGAGCGGAGCGGCAGGGATAACTTAGAATATTATCATTTTCATTTAAAGGCGCGAGGGTTAAAAAATAACCCACACCTCCACCGACACCTAAAGAAGCCACGTGTCAGACCCACAGTGACAGGCGGGGAAGTGAACTAACGGGGAGAAATAAAAATTTTCACCCTTTTCAAAGGGGTAAATTTTTAAGGCACATGACTAGGAATCCATGGAAGCACTTTTCCAAAAGTGAATAGGCGGGGTTGCAGGGCCATGGAGTAATTTTTTAATTGTTGCATTTTTGCAAAAAGTGCCCTAAATAATTTTCGGGCCCGGGGTCCGATTTATAAAAAAATTCTTTTAGATAGTTAGTTTTTTTGTAAACCAAATGAAGTAAAAACTTCATAAGGCCTTAACTTTCAATTGGAAGCTTGTATTTGAGAAAATGAGGAATTTTTTGAAAGGGTTCAAACTCCTCTTTGCATAGGAATCACAAGATCTTAATTTCAAAAAAATTAGCTAGGTGAAATTTAAGAAAACACCTTTCCTGTCGTTAAAATGAGAACTAAACTTTTTCAACTGCCAAAATTGGTTCGATCTGACATTATTTCTTCTTCAACATGCCAAACAAACGTGGAGGATCGTGTTTGATAGAAATTGGATGGATTTGTAAGGATTAATTGATTATGTTTGGGATATCAAAATGGATTTATATCCTTTCTCTTTTCTTGGTAAAGATGTTTTTCTGCCTCTAGCTCGATAAATAAAGTTCTAAGTAAATTTCTTAGGCAAAAAAATATATTTTGGGATACGTTTTGATCATCCTTAGTTCATTTTAAGTTTTCTTTTGTCTTTCATAGTTGTAGGGTACTCTGTATATTTTTCTGACAAATATTACAGGTTTGAAACAATCTAGTAGAGATCCATGTATTTATAAATAGGAGATTTATCTATTTCATTTTCCATGCTTTATATGTTTAAGTTCATTCCATTCTAACCTTAAAAAGTTTAACTTTACTTCATTCCATGCGCGGAAACCAAAAATATAGTTCTACTTTCAAAACATGCATTTCGAATGAAACAGAGAAATGCAACATTTCTTCATATGTATTTCTTTTTCAATTTTCAAACAGAGGCTTTACAATATTTTTCAAACACAGATTTCTAATGAAAACCATATCGTTTGTGGTAACTAAAATAGTTCTTTTGATTTCCAACAATTCTTTTACAACTTCCTTTTTCATTCATCAAATACAAAATACAAAATATGCATCTCTCACATTCAAATGTAGGTTCCATTTCAAAAACAGAGAAATATTCCCACCACAATAATATTACAATGCCATCCACTTGAAGTGGGAATTTTCACAATATGAAACCTAAGGAGAAACTAGAAAATTTATCTTCATCCTCAGCTCTAGAACAACAACAAGAAGATGCACCATATATCTTTTTTTCACAATAGAAAAGGCGAAGAGGCAATGCTCTCCACCCAACCAAGAATTCCATTAAAGAGGAGAATTCATCCTCCTCGTTGACCCCCGAGCCCCAACCACAAAGCAATAAGAAATGTATTCCAACTCATGGCAACAAACATGCTTCCAGAACACAAAAACAAACAACTTTAACATATAAAACACAATCGAAATACATGTTGCAGTTTGCAACAATAGGAAGAACAAAAAACAATACTCAGGCTCCATTATTCACAAGCCAAATGAGCAAGACCTATGGGGAAAGCTTCTTATACATCCCAATGAGGAAATGGGTGTCCAGCTTAAGATAAACCCACCACTATATATATATATATATATATATATATATATATATATCATTTATAATTCCCTACATGCCCTTATGCCTCCCCAAGTACCCCTTATACCTCCCCACACTCTTATGGCACCCCATAACGAGTAAAGAAATGCAAGTTATTTCTTTTAGAAGGTGGAACCCAATCCCAACTCCCTCTATAATAACACTTATACCTCCCCACAAAAGATCCATATAGTCTTCTCCTACACCATACCTAGGCAATATACCTAACCAACCAAAAAAATACAAAAATATTTAAAGCATTCACATATGCATAAATAAAAGAAGAACCTTTTTAAATGCCAAGCTCTTACCTGTCCATTGTAGAGTTTACCCCGAAAGTTCAACAACAAGCTTTTTCCAATCCAAACAGTCCAAAATATCCAGCAATCCACAAGCATTCAACAAAAAGCTCTAACTGTCTTCAAAATTACCAGAGCTCAAAACCAAAGGAAGTGACCAAAAATGAAGTCCCCAAATGAAGTATCCCCCAAAACAAGCCAAGGAATTCGATTAAATAGAAAAGGGAGAGAGGAGGATGAGGTGGATCCATGTAGGATGCCACATCACACATCCTCAACTCCACCTCACAAGTCAACTTCAAAATCCAAAGCATAATAAAAAAAGCAGGTGAATAAATGACAGTTTGCTACCACATATAAACCAAGTCCACACCCCAATGACCAAAATTAAATTAATGTAAGATAGTGCAATTAAAACTTAAAGATTGTCTTCCCCAAATACATAATGAGGCCTAATTTTGACTCCTCAACCCATAGGTAGGGTTTGTGTAACAATTTAAGAGGTGTGGGAAGAGTTTAACTTGTCCCACAAGCCTCCAACATCAGTCCCTAAGGACAGATCTGAATTTCAAAAGGAAGGTGGAGTGTTTCACATCCAATGTTACTTACACACCTCTTACAACACATAACCCAAGAGCCATCAACTCTAATAAAAGCATTCTCTTGACCTATTTAATTAATTTATCAACATGATTACTCACTATTCTTGACACCAAGAAATAAATAGTGAAGGGGAGAAAACATGACTAAATAAACACATACTAAAATTAAACAAAAGAAACTAAATAAAAGATTACACATAACCCCTTGGTCACATTTGAAAGTGATCCCCCCCATGCGAACCCCTAACAAAAATTCAAACATGAACAACCAACAAATACATGTTGCCATGGTGACCTTTGTTGAATTCATCTAGAATTCTAAATGTGGTTGGTCTCCAATCCCCTGATGTTTGTTGTGGCATGTCTTACCTATGAAATGAAAATACCTCCTTTAGGCTTGTGGCCACATCAAATCATCTAGAATAAATATACAATATAACTCCGAAGTCACATATAGATAAATCAAAACATCATCAAGCAAGTAACAACACCATTTACAATTTCATCCATAATCATAAAACCACAAGATTGATTCAATTTTCTAGGTCTACTCAATATAACGAAATAACACATGTCCAACAACACACACACACACACACATATCTACATCACCATGTCAAAATCATAACAACATTAGTATAAAATGTCTCCAATTATCCCCATGCATCATGTATGAACCAAAATCAACAACAATCCATGATCTCTAACCTCTAACATTATACCAACTCAAACACTACAATAATGTCCATAAATATAGTCGACAATGTCATAGTCAATATCAAAAGGTGTCGAAGGGAAGTGGGCATTACATCCCCCTCCACTTAGACTCGACTTCCTCTTGGAAGTCACTGGAACAGGTGTGAAAACTAAACTTGTAGCAAAGTAGCATCCTCCCATGTAGTTGCAGTCTCATCATATTTGTCCCGTTGCACCCAAACCTGGTCAAACTTTCTCCCTTGAAAGCCTAGGGTCTTGCACTCTATACTATGAATGGGTTCCACCATCACCTGCCCCTAATCTTGCACCTGTAAGGAGGTCCAATCTAACATATGAGAAGGGTCTGTCACATATCTCCTAAGTACTGAAACATGAAAAACATCATGGATGTGAGACAAACTAGGTGGCAATGCTAGATGGTAGGCCAAAGGGACGATACGCTCCAAAATTTCAAAGGGGCCTACGAATCTAGGATCTAACTTAGAACATTTTCCGTAATGGATAGGGATATTATATGGCCTGACATGAAGGAAAACCTTCATGACCACATTAAAGTTATGGTCGGTCCTATCCTGATCTGAATACTTCTTATGTCTATCCTATGTCTCTTGCAGTCTTTGTATGATCATAACCACCTACTGCTCCATGTCCTATAATAAATTTTTCCCAATAGAAACCATGTCCTCTAACCTATACCAACTAAGAGGTGTCATACACTCTCTTCCATACAGTTCCTGGAAAGGACCCATGCATATCAAACTCTAAAAACTATTATTGTAGGAAAATCCCACCAAGTACAAATACTCCTCCCATATCGACTAGTGATCCATAACATACATCCTAAGCATGTCCTCTAAGATATGATTCACTCACTCCATCTGTCCATCTATCTCAGGGTGATATGTCCTGCTGAAATTGATCTTCGTCCCGAGGGCATACTACATGGTAGTGCAAAAGTGGGAAGTATACAGAGGATTGTGGTCATAAATGATCTTCCGCGGAATCTTATTTAACTTGAAAAATCTCATCTAGATACACATGTGCTACTACACTAGCTTTATAGGTGGTCTTCACTAGAGAAAAATGAGCCACTTTCACCAATTTATCCACCATGACCATGATAACGTCGTGGTGGTATCTCGACATTGGTAGCCCAAGAATGAAGTCCATGGAAATGGTGTCCCATTTTTATTATGGTATAGCATGAGGAAAGAGAAGGTCAGCTTGATGCTGATGTTTGGCCTTCACTTTCTAACACTCCAAAAAAAGTGACACAAAATGAGCCACATCTCTACGAAGTCCCATCCAATGATACAATTGTCTCAAAGTGGCGTGCATCTTCTTCACCCCAGGATGGGTTGAATAGGATGGATGATGTGGCTCTATCATAATTTCCTACCTCAAGGCTCCATCTCTGGGAACATAAATCCAACCTCTATTCCTAAGAAGGCCATATGCCTCTAATCAAAAACCATCAAACTTTCCTTCAAACGGTCTCTGAGACTCGATCTCTACTCTAGCGGAAATGTCGAAGATGTCGTAAGAAGATGTTGTAGAATCCTCCTTCGCAATTCTATGCTTACTGAAGTGGCCATAACCACATGTTTCCATCTACTAAGAGCATCTACAACCACATTATCCTTCCCTTTCAAATGATCTATCTCCAAGTTGTACTCACAAAGAAACTCCATCCAATGCCACTGATGAACATTAAGATTAAGCTACTTGAAGAGGTGGCAAAGACTCAAGTGATCAGTCCTGAGTGCAAATCTCTGGCCAAGAAGGAATTTTCTCCATCGATCCAAGGCATGCACAAATTCCACAAGCTCAATATCATGAGTTGGATAATTGATATCATAGTCTTTGATTTTGCGAGAATCAAAAGAAACTACTCTACCCTCCTGCATCAACACACCTCCGACTCCTGCCGAAGAAGCATCTATGTATATGAAAAACTCACCTTGTAGATTTGGCACTGCAAGAATAGCCACAGTCGTGAGGCATTCCTTCAGTTTCTTGAAGGCCTACTGACATTTTTCTGACCAAAAAAACTTCTTCCCTTTCTGCTGAAGGGAAGTGATGGGGTACACAACCCGAGAGAAGTCCTGAAAAAATATCTTGTAATATCCTGCTAAACCCATGAAGCTACGCACATCTGTGACACTAGTGGGTGCTGAAAAATCCATAATAGCTCGAATATTGGAAGGATCGTATGCAATACCTCCCCCATAAATAATGTGGCCTAAATACTACACTTCTCTCTGAAAGAAGGCACACTTCTCTAGGTTCTCATAAAGTTGCTGCTAACGAAGACACTGAAGAACCTGGTGAAGGTGCCCCTCGTGCTCCTCACACATACGTGAGTAAATAAAAATTTCATCAAGGAAGACGAGTATGAAGCGATCCAATAACATCCTAAACACCCCATTCATCAAGCTCATAAACACTGCGGGGGAATTTGTCAAACAAAAAGGCACCACAGTGAACTCGTAGTGGTCATATCTCGTACGGAAGGCGTTCTTATGAATTTATGCCTCCGTAATCCTCAACTGATGATAACTTGACTTAAGATCTACCTTAGAGAAAATGATGGCCCCCTTCATCTTATCAAACAAATCATCAATGCATGGAAGGGGAGAATGATTCTTGATCGTTACTTTGTTCAGCATGCGGTTATTAATACACAACCATAGATATCCATCTTTCTTCTTTGCAAAAATCACTGGTGCACCCCAAGGGGATACACTAGGATGGATTAGGAATTTCTCCAAAAGGCCCTCAAGCTGTATCTTGAGCTCACAGAGCTCAGGGAAGGTCATCCGATAAGGTTCTCGTGAGATAGGCTCTGCTCCTGGAACCATATTTATGTGAAAATATATCTCACGTGGGGCTAGTAACCCTAGTAGCTCCCTTGGAAAGATAGCAGAAAACTCTCTCAATATGAGATGGTCATCAAGCGATGGTCCACTAGACTCATCCTCCGATCTTTCACTAACTGTGACAACATACATCTAAAAACCCCATCACACACACAACTTAATCTACATAGTGCAGATGGTGTGAATGGAAATAGGTCTCCTAACCCCTAATATCAATGATTCAAATCCTAGATAGGCTATACATGATATAATCTTATGGTACCAATCCACTATGGCTCTATGTGTAGAAAACCAATCCATGCAAAGGATGACTCCATATGAACCCAACAGAAGGATACAAAGATCCGGGGTAGTGGTGAAATGTCCTAAATCAACCACACACTCCTTAACTAAGGATTATACATATATCTTCACTCCAGAAGCCATCTCAATGTCCCAACTATTATCTCTAGAAAGTGCACCCTGTAGAGAGATGGCTACATGTTTTCTAAGCTTGCAAAATTTGATCTCTCTCTTTCGTAGATACAATGGAAACACCTCAGGTCTGTGGGTATACCTATTTTTTAGGAGATTCTCTGGTATCAATGCCGGTTCCTTGTTGATGTATCCTAAAATTGAATATGGGGTTTAGGGGTAAGAGATGACTGTAAAATAATTAAAACTAAGGTGATACACCACATTTGTATGAGGGCTTTGACTGAGTATATACACAATTAATGTGTGAAGGATTTCAGAAATCGAACCAACAGTTCTTCTGTAGAATATTAAGGACAAAACACTTCGATTTATTGAGGGAGATTATCACAACAATACTGCTAAGGTAAACATGCACATTGATATCATGCAGAAACTACTGAATTTTGCAATAGGGTAGTATGATTAATTAGGGAATTTACATTCACAAGATTAATAGAAACATACACAAGACTACAAATAAATTGGAAAGGAAAAATTTCTTCACACTCAGAAGGAAAAACTAGCAAAAATTACTTCAGTACTTCTATATACAAAAAGGTCCTCTAGCAGTTCTCCCTTGTACTTTGCAAAGGCACACAATATATAGCAAAAAAAATTCACCCTCTTCCTAAAAATAGCCTAAGGCTTTTACTCGCCCATGCATCCTATTTTTATCGTTTACTTAATAATATATAAAGGAATAGAAATAGAACATGCAGTTACAAATAGGAATTATTAGCCTTGATTACAATATAGTCAAACTGAAGTTGACTGTTCTATTTTTAAGAAAGAAGGGTGAATAATTTGCTAAAAATAAAATTACTTGTTAGGAAATTCTCTCTGAATGAACATGCAACTCTGTCTTTTTCTCTATTCTATCATGTTGTGAAGTCATGTAAAAATAACTCTTTTTTTTTGTGCTAGATCCATGTGGGGACCAACCTTTCATATATGGATTTGTCTTCGTTTGATTTTGGCCACCTTTGTGAACCTAACATATTACCATGGTTTAGATACATATGGGGGAACTTTGTGAAAGTCACCACACCATGCTCAGCCACCTTTGATTATACATGACCATATAATACTTTTCGGCTTTGTATGTCTGATAGTATATGGTTAAAATATTTCACCTTTTCGGTGATCACTGTGGAATAATTTGGTCGAGTTTTGCATTATTTGGATATTGGACTATATTTGGACCTTGGAAGTCATTACAATGATTATATTCAATCTGATGACATGGGTTGTCCCCTTCCCCATGGTGATTCACCCCTCTATGTGTTTTTTCAGTGGCATATGCGATTCAATGTTGAGTTTGCTTTGAAATTGTTCATCATTTTTAAATCGTTGATCTGTTTATTTTTTGTTTACTATCATCAATTTTGAACCTGTGATTAGGGTTTTCTGAGTATGCATTTAAGGTGGTCGGTGGAGATTGACTATGGTTAATTGCTTTGAGCCTCGAGCTTGATCCTTGGCCCTTGATCTTTGTACTCAGTTGAAGCTTGATCGTTGATGCTTTACTATGAGTTAGGGTTTACCCCTGCAATTATAAGGCTGGTGGCATCCTGATCATGGTAGTTTTATTTGAACTTTGATCATCATTCTTGGCCTTTGAAATTTGTCCTTTTGATCTAGATGCATTGATTTCTAACCATGATTGAGTTAGGTCAAAACTCACTTTTAATTTTACATGATAAGGAATAGCTCGACCCTCATGCACATTTTATTTGGTTTTCAATATGCGGGCGAAGCCCTTGAAAATTTTTCTTTCGATGCCATTTTATGAGTGTTTGAGATTCGGTTACACATGTATTTTGTAGTTATTCTTCCTCTTTTTGAGCTCTCTGTGTGAGATTGTGAAGGTGACTTCCATTATTATTTCTTCGATCTCACATATCCTCTTGTATATTAGTCCTGTGGTTGTAGAGGGTGAATAAGGAACCTCCCGTATCTTTGTACTAGGTTCTTTTGCTTTGTTTCGAGATCCTAAAAAATATGGTTTGGGGTGTTTCCACCAAGGTTAAAACTTTCGAGCTCAATTTTCATCATTCTTTTGGTCTCTGTGATCTGTTCGAGTTCTGCAAGATTTTTGAAGAAGACTTATTCACCATTTCCAAGCTTGGTTCATTCTTTCTGAGCAAGATTCAAGATCACCTTTTGTATTGAATACCATTGTTGAACCCTGAAACTCAATTTTGTGTTATTTCTTTCTAAAGGATGCCATGGTTTGAAAGCTTCAATTTCTCTGTAACTTTGAGGGTTTTCCATGAATGCTTAGAAATGGTGAGCTTCTTTGTCCTTGAATCGTGAAAATTAATTCATTTTTATTGAGACCATGCATACTGATACTTAGTTTATCTTTGCATTTTCTGGGTTTTTGTGGCTCAAACTTGATCATTCTTGAGATTTTCTGTAATTTGATTCTCTGTGACTCAATGGTTTGAAGAAAACACTTTGAAGCGGTAAGATCTTTCTCATTTTTGTTGGTTTTTCATGTTTGAGCTCGAGACTTCTCCTTTTTGCTGGCGTCTCTGTTATAACCTTTGATTGAGCTTTCTTAGATCTGAATCTTCATCATTTTTCCATTTGAGAGTGTATAGTTTGAAATTTCACCCTTTTTGGTGATTATTAATGGCTTAATTTGGTTGGCCCCTTTGAATCACATGAAACATATACTATAATTCAAATTTTGAAAGTCAAAAATCGAAATAATAGCTTAGATGGCATGTGGATTCTTTTTCCTTTGCTTTTACAGGAATGCGGGAAATATTTCAAAAAATTTAAGTCCTTTACGGACTTACAGACCCTTTGTGACTTTTAAGTCCTTTGTAGACTTTTGAGCCTGCAGGCATTTTTGGAAATTTTAACGTTTTTGCAAAAGGTTTCAAACTTAAAATACCCCCAACCTCCGCTTTTCTACTTCTGCTATAATGATGACACATGTATTATGCGGGCCTATGGGTGAAATTTTGACAATTCACTAATTTGAAAATTGAATAATTTGGTCAACAATTGCCATTTTGCTTGGACTACTTTACATTGATTCTGATGATCCATTTGTGAGCGTTGATCTCTGTACTTCTCGATTTTTTATAATTGATCTTCAAAACATGATTTAGGGTTTCTGACTTACATTGAATGCATTTTTTTAATCCATTTATGAGCATTGATATCTGTACTTTTCAATTTTTTATCGTTGATATTCAAAGCATGATTTAGGGTTTCTGACTTGCATTGAATGCATTTTTTTGGAATCTCAGACCATGGTTTGTATTGTTTGTGGAGATCGATCCTCAACCTTTGGTCTTTATACTTCTTTATTTGATGTCGTCGATTCTTTGACTTTGGTTGAGTTAGATTTAACCCACTACTTGGGTTCAGGAGGTAAAGGGAACTCAACCTAGTGTGATCACTTCATTTGGTTTTTCTGTTCGATTCATTTTTTAGCAAGGTTTGAGCTCAGGTTTATAGCTCCCTACCTTCTTCAGAGCTATGTGAAATTCTAGGTTTTTCGAGATTTTTTCCTTTTCCCTCAACTGCCATTATTCGAAGGTGATATATGAAGTACTAATCAACTTTCATGTGCCATGGCCTTGCTGAATGAGGATACTTATAACAACTTGAGTTGACTGTAAAAATGGTCCTTGAAGTCTCATAAGTTCTTGATGTTTAACCATGCTAGCTCGATTGGCATGGTGATGATGAATTATGGAGTATTTGATATTCATTTCTTGCGGTGGGGGTTCAAATCTGACCCCTTCGTTTGACCTTGGCCATTACTATTTTAAGCTTGTATTTAAGGCTTGTTATCTAAACTAGACAGACATTATATTATAACCATTGCCTTATTTGTTTACATGCCAAGTAATGGGTTGCCTGATGAAATATAGCCTGAATCTGTCAAGTTAATCTTGAATAGCTCCCAGAGCCAATAATGAAACTTGATCTAATGTCAATCTGAATGTAGCTCTTCTGAAAGAAGCACTGTAAAATAATACTCAGCCTAAATATGCATATAATTCGAGTCTTGGATTTTCTGACCATACCTTATGAATTTGGTAAAATCATCGAACATGGATCTGATATATGGATAGTTCGCCAATTTCTATCTTGGAGAGATTATTCAAGTAAATGTATGAACTTGTCCATGACATATGAGTACTCATCCACATATAGATGTAATAGAACTTGGTTTCATCATTTAATGGTATAGCTCATACATGCTAATGTGATTCAAGGAACTTGCTGAGCCTTGTGACAAACTCACCCAATGAATGATTCTAAGCCATGTATCTTGAATACCACTGTAGCTCGCCATAACTTGCAAATAGTCAACTCACCGACCCGAACCATGGAATATAGAGGCCAAGCTATATAGATTATCTAGACCGAAGCTCCAATACTTTAAACTTGTTCCTGATAGCTGATAACGAGATCGATGTTTTTTGAAATATGATACCTCACCCAATGTATAAGTTGGCTCGATATGAATAGCATGATCATCGTTGGTGGTAAGTCACGTGATCATGGCCCCACTGTTATTGGATCATAATATACTCAATCTATTTTCTGTATCACTTATCTGATTTACATACGAGTTTTGAAGACATGTATTAGTTAAAACAAAACATTTTCTTTTGCTCCTCCGAATGCACTCCACTTCCACCTTGTGAAGCGCTATCCACATTGGTTAGTTGAATCCTGTCAGGCCTGGATGTTACCAAACTTTAATCAGTGTATATGTTGATCATACAAGTATCTTCTCTATTTTCCGCATTCCAGGTAACTTCTTGCATTTTGGAGAAGCTCATTTGGATATGAGTCTACCACTATCATTGTGTCTTTTTGGAGCATTTAGATTATTTTACTTCAAAAATGGCTGCAAAATGTACCTCCGGATCACTTAGTGCTAATAACATCTGTGTGAAGATTACAACTAGGCATCATGACACAACTCATGAGAAACATGCACTTCCACGTTTTTTATTCTCTTATAATCTAATAGGACTTTAGGAAGTGAGCTATCTAATCTTTTTTTTCAGTTACAGCTCTATCTCCTATCTCCTTAGAAATTTCTATCTTGTCCTTGGAAAACAAACCAGTTATTTTTAGGAAAATGGATTACACCCTCAGCTTTCAGTTTCCATTGATGATTTGATCTTCGAGCAAAAATTGCATTAAATATTTTTCAGGTACCATTGCTTGAGGATGAAAGGAGCTGGATATGAGGATGTAGAACACTATACGAAACAATAATACAAATTATATGAAGGATTAACTGCATACTCCTTTGATTTATATTACATGCATGTGCTAGCTATATAACTTCAGTAGATGTACAAAATCACTTCCTCAATCAAATCCCACGGCTTGTAGTGTAAAACATTTGAACCGAAAATAATCACGAGTGATAAAAAACATTGAATTCTTAATATTAGTTGTGTATACTATACAAAAATAATCTGCATTACAACAATATGAATGGAATGTATGATGAACTAAATAAATGTATTCGTAACATTCCCCCCTTGAGTGCCTGAATCATGAAGGAAAGACCTCCATACTACACTGAGCACCTAATTTCGTGATCAATAATGATTTTCCTTTAGATTATCACAAACTGCACAAATTATGTTTGTCCATCGGTTAACCAAAAATCGAGACTTAAGGTGACTCTTTCCAATTTGGTGCCTTCCGCAAGACCAACACAACTGTCTTTTGAAGCCTTTGTGTTCAAATAGTTGAACCTGTCATGAAATTATCGACGATGTGATCTGTTATGCATTCTTATGGCACACATCACCGTACAGATTTCTCTTTAGGATCATTACATATTAGAATCCATGATAGTGTAAAACATATCATCCACACGTACATAACTTCTTTAGCATATGTGGCATTCCCCGCCCCCATGAATGTGAATTTTCCATAACACAGTTTCGAGTTGCTAAAAAAACCACACACAGTGCACACATATCACCAAATCAGTATGTGTGGCGATCATGAGGTGATGAGCTGACAAGAGGTCGCTTGATTGACCTCCAGTTCCTCTGATGCCTCCATCCACAATTTGGTTTGTTGCTAACTCAGCTAAACATAGAACTTGAATCTCATTTTTTTCTGACAAGGTACTTTATTCTGTCTCCTCCAAAACAATGTGAAACACTTTAGGATATCAGACATCTGGTAGCACTTGAAAATGCGTCCACGAAGGCATGTTTTTTAAACTTTTACAATGACTTGACTCTTTACAGAAACTTTATTACTTAACTTGATTGTGACTCTTTCAACTCTTTTGAATCTAACTCAACTATTCGACATACATATTTACAAATTTTGAGGCTAAATAATAACCCTGATTAACAACTAGTTAAAAATATCTTTTGACACTGGAAATTTTACGATGCATATCAAATTGCAATAGACAAGTTGCAGCAAACTTTTGATAATGACATTTATACTCATAAATTTGTTCCAAAAATTAGCCCAAAACACAAACTGAATATTTCTAATTGACTCTACAAACTAAAACTAAAGACCTAAAATTCCGAACTGAACTTGTTAAGTGTCTTACAAGGATTCTTAAGCTGATGATAATCATGCATGAATTCTGGTAATAACATAGCTATGTCGTCAATACAGAGACACAATTTATAGGACATGGCTTTAAAAAATAATGTAAGACCTAATACCTTTATATAACACTTTGCACTGGAATGGAAAATGAACTTTATTTAGGAACTTCATGAGTTCTGTATACTGAAGCTTGGACGATGACATGTGAGAGGCGTAATGAGTGTGGGGAGCTCACGTTTATGAGAAGACCATCATAGTCTGTTCTATTCAAAACCAAATGCTTAGACTGTTGATATAACAAAAATATCATGCCTTTATGAGAGCTGTACGCATAGCATCAATGATAACAGTTTTGAAGATGATGAGTTGATTGTTCCCCATCGGTAAACCATTTGACAATATGATCACAATGGATTCAAATTGTTGTTCACGGCCCTGATCAGATACACGTGATCCACTAGAAATCAATACTGATAATGTTGCAGGAGAAAGTTTCAATATTGGTGAGATTTTACTACACTTCTTACATTTTTCATCCTGAACATTTCATTTCCTGCACCGAATGGAGGATAATGGTATATTCTCCCGAATGATATGCAGTATCATGCTAGTAGATCTTTTGAACCACTGCAACTACCCACTTACATGTAGCTATTTGCATGCATGATAGGATGAACAAGGATCTAATCGCAATGAACTGTTTGGTCATGCATCGCTTCCAGAGATCTGGAATGCTGATAGCAGAATTCAGCTCATTCAGATTCTTGATTCCAAAGGTGCAGGCTTGAATGCCAAGACCAGTTGGGTGGGGGGACAACATGAAATGCTGCAAGATCAAAACTATGTATCTTTACTGCACTGAGATCTGATATTCCAGTAGCATGCTGCCCCTGATGACGTTAATCTCACATAATAATACATCCAGGAAAAATATAATATCCTACGCTATATGCTCTTTAAAATTTGCATCTCTTTCTCATTCGCAGGAGTGAAACACAGAGTGACCTTATCCACCCCTAGGTTCTTTGAATTCTTCATACCTACAAAATCTATCCACTCTCTATAGGTAATTCTTCACCTATGGTATTTTCCAAATCTGACATGGGATCATCTAGGAGCCAGAACACTGTGTAAACAATAATAATCTTATTGTATATTTCAACCTCCTGCAAATACAATGGCTAATATATAGCTCTTTGGACAATAAACTGCACTTCCTAATAAATAGTGAAGTATGGTACAATAAAGCACACTACACTTAATATATGCAAATGGGTCATCAACAACCAAGTATATCTATTGTTTTACTATACAACAATAGATACCATTACAATAATATATTAATGAGAGCACTAATAAATCCATATTCCTAACAATAAAATCAGGGAATTCAATAGCTGTGAGTCCATAGATAAAAATTGATACAAAAATATCCATTCTCTATCCTCTTTCTTACATTTTGATAGAATCCCCTCCTGAAACAAGATCTGATGCAACTCATGATTTCCTGAACTAGAAATATGGGTTCAGACATTGAGTTTCCTTTTTTAGATTTATTTGGAGAGATTTTGGACAAGAGGTTAGTGCAATAAGTTCTTATCATTATGGAACAAATATGATAGGAGATGCCAAACTAGAACTTTTTGATTTCCTTACTTCAGTATCTAGACACTTGTGGGGTCATTAAAAGAACTCAGGAACAACAAGCAGGGTTGATCATTTAGTGACCTTGATCTCAATAGTCTTGAAATTGGCTTCCAATGTAGGAGAGATTTACTAGCCTTTGAATTTTTATCCATGATGAGTAATCAAGAACCTCCACATAGCATAGGATCATTTCTTTCCAAACAAGGACATATCAACCCTGATGTATGATATATCTTCCAAGAACTCTCATTTTGGGTCTGGAATGGAGCCTCAAATATGTGCTGTCTTATCAATCTATTTAAAGGAATTATAAGAATTCTTCACCTTTCATACTCAGCATGAACCCTTTGACAGTAACATTGACCTTGGACAACAATACACTTATAATGTGAAGAATCATCATGATAGAAAAGGTTCTGGAACTTATAAGGGTTTTCCTCCTCGTTGATGAAGTGTCTTGGACTCATACATTGATCTGTTTTTCAAGGTTGTTAAAAGGACTACTTGTTTCATTGAAGCTTCTTATATTGTCTGAAAGTGAGGATTCATGGTTGCATCAACTCATATAGACTTTTGATCATCTGCAGGTGCAATTTTAAGTTTCGGTTCCTCTCGTAATGCTTTCTTTAAACTGATAAGCCACAAATATTGAATCACTGGATCATAAGAAGCAACAATTTTTTCCAATCTATCCTGAATCCTTTAGCTTACACTTTATTTTAATTTCACTTATACTACAAGTGTAGTTATGGCTTTATTTTTTACACATGGAATATTAGAACATTCTTGAAATGTTTTTCTTACTTTCTTGTATTCAACATGTTATAGAAATGCTTATGAATTCATACCTCTGTAGAAGTTTTGCAGAAACTGGGCCTATTCTAGATTTTCAAGAGCTTGGATATTTTGAATAGGTAGTGTTATCTCTCAAAAGTGCACTCTGTAGAGAGATGGGCTGCAGGTTTTTTAAGCTTGCAAAATTTGATCTCTCTCTTTCGTAGATACAATGGAAACACCTCAGGTTTGTGGGTATACATATTTTGAGGTGAGTCTCTGGTATCAAGGCTAGTTCGTTATTGATGTATCCTAAAATTAATTCTGGGATTTAGGAGTAAAAGATGACTGTAAAATAATTAAAACTAAGGTGATACACCAAATTTGTATGAGGGATTTGACTGAGTGTATGCACAATTGATATGTGGAGGATTTTGGGTGTATGAACTAATAGTTCTTCTGCATAATGTTAAGGGGAAAAAACTTTGAGGTATTGAGGGAGATTATCACAACAATACTGCTAAGCTAAACATGCACATTAATATCATGCAGAAACTACTGAATTTTGTAACAGGGTAAGAAGATTAATCAGGGAATTCACATTCATAAGACTAATAGTAACATACACAAGAATGCAAATAATTGGGAAGGCAGAAAATAATTCACACTTAGAAGGAAAAAACTGGAAAAATTTGCTTCAGTACTCCTATATCCAAAAAGTCCTTCAGAAGTTCTCCCTTGTGCTTTGCAAAGGCACACAATATATAGCAAAAAAATTTCACCTTCTTCCTAAAAATAGCCTAAGGCTTGTACTCGCCCATGCATCCTATTTTTATCCTTTATTTAATAATAAATAAAGGAATAAAAATAGAGCATGCAATTACAAATAGGCATTATTAGCCTTAATTACAATACAGTCAAACTGAAGTTGACTATTCTATTTTTAAGAAAGATGGGTGAATAATTTCCTAAAAATAAGATTGCTTGTTAGGAAAGTCTTGCTCAATGAACATGCAACTCTATCTTTTTCTCTATTTTTGTCCTGTTGTGAAAGCATGCAAAAATAACTTCTTTGTTTTGTGTTAGCTCCATGTGGGAACCACCCTTTGATATATGGATTTGTCTTCATTTGACTTTGGCCACCTTTGTGGACCTAACATATTACCATGGTTTACATAGATATGGGGGAACTTTGTGAAATTCACCACACCATGCTTGGCCACCTTTGATTATGCACAACCTCATAATACTTGTCAGCTTTGTATGTTTGAATAGTATATGGTTAAAAATATTTCACCTTTTCGGTGATCATTGTGGAATAATTTGGTCGGCTTTTGCATTATTTGGAGATTGGACTATAGTTGGACCTTGGAAGTCATTGCAATGATTTTATTCAATCTGATGATGTGGGTAGTCCCCCTTCCCCACAATGATTCACCCCTCCATGCATTTTTTTAGTGGCATATGTGATTCAATGTTGAGTTTGATTTGAAATTGTTGATCATTTTTTAAACCGTTGATTTGTGTCTTTTTCATTTACTGCCATCGATTTTGAACCTGGGATTAGGGTTTTCTGACTATGCATTTAAGGTGGTCAGTGGAGAATGACTATGGTTAATTTCTTTAACCCTAGAGATTGATTCTTGGCCCTTGATGTTCATACTCGGTTGAAGCTTGATTGTTGATGCTTTACTATGAGTTAGGTTTTACCCCTATAATTAATAAGGTCGGTGGCATCTTGATCACGGTAGTTTACTTCGAAATTTGAGGATCATTCTTGGCCTTTGATCTTTGTCCTTCTGATATGGATCCATTAATTTTTTACCATGGTTAAGTTAGGTCAAAACTCACCTCTCAAGTTTGCATGATAAGGAATAGCTCGACCCTTATGCACATCTTATTTGGTTTTCAATATGCGGGCGAAGCCTTGGAAAAATTTTCTTTTGACACCATTTTCTGAGGTTTCGAGCTTCGGTTACACGTGTATTTTGTAGTTATTATTCCTCTTTTTGAGCTCTCTGTATGAGATTGTGAAGATGGATACCATTATTATTTCTTCGAGCTCACCTTTCCTCTTGAATATTAGTCTCGTGGTTGCAGAGGGTGAATAAGGAACCTCCTGTATCTCTGTATTGGGTTCTTTTTCTTTGTTTTGAGCTCTTGAATAATATGGTTTGGGGTGTTGTTGCCAAGGTTTAATCTTTTGAGCTCTATTTTCATCATTCTTTTGGTCTCTGTGATCCATTGGAGTTCTTAAAGAGTTCTGAAGAAGACCTATTCACCATTGCCGAGCTTGGTTCATTCTTTTTTAGTAAGATTTGATCTCGCCTTCTGTATTGAATACCATTTTTGAACCCTGAAACTAGGTTTTGTGTTATTTCTTTTTGAAGGCCACCATGGTTTGAAAGCTTCGAGTTCTCTGCAACTTTAAGGGTTTCCCGCGAATTCTTCAAAAATGTGAGCTTCTTTGTCCTTGAATCGTGAAAATTACTTCATTTTATTGAGACCATGCATACTGATACTTAGTTTATCTTTGCATTTTCTAGGTTTTTGTGGCTCGGACTTGATCATTGCATATCTTTTCTAAAATTTGATTCTCTGTGACTCAAAGGTTTGAAGAAACCACTTCAAAGTGGTAAGTTCTTGTTCATTTTTTATTGGTTGTTCATTTTTGAGCTCGAGACTTCTCCTTTTTGCTAATGACTCTATTATAACCTTTTACTGAACTTTCTTAGATCTAAATCTTCATCGTTTTTCCATTTAAGAGTGTATAGTTTGAAATTTTACCCTTTTTGGTTATTATTGATATCATAATTTGGTCGGCCCCTTTGAATCACTTGAAACATAAACTATAATTCAAATTTTGAAAGTCAAAACTTGAAATAATAGCTTGGATGGCACGTGGATTCTTTTGCCTTTGCTTTTACAAGCATGCGGGAAAAATATCAAAAAATTTAAGTCCTTTGTGGACCTTTGGACCCTTTGTGACTTTTAAATCCTTTGCAGACTTTTGAAGCTACAGGCATTTTTGGAAATTTTTAGCTTTTTGTAAAAGGTTTCAAACTTAAAATACCACCAGCCTCCACTTTTCTGCTTCTGCTATAATGATGACATGTGTACTCTGTGGGCATGCGGGTGAAATTTTAACAACTCACAAATTTTAAAATTGAATAAGTTGGTCAACAACCACCATTATGCTTGAAGTACTTTACATTGATTCTGATGATCCGTTTTTGAGCATTGATCTCTGTACTTCTCATTTTTTATCCATTTCTGAGCATAGATCTTTGTACATCTTGATTTTTAATCGTTGTTCTTTAAAGAATGATTTAGGGTTTCTGACTTGCATTGAATGTATTTTTTCAGAAGCTTAGACAATTGTTTGTGGAGATCAATCCTCAACCTTTGATCTTTGTACTTCTTTATTTGATGTCATCGATTCTTTGAATGTGGTTGAGTTAGAATTAACCCACTACTTCGGTTTAGGAGGTAAAGGGAACTCAACCTAGTGTGATCACTTCATTTGGTTTTTCAGTTTGATTCATTTTTGAGAAAGGTTTGAGCTTGGGTTTATAACTCCATACCTTCTTTAGAGCTATGTAAGCTTCTGGGTTTTTCGATATTTTACCTTTTCCTTGACCGCCATTGTTCGAAGTTATTTGAACTCCCAACAACTTTTATGTGCCATCCCTCTGATTGAAACCACTTTAGTTTTTGAGTTGACTGTGTAAATAATGTCGAAGTCTAGTATGTTCTTGATCTTTGAGCATGGTAATCGATTTTCATTCGTATCTCTATTTTGGAGTATTTGATATCCATTTCTTTCTTGCATTTCATGTGACCCCTTTGTTTGACCTTGGCCATTTCAAGTTGAAACTTGTTTCTGAGTTCTTTTTCTGAACTAGATGACCTTATTTCATTCTCTTATTTTAACACCCCTTAATGGGTTCTCTGACTGGAGCCTGAAACTATAATTTTCTCTTGGATTCACCACTT
The DNA here is from genome assembly GCA_019776745.2 of Taxus chinensis. Lineage (NCBI taxonomy): Eukaryota > Viridiplantae > Streptophyta > Pinopsida > Cupressales > Taxaceae > Taxus > Taxus chinensis. The sequence goes on from CM034146.1 coordinate 626,642,558, forward strand.
GAAATTGATTTTCAATGGGAATGTAAAATTCTGAAAGACGAATTCAAAACAATCCTTAGCCTAAATGTGCATATAATTTGATTCAAGGATTTTCTGACCATACCTTATGACTTTGGTAATATCATCATCATATCTGATATATGTAGTGAATTTTCTTCTTTGATTGATTCTACCCCTAAAAGTATGATTATTTGGAAACTGAGTATCATCTAGCTAGATGTAATAGGCTTGGTTTTATCATTTGTTGGTACTGTATACATTCTAATATTCAAATCTTGAGCCTTTAACAACTTACTGAAATTCTTAGCCATGTATCTTTTCAACCACTATAACCTCATAACTTGTAGAAGTTTACTACCTAGTTTGTAGTCAGAGTTCCATATGATTATTTGGATTGAATCTCTATTACTTTATACTTGTTCCTGATAGCCATAATGGATGTGTTTTCTGAAATTTTAAATCATAGAATGTATAACTTTCCCTTTTGAAATTGATTTATTGTTGGAAACTTAAAATGGGAACTGTTATTTGATCATAGTCAGCTCTTCTGTTTTCTGTATCACTTATTTGATTTACATACAACTTTAGAAGAATGTATTAGTTGAAAAAAACATGATGGAACAATGTAAATATCCATTTTAAATGGTGAAGCCCTTTCAAAATTTTACCAGAATTCTTTCTTCCTTAGCTAGAATCTGAAACATGTATTTTTCATGCAAGTATCTTCTCTATTCTGTATTGTAACTTCTTCCATTTTATAGAAGATATTTGAATTTGAGTTACATTAATCCTTCTCTCCACCAAATACATGATTTATTTCTTTTTGGATGTAACCTATACCTGCACACTTAGGAAAATAGTTAGAAAATACTTTAGGCTTTTTGTCCTCTCTTATGTCCTTGTTTTTTTTAATTCTTTTTTCTATTCATGATTTCAGAATGAGCTATGCAATCTGATCTTTGATAAAGTTATATCTCATATTGCTTAGAGATCCATATGCATGAATTAGAATAGTGTAGGAATATGGATTAACCCTGATCTCTTTATTGATGATTTCCTTATTTTTTCTTTTTAGGTACCATGCCTTGAGGATGAAAGGAGCTGCCAAGGAGATGCTCTACATAATGAAGAATATAAAAAGGCAATGATGGGTTCATTCATACTCCTTTGATTTCTATTTCATGCAAGTGTACCTCTTACTTCAGTAGATGTACTTTACTTCTCACTCAACATTTGACCTTCCTTATGAATAAAACATTGAATTCTGAAAACAAGTTGTGTATTTCCTTCTACATTTCAAGATCTTGATTGGAGTGCATGATGAACTAAACAAATCAGAAACATAATTGAATGCCTTAATCATGAAGGAAAGAACATTAATGAGAACATGTGACAGTAATGAACTCTGATTTCTATAATCTGCACTTATGTTTATTGTTCCAAAACTTTACACTTCACCTACTCTATAATTCAGTGCCTTCATCAAGATAACACAGTTGTCCTTCGGTGCCTTTATGTTTTTTTGCTAAAGGTATCATGAAATTATAGACTATGTTATCTGTTACGTTTTGTAACAGCACACATAGCTGCAGATTTCACTTAATCAGTAATTAATTCAGTAGTAACTATTATCATCAGAACTTCTTTAGCATAGGTATAATTCACCCATGACTTTCATTGTAACGATGAAGTTTTGAGTTGCCCATTTTTACACAAGTGAAAAAATTGTCAACATTTCTTGTGATCCTATGGGGAAAGTTTCTTGCTATATTAAAGACTAGTTCCTTTCTCTTTTCCATTCGGCAAGGAGTCCAAAGCATATAATCAAAATCAGCGTTTTCCGAAAGGTCCAACCCTTTGAAAATAAAGTAAAGCTAGGAAAGGATCTGGTAAACAAGATCATGTGCACAAATTCACTTATTGAATTGAAAAATGATGCAATTTGCAAAAATTGTACTTATTGTAGGGAAATCCTAATCTACCCTATTCTAACCAACTGCAAATTAAGGCTAAATAAAACTTGAGACATGCAATGAAAAATAGCTTCCCTTTTCACCAGTAACTGAGACAATGAATTTGAATTTTAAAACAAGTAGCATGACAGAACTAAAAATGAGATGTGTACCTTAAATTTGTTCCAAAACTTAGCCCAAAACATGAAGAATCTTTCTAATTGGTCTATAAACTATTTTAAAGGGATTTGGAACTCATTATTGAGTGTCTGACACTCATTCTTAGGCTCTGATACTAGCATGAATTCTGGTATTACCGTAGCATGTTGTGAACCCACGAGATACTTTATAGGACATGGCCTCCAAATAGCTGAAAAGCTAATCTTATTTTCTTGTACTAAAAAATAAACCTTATTTTCGATCACGAGTTCTTTCTGAAGCTATTTTGAATGTTGTTCTAATAGTTGATCTACCTCTATAAACTGTTGTATATTATTTTTGACAATCTAAAATTCATCTATAAAAAATTTATCCTCTTCAAGTTGCAGCATATCATCAATCATAACATCGTGAAGATGATGAGTTTGTTGTTCCCCTTGTTTTAAACTATTTGAAAATATTTTCAGTGTCTTCAAATTGTTTTTTCATCCTTTTCAGTATGTTGATCCACTACTACCAACAATAAAAATTAAGAAGAACATTAAAATTCTTCCATTTTATCCCTTCTTACAATGTTCTTTGAACATTTTGTTTCCTCCTCAATCAAAAATTTTTGCTCCCGAATACTTGCAGTATCATTTAATAGTGCTTGTAAAGCACTACAAGTACCTAATAGTGCAACTATTTCCATGCATGCAACACAACAAGGGTCTTTACACTCAACTTTTTGATCATGATCATTCTGAAACTGATCTAAACATACTTCAGCTCCTTCAAACTTTTGTTCCACAATTTTTTTTTCGTCTTGAACACTCTGGTTTGAAAAAAAATTTACAGGATCAATTTTTTTTGTTTTTACTGCATAAGATTTGATTTCAGCAACATACTGTTCTGAGACGTTATTCTCCCAAAATGGTTTCTTCCAGGAGGGAATAATAAAGATCTGTATTTAAAAGCAACTCTTCCTCCTTTTCAAGTACAAGATGGACCTTACCCCACCAGAGGTTCTTTGAATGCTAAAACTACAAAATCAGTTTGTTCTATAGGTTGTTCTTTACCTATGCAATTTTCCATATCTGATAAGAAATAATCTACCTCAAGCCGTAAATTTGAAACACATTTTTCTTTAATTTCAACCTCCTTTTTATTCAAAAATTATTTATCCTCTTCTGATATGGCTGCAAGCTACATGAGGTATAGTGCCTTCATGCACACTACACTCAGAATATGTATATTGTTGATCATCTTCCAACTTCTCTTGATTTGGTGGAAAAATAGATTACACCTTTTCCATGGTTCCTTTTTCCAATTCTGAAATAAAATCAAATTGAAACTTTGATGTCCATCCATGCAAGTTGTACAAAAATTCTAGCCTGTCATTGTCTTCTGATCGCTGCCCCTCCTGCTTGATCTTCTGTTTCTCTATTTCCTGAACTGGAAATATGGGTAAAGAAGGAGTGGGCTTAGTTTCAGATTTAACTGGAAAATTTTGGACAAGAGGTTGGGGAATAAGATATGAACGCCAACTTGGAAACTTAATTTTAACTTCAGTATGTGATGGTGGGGTAGAAAAAGTAGGAATTACAGCAGCTTGATATTTAGGAAATTGAGGAATAGGCTGCATTTGCTGGCAAGAAGAATTTATAGGCATTGAATTTTCATAGTGAGGGGTAAGAAGGAACATCCCATTGACAGGGTTCCCTATCATGAAACCTATCATTATTCATTTTTGTTGATTTTTCAATTTGTTCCTTGATAGCTAAATATTGTTGCTTCAAACTATTAAACTCAATTCTAAGATTTCTTTTCCTTTCATACTTAGCATAACCCTCTGCATATGTAATGAAATTACTAATATAATTTAGATTATGAGCAAAAATATAAAACAAATAACACACTATTTCAGAATAATGATCTCAATATGCAATTGTAATAGCTTCGCCTCTTCGAGGGGATAACCTCCAAACCATATAATAACACTCAAATGCTCAAATGATCATGAAATATTACCTACAATCCTCTATGAATACTATTCATATGTTATGGCCATCACCCAAGCTGACCTATTAAACATGAGAAAGTATAAATGATATAATAAAAATGATATGGTAAACCACAAGTCAGCTACTCATATCCTAATACAAGCAATAAGTTAAGGGTGTAGCATGCCCTTCCCCCTTCAAACCAACGTTTTCCTCAACGTTGAATAATCCCGGATGTTACTACAAAAAACCTTCATCCTCCTGGGGTGCGTATCTTCTATGCTCAGATTCTTCCACTTGATCAGATATTCCTTAATGTCTCTGGTTCTCATCCTCTTAGTACGTGTTTGCAGAATCTTCTTTGGCTCCAAAATGATTCATCCTTCCTCTTCAAGTTTTGGTAACTCTGTCTGGGTCTTCAAATTTCTTTCCAATAACCTTCTTCAGGCATGAAACATGGAATATTGGGTGTATGTGTGAATATGGGGGCAACTCTAGTTTACAAGCAACATCGCCAATTTTCTGTACAACCTGATAAGGGACATAGTTTTTAGGAGCAAGTTTGTTGTCCTTTTTTTTTTGCTTTAGAGACATTTGTTTGTAAGGATAGAGACGTACAAAAACCCAGTCACCAATTTCAAAATGTCTTTCACTATGATGTTGATCTGCTTGTTGTTTCATCATGTTTTGTGCTAATGCTAAATTCTCCTTCAAACTAGCCAAAACCTATTGTTGATGTTGAATGTGTTCCTCAACATCTCTAACCTTAGTTTACACCCTCAAGGATGAAGTGATAGAAGGTGGATGGTAACAATATAATGCTAAAAATGGGGTCATTTGAGAAGAGGTATGAAAATATGTGTTATACCACCATTCTGCAAGTGGTAGCCATTTAATCCATCTTTTCTACTTATCTGATACAAAAAAACGTAGATACCCCTCTAAGCATTTTTTGACCACTTTCATTTGCCCTTCAGTTTAAGGATGATAAAATGAACTGTGAGCTAGCTAACCACCCAAACATGAAAATAATTCCATCCAAAAATTACTTGGTAAAATAGGATCATGATCACTTACAATTATCTTTGGGGTTCCATGTAGCGTTTGAACTGTCTCCAAAAAATAGCTGCGACCGTACTAGTTGCAAATGGATGTGATAGGGAAAGAAATGGGCATATTTTGTGAGCCTATCCACAATCATGAAAATAACATTCTTACCCTCTGAATAAGGCAATCCAGTGATGAAATCCATGGAGAGCTCCTCCCATCTCTAGATAGGAATTGGTAAGGGTTGCAATAGACCTGGTGTCTTAATTGTTTCCCCTTTGTTCTGTTGGCACACTAAACACTCTGATACAGACTTTTGTACATCCCCCTTGAGTCCTTCCCAAATAAATTTTCTTTTTATTCTATCATATGTCTTCAAAAACCTAGAGTATTCTCCAACAGGTGAGGCATGTAGCTCTACAAGAATCTTATGCTTCAACTCAAAATCTTTACCTAAGTATAACCTGTCTTTGTACCATAGGGAATGACCTTTCCACTCAAATTTTGTAGATGTCATAGATCCTTTCTTGATATTCTATATTAGAGATTATGTATCCTTGTCTTGATCCCATTTCGATCATGCTGCATCCACCTAATCGGCCGTCAACATGGACATTCCACATAGTAAGGCATCTGTGGATGTATCCATTCTGGACAATGCATCAGCTACTACATTTTCTTTACCCTTTTTGTATATGATTTCAAAATCATAACCCAACATTTTTGTTACCCACTTTTTTTGTTCCTCAGATGATAACCTTTTCTCCAAAAATTATTTGAGACTATCATGATCAATTTTTACCTTGAAGTGTCTACCCATAAGATAGGGCCTCCATTGCTTGACTGCATGAAGAATAGCCATCATTTCTTTCTCATAAACTAGTTTGAGCAGATCTTTTCCTTTGAATTGGTGACTCTCAAATGTAATTGGTCTTCCCTCTTGCATTAGAACTACTCCCAATCCTGATCCTGAAGCGTCACAATCAACAATGAAGGTTTTTGTGAAGTTAGGAGTAGCCAAAACTAGGGTGTTGCTCAAAGGATTTAGTGGCTAAGTCTATCCAATTGAAGGCATCCTTATTTAGCAATGTAGTGAGTGGGGTTGCTATTCTACCATATCCCCACACAAATCTTCTGTAGTACCCTGTTAGTCCTAGGAACCCATGAAGATTTTTGAGAGTTTTGGGTCTTGGCCATTCCACCATAGCTTTGATCTTCCGAGTATCAACTTTGATGCCTTTATGGGATACAATGTGACGCAAGTAATCTACCTCTTCTACACCATAAGAACATTTAGATGGATTTGCATAGAGAGTATGTTTCTCCAAAACTTCCAACAGTTTATTTACATGTTGTAAGTGTTCTTCCCATGTCTTACTGTGAATCAATATGTCATCAAAGAAAACTAATACAAATTTTCTTTAAAATGGCTTGAAAATAGTGTTCATCAAGCTTTGAAAGGTTGAAGGCACATTTGTAAGACCAAAAGGAATTACCAAAAACTCATAATGGTCCTCATGAGTCCTAAAGGCCATTTTATGAACATCTTCCTCTTTTATTCTAATTTGATGGTACCCCAAACAAAGATCTAATTTTGTGAAATAAATAGCACCATGTAATTCATCAAGTAAATCATTAATTACTAGAATAGGAAACTTATCTTTGATGGTATACTTTTTGAGTTCTCAGTAATCTGGAAACATCCTCCATGTTTCATCCTTCTTACATACCATGACCACTAGGGAAGAATAGTCACCCTGACTAGGCCTAATGATACCTGCCTTCAACATTTTGTGAACCATTTTCTTGATCTCACTTTTCTGGGAATATGGGTATCTGTATGGTTTGATGTTAGGTTTTTGGCTCCCTTGAATCAACTAAATGGCATGATCATGATCCCTAACTGGTGGTAGTCCCTTTGGAATTGCATCAAAAATAGATAATTAAGAATCAACAATCTTCTGAAGATCGGATGGCATTGAAGACTTTGTATTTTGTACTTCTATGGAAAATAAATTTGCTATAAATCCATCTACTCCTTTTCTGAGAACCTTCTACATATGATGAGAGCTAATAATCTGTGTAGACTTAGCTACCATCCCATTTAATTGTATTTTCCTTCAATCTGAATGAAATCGCATGAACAATTCTTGGAAATTCATCTCTATAGTACCTAAGGTTATGAGACATTGGACACCTAAAAAAATATTTTCCCCTCCCATAGAAATAGAAAACATAGGTGATTCTAATATGTAGTCTCCCATGGAAATCTTGATTCTATGGAATTTTCCTGTGCACTTGATTGTCCCACCATCCGTAATCATAACTTGCATTTCTAGAGCTGGGTAAATAAAACAATTGAGGTGGGAAACTAACTTACTATCTATGAAGTTATGAGTACTCCCCGAGTCAATCAACATTGTCACCTTTTGTTTTTTGAGATAGCCAATAACCTTGAGTGTTTGAGGAGTACTAATACCTGACAATGCATGACAAGAAATTGTAGGTTGGTGATCCTCTACTTCCTCTTCTACTAGTTTCTCAACCTCTCCTATAATTTTAGCATCCTCATCATCCTCATTACCTCCATTAATATATAAAAACTTCTTCTCAGCACATTTGTGTCCCGGTCCATATTTTGTATCACAGTTAAAGCATAATCCTTTTGCTCTCTTTTCTTCCATTTGTTGAGGAGTCAGTCTAATTCACCTAGAAAATGAAGGGGAAGAGATACTATGGTATTTGGTGTTAATGAAAGGCAACCTCCTACTAAAAATAACTTTTTCCTCTGCTCGACGTGCCATGATAATAGAATCAAAAATCTTGAGTGGATTAAACATACGTACCCCATGCTCGATGTGGTCCTTAAGACCCCCAAGAAATAGGTCATTCAGATTCTCTTCTAGTATATTCTCCACCCTTAAGGATAGGTTCTGGAATTGATGCAATAATCTTTGATTGATATTATTTGTCATAGCTTTCCTAATAGACTAAATTAGTTCTCTAAAACACTAGAACTATAGTGTAATTGCAACTCCTCGATAAAAACTGTCCAAGTGACACTGAGACCATTCTTCTGCCTCTCAGCACATAACCATCAATACCAAACAAATCAGTCTGGTTCAAGATACTGGGATGCCAACGTCACCTTTTATCTTGATGGTGTTTGATGTAGCTCAAAGAAGTTCTCCATTTGATTTATCCAATTCAGGGGATCTTTACTATCAAATTTTCGCATATCCACTTTTGGCATCATGTTCTATGGTTGCGAATAATTTGGATTTTGATTGGGCTGAAAAAGTGATTCAACATGGTTATTTTTTCCTTGATTTTGAACTGAAGATCCTACTTGGTTGATATGGGATGGATTTGGGCCATATTGTTTACCCTTTACATGTTGCATGATATCATCCAACCGATGATTGATTTGGGCTATGTCTCCTTTAGAGGCCATCTCAAATTGTACATTTCCTAATAAAAGTAATAGGTTAAGGGCGTAGCAACATAAATTCGACCTTGAACAACAAAACCCTCATATTGATAATCATTTTGATAGACAAGGTTTGCGTTATAAGGGTATTAATTCTTATAAGGGTTATAAGATAGATCTGAAGGAGAAGGTGCATAAAACGACTATTGGTTTGGCTAATAATATTGCTGAAAGTGAGGATTCATGGTTGCAGGACCTCATAAAATATTAAACTTATGAAACCAGGTCTGTTGTTAACAAAACAACTCATAACAACAAAATAACATATCTGAATTTCATGAAAAATACCTAAAGACTACAACTGAAAATTTAAGTACTTGTTGAAAAGTGCTATACTGATCTGGAATAAGATTTACGGAGTCACCAGATGAGTTCTGCTTTGAATCTTGAATCTTCAGAATGCATCAATAGTAGTTCTTTCCAAAACTGCTATGCATGGTGTCTGATCCTCTTGAATGATGAAACGCCTCTAAAAGTGAAACTTTTATTTGTGTGAGTGTCCCACCTAGCGCGCCAAAAAATGTTCTCTTGAAAGTGCTCCCTATAGAGAGATGGCTGCAGGTTTTCTAAGCTTGCAAAATTTGATCTGTCTCTTTTGTAGATACAATGAAAACACCTCAGGTTTGTGGGTATACCTATTTTGAGGTGATTCTCAAGTGTTAAGGCCAGTTCCTTGTCGATGTATAAATGCTGAAGTGATATCAAAAGTTATGGAATTACTTCCCAAAAAGAATGTGAAACACTTGGTGAAGATGGATTTACAAAAATTAAAAGAATTTTCCGAACAAGAACCACTATCACGAAAGAAAACAACAAAAAGTGTAGAGATAATATATGGTGAATTTGTTAATTTGACTACAGTTGCTAGAGCACATTTGTTGGTTACATTCTTGAATCATGTTGATATGAAGGAAACATTAGAATTGTTAGGTGTTGATTTTGGACAAAAAAATTTAAACCGTGTAGAAGAAGAATTTGTTGGGAATGTTTTTAAAGGAATAAGTTCTTTGGGTACAAAAACTAGGTCTGCTGATAAGAGTATTTCTCGTAGAGCAATATTAACTTCAATTGTAAGTGAAGATACAACAAAGAATCATCATGTTACCGCATTTGCCAAGGCATTGGGTTTATCTACAAAGATGGTTAGCAGGTATGCAAAAAGGAGGAAGACATTGGATGACTCTACTATTGAAGGAAATTGGGCACTAATGTGTAGAAATCCATGTTCTGATAAAATAGAGGATAATATTGTGAAGATAGTTTCTGATTTTTGGACTGAAAGGACTCGTCCTTCTCTGAATGTGAGGGATGTTTTAAAACATAGGGTAACTCGCAATAACTATGATGAACATATAAAACATTGGCTTGAAATAACTCAACACGAGATGTACATAAAGTTTACAGAAGAAAATCCAGATGTTAAGATTGGACAACGAATGTTTGAAAATTTGAAGCCTTGGTATGTGCGACCTGATAAAGTCCTTGACACATGTTGTTGTCGCTATCACGTTGAGTTTGATTATCACTATCAGGTACATAAAAATTTATAGATTCAATGTATATATATTTTGAGGCGTGCTTTCATTTATATCTATATATTTAAAATTTGTTTAAATATCATTTTTTGAGACATGTGATTTAAAATTAATGTATTTCAAAATCTATGTTTTTTTCAGGTGTATAGAAAGTTACGAGAAGAAATTGCCCCACCTACACGTGTCAGTGAATTCATAACTTCAATTATTTGCAACATATCTGATGATCATGTTGATGATCATATGACTTGCATCAAAGGTGTCTGTGACAAGTGTGGGGACTTGAAATTATTGCCAAAAACAAATGAAGATTTGGACACAGTTAACCTGGTTGCTTGCAAGAGGTGATATATATAAATTTATGTTTTTAAATTCGGATGTTAGATTTTATTTTTATTTTTATTTTACTGTAAATGAATACATGACAATTTGTCCATGTTATGAATTGATTTTGTAGGTTCAAATACATAAAATATTCAACAAGGCTTGGAAAATATGCAACCAGGTTGGATTTGGTAGAAGAGGAAATCCCCATTGCTACATTCATGCAAAGTTTTCGAAGTTTAATTAGTCCGTACATCAAACATTCTCACTATTCAAAGTGGCAGGCTACACAATTCAAGACTAATAGGGACACATTCCCTATTGGTTCCATATTGTCCGTGGTTGATTTTGCTGAGAATTACTCATTTTCTCATCAAAAAGAAATTCAAACACAGTATTATCATACTGACCAGGTTACCATCATGGTTCAAGTATTTTATAGGCATGCACAATTGGATTTGGATGGGGTTGAAAGTACATATGTGAAGCGAATGATCAAGAAGGAGTATCACTTCTATATAAGTGATGACAAAGAACATGACACCCACTTTGTGCAACATTGTTTTGGTTTGTTCTTTCAATATCTTCATCAGCGAGGAATACAGATAGATCACCATTTTGTTTGGTCAGATGGTTGCGCATCACAATTCAAATCCTCTCGCCCTTTCTTTACACTCAGTCGTTATCATCGTCATCACAAAATTCCTCATTTATGGAGTTTTTTTGAGAGTGGTCATGGGAAGGGAGAACACGATGGTGCAGGTGCATGCATCAAACATGCTCTAAAGAAACAAAGCTTTGATTATGAGGGAGATCGATTGATTGATGCCCACACAGTTGTTGAATGGTGTAAGAAACATTTTGCAGTTCAGGTTTCAACCTCACAGGCTTCAACCTCACATGTTTCAACCCCGCACAGAGTATTTTGGGAGATAACAGGTACATGCACATTTAAAACATAGATATGTAAATCTTTATGTGATTTATTAAGTGAACTACAAGTTACTAACTTTAAATTTTTTATTCTGATTTTTATTGTTTGTTTTAAACTTTATTGATCTTTTGAGCATGATTAAATGAAGGTATTGATCAGAGGACAAAGTATGGATGTGAAAGGATTCCCAATTCTAGGTCTTTGCACTCTCTGATGACTATGGATAGTAATAACTGGACAATCTGTACAAGAGATTATTCTTGTTTTTGTTATGAATGCATGAACAAATCATATTCAGAGTGCAATAGTCAAAAACATGGGTATGTAGGTGAGTGGAAGCAAGTTCCTTTAGTTGTGGATGACACATATGGATCAGATCATGATGATAGTTTTGAAGATGTGCCATTAATTTCAATTGATTATGACCACATATCTGGACTGGTTAAACAAGGTATGTTTTATTTGAAAGGATCAAGTATAATTTGATAATTAAATATATATATGTATATATAATTTATACTATACATCCGATCATTGAATGTTTCTTTGCATTTTGTTGTAGGAGATGTATTTGTAGTCATTGCTGAAGAAGCCAATATTGAGAAAGTGGAGTACTACTTGTTGCGTTGCACAGAGGAGAGTACAAATCTAACATGTGAAATAACAAGTGAAGTGACAAAATTTTCTACTGGCTCAGTTGTAGTGCAGGGAACATACTTACAACAAGTGAAAGCCTTCCAAAGTGGGATTCACTTTGTTGATTACAAACCAGACAAAAAGGTGTATCATTACACCCATCACATAATTGCTACAGGGTTACAATTGCAACAGGTGAAGACTACAAATAGTAAATGCAAAAAATGGAGACTAGATGTAGAAGACCATGAAAAACTTTTACAAGTCATTGAACAACGAGCAGAGCCACTTGGTATTATATAGAAGGACATGGAATAAATTACTAAACCTTGCTGGTAATAAACTATTAAGCTAGATAGCATTGTATTATCTACTTGAAGGGACTATGGAGACCACTATACAATAAAGTTGTTTAATACTTGTGATTCTTACTTGTTCTGAGATGGTTTATGGTTTACAAGTATTGTGATATGGTTGTTACATGGAAGTATGTATGGTATAAACATGATTTATTGACTCATGATAGGCTGATTATGGATCAATTGCAACATTACATTTTTCTCTCTATCAACTAGAAATTCATGTTTTCCATAAATTTATGCGTTCAAACCTTGTCTTGTAAATGATGCTATTAAGTCTATCATTGACACTTTTTACCACAATTTGTTCTACCTGCCTGCTTTGTTCTACCTTCACTCTTAAGTTCTTAAAACCTCCTTTGGCCTTTCCATGACCTTTAATGTTTGTCAACCAATACACTACTCCTACACAAGTTTCTCTTTACAAATTTTCCTTCAAGATCAAATACTAATCACTTTACCTCACAAACTGGTAAGAAACAGGATTTATGACCGAGTTTTTAGCATTATTATCCTCAAAGCTTGGTATTTCCTCTTAAAACTTTATTAGCATCCTATTTGACCTTCTATCCATTTTTTCACCAAATTTCATCTAGTTTCATAGGTTAACTTTTGAGATATACCCTTTCCTTGTCATCAAACCCTCAAAACCGGATTATTGTAATTTTGCCATGACTGTTAACTAGGACTGCAAAATGGTTACCCTTCAACACTTCCATAGAACTTGTTTATCATTTAGGGACTTAGCCTTACCTTATTCCACCCTTATGTACTAATTTTACATGATTTTATCACTTCTTATTATGCCAACTACTAAACTAACCCCAAAACTGGGTGTATAAGACAATTTATCTGAGTTTCTTGTTTTTATTCCCCCAAACCTCATTTATTTGGCTTAAAACATAAGAAACACCTTCAAAAAACTCCAATCTCACTATCCCCAAAGTTTTAGAATTTTCCCACCGTGAAATATGGAGTTATGTCTTTTTTTTCTTGTTCCAAACCCTAGTCAGGGTACACAGACCCGAGAGTACTCTGCTTAGATTATATTTTGTTTTCTTGTCTAGGAACTCTTTTCAGAGACTTGAATATCTTATACAAGGTCCTACCCATATCTTCTACGGTCCTCCAAAGATATTACTCCCCAATCATCACCAAAACTCACCAAAATACAAGTTACAGGTCTGCATTGAACGGTATATGTGTAATTCTCTGTATTAGACCATTAGGATTACCATCCTCCTGCACCATAGATTCCTCTGTAGGATTTTTAATTCAACATTTATACATGCTTGTATATCATCAACATGCATTCAAACTTAACGACTCATTTAAATAATCAGTGATACAAGAAACATCACTCTAGCTCTTACCTGCCACATTCAACTGCTCTGAGTTTGCAATTATTTTAAAGCTTGGATAACATTCATCCTCATTGAAAATGCCTTGTCAAATCATACCTAACCTGCAATAGTCATGATCCTTCTTAATAACATCCTAAAATGTAGGTCAATTTAGTTGCTTTATGACATGATTTATTTTTGTCATTTCCATCATTTGAGAGTTCTCCAAATTATTATAGCCCTCTATTTTTTTCTTTCCATAAACTTTTTGCCCCCTGTTCTTTAGCGAGCACAAGTATGGACACATTTAGCCTCAATCATACCTTGTTTCCTTCAAAGTGAGGCTACAAGCATTTATAGTATTTGCAAACCGTCTAATAAATAGGAAAGTCTGCAGAGAAGTATATCTTGAAAATAAGAGTCCGAATGAAAGGCGTGGAGACAACTTGGAAGTAGCATGGAAGTTAACTACACTGCTCATGAAAGTACCAATCTTATTTAGACATCACAGCTGTATTGAAATTATATACATAAGACTCAGTTTACTAAGTCACATCTGGATAGGCCTAGTACAATTTTGATGAGTTTTTAGACTGGGATTAATAGATATTTCAGACATATGAAAGCACTTCCAAATTTTTTTTTGGTGAATTAATTGAGGTTTTGGATATTTTTCTATTATTGCATATAGGTACAATCTGCTAGGTTGCTCCAGACACATGTAATAGGTTATAAATAGTCTTAGCATCTTTCATCAAATTATTTTCTGTAGGATAGCTTGTGTGGGGAAGAGACATTCTCCTCATGTTCATGTTGTCAACCATAGTCCTTCACAACGATGAAAGGATTTAAGGATGTATCTCTATGTAGAATTGGTATAATTTAAATGCATTCACTTTTGATGATTTGGAAATAGAACATATCTTTGAGATGATCAGGCCATGAAATGGATATTGCTGTGAGGCACCCTGCCAATGCCTGCAGTATTCTCCAGCGCAAGCTTTGTTCATTGAACTCTTATCAGATATCTAACTTAGTTATGAATGTTACATCTGAACAACTTGCTAGGGTTAATTGCAATTTCACGTAAGTCCTCATAATCCAACTTGCTGACAAGGACCTTTACGTAGACTCTCTTATTGCTTGAATTTGGTATTCAAAATATAGTAGGGCTTTATCCTGAGAACTCCTACAGTGTGAGAATTAATGCCGTGCAACTTATATCTCCTACCACGTCTGCTTAATCTCTTTTCTAGCAAATTTGGGTCAAAATTAGTCAAGTACCACGTTACAGCTTTTATGCATTTGAGTGCTGTGAGTTATGTGATTGTGTAAAATCTCTTTACCAGAGTCATTTTCATTTGGTGTTATCTGCAGCTTGAATATTTAGAGGAGAGGCGCCTGAAGGACCTGGTTAAAAAGCATTCAGAGTTCATCAGCTACCCCATATCACTCTGGGTTGAGAAAACCACAGAGAAAGAAGTCTCTGATGATGAAGAGGAGGAAGAGAAAAAAGAACAGGAGGGTGAGGTTGAAGAAGTAGAAGAAGATAAGGATGAGAAAAAGAAGAAGAAGAAGAAGGTGAAGGAAGTCTCCCACGAGTGGTCTCTGGTTAACAAGCAGAAACCCATCTGGATGCGGAAGCCCGAGGACATCACAAAGGATGAATATTCAGCATCTTACAAGTCCCTCACAAATGACTGGGAAGAGCACTTAGATGTGAAACATTTTTCTGTAGAAGGCCAGCTTGAATTCAAGGCCATACTCTTTGTGCCCAAGAGGGCACCCTTCGACCTCTTTGATACAAGGAAAAAGCTCAACAACATTAAGCTATATGTGAGAAGGGTATTTATCATGGACAACTGTGAAGAGCTTATTCCAGAGTATCTGAGTTTTGTGAAGGGTGTTGTAGATTCCGAGGATCTGCCTCTGAATATATCTAGGGAAACATTGCAGCAGAACAAGATTTTGAAGGTTATAAGGAAGAACTTGGTTAAGAAATGCATGGAACTGTTTACTGAAATAACAAAGAATAAAGAGGATTATAACAAGTTTTATGAGTCATTCGCCAAGAACATTAAGCTGGGTGTGCATGAAGATAGTCAGAACCATGCCAAATTGGCAGATTTGCTGAGATATCACTCCACTAAAAGTGGTGATGAAATGACCAGCCTTAAACATTATGTCACCCGCATGAAGGAGGGG
The DNA here is from genome assembly GCA_019776745.2 of Taxus chinensis. NCBI lineage: Eukaryota > Viridiplantae > Streptophyta > Pinopsida > Cupressales > Taxaceae > Taxus > Taxus chinensis. Next base: position 626,658,524 of record CM034146.1, read on the forward strand.
CAGAAGGATATGTATTATATTACTAGGGAGAGCAAAAAAGCTGTGGAGAACTCACCATTTTTAGAAAGACTGCAGAAGAAGGGATATGAAGTTCTTTACATGGTGGATGCCATCGATGAATATGCTATCAGGCAATTGAAGGAATATGATGGGAAAAAGCTGGTTAGTGCCACTAAAGAGGGTTTGAAGTTGGAGGAGACAGAGGATGAAAAGAAAAAGAGGGAGGAATTGAAGGCTAAATTCGAGCCCCTCTGCAAATCTGTGAAAGAGATATTGGGTGACCGGGTGGAGAAGGTTGTGGTATCTGACAGGGTGGTGGACTCGCCTTGTTGCTTGGTTACTGGTGAATATGGGTGGACTGCCAACATGGAGCGTATCATGAAGGCACAAGCACTGAGGGATAGCAGCATGGCTGGTTACATGTCATATTCCCATGAATTTGAGTCCATGGAGACCAATCCCGAGAAAAGCTAGCACTTGGACTTAAGAGCTCCGCAAGAGGATATGATGCTATTTATACTGTACAAATTTGTTAAGGACAAAAGTCATGTTGCTGTTTGAGAGTGCAATTGTTGACATACAGGGTCGAATTAGCTTCAAGGAAAAGAGCCTGCCAACATTTATTGGAAACAGGATTCACAGGATGCATCAAGCTTGTTCTGAAGCATTGATGCATATGGAGGGGCCAATGCACCAGTTGATCTAAAAGCACATGTCCCCAAATTGAGGATAATGATGCAGAAGGCTTTATTTTGTAGGATAGTCTGACTAATTTTGTTATCGTGACATTCCCCCTGATTTTTTGAATAAGAGAAGAAAATATGGAAAAGACAGCTTAGTAGAAATGGGTTATGTGCCTGGGTATTTATCATGCAAAGACGGTTACAAACAATATTTTGATGTTACAATTGGAGTTGGTAATCATACAAAACAATTATAAAAGGGGAAGTCTTATTCATTTATTCCTACAGTTTCTTATGTTCCTTTCCTGCATGCATCATCTTGGTCTGGCATTAAATGATGATACTCTGATCAATGGTGATTACAGTGTAGCCTCTTTATTCAGGTTATCTGTAGTTTGCACTACCACAACAACAGTTTATTTCTTGGCTGGTTTTGCATTGAAGATTGTACATCCGGTAAATATATATTTCAAGTTGCCAGAGTCTGTTATTCTTAGAGGATCGGTGCAATGTGTGAGCCACTGATTTGTTGAAGTTGTTTGACGTTGTCGAACACTTTCTAAATCTATAGGATGCCGCTCCACACATCTTGATTGTGGGATCATGCCTTATCTTAGAGCCTTGTATCAATGCTTGTCTACCATGTGCATTTGGAGCACTACGCATAATTATTGCTGATATCAGACGAACAACGCTTATGTGATGGCCCAGAAACTGGGGGCGGATGATACTGTTCTTGTCTCCACAAAAGCTGAGGTGCAAGGTCTTTTGGATTCTTTCTAGTACTCATGCTCAGTAGCTTACCTGAATGGTAAGTTGATCCTATTACTAACTGGTGGGTTGTTTTATAGGATATTGAAGAAGAAGTGACTCGCATAAAAAATTCCATGGGTCTTGAAAAATCAATCTAACATCAGATTGTGCTGGTTTTAAAAGAAGATCACAATGTAAAACAAAAATCTGAGAGAAGCCACTTGTCCATGTGGTAAAGTAGGCCAAATAATTTGAATAGAGCCATAAAGGCTTGGGACGCAACCACTCTTGGGTTACCATCTCACTCCAGCTGCTGCATAGGGAATTGCATCACTCTACGACCTTAAGCATTGCAGGTGTTTTTTTGGGTCCCTTCTCATTTAGAGTTCCAATAACATTTTTAGCCGTTAGTTTTGGTACTCTTCAAGGCTATATGTTAAGGCAATTTTTTGTGTTATGCTTATTTTGATGCAGGGAAGTAGATGTTGTTGGTGTCTTCCGCTACAAAAACACATGGCCTCTCTACCTTGAATTCTTGAGGACAAGAAAGGTTGATGTGAAACCTCTGATCACCCATCGGTTTGGATTTTTGAAGAAGGAATTGGAAGAAGCTTTTGAGACTAGTGCTGGTGGGGGGAATGTAGTTAAAGTCATGTTTAATCTTTGAGAAAAAAATGTCACAGAGAGTCTGGATACAACTTCTGATGTAGTGTATAGTTCTATTTCAATAAACTTATATGGGACCCTGTGTGGTTTGCACAGTGCCGAGTTACGAGTTCAATTAAAGTTGAAGTATTTTCCATTTGTTTATAGACTCAGATATTTCTTCCATTGAGGACGATTTATATGACGGAATTACCATCATTACCAGCATCTAGCAGTTTCTGGCAACAGCTTATATAATCATGTTGTCTCCTATGGCTTCTGTTTATCAACTACAACTTAATGATGCCTATTTATCAGTTAGAACTCAGTGATTTGAAGTCGATATGTTTCTCCTAATCGACAGAGCAAGTTTATATCATAATATATGATATGGGTTTTGTTTAGGCAATTTAGCTTTAGTTAGCTAAGACTGGATGGCATGCAATATTTATATGGGTTTTGTTTAGCAATTTCGCTGTATTAGATCTATCTCTTGTTCTTGTGTTAAGGGTTTTTGGTTGTACATTCAAAAAATTTGAATGATTCCTAGAGTGCAACCGTCCTTGACGGGATTTACACTTAAAAACTATTCGAAGGTGATTTTCCTTGGAGTTAAGGCATGGTAAATGATGATTGAAGAGCTTTTAGCAGATCTTTAAACTAAGATGGTCTTTATGAGTTTGGCAATGCCGTCTTGTAGGGATAACAATAACCCAGTGTTTTCATATGACGGTGTTTCTTTGAAATTCTTGTCATCGCAGGTTTGTGTTTGGATAATTGTTCTGGTATTGGGTAATGCTATGGGATCTTCTCAATGAGTTTAGGGGTGTTGTGGGGTAATTCTGTGGAATCTAAAAATGAGACATCTATAACTGATGATGATTTGACAATGGGATGATCAGTGATAATTAATTGCAATAGAGTTAAAATAGTGAGACGGTGTATGTTCGATAATTTTCAACATCAAAATTTGCCAAGAGGAATTTCCAGAGTGAAAGCCTTGTTTCTTGTAGCTGGCGTATTGATTTGGTGCATTGTCTGAGTTTTGCTGCTTGGTTTCTGTAATTTTAGCTCTGAATATCCTGTGTTGGACAACTGATGGAAGAAGGTGAAGAATTCTGTGGAGAGTTTCAATGGAACTAGGCTCTCACCATGTTTGCTTACAAGGATCTTCAGATTGCCACCAGAAATTTTTTGGAGAAGTTGGGGTGTGGCGGGTTTGGGTCTGTATACAAGGGTGTCCTTTCAGATTCAATTCCTATTGCGGTCAAGAAATTGGAGAGGCCAGAGGGTGGAGAGAAGCAATTTAGGATGGAGGTCAGCACTATTGGTACCATCCAGCATGTGAATCTTGTTCGGCTTAGAGGCTTTTGCTCTGAGGGTGACAGGAGATTGTTGGCCTATGATTACATGCCCCATGGGTCTTTGAATGCTTTCTTGTTTAAAGAGTGGCAGAATATTGGAGAGGCCATGATTACATGCCCCATGGGTCTTTGAATGCTTTCTTGTTTAAAGAGAACAGAATATTCTAGACTGGGAAACACGCTATCGTATTGCACTAGGGACGGCACGGGCAATAGCATATTTGCATGAAGAATGCAGGAACTGTATCATCCATTGTGATATCAAGCCAGAAAATATTCTCCTAGATGCAAATTTTAATGCCAAAGTCTCAGATTTTGGGCTAGCAAAACTTATTGGCAGGGACTTCAGCCGAGTTCTGACAACAATGCGAGGTACCAGAGGCTATTTAGCTCCAGAATGGATATCTGGATTACCAATTACAGCCAAGGCTGATGTCTACAGCTATGGAATGACATTGTTGGAGATAATAGGCGGTCGCAGAAATATTGAAACCAGCAACGTGGAATCAGAAAAATGGTTTTTTCCACCCTGGGCAGCTAAGCAAATCAGCCTGGGAAACATTCTGGAGCTTGTAGATAATCACTTGGCTATTCCAGCAACGTGGAATCAGAAAAATGGTTTTTTCCACCCTGGGCTAAGCAAATCAGCCTGGGAAACATTCTGGAGCTTGAGATAATCACTTGGCTATGGGCATTGATGAAGGAAGAGGTAAGACGGGCAGCAATGGTGGCCATCTGGTGTATTCAGGATGATGAGGACTCAAGGCCCACGATGGGCACTATTGTGAAGATGTTAGAAGGAGTTATTGACGTTTTGACACCTCCAATTCCTAGAACTTTACAAGCTCTCATGGATGAAAATTTTGTAGCTCAAACAATGGACGTGGATTCTGAAATGGATTCATTGATTTCTTCTCCTTCTTCTATTGTTGTTGTTAATGCTTCCAAAGATATGGAAAATGGTTCAATTGCTTCTATGGATTGAACTGTTTGCAGAGGAGTTTGTTGTTCTGTTCAGGGAGAACTCCCTGGAGAAAACCTAATACTCCTGTTGCATGCTCTGTGATGTAACTTTCTAGCTATTGTAATACAAATCTTGAACTGTTCAGAATGAATGTGTGACCCCTGTTCTGGCTATTGTAATACAAATCTTGAACTGTTCAGAATGAATGTGTGACCCCTGTTTCATTGGGGGAACAAATTACATTAAACTCAGACAGTGATATATATGACACTTGACCTAAAAAGCGATCTTCAAACTCAATTTGCTGGGAAAGCTTAAAACATTAGATCGTTAAAACATTTAATCAGCAGTCTTTACCATCTACCATAATTATGATAGCTCAATTACACATTTATTGGCAATGTATACTACAAACCAGATGGAGTGAGATCAGTTATCAATTACGCAAACTATGTATCCAGTAAATAAGAATGGAGCTGCTGAACGTACTATCTTGAATTGCAAATTGCAACAAAATGATATATTTCCATAATAAATTGTTGAACACTGAGCAATATATTCAGCTGTCACATAAGGGGGTGTCTTATATTCACATCCATAATTGTAAATACACATGTCTAAGACATATATCAAAATATAATAATAATGTCTAGAATGAGTATGAATATATATACATGTCTAAAATCTCCAGAAGTATGTGTAAAATGTTTGAAATCTATAAAATATCACTGAAGTCTCCTCCGTGCACTAGGGCGAGTGCCAGACCCCTCACTACGCTCTGCTGCACCCTGCATGTTAAAAAAAAAGGAATATACATGTCATAAACTATATATAGCATGTACCATATATTAAAATATATAAGCAGAAATCTACAACAATTTTTTAAATAATTCAATACATTATATAACTGATATGTACAATTGATTACCTCAGTATCTGTCCCTGCGCGGATGTTGGGAGTATCTACGCTACACGTAGATCTCTGTCCCGTAGATCCCTGTGAAACAAAATAAATAAAATGTATGAAGTTGATAAATAAGTTTTTTGAATAAAGTTCATTAATTTCTAACATTTCAATTTAGATTAAATATTAATTATATTAAAACACATGTATTTATACCTCTGCGGAACGCGTCTCCAAATGTATGGGATTGTCATCCACGACCTCAACACCAGCAAATATCTCGCCAACTAAGCCAAGTTGACTCAGACCCGGAACATCAAGATCCATGTTGTGCTCAGTCAAGAGCTGTGTGTATGTGACACGGGTAGATGGTGTGGGCTGTGAAGCTCCACACACTGGAGCAGAAGCCTAAACACAAAAGTACATGTTTAATTTTAATATTAATAAATTGTTAAGTAATGATCAATTAAAATAAATTTTAATTATATTAAAGGTTTAATTTTCACACACCAGAACAGAAATGTGCTGAACATCAGGTGTGACAATCCCAGCTACAGGAAGTCTATCTGTAGCAGCGGCAGTAGTACCCTGACTAGAAGATACACTCCCACTCTGCTCTATAAAATCTAAAACCCCCGATAGTGGAATGCTGCAATGCCGAGCAATCACCTCATACGCACGCAACAAGTCAGTAGCCATGATGCGTCCTAGCCGACGTGCCTAAGCGGGATCTGTAACTAGCTCAAAGTCATCTGGGGAAATCAAAGATGCACGAGCGTATACCTCGCTGCGTGCATCACTGGTGCTACTAGCACCTCCACTGCTAGTATCGCGTCTCTGAAGGTACTGACCCACACGGTCAGAAGAGATCAATTGGGTCTCGCGAGCAATGCCAGCAAGACCCTCGATAGCACCCTCATGTGCAGTCATAACGACAGGTGCTGCGACATCCTGATAGCCTGATAAGAATGGTTGTGGCCTTGGTACAAGCTGCCGCGCATCAACAACTGCAGGAGCTCCCTCCTTTCTATATGCCTGCCTGTGGCTAATACGGCCACGCCCCTGCCCCAAATAACTAGGGATGTCTAAATAGTTCACCTTTAGGTTTAAGTGAACCTCAGCATGTAGCATCATTATGAAGTATAACGGTAATTGGTCATTATTTGGAAATTGGCCTTGAGAGGCCACAAATCTAGGATAAATCAAAGGGGCACATAAAGGACATGAACATTTGTTTACATAATATGCCCTTATTTTCCGTTTGTCTGCATAAAAACTCCAACAAGACCTCTTAACGACTTCCTTATCGGAAAGTCGTGATGTAATCTCATTATAACCTACATCTCCTGAGACACTTGATTTTAGTGAATCCATAAATTTTGTTATTGATTCAGAATCAAATGGATTATATGTTTTCAAACTTGTCTCTATTCTACGAAGATCAACCAGTATTCTTTCACAATGGGCTTTATACTGCCCAACTGTAGTTAGATTTTCGAGAATAGATTGCAATTTTGCAATCTCTAAATCGGTCCTCTCAAACAAATTAGGAGTTGCAGAAGAAGCCATGACTGTAAAAAAAAATGAAAGTAAAATTCTAATCAATAGTACTTTTTATTAAAAAAAATTCCTAAGATATTCTCCTATATTAATGAAAACAGAAATATGAACTTTTCAAGCTTCAATAAATTACATAAATTACAAATCATTTGATAACAAAATATACCAAGTGATGTTGCAGAGTTCAGAAATGAAAAGTTTTGAATACATTTAGATGATCTTAAAGTCAAAGAAATGTTTGTAGAAGAGAATGTAAGTTTACCTGGGCACAAACCATTATCAAAGCAGAACAATTGAGTGGGATTCACCTTTCCCTGAAACAAATTTTTTGTGCATATGATACAAAATTAGCGCAATCAAATAGAACACCAATCCAAATTTAAACAACAAAACACATCGGTAAAAGACATGTCTAATGCATATATTTAAACAACAAAAGACATCGGTAAAACATTGAAATAGAGACACAAGGTTCAATAATTCTTTTTGGGCATAAAAATCAATCTCATGGCAGTAGTATTAAGGTTTGTGAAAATGGAATATATCCATGATATGCATTATTCTGGCAGTGCACTCTGCAATCTCGGCTCCAATCAACAATTATGCCACTATTGGGATCTTAGTATGGCATAGGCAGCTGTGAGCTACACAATATACTCATTTTTCTAGAAACTAAAAAGATCCTTCATGTTACAATTTGCAGCACATAAAAGAAGCCCTTCAAAAAAATATATTGAACAACGGGGGCAACCAAGAGGACCTTGGAAAAATGTACAGGTAACAACCATATGAATTCTTCCTTAGTTGTGGATCAAAGCTAATAGAAATAAAGCTAGATAAAATTAGCTTGAAACTACAGTATAATCGTCCATTGTAAAAAACAAGTTTCTCTGAACCTGGTAAAAGAATACTTTTTATTGTTTGATTGGACGTACATAATGGAAGGGTATAAATATTGCCTATTGCCCTCAGAGTTTCTCAAAGAGACCATTTACAAGTAACAAGGATGTAGCAGAATTTTATGATGAGCATTCCTTGTGGATTTCTGATTGGACGATTGTCCTCTCTGACTAAGGTCAACATCTTTTCGCACCAGTTAGGAGTCAAGATAGATCACCATATTCCGCAAGGCAAAAGGATATGCCGTCTTTTCTCTCTCATAGAGGTGTTAGATGGAAGAATGCTTTATCTTTAGCATTTCTATCTATTATGATATTTGAGTGAGATTTGACTAGCTATATTTTTTCGTAATTCATGTTAGAGATAATTGGCCCTACCTTATGAAGGTTGTTACATTCAGACATCGAGATGTCAAAAGGACTTCTAGGGCCATCAAATTTATTGCTTCTTGTTTCAGCCTGTCTCATCCATAGTTGTCCGATGTCAAGTGCCCATTAGCTTCATTAGTCACTATCACGGGTGGTTCTAGATCTGTGAGGCTTCTCCATCTCCCTCACCTAGCAAGTGGTGATCATGGTGCCTCAGATATCCTTTTCTTATTCTTGTTGTAGAGCTGACGAATTTTCACTACTCACAGTCTGAACTACGGGGGCAGGAAAAATGCACAGTGCCAATTTTCTTTCTACATCTAGAGGATTGCCAATTGTGCGTGTTAGGAGAAGCCTTGAGAAGGCAACCTTGAATCCTCCTAGGATTTTTTAGTCACTCTCATAGCCTGTCACAAGGGCATCGTCTATCTCTATATCAGCCCTTTAGTGGTCCCTTTTGTACCCTTGGTACCAATGCATACTAGAACCTTGTTCTCCTTTGGCTTGCTTGCTATTGATCTATTGGCAACTCTCCCAGACTAGTTCATATATTGTTGCATAACAGTGGAAAGGATCATCCTCGCCAAGAGCATTTTGAGTCAAAACTTTGCAATATGACTATAAAGGATTTGCTATGATCAGTGACCATCAAAGGAAAGTTCATCTTCATTTGCTTTTAAGTCAAAACAAGTGTTGTAGAGAACGCTACAGCCTTGACTTCAAATTGAGTGCCCAACATGCCACTGTTGAAATTTGTCAGTACACGAGCTGGTTACATCTTAATTTGAGGCATGAATTTTCCTCCAACAAATCCATGTATGATTACAAACATTCACAGATTACTCCAGAAAATCAACAGAGATGCAACACTGTGAACAGAACCTCCAAACTCGAAAGGATAAGTATTGATTGAAATGAAGGTCTAATACAAAACAGGCACATCAAAATCACTGAACCATCTCTAAGAAGAGTACTCTTGCCACTACAGGAAAATCCCAATTTAGCCATTCTATGATCAATTTTCTATTTTCTATTTCTTGGCCACCTATATATAATTAGTGGATGTTTTAGCTATCCATATAAACTCATGGATTCTGAACCTGTATGAGCACTTTTAGCAAGCCAAACCATATGCAAAACACCCTTATAACATAGCAACCATGATATGCATTATTCTGGCAGTGCACTCTGCAATCTCGGCTCCAATCAACAATTATGCCACTATTGGGATCTTAGTATGGCATAGGCAGCTGTGAGCTACACAATATACTCATTTTTCTAGAAACTAAAAAGATCCTTCATGTTACAATTTGCAGCACATAAAAGAAGCCCTTCAAAAAAATACATTGAACAACGGGGGCAACCAAGAGGACCTTGGAAAAATGTACAGGTAACAGCCATATGAATTCTTCCTTAGTTGTGGATCAAAGCTAATAGAAATAAAGCTAGATAAAATTAGCTTGAAACTACAGTATAATCGTCCATTGTAAAAAACAAGTTTCTGTGAACCTGGTAAAAGAATACTTTTTATTGTCTGATTGGACGTACATAATGGAAGGGTATAAATATTTCCTATTGCCCTCAGAGTTTCTCAAAGAGACCATTTACAAGTAACAAGGATGTAGTATACAAAACGGCCAACCAGGTATTTTCAGAGTAGACCTTCACATTCAATTCATTTCTACGAGAAAAAATGGGGGTTTTACCAAAAAAAACTTTGCCAGGGTTTTGCAAAAAATGGTATTTTAGTGGCTACATACCTGGGCTCGCTGGTGTGGTGGGCTCTTTGGTCAGTTGCACAAACTTCGCGCGAAGGAGGCGGGGCGGAGGAAAATGATTTCCTCCGCAGTGCCTCCAAAATATGAACAGTGGGGTTCGTGCGAACACCTTTTGCACGAACGGCGTTCGCACGAACATGGTGTTCGCGCAAACACAATCAATTTCACCATGCTGGCAAATAATGGCTTACGTGTCTCTTTGCGCGAAACGGGTTTGCGCGAATGGAGTGTTCGCGCGAACCCTCTTTGGAAACCGTGTTTCTCTCATTTTGCATCGCATTTTTGGGACAACAAGTGGGACACAACACCATGCATTGACCCATCCTAAAGTTTAATCTGGGGTTTAGGGGGAAAAGATGACTGTAAAATAATTAAAAATAAGGTGATACAACAAGTTTGTATGAGGGCTTTGAATAAGTATATGCACAATTTATATGTGAAGGATTTTGGTGCATGAACCAATAGTTCTTCTACATAATATTAATTGAAAAACACTTCAAGGTATTGAGGGAGATTATCACAACAATACTACTAAGCTAAACATGCACATTGATATCATGCAAAAACTACTGAATTTTACAACAGGGTAATATTATTAATCAGGGAATTTTCGTTCACAAGATTAATAGAAACATACACAAGACTGTAAATAATTTGGAAAGACAGAAGTTCTTCACACTTAGAAGAAAAAACTGGCAAAAATTTCTTCAATATGCCTATATCCAAAAAGGTCGTCTAATGGTTCTCCCTTGTGCTTTGCAAAGGCACACAATATATAGAAAAAAAAGTTCACCCTCTTCCTAAAAAAGCCTAAGGCTTGTACTCACCCATGCATCCTATTTTTATCCTTTACTTAATAATAGATAAAGGAATAGAAATAGAGCATGTACTTATAAATAGGCATTATTAGCCTTGATTACAATACAGTCAAACTGAAGTTGACTGTTCGCGTTTTAAGAAAGAAGGGTGAATAATTTCCTAAAAATAATATTGCTTGTTAGGCAAGTCTCTCTCACTGAACATGCAACACTATCTTTTTCTATATTCTGTCTTTTTGTGAAGGCACGGAAAAATAAATCCTTTGTTGTGTGCTAGCTCCATGTGGGTGCCACCATTTCATATATGGATTTGTCTTCATTTGAGTTTGGCCACCTTTGTGGACCTAACATATTACCATGGTTTAGATACATATGGGGGCACTTTGTGAAATTCACCACACCATGCTCGACCACCTTTGATTATACATGACCATATAATACTTGTCAGCTTTGTATGTCTGAATAATATATGGTTAAAATATTTCACCTTTTCGGTGATCATTGTGGAATAATTTGGTCGAATTTTGCATTATTTGGAGATTGGATTATAGTTGGACCTTGGAAGTCATTGCAATGATTTTATTCAATCTGATGAGGTGGGTTGTCTCCTTTCCCATGGTTATTCACCCCTCCATGTGTTTTTTCGCAAGCATATGTGATTCAATGATGAGTTTTCTTTGAAATTGTTGATCATTTTTAAGTCGTTGATTTGTGTCCTTTTCGTTATTGTTTTTGATTTTGAACCTATGATTACGGTTTTCTGACTGTGCATTTAATGTGGTTGGTGGAGATTGACTGTGGTTAATTGGTTTGCACCTGGAGCTCGATCCTTGTCCCTTGATCTTTTTACTTGGTTGAAGGTTGATCGTTGATGCTTTACAGTGAGTTAGGGTTTACCCCTATAATTAATAAGGCCGATGGCATCCTGATCATGGTAGTTTGATTCAAACTTTCAGGATCATTCTTGGCCTTTGATCTTTGTCATTCTGATCTCAACCTATTGATTTCTGACCATGGTTGAGTTTGGTTTAAACTCACCTCTCGAGTTTTCATGATAAGGAATAGGTCAAACCTAATGCACAATTTATTTTGTTTTCAATATGCGGTCGAGGTCCTGGCAAAATTTTCTTTCGATGCCATTTTCTGATTTTTCAAGCTTCGGTTACAAATGTGTTTTGTAGTTATTCTTCCTCTTTTTGGTCTCTCTCTGCGATATTGTGATTGTGGCCACCATTATTATTTTTTCAATCTCGTATTTCCTCTTGAATATTAGTCCCGTGGTTGTATAGGGTGAATAAGGAACCTCTTGTATCTCTGTATTGGGTTGTTTTGCTCTATTTCAAGCTCCTAAACAATATGGTTCAGGGTGTTACCACCAATGTTAAAACTTTCAAGCTCTATTTTCATCATTATTTTGGAGTCTTTAATTTATTGGAGTTCTTCAAGAGTTCTGAAGAAGACTTGTTCTCCTTTTCCAAGCTCGGTTCATTCTTTCTGATCAAAATTCGAGCCCGCCTTTTGTATTGAATACCATTGTTAAACCCTAAAACTCGGTTCTATGTTATTTCTATCTAAATGCCACCATGGTTTGAAAGCTTTGAGTTCTCTACAACTTTGAGGTTTTTCCATGAATGCTTAGAAAAGGTGAGCTTCTTTGTCCATGAATCGTGAAAATTACTTCATTTTTATTGAGACCATGCATACTAAAACTTAGTTTATCTTTGCATTTTTTGGGTTTTTGTGGCTCGGACTTGGTCATTCTCGAGCTTTTCTACAATCCAATTCTCTGTGACTCAAAGGTTTGAGAAAAACACTTTGAAGCGGTAAGCTCTTGCTCGTTTTTGTTGGTTGTTCATGTTTGAGCTCGAGACTTCTCCTTTTTGCTGGCGTCTCTGTTATAACCTTTGACTGATATTTCTTAGATCTAAATCTTCATCATTTTTTACATTTAAGAGTGTATAGTTTGAAATTTCACCCTTTTTTGTAATTATTGATGGCATAATTTGGTCTACCCCTCTAAATCACTTGAAACATATACTATAATTCAAATTTTGAAAGTCAAAACTCGAAATAATAGCTTGGATGGCACGTGGATTCTTTTTCCTTTGTTTTTACGAGCATGCGGGCAAAATTTCAAAAAATTTAAGTCCTTTGTGGACTTTCGGACTCTTTGTGACTTTTAAATCCTTTGTAGACTCTCGAAGTTGCAGGAATTTTTGGAAATTTTTAGCTTTTTGTAAAAGGTTTCAAACTTAAAATACCCCCGGCCTCCACTTTTCCACTTCTTCTATAATGATGACATGTGTACTCTGTGGGAATGCAGGTGAAATTTTGACAATTCAAAAATTTTAAAATTGAATAAGTTGGTCAACAACCACTATTTCCCTTCAAGTACTTTGCATTGATTCTAATGATCCATTTGTGAGTGTTGATCTCTATACTTCTCAATTTTTGATCGTTGATCTTGAAAGCATGAATTAGGTTTTATGACTTACATTGAATGCATTTTTTTGATCCATTTATGAGCATTGATCTTTATATTTATTGATTTTTGATCGTTGATCTTCAAAGCATGATTTAGGGTTTCTAACTTGCATTGAATGCATTTTTTTGGAAGCTCAGACTGTGGTTTGCATTGTTTGTGGAGATAGATCCTCAACCTTTGATCTTTGTACTTCTGTATTTGATGTCATCAATTCTTTGACTATGGTTGAGATAGATTCAACCAACTACTTGGGTTCAGGCGATAAAGGGAAGTCGACCAAGTGTGATCACTTCATTTGGTTCTTCAGTTCGATTCATTTTTTAGCAAGGTTTGACCTTAGGTTTATATATCCCTACCTTCTTTAGAGCTATGTGAGCTTCTAGGTTTTTCGAGATTTTTTGATTTTCCTCGGCCACCATTATTTGAAGTTATTTGAACTCCCAACAACTTTTATGTGCCATCCTTCTGATTGAAGCCACTTTCGTTTTTGAGTTGACTGTGCAAATGGTGTCGAAGTCTGGTAAGTTCTTGATCTTTGAGCATGGTAAATGATTTTTTGTTCTTATCTCTATTTTGGAGTATATGATAATCATTTCTTTCTTGCATTTCATGTGACCCCTTTGTTTGACCTTGGCCATTTCAAGTTGAAACTTGTTTCTGAGTTCTTTATCTGAACTAGATGACCTTGTTTCTTACTGTAATTTTAATACCCCTTAATGGGTTCTCTGACTGAAGCCTAAAAATGTAATATTATCTTAGATTCGTCCCTTGAAACTGATTTTCAATGGGAATGTAAAATTATGAAAGAAGAATTTAAAACTATCATTTGCCTAAATGTGCATATAACTTGATTGAAGGATATTCTTACCATACCTTATGACTTTGGTAATATCATCATCATATCTTATATATGTAGCGAAATTTCTTCTTTGATTGATTCTACCCAAGAAAGTATGATTGTTTGGAAATTGAGTATCCTCCAATTAGATGTAATAGGCTTGGTTTTATCATTTTTTGGTATTGTATACATTCTGATATTCAGATATTGAGCCTTTAATAGCTTACTGAAATTCTGATCCATGTATCTTTTCAACCACTGTAACCTCATAACTTGTAGAAGTTTACTGCCTAGTTTGCAGTCAAAGTTCCATATGATTATCTGGATTGAAGCTCTATTACTTTATACTTGTGCCTGATAGCCATAATAGATGTGTTTTCTGAAATTTGAAATCACAAAATGTATAACTTTCCCTTTTGAAACTGATTTGTTGTTGGAAACTGAAAATGGTAACTATTATTTGATCATAGTCAGCTGTTCTATTTTCTGTATCACTTATTTGAGTTACATACAGCTATAGAAGCATGTATTATTTGAAAACAACATGATGGAACAGTGTAAATATCCATTTTACATGGTGAATCCCTATAAAAATTTTACCATAATTCTTTCTTCCTTAGCTACAATCTGAAACATGTATTTTTCCTGATAGTATCTTCTCTATTTTGTACTATAACTTCTTCCATTTTGCAGAAGATATTTGAATTTTATTTACATTAATCCTTCTCTCCAACATATACATGATTTATTTCTTCTTGGCTGCAACCTGTTCCTACACACTTAGGAAAAACAGTCAGAAAATATTTTAGGCTTTTTGGTCTCTCTTATGTCCATGTTTTTTTTATTCTCTTTTCTATTTTTACTTTCTAAGTGAGCTATGCAATCTGATCTTTGAGAACGATATATCTCTTGTTGCTTAGAGATCCATATGCATGAATTAGAACAATGAAGGAATATGGATTAACCCGGAGCTCTTTATTGATGATTTCCTTATTTTTTCTTTTCAGGTACCATACCTTGAGGATGAAAGGAGCTGGCAAGGAGACGCTCTACACAATGAAGAATATACAAAGGCAATGATGGGTTCACTCATACTCCTTTTCTTTCTATTTCATGCAAGTGTACCTCTTACTTTAGTAGATGTACTTTACTTCTCAGTCACATCCCACGGCTTGTGTGGGAAACATTTGACCTTCCTGGTGAGTAAAACATTGAATTCTTAAAATTAGTTACAAATTTAATTTAATCATTAATTAATTCAGCAGTAACTAATAACATCATAACTTCTTTAGCATAGGTATACTTCACCCATGACTTTCATCATAACGATAAAGTTTCAAATTGCCCATTTTTACACAAGTGAAAAAACTGTGAATACCAACTAAGGCCCTGCCTAACTGCCATTAACTTGCATCACTCTACCAAAGATGGTGCAATAAAAGAGTAAGAAGAACCAGAATCAAATAGAATGAAGGTAGGAATACCACCAATGCTACATTTTGTCTCAATCATGGTACTCTGGTGCTTAGTCTAGCGGTTCTCGACTACTGTATAGATCTATTGACCATGCCCCATGTCACCAACAGTGGGCTCTAAGATCTACATATTACCCTTGTTACTAGGACTATATGGGCAGTCTCTCCAAAATATCTAGCATCACCACAACCAAAACAATTACCCGGTCCTCTCCTAAGAGTAGCAGCTCTAGCTGGTACTCTAGAGGTCTGTGTTGTGGATCCCGATGATCTAGCTATAGACTACTGAGGTATTTATTGGTGATATGCTACTGACTTAGCTCTCGGAGCATGTTGTGTCCTAATGGGACCCCTAGGAGGAGGCCCCATACTCTAACCCGTCTGTGCATCAAATATCTGTGGAGGTCCATAAGGTGGGCAAGAATGCTACTGCTATGGTCTAAAGGATGACCATGTTCAACATGGTCCACCACGAGGAGGGGAAGATGAATCCCTCAATCTGTTGTCCTGTATCTGCGAGATGCAGCTCCAGATTCGGTCTCTAGCCTGTTGTGTCTTTCCCCAAGTCTCCTCATGTATGTAGGCCTTCTCCACTACCTCTGCTAATTTTTGTGGACAATGGATCCACACCGCACTTCCAATGTCTAGATTTAGGCCCTGGATAAACCTGTGGATCTGTACCTGTCAATCTTGCATGTACTTGACATACTAGAGTAGATCCAAAAACTGACTCTCATACTCAACTACTATTGAAGATGCCTATCGGAGATCATGAAACTCATCTATCCTCTGTTCTATGAACCTCCGTGATAAGTACCTGCTCTTGAACCACTCCTCAAAGAGCTCCCAGGTAATTGACTCTAAATCAAGGTGGAAATTTTGCTCTTCGGTCCTCCACCAAACACCTTCTCTATCCCTCAGAAGATGGATCACAACATGAGATTTCATGTGGCTAGAACAAGGGCAGAGCTTAAAACACCCGCTCAAGCTCACCAACTAGGCCTCTTCCTGAAATCCACCTATGTCACCAGAATAATGAGAGGGCATAGCTTCGGGATCTCCCTGATATGGTCTGTAGCTATAGTTTGGCAATTCCTAGGCCTCTCTACATGCTCATCTCTAATCCTATGGCTCCGAGACCTATCCCTAGATCCTAAAATCTAGTCTCCCTGTCCTCTCTATGGTGACTCTGCTCTAGCTAACTCCACGTGGGAGTTATCTACTTTGAAATCATCATTGTGTCAGGAAGGTACCCGAGCCTCAGCTGATGGCTCTCTATCATGTCTAGCTGGACATCCTCCCACAGACTCTCCACATAAAGAGGCATTAACGTCTTGGAGTTTCTGTAAAATATTGGGTAGGATGGCTGCTACAACATGATCTGGTGGTGGAAAGTCTAAATCTATGTGAAAGAACCCCTCGTCTTTTCTTCGCCTCCTACATAGACCAATGCAAGAGTTAGTTTATTATTCTAGGTTTTATTCAGTTTTCCATGATTACTAAAATATGTAATTTTCAAAGATGGTTTTTTCTAGATTGTAAAAGTGTGCTAGGTTTAATATTGCACTAGGTTTAGTGTTCATGTCTCAAGTATTCTAGTTTTCCCAATGGTCCAATATTTGAACCCATGGCTCTGATACCAAGTTGTAACTCCCGCTAAAACAACCACTCGAGACCCAAGAACAAACTAGGTTTAGATAGAAATATTATGGAATAATTTTTTTTTTCTGTTTAAAGTGTGACCACTACTAGGCTTCGAACAACTGTTGTCACAACAAGGATTCAAAGCCAATCATAATTAGTAAATAAAAAATTTTCTGTTATAAGAATTATTAAATCCACATAACAAAATTAATGAGTATAATTTAATTGAATTAGTTAAATTTCTCTTAGGTGTTAATTTAATAAATAATTAAATTAACCCTATGTTTAAATGTTCCTTAATTAATTTTAGAGGGTCAAAGGGCCAAAACAATTAAATGCCAAAGGTTTTTTTTAATTTGACTAAGTCTAAGTAATAACCAATATTATTATTAACATGGGATAGAAAAAATTCTCTTATCCCCTCATGTGACCCTTCGAAAAGGTCAACCCATGCTCTAGAGTTAAACATTAAGTTAAAAAGGTTAGTTTCACACTTACCCACTCTCAGACTCATATTTGCACTTCAACCTAATTTTTCACATATTTAACACACTTAAGATTTTCCTATAAACATTCCATTAAACAAGAAATTTCTTCCCCTTTCCAATTATATAAAGAAGTCCTCCTAACTCGTCATATTTCTTAAGTTACAAGCCAGCGGGCCTAGGGAGAAAAGTTTTCCCAAGGGCGGGCCTACGGGCTTGGGGAAGAAAATTTTCCCAGAGGCGGGCCTGTGGGCTTGGGGAATTTTTTTTTTCTAAATGTGGGCTTGTGGGCCTAGGGAATAACTTTTCCCAAAGGTAGGCCTGTGGTCCTGGGGAAGAAAATTTTCCCAAAGGCGGGCTTGCGGGCCTGGGGAAGAAATTTTCGCAAAGGCGGCCCTGCGGGCCTGGGGAAGAAATTTTCCTAAAGGCGGGGCTGCGGACCTAGGTAAGAAAATTTTCCAAAGTGCGCAAGGGATACATGGCATGTTTTTTAGCCCACGTGGCAAGGTGGGTCATTAGAGGCAATTTGGATTTTAACTCTTTTTGTTTAGAATGCAAAAAGGTTGAAAAATCCCCGTGTCTCCGCCAACACCCAGGGATGCCACGTGTCATGCCCAAAGTTACCAGTGGGGGAGTGGACTGGAAGGGATAACTTAGAATATTATAATTTTCATTTAAAGGTGTGAGGGTTAAAAAACAACCCGTGCCTCTGCCGACGCTTAAATAAGCCACGTGTCAGACCCATATTGACAGGAGGGGAAGTGGATGGGCAGAGATACTTAAGATTTTTTGCCCTTTTCAAAATGGTAAAGTTTGAAGGTGCAGGCCCGTGAATCCAAAGAAGAGATTTTCTAAAAGTGAATAGACAAGGTTGTGGGGCTGCACAGTAATTTTCAAGCCCGTGGGTCTGATTTACAAAAATTTCCTTTTTGACGGTTAGTTTTTTTTTAAACCAAATGAAGTAAAAACTTTAGAAGGACATAAATTTCGACTGGAAGCTCGTATTTTAGAAAATGAAGACTTTTTGGAAAGGTCTCAAACTCCTCTTTACATAAGAAGCAAAATATCTTAATTTCAAAAAAAATAGCTGGGTGAAATTTAAGAAAACACCTTTCCTGCCATTAAAATGAGAACTAAACTTTTTCAACTACCAGAATTGGTTCGATCTGGCATTATTTCTTCTTCAACATGCCAAAAAAACATGGAGGATCATCCTTAATATAAATTGGATGAATTTGCAAGGATTAATTGATTATGTTTCAGATTTCCAAATGGATTTATTTCCTTTCTCTTTTCTTGGTAAAGACATTTTTCTACCTCTAGCTCGATTAATAAAGTTCTAATTAAATTTCTTGGGAAGAAAAACTATATTGGGATGTGTTTTGATCATCCTTAGCTCATTTTATGTTTTCATTTGTCTTTTATAGTTACAGGGTACTCTATATATTTTTCTTACATTTATTGCAGGTTTGAAACAATCTAGTAGAGATCCACATATTTCAAAACTGGGAATTTATATTTTTCATTTTCCATGCTTTAAATGTTTAATTTCATTCCATTCTAACCTTACAAATTTTAACTTTACTTTATTCCATGCGCGGAAACCCCAAATATAGTTCTACTTTCAAAACATGCATTTCGAATGAAACAGAGAAATGCAATATTTCTTCATATGTATTTTTTTTTCAATTTTCAAATAGAGACTTCACAATATTTTTTGAACACAAATTTCAAATGAAAATCATATAATTTGTGGTAACTAAAAAAACTTCTATTGAACTCCAAAAATTCTTTTACAACTTCCTTTTTCATTCATCAAATACAACATACAAAATATGCATCTCTCACATTCAAATGTAGGTTCCATTTCCAAAACAAAGCAATTTTCCCACCATAGTAATAATACAATGCCATCTACTCGAAGTGGGAATTTTCGCAATAAGGAATCCAAAGATAAATTTCCAAATTTTTCTTCATCCTCAACTCCAAAACAATAACAAGAAGATCCACCATATATCTCTTGATCACAACAAAAAAGGAGAAAAGGAAATGCTCTCCACCCAACCAAGAATTCCAATGAAGAGGAGAAGCTGTCCTCCTCATTGGCCCCTGAGCCCCAACCAAAAATCAATAAGAAATTATATATTCCAACTCATGGCAACAAACAAGCTTCCACAACACAAAAACAAACAATTTTCACATATAAAACACAGTCCATATACATACTGCAATTTACATCCATAGGAAGAACAACAAATAATACTCATGATCCATTATACACAAGCCAAAGGAGAAAGACCTATGAGGAAAGCTGTTTATACCTCCTAATGGGGAAATGGGTTTCCACCTTAAGATAAACCCACCAATACACACACACACACACACACACACACACACCATTTCAAATCCCCTACGTGCCCTTATGCCTCCCCACACTTTTATGACACCCCATAATGAGCAAATAAATGTAAGCTATTTATTTTACAAGGTGGAAACCAATCCCAACTCCCTCCATAATAACACTTATACCTCCCCAAAACTCTTATGCCTCCCCACAAGACATCCCCATAGTCTTCTCCTAAACCATACCTAGGCAATGCACCCAACCAAATTTATACCTCTCCATGGTAAAGTTTTCTCCAAAATTTCAACAACAATAATTTTCCAATCCAAACAGTCAAAAAGCTCCAGCAATCCACAAGCATTCAACAAAAAGCTCTAACTCTCTTCAAAATTACCAGAGCTCAAAACCAAAGGAAGTGACCAAAAATGAAGTCCCCAAATGAAGTGACCCCCAAAACAAGCCAAGGAATTTGAATAAATAGAAAATGGAGGGAGGAAGATGAGGTGGATCCATGTAGGATGTCACATCACATATCCTCAATTCCACCTCACAAGTCAACTTCAAACTCTAAAGCATAATAAAAAAAAGTGGCTGAATAAATGACATTTTTCTACAACACACAAACCAAGTCCACACTTCAAGGACTAAAATTAAATTCATGTAATATAGTGTAATTAAAACTTACAACTAGTCTTCCCAAAATACATAATGACGCCTAATTTTGACTCCCCAGCCTATGATGCCCACTTTAAAACAACCCACTTGAGACCCACGAACAACCTAGGTTTAGTTAGAAAATTATGGAATAATTTTTTTTGATTAGGAGTTAATGACCAAAGATTCAAAGACAATTAAATTCAACTGGAAACCTTTCCCATTATAATAATTACCGATTTCACATTATAAAGCAATAAGTGTAATAGGTCAACACCTAGCTCAAAACTCCTTAGGGATTAAATTAATCACTTAATACATTGAAAAATTAGCTAAATATACCCTGAACAAAATTTTAGGGTTAAGGGACCCAAAACAATTAAATACCCTAGGTATTTAATTCCACAAGATCAGGGTTAAATTACAGTGAGGAAAAGAATACCTATTTAAAACATCAGAGTAAGGTCTCACTTACCCACTCCCCGAACTCGATTAAGAGTGTCTATAACCAGGTTACAAGGCAACAACTGCCACTAACAGCTTCTAGAACAATTCTAGTTTGCTAGAACATACTTTCTTTTTACTAAAAATTCTCAAGCTCACATGGTTCAAATTTTAGGGTTAGAAGTTTCAGTTAGGTTCAGGGGGTAATTTATCACCTTACCCACTCTCTAACAAGCTTAGATTTTCAACTTGATTTTTCTCACACTTAACACATTCAAAATTTCCATAAAACATACCCATTGGATAGGAAATTTTCTCACGTTTCTGGTGATATAAAGAAGTCCTCCTAACTCTTCCAAAAACTCAAGTTATGAGCAAACGGAGTTTAGGGGTCACATTTTCCCCAAGGGGGACTGTCGACACTAAGATTTTCCTCCATAATGTCTATTTCATTAATGTATGTATTAGGAATAGGATGTTGTTAAGTGTAATTAGTAGTAGCGTCCGATAGAAGATAACAGCGCCGTCAGTACGGTGCCGCCAATAATGTGGAGTACGGTAACAGTCAAAGTACAATAGGAATGTTGTAAAAAGTAAATATTTGTCGTAAGTGGTCCGGTAATGTTAAAATGTCAAAGTTTGGGTAATTAGAGAAGTAGGGTCTACATGATTAGGAATTAGAAATATTAGATTGGTAATAAAGACAAGGAGTGAGGTCATAAATATTTTGTGTATTTTATTTGTAAAAAGTCTAAAAATGTGGAACCCATGTAAAATGATAAGGTTTATCTTATCTTAACAGATAAGCCTACATGTACAGATAAGAGTTAAGGTATGGAATATGATTCGTCAGAGTGGATTTCTTATCCTATCTTAGAGATAAGATGGATAATCCTGGAAGTTCTATAAATAGAGAGGCTACCCCCCTCATTTAGCATAGAAAGAAGTAGTGAGAAATATTGTAGGAAGTGTGCAAAGGAAGCCATCAGTTAAAGGTGTGTTGAAGAAGCCATCGAGAGGTGTAATTGTAAAGTTTCTCCCATAGTCTTGTTGAAGTACCTCATGGGTGAGATTGTAACAATTTCATGTTAATATTATAATTTAATTTGATATTTCAGATTTGTCATCATTCCATCTTATCATAGTCGATGGTATTCTTGTGTTCGGTTGTTGTTTTGTTTCCAGATTACGTCCACCAAACTAAAGGCTGTGCATTAGTAAATAATCATAGCACGAGGAGTTCCCAATGAAGAATTATCATAGTGCCGGATTGGTGATGACATTTTGGTTCCGTTGCTAGGACCATTCCTCGTTGGTGGATTTTCTGGAGAGATATTCCCACTTAGGCAAAAATTAATTGGAGGGTAACCTTGTTTTTACTGTGCATAGTAGTTACCATGGTAAAGTCATTTTTACCGTGAATAGTAGTTACCATGTTAAAGTCATTTTTGCCATGAATAGTAGTTACCCTGGTAAAGTCCTTTTTCTGGGAATAGTAATTACTGCAGTAAAGTCACTTTTTACCGTGAATAGTATTTACCGCAGTAACTTCACTTTTTACCATGAATAGTGTTTACCACAGTAAAGTCAGTTTTTACCGTAGTAAGTCAAGTTTTACCATAGTTTACCGTGGTCATTTCTATTTTACTGTAGAAAGGTGTAAATTCACTTTCTAGTATAGTGATTCCAATTATTTGTGCACATAAGTCTTGTTAATTGTACTTGTGGGTTGGTATTTCACGGTGGTTACTTTTGAAAATGGGAAAGATTCCTGTTTTTTCAGCTCAATCTAATGAAGATGCTTCTTCTTTCATTCAAGAGTTTAAACGATCTTGTATTTGTAATGGCCTTATAAGAAGGGAACAATGGACTGAATTTTTTCCTACCTTTTTGGATGGTTCAGCACTTACCTGTGGTTTGAAACACTAGGTGATAATGTGAAAAATTCATGGGATTTATTAACCGAAAGTTTTCTTGAAGAATTTGGTGGAAATATGCAGATCTCATGATCGAGATCACAAAGCTATCCCAAGGAGAGAAGGAGAAGATAAGGGATTATCATGCTCGTGTTCTAGAGCTAAGGAGGAAGCTCGATGCCCAGATCCAGAAGGAAGGACTAGCGGATGGGTTGATGAATGGCGTGGATAATATCCTCTGTAAGCACTTCATTCTTGGGATGAAGCCAGAGATCAGACAACGAGTGAAGTATGACCACCCAGCTACCATTGAACAAGCAAAGGAGATTGCAAGAAGGCAAGAAGAAAGCATGGAAGAGGAGCCCAAAGAAATTGTTGTTAAAGTAGAGCCTACACCAGCACCTTTGGTCCAGAATCCACAACCACTCCCGGTGAGCACAAATATTTCTCCTAGTACATCTACTGAGTATGAAGATCTGCTTAGGAAGATGGGCCAGTTAACTATTAATCTTCTTCAAGGAAAGGAATTTAGTTCTCAGGGAGGAGATAGAGGTCCAAAAAGAAATATTTCTGAAGTTGTTTGTTATGGTTGTTATAAAAAGGGTCATTATAAGTATAATTGTCTAGATAGAGCTTCTACATCTGGTACAAGAGATAATGATAAAGGAAAAGCACCTGTGAATTCTCTTGATGTAGTAGATAAGAGTAGAAATAATGAAGTAGATGTGTTTGTAACAAAAAGAAAGAAAGAAAAAGATAATCAAGATGGAAATGATCCTAAGAAGATGAAAGAAGAAACTAGTAAGAAACATAGGAGAAGAAAGTTGGGTGTGCAGGATTTTCTGATTTCACAGGGGCAAGGACCATACTCCATCTTGGAAGATCTGTCCAAAAGGCCTGCAAATATTACATATGGTCAACTCTTGGCTATGTCTTCTGAGAAGAGGCGGGAGTTGCGAGGTGGACTCAATGCTCGAAGAAGGAAGGAGGTTGAGGTCCCTGTTTTGGAGGCAGAGGTAGATCCCTATGCTCCACAAGCTGAGGTATTATGTAATGGTATTTCAATTCATGATGTCTTAGTTGATGGAGGTGCTGCAGTTAATGTAATGACCGAGTCTGTAATGAATATGTTGGGTTTAAAAATTGATCGCCCTTCAACACTTATGTTAAGGTCATTAAATAAAGGAAAAACTAAACCAGAAGGTGTAGTTTCAAATGTGGCAATATCTGTTATGGGTGTGGTATGTGTGGTAGACTTTCAGGTGATGAAAAATGGTACTGTTGCATACCCAATGCTGCTGGGAAGACCATGGCTAAGGAGAGTTCATGCAAGAAACTACTGGAATGAAGGTTTCATGACACTTGGACGTGGTAGAGAGAGGGTGAAGATAAATGTGATCCCTCGACATCATAAGGCAGAACCTGTGGATTCAAGTGATGAAACTGATGATTGGACATCCTCTGATTACTCTAGTACCAGTGAAGTGGAACACTGAAGATGAAGAAAGCGAGGTGGATGTTTCAGTCATGGATATCCTTCCAGTCACACCAACTCATGACCCCATAAAATTATCTGAAGAAGAAGTTGATGATCGTCTCCAACAAATAAAGATTGGT
This sequence comes from Taxus chinensis, assembly GCA_019776745.2. Classification (NCBI taxonomy): domain Eukaryota; kingdom Viridiplantae; phylum Streptophyta; class Pinopsida; order Cupressales; family Taxaceae; genus Taxus; species Taxus chinensis. Next base: position 626,683,163 of record CM034146.1, read on the forward strand.
GATGCTGTGATGGAGAGTGAGAAGGAATCCTACCTCCAGCTCTTTCGAAGGTACATACACCTATTCACTTTTGGTTACAAGGAACTCCGTCAAGTAAGTTGGGTAGAACATTGTATTGAGCTGGTAGATGGTGCTAAGCCCATAAAGCAAATGCCATATAGAATGAATCCTAATTTTTCCAAGACTGTAAAAGAAGAAATAGATAAGTTGCTTGATGCAGGATTCATATTTGCTGTGGAGAATTCAGAATGGGTTTCTCCCATTGTGATCTCAATAAAAAAGAATGGGAAGCTACGCATTTGTGTTGATTATAGGAAGCTCAATAAGGCAACAAAGAAGGATCATTACCCTCTTCCATTTTCAGATCAGATCTTGGACGAAGTAGCTGGCCAGGAGTGTTATAGTTTTGCTGATGGATATAGCGGCTACAACCAAGTTCGTATAGCAGAGAAAGATCAGCTGAAGACCACGTTCACCACTCCTTGGGGAACGTTTGCTTATAGAGTTATGCCTTTTGGGTTGTGTAATGCTCCAGCAACATTCCAACGTTTGATGAATAGGGTGTTCGAACCCTACATTGGGACCTTCATCAGAGTATTTCTGGATGATTTTTGCATCTATGGGAGCAAGTTGGACCACCTGCACCAGATGGAGACAGCATTTCAAAGGTTAGATGAAGCACAAGCCTCACTAAACCCTACAAAGTGTGTCTTTGGATGTTCTAAAGGCGTTTTGTTAGGGCATGTTGTATCCAGAGATGGTATTGGTACTGATCCTGATAAAGTTTCAAAAATCAAAGATTTACCATTTCCTATGAATAGAAGTAAGTTGAGATCATTTTTAGGCCATGTGGGTTACTATAGAAGGTTCATCAAGAATTTCTCAAAGATTGCACAGCCACTAACCCAGTTCTTGAAGAAGGATGTTGCTTATGAACCAGGAAACAAGGCGCATGAAGCTTTTGGACAACTGAAGGAAGCCCTGGTGTCTTCACCTGTTTTGAAGAATCCAGATTGGAAGCAAGCCATTCATTGTGTACACTAATGCCTCAGATGCAGCACTAGGTAGTACTTTGAGCCAAAAGGATGAAAATGGGAATGAACATCCAATTTACTTTGGGAGCAGACAAATGAGCAGTGCTGAGGTAAACTATACTGTAACTGAAAAAGAGGCTCTGGCTATCATTTTTGCTGTAAAGAAGTTTAGAAATTACTTGCTAGGGCATAAATTTATAGTTGTAACGGATCATCAGGCTCTGAAATATATTGTCAATAAGCCTAACCCATCAGGGGAGGATAGCAAGATGGATAATTTTGCTACAAGAATTTGAATTTGATATTATAGATAGGCCAGGAAAGAAGCATGTCAATGCAGATGCACTCTCTCGAGCCTATGATGGTTTAGGATCATCTTGTGATGATGATGATTTTCCCGATGCAGCATTGTTCTCCCTTGACACAATCCCTAGTGAATACATAGATATTTGGAATTATCTGAATGAATTCAAGTTTCCTGATGGTGCCAATGCAAAGACTAAGAGAAAGATTACTCAAGCCAGTCATCCATATTCTATTCTGCATGGAGCATTATTTCGAATAGGACCTGATGGACAGTACAAGAGGGCAGTTGGACGTGATCAAGGAAAGGAGCTGCTAGAAGAATTCCACAATGGTACATGTGGAGGGGCACTTCTCTAGACAACTTACAGCAAGAAGGATCTTGGATGCAGGTTATCACTGGCCCACTCTTTTTAAAGATTGTTATAATTATTGTAAGACATGTGATATTTGTCAAACACATGGTAACCGTAAGACTTCATCAGCTCCATTATGTCCTATTCTTCCCCTTGGTCCCTTTGAAAAATGGGGAATAGACATTGTAGGTCCACTTCCAACTACATCACGTCAAAATAAGTATATTGTAGTTGCCACAGATTATTTAACCAAGTGGGTTGAAGCTAGGCCATTGAAAACAGCTTCCATGGATGAAGTGGCAAGGTTCATATATGAACGCATTGTCACCAGATTTGGTTGTCCATTAGAAATTGTAACAGATCAAGGAAGCCACTTCATTAATGAGGTGGTAGAAGCCCTAGTCAATAAGTTTTCTATTAAGCACAGGAAGGCAACAACATACAAGCCAAGCACAAATGGACAGGTGGAACGAACAAATTTTGTGCTGTGTCAAATTCTAGCAAAAGATGCAGCCTTGCAGGTACATAAATGGGATAAAAGGATTCATGCAGCATTGTGGGCATATAGGGCAACATCAAAGTCAGCAACAGGATACTCCCCATTTCAGTTGGCCTATGGCATTGATCCAGTTCTTCCTATTGAGTTTGATATTCCCACTGTGAGAGTTATGAAAAATGAAAGGATGGATGAAAGTGATTCAGTAAAAGAAAGGTTGGTACATCTTCATTTGCTAGAGGAAATGAGGGAAATAGCAAAGGATACAAGCCATAAGAAGAAAATGAAGCAGAAGGAATACTTTGATCAAAAGATCCGATGGTCTCCATTTCATGTGAATGACTTGGTCCTAGTATATGATTCCAGATACAAAAAAAGAAGACAGAGAAAATTTCTTCCAAAATGGATGGGGCCCTACAAAATAGCAGCTGTGCATGAAAATGGTACGTACCGACTGGAGGAATTGGATGGCACTCCCATTACGAAATGGGTCAACCACGACAAGTTGAAGATTTTCCAAGCACCAGAATAGTCTACTCCGAGGACGGAGTAGAAGCTAGGAAGGGGGAAGATGTCGACACTAAAATTTTCCTCCATAATTTCTATTTCATTAATGTATGTATTAGGAATAGGATGTTGTTAAGTGTAATTAGTAGTAGCGTCCGATAGAAGATAACGGCGCCGTCAGTACGGGTGCCGCCAATAATGTGGAGTACGGTAACAGTCAAAGTACAATAGGAATGTTGTAAAAAGTAAATATTTGTCGTAAGTGGTCCGGTAATGTTAAAATGTCAAAGTTTGGGTAATTAGAGAAGTAGGGTCTACATGATTAGGAATTAGAAATATTATATTGGTAATAAAGACAAGGAGTGAGGTCATAAATATTTTGTGTATTTTATTTGTAAAAAGTCTAAAAATGTGGAACCCATGTAAAATGATAAGGTTTATCTTATCTTATCAGATAAGCCTACATGTACAGATAAGAGTTAAGGTATGGAATATGATTCATCAGAGTGGATTTATTATCCTATCTTAGAGATAAGATGGATAAGCCTAGAAGTTCTATAAATAGATAGGCCACCCCCCCCTCATTTAGCATAGAAAGAAGTAGTGAGAAATATTGTAGGAAGTGTGTGAATGAAGCTATCAGTTAAAGGGTGTGTTGAAGAAGCCATCAAGAGGTGTAATTGTAAATTTTCTACCAATAGTCTTGTTGAAGTATCTCATGGGTGAGATTGTAATAGTTTCATGTTAATATTATAATTTATTTTGATATTTCAGATTTTTCGTCATTCTGTCTTATCATAGTCAATGGTATTCTTGTGTTCGGTTGTTGTTTTGTTTCCAGATTACGTCCACCAAACTAAAGGATGTGCATTAGTAAATAATCATAGCACGAGGAGTTCCTGGTGAAGAATTATCATAGTGCAGGATTGGTGATGACAGGACACGTGTCAAGAGGAGAGGAAAATGTTGGTGTAGGTTATTTTCCATGTATTTATTTTAAATATATGGAATACCTCCACATAGGTGATTCACCATGCTTAGGTGTCCTAGGGTTTCATTATGGCTCTTACACACATCATAGAGCGTCATTGGAGTTACATTTGACCTGTTATTCTGGGAATGTAACTCCCACTTCTCGATGGCTACATTTGTGGGGGACTTACACACCCCACTACTATTTGTACACCCTATCATCTTGAGCAACACATGGGGAATGGAATAGAGTTTGGTTTTTTTAGGTTTTTTTCCTCAATGCATGCACATTGCTTCCATGAACGATTTCTTGCTTTGATCTTAAAGCTACATCATTTTGCGGTTGAGAGCAATGTTTTGGTGCTCACGGATTCCCTCCAGATCTTTGTATTTCCTTTGACATGGTATCAAAGCTTGGGGATCATAATCGTGTTGCTTGGAATAGTTTTTTACTACTCTCCATCTCGTAGTTTCGTGTGCAAGATATCATTCGCATGTGCTCTACTTGCATTTCAAGGGTTGTTGTTTGATTTTCTTGCATATTTTCAAGATTCTAGTGAAATTTTTTTGTAGGTTGTTTGTGTATTACTTGCTAGTTATGGTTGTGTTCAGGTTTAGTTTTTACAGTTTCCCAACTTGGCTTCTGCTCGTGCTTTAGGGATCCACATCTTGTTCCTGGCTCCCTGCCTTGCTTTCGACCTCGACTTGGCTCTACCGCTCAAGTACTCATCCCAATTTTCATCCTAGTCGATTTGATTACTGTGCTCAGCTCATGGTTTGATTTCACTAACAAAGTGTTACTATTCTAACTTAGATCGACCATTACCTATGAATAGCTCGAATATTTTGAGTTATTTCCGTAGCATGTGGCCACATCTTCTGCCAGTTTATACTGGTTCTAGCTCACTTGGTGGATTTTGTGGGATACTCTTCACTCTCATTTCTTTAGATTTATATACTATTTGAGTATTTGAGTACTTAGCAACACTTGGAGCTAGCTCGACAACTGTGCAGAACAACACAACCCCATCCACATTCAAACTCACCTCTATATAGCTGTTATCTTTGGCTTAGAGGATCATTTTTTCCATTTTTTTTGGGTGAGTCCTTTTGTGCTTCCAGTCAACCTATGTCTATTTGCAGCTCGAGGTCGCTATCCTAGCCATTTCTTCTGAGAAGTCACTCAAAACATGTGTGGTGTTCTTCATCTCTACAGAATGTTGTTTGCAATGCCCTCTCAGTTGAAGCATTACAAGGAATACATTCTCGGGCCGTTCTTCCTGTCGAATGCGTTTGAAACCTGTTCTGGCCCTTACACAACTCTTGTGACCTATGCATTCATCCTACGTTTCATCTTTTGGCCTTGTTCATTCATGGGTTGTCTCTTCTTACGTTGCGTGCATTGTTGTTTACTCACTGGTTTTTACACTAATTCCATCTCACCTAGCACAATAGGTAGTGTTTCTAGTTTGCTTCAACCATTTCCTCTCAACCCACGTTGATTGACTGCTTCAAGTCCTTCCTCACACGTGGCTGGTGGCTCCATTTTGGTGGTTTCAACCTTCAGACCTACTTCTGTCTGGCACACTCTAACAAATGTTTGTAATCTCTGTTACCTCTACTCCAACACATGGCAACCTCAACGTCTCATCCACCTCCCACACCGACCTACCCACTTACATCTCGCTTGGATTTGCAGCTCGAAGGAGAACCTCGACACGTGGCTTGGCATTCTCATCAGCTCAGTAAACAATGCAATCAACATTATTTTTTGAATTGATTAGTGCTAAATCATTATTTGTTTTTAATGTTTTAAGATTAAAAAAACATTTCATTGGAATCGGCATTGTAATTAATTTTTTAGGCTATTTTTGGCATGTTTTATCAACCCTCCTACAAGTGTCGAAGATAGAGGGCGAGGTCTAGGGTTGGCAGGAGGCTAATTCCCCCTCGTAGTCAAAACAAACCCTTGCTAAAATTTAGTGCCATTTCCAATGAGTAGTCACATGATACCCTTTACACTCGTTTCAAGCACTTTTTAATGCATTTGCACCATTTAGTGGCATTTTCCATCAATTGCGGGAATCATTTTAATGCCATAACTTTTGATTTGCAGCTCATTTTTGAGTTCTTCTTTAGTCAAATTTGCATGATTTCTCACACTTTACGTGATGAAATTTTCAGTTTTGTAAACATGCTACTTTATAAAGTGCCACATTCTGGGGGGTTGACTCTACTCTTGGGCCTTCACACGTAGACGCATTATCAGCTGAGTTTGACGTCTTGCTTTTGTGCATCTTGCATTCCACATCATGGAGAGTGCTCTTTCTAGACTTGAGCATCGTAGGATCACCTTATAGCCTCCATCACTTCTCATCGGGAGAGGGAACTATTCAGCTTGGCGTGCTTCCATGAAATGTTACTTCGTCCATAAGGGTCTTTTACCCTTCTTGCTTGGGACAGTTCCTCCACCTGCTCATCATCGTCATCTAAAGGACTTCCTTGACAGTTGTGACCATGTATTTGGTCACATGATGATGCATGTCTCTCGTTCTCTCTGGTTTCATGTGGCAGACTCAGATCCACCTCATCGTGTCTAGAGCATTCTTCAGTCCCTCTATGGAGACCCTTCACATACTGCTGCCATTGTTGCTGCTCCTGATTCAGTTATCTCCTACATTTATTCATGTGATAGCAGTTCTGCTGACATAGACTCATTTGGTTCTACTTCTACTGATGAGGATTGTGCACCTAGTTCATATGTTGAGACTACTACAGACGAATCTTCTCCTCTTTCTCTCATTATTCCAGATAGTTTTGACACATCCCAAATCTCATCAGATATTGAGTAGTCTCCTACTCAGTCTCATGCAGTCATCACACCAACCTATTTTCCACCTTCAGTGTGTGAGGCCCATTTCACTCCTCTACCTTCATTGGATGACTCATACCTATCTGACATCTCTATTCTATTTGTTGAGCCCCCTCATTAGGATGAGTATCTACCTAACCTTAGTCATCTTTTCGCAGAGTCTACTTGTGATGCTCTACAGAATCCTCATCCATCTATAGGTGTTTTAGAGGAGTTCATCATCTCTATTATTTGGATTGCCCATTTTTGGGACTTTTACCACTTCCACTTTTCCGGAGACCTTCATTCATCCACCCTTGCTTGTGGATCCCTTTTCTATTGTGGAGGATGTTTTGTTCCCTTCACATCACTTGGAAATGATTTCTGTGGGTGTTCCTCTTTTTCACTCTAACATTTCTATACACGTGGCATTACCTTTGGTTCCTTAGCACTTACTCACTAGAACTATGTCACACTTCTGTGCACCAGACTCAGAGTTCTTCGTGTTGCTACCCTCGTTTTCTTTTGTGGAGTGGGTGGACTTATAGCACATCATTTTTATCCTTCCTAAGGGTAGGCACAAATTTCGGTGTGGGTGGATCTTCTTCAATCGAGAGGTAGAGGATCTCATGATTGACACTCTTCTGGGAGACCTCCTAGAGTTGTGGAGTTCAGATTCGTCCATGGCATCTTCTGCATTCCTCTCGTCTACCTCTTCTTCTCTATTCTTCTTCTTTCTGAGAGATTTCCTCTTTGAACATGCATACCTTTACAGGCTCGTCTGTGGCTGGGACCCATCCTTGGAATTTTTCTTAGATTAGAGAGTGGACTTGTCTCTCTTTTGGGGGGAGTTTTTCCCACTAGGTTATCTCCTTTTACTCCACTTTTTGAGAGCTTCTTGTTGGGACCCACTTCTCCTTGTTTTCATCTATGTCTCCACCTAAGCTATGCTTTAGGGGGGTGTTGGTGTAGGTTATTTTCCATGTATTTGTTTTAAATACATGGAATACCTCCACATAGGTGATTCACCATGCTTAGGTGTCCTAGGGTGTCATTATGGCTCTTACACGCGTCATAGAGCATCATTGGAGTTAAATTTGACCAGCTATTTTGGGAATGTAACTCGCACTTCTCGACAACTACATTTATGGGGGAGTTACACACCCACTACTATTTGTACACCCTTTCATCTCGAGCAACACATGGGGAATGGAATAGAGTTTGGTTTTTTCATCTTTTTTTCCTTAATGCATGAACATTGCTTCCATGAATGATTTCTTTCTTTGATCTTGAAGATACATTGTTTTGTGGTTGAGTGCAATGTTTTGGTGCTCACGGATTCCCTCCAGATCTTCGTCATTCCTCTGATAGAAAACTCCTTTAGTGGGTTGGCAAGTTGTAGGGAAGCTTTAGAAATCTTTCCTTGCGCGAGAGAAATTTCCCAATTGCGTCTGCGCCTCCACGGGTCCTCAAAGGACACATGGTGTACTCTGAGACATCGCTGGGGAAAAGGGGAAACGTAGAGCGGAAGAAGAATTTAGGGCATTTCACCCAAGGGGAGAGAAAACCAAATGATGTTCGTGTTCCCATGGGTCCACCCAGGGACACGTGGTGCTCTAAGTTCCTTCGTGGGGACAACAGAGAAGGAGAGGCGAGCGGCGGAGGGTCTAAGGGAAATTTTCCCAATAGAAAATTTCAAAAGCAAAAGGTTACATGGGTCTTCACTACCCAACTTTCATCCCCAAGCTTTCACTTGGCACTCTACGATTGGCCATAGGACACGGGGAGAAAGATGAAAATTTTCCCAAAGTTTCAAAAAATGTTAAGGAACAAAAAGTGTTGTGTCTCCGCCGTCTTCCCGTGAGGACACGTGGCAACATATGATTGGCTATGAGCTGGTGGAGGAAAAAGAAACAACTTTCCCTAACCCAAAAAAAAAATTCAATTTTTTTTTCTAAGGATTATTTTTTAATGGGAATTTCTCAGGCCGTACACCTGCCAGGGAAAATTTTCCCAAATTTTCCGGCCAAGTCACAAAAATTCAAAGTGCCATAACTCTAGGTAGAAAGCTCAGTTTGGGAAAATGAGGAATTTTTGGAAAGCTCTCTATGCCCTCTTTGCACGAAAAATATAAATTTTACATTTTGAAAAAGTTTAAGGGGTCAAATTTGCAAAAAGGATCTCTAGGCTTTGAAATAGCAACTAGTAAATTTCCAACTTACAAATTTGATTCAATTTGATCACCTCCTTCACTCAACATATCGAATAGACATGGAGGATTACTCCAAGAAGGATTTAGAATGTTTAGGGATGGTAAATTTACTTGTTTGATCTCCAATTTGAGTTTTTCAAACTATTGACAAAAAAAGACTATAAATTGACTGTGAAAGGATTGGGGTCTGATTTTGCAATGTTTTAATTGTTTCCCCAAGTGTTTATTTTTGTCAAAATTAGTTCCTTGATATCTCAACATGCTATATTATATCATTTTCTAGTTGATTATTAAGTGCAAGTCTGAACTGTGCATTTTAATTGAATTATTGCCAGTTTTAAATTTAAGGCAGAGATCAATTTCTTGAGGGATTTAATTTCCATTTCATCTTCCAAGTATGGAATTTAATTTCCTTCTTCAATCCAATACATTTAAGAAACTATTCTAAATCAAATGCAATACTGAATTTAATTTTATACATTTCCAAGGGAGACATAATACTATATTATTCCCACATACATTTCTTCCTTTTAACCAAAGACTTAATTCTCTCTTTTTGCCATGCAAGGAAACATTGGATTCAATCCATGGTAGACTTAAGTGTTTTCCTTCTTCAAGAAATCATTAAAAACAAGAATCCAGTTTCTTTCTTTCCTCAAAATCATATATTTGAAACAAGGCAATTTAATACAATTACATCTCACGTGTTTCTCCTTTTTCCATTTTCCAAAACAAGGATTTCAATCCCACTTTGATATTCCAATTTCATCACAAAAATGAAAATGAGAAATGAACTTGCAATTCTTTATTGACTTCAATAAAATAACTTTACGTATTTCAATGTTGGAAACCAATAACAACATTTAATTTATTTGTTTCCAATGTACAAAGCATAATGTAAGTGTCTTTCACATTTCAACTATATACCTTCATAATCAATTTACATACATCTTTCTTCACAAAATGCATATTACAATTTCATCCACATCACATGGGAAAGGATTACAAATGAATTTATTTCCATAGGTGACTTTCAAACTACACTTTTATTTTGCTCCAGGACAACAACATGCACATTTTCTCTTTTCTCCAGTTGCTTGCAACAAAAGATAGGGAAAGGCAACGCTCTCCACCCAACCAATACATCCAATGAAAGGAGAAGCATTCCTTCATCATTGTCCCCCGAGCCGCAACAAAAATACAATAATAGATGTAATTCAACCATGGCAACAACTAGCTTCCACAATAAAAAACATTCTTTCACATACACATTTCCTTTTAAAAACACAATTCAACACAAAAATAGCAGTTCACAACTACATTTGAAAACATTTTAAAACATAACTCAGGCTTGGTCACGTAAGACAAAGGAGCAAGGTCTATGGGGTAAGCTACTTGTGAATCCCAATTGGGAATTGGGCATCCACCTATAACATACCGCTAATATATATCATATCATAGCCCATAAACCTTATGCCTCCCAACCCTCCTTATGCCCCCCCACAAGTAAGAAATGTAAGCTGTTTATTTTCCGTGGTGGATCCCAAACCAAAACTCCCTCCAAGAAATTATGATGCCAAAGGCATTCCCTTATGCCCCCCACATGGATTCCCCATAGCCTTCTCCGACACCATTTCTATCGCAGTCTACCTAGCCAGCCAACAAATAAAATAAAAAATGCACCATTCACACAACACAGCAATAAAATAACATCATAAAATAAGGATTTGATTCCTACCTCTCCATGGTAACTTTTGTTTTCCAACAGCAAGCTTTCAATGCCAAAAAAAACAAAGTCCCAAAATAGCAATCTCGAAGCATGCAAAGTTTCTCCAAATTTATTCCAAAGGAAAGAGTTCCCAACACAAGAAAATTTGGCCCCAAGGAATTTTTAAAATGATTCATCATCCAAGCAAAAAATTCACCCAAGCTACTCTAAAGTAAGAGCTCCAAAACTAGAAAAAATGTGCCCCAAGCTTGCATACAAAAAGTTTCAACTCCTAAAAAGAAGTAAACAGTTTACATTTTATAGAAGAGGGGAGAGAAGAGCATGATGTGGATCCATGTAGGATGCCACATCACATATCCTCAAATTCAAACACAAAATACAAATTTCCATTCTCCACAGTTCAATAAAGAGGTGGGTGAACAATAACAAGTTACTTACACACTCCAAAAAGCCCACACCTCAAAGGACAGAAAATCAATTAAAATGTAAGAGAGTGCAATTAAAAACATGCAACATGAGTATTAAAATTCATTTTAAAAGTCACAAATCACATCTCCAACCATAAGTATGGTTGGTAACATAAATTTAGAGGAATGGGACAAGTTTTACTTGTCCCACAAGCCTCCAAAAACAGCCCCCAAGGACAAATTCGAATTTCCATGGAGGTGGAGTATTTCTTACTCCAAAAATAGTACTTACACAAGCTCTTACACAACTTACACATCCCTTGAAAATTAAATACAAACAACTAACAACTCTTATAATTACTTTCCCATATCCCAATTTTATTTATTTAAATTTAAACATAAGATTTCTCACATTAATCAATTACACTTTTAATTAATTAAAACAGGGGAACACATTATTAATAAAATACATACAACAATAATAAAAGAAACACATTAATAAAATACACAAACCCATGGTCACATATAAAGGAAATCCCTAACAAAATACAACACACACACACAAGACATGTTGCCATGGTGACCTTGTCGAATTCACCTAGAATTCCATTGTGGTTGGTCTCTGATCCCCCGATGTTTTGTTGTGATATTTTTAACAAGAAAAATTCAAATACCTCCTTCAGCCTCGTGGCCATATCAGAACATCCAATATGATACAAATAAAATCACAAAATCATCTAAGTAAGTGAATCACAACAACATCAAAGTAACAACTACATCAATTACATTTTTAATCAACAACTTATATCCTCGTCAAATAATATCCATTTTCTAGATCAAATCCTAATATCCAAATCACATGTCTGAACAACATCCATAAACATCCATGTCAAATAATATATCATCATCCACATATAAGGTGTCTCTAATAATCATCATGCATCATAAACAAATCTAGATCAATGATAATCCATGATCAATGTCTAACAACATACTAAATCAAAACATAATAATGTCTATAATGTAATCATAGTATCAAAATAAGCATCAAAAGGTGTCAAAGGGAAGTGGGCACTACATCCCCCTCCCCTTAGACTTGACTTCCTCCTGGAAGTCATAGGAAAGAGAGATAGGAATAACTGCAACAGAAAAAGGATCACTCCCATTATGGGATTTCTTGCTTCAAACAAGTGTGGATCTACAGAACTCTAGTTCGGTCCAATGTAAATTAACAAGAAGAAGTGAGATTGCAAGGGATGAATTCTAAACTTTTTGCATGTAAGGATACAAGCATTGAAATCTAAGGAGTAACTTTACGCTATCAAACAAGATACAACACCTAACAATATAACATGAAGAGTTCCAAAAGACTATTAAGAGTAACCACCAAGTAAGAAAATTAGAAGGAGAATTTCCATAACTTGAGATGACCACATAGTTTCCCATTGATACACATACCACATTAATAAAAGTTAAGGTTCCTACACGTTTAAGCCATGATTTCAAGGTTCGTTGTCTAGACAAGGCTAGAAAAATCAACTATGACCAAATTTGCACAAGGAACAAGTCTACTCAAGGTCCAAATTTGAGGATCACAAGGGATGAGGTGGATCAACAAGGACACCTAAATCAGACAAACATTTAAAATCAAGGAACTATTCTCGGAAGGCACTTCTATAATCTCAAGAGGGTACAATTAACTTTTCATGGTAATACTAGGTAAATTCATGACCACAAGGTTTCCTATAGTATGAATTTTACACTTTTGTTTTAAGAATTGAACACACCAAACAACCAAAATTAAAGAATTCAACCATTTAGTGAAAGAAAATATATACATATACATTTATATCTCCCCTAACAACTAACATAACAATACAAGTACCATACCTTATATCACAATGAGATTTATTTATCTTATTTCCTACTCAAGCTTGGAATAACCATAAAGCGAGCACAAGAAACATCAAGGACCACTCAAGGTCGCTAGGGAGAAGAAAAAGTAACATGGGGTCGAATCAAATCCAAGGGTGAATAACATCATCTTGCACTTTCCATCCTAATGGGAAAAATGGCTACAATAACAAGGTGACCCAAGAAAATATGAAGAAAATAATACTTCCCAAAGTTATTTTATATCCTTAACATATGTTGCCTTAAAATTACAATACTTAGGTCTCAAAGGACAAGATAACAACGTAAGGAGGTTACTTCTCAAACAATAGATAAGTCTCAATCCAAAAGGACCACAACTCACATCCATCGAGCTACGGGACAATAAGGGTGTGATGACCCAAAAATCTGACAAGAAAGGCACATACATCTATGGACAAGAAGTAATAAGCAACTAGAACACATTACTATCCACCGGGGTTTCACAATTTCAGGCGGACGACAGAACTACAGGTTCAACTATACATTGTACTCAATACACATAAATCTTACTTATTTTTATAAATCAACTTATTAATTCAAAAGTTATATATTTTCTTGTTAATAACATTCCTTTCATGCTTCCTTAGTTACAACTTCCTTCTATTATGACATCACTAGTTTACATTATAAAGAGCATCACTAAGGTGGGTATGATGTCTCACCATTCTGTATAGGCAGAGAGCATTTGGTCTTACTCGTAAGGAAGGTGGATGGACAAGGTTTCCTTTCTATTCTTCTACATGGTTTTTATTTCTTCTATTAATCTACCACGGTACAACAAGGATCACTTCCCTTTTTCTATGCTCCAATTTATTTATTAAGTTCTAAGGTCAAATCTCCTTAATTATAGTTTTATGGTGTTTTGGTTGAGTCGTCTCATCAATCCAATTTTAATGAGAAAGGTTCAAACATATCACATAATTACTTTTATGGGAAGGAGATATAAATCAAGCACACCACATTTTTTTAATTCTAAAGGAACAAGAGACATTCAACATAGAAAACACACTATTAATTTTTGTAAGAAGTAGGAAACAATGAGCCAACATGAATCACACCAAGATTTCAAGATTCACTGAATAATTTCAAGTAGCATTACACATTCTTAGTGGGTCTCCACAAGTCTCACAAGAAATTTTCAAGGAAGGCTCATTAAAGAGGTGTAACCTTACTTTTACAAATCTATTAAGGTTTAACAATTTTTGTTGTTTAGGGTGGTAACATTTTACTCCCCTAATAACCCAAGAAGGTTTTCCAATCAATTCTCATGTCCCCACAAGATACCACCGGCCAAGTAACCAAATGTCAAAGCAACTTTACTCCAAGGACACCACATCCACACTAGAAAGCATGAAATGCAATGGGGCAACCAAGTAATTTACCAAATCGTGGACTTTACAGTCAAGAGTTACAATTTTTATTTTTTTTTAAAACAGGAATTACAATATAAGCACCATCGAGATTAACTATTAAGATCTACCAAACTAACATCTCTAAGAGAGATCCAAAAGACCTAAAGCATCCATAAAAGTAACCCAAAGATTAATAGGTCATAGAATGTTATCCATAGTAAAGGAAATTTAAGGTAAGGGTAGACCTATTTATAAGTCAAGAGAGAAAAATAAGTACACTTAAATAACACACTTCTTGAAAAGGGCTTTAATCTATCCATAATTACCAAAATGCATACATTCCATGAGTCAAAACTTTCTATGATGCAAGCAAGAATCCATGATACAATTTAACATGCCATTGATAAAACAACACTTTTCCACCAACATTTACAGTCAACCAAGAAGGAAATCCAATCCTAACAAAATATAATAGCCCATAATTAAACACTCCTACTCTAACGAGGGTCAAGGTCTTACCAGATTGTAATAGAATCACCACTACCATTGTCAGACTGCCATCTAGACCGCACTACACAACAAAATTTCTTTCTAATAAGGTTAAGCAACGAAAGGGTCACTCTAAGGTTAGACACTGTGCAAGGTTCCATAGCAACATAGCCAAGGCATGACTTAACGCACCTAAGAAGACATTCCAGGCACCTAGGGTGTACCCCCATATGAAAAAATATTACAAGAAAAACAACATAGAACCAGCTCAACAACATGCAAGAAGGAAACCACGTAACATTTAGCCAAGTATCCAACAACATAATGAGCTCTGAGTCACTAATGAAAATAAAGTCCAAGAAATATCGGCAATCAATAAAAGTGGCAAAGTAGCCACATTGCAAAGTTTGAAAATTCTGGCAATAATTATAAATAAATAAAAGATCCTCAGAGCTTCTCAATCCAATCATAAAATAAGATGTTGGTCCTTGATAAAATACACAAGATTACAAATGTAAAACACAAAATTTAACACCACATTCACTCCACAGCCTTCATGGCCACCAATAGGGGTACTCTACCTCGAGGTTAGTTCCAAGAACACATACAAAGGATTGGGTCCTAGATGACACCCAGACTTAGTGTCCACTCTCTCATATGGGTAACAACATGGAATACTGACAACCAGACCCTCTTTCCTAACCACTATAGGAAGGAAGCTCTAAACAACTTCTAATCAACTCTTCCGACCCAGAACACAACCACTACTGCCCAACCACAAGAATCACATCATACAACTCATCATTCCAATAAATCCAATAAGGAAGGGTCTCAACAAAGGGCTTAATGCATCATAAAATTAAATCAAGTTTTAGGACTTGTAAAACAACACATTTTCAAAGGGGAACCAAGTCTCCATTATACTAGAAGTTCACCAAAAATCAATTTAATCTGACATTCTTAATTACCTAGGTGTAGCCAAAATGCCACTAAGAAAGCACAACAACTCAAAAAACTTGTTATTTTATTATGATTTTAATTCTAGAAGTTCAAATGAACAGAGTAATGTAATATTTCTTCATACTTATTTCTTCTTCAATTTTCAAACAAGTTTGTTTTCTTAGATTTGAAAGTGTGCTAGGTTTACAGTTCATGTCTCAAGTTTTCTAGTGTGCCCAATGGCCCAAGATTTTGAACCACTATTTTGATACCAAGTGTGATGCCCGCTTTAAAAACAACCCACTTGAGACCCACGAACAACCTAGGTTTAGTTAGAAAACTATGTAATAATTTTTTTTTATTAGGAGTTAATGCCCAAAGTCTCAAAGACAATTAAATTCAACTGATAACCTTTCCCATTATAATAATTACTGATTTCACATTATAAAGCAATAAGTGTAATAGGTCCACACCTAGCTCAAATCTCCTTAGGGATTAAATTAATCACTGATTACATTGAAAATTTAGCTAAATATTCCCTGAATAAAATTTTAGGGTTAAGGGACCCAAAACAATTAAATACCCAAGGTATTTAATTCCACAAGTCTAAGACAGGGTTAAATTACAGTGAGGAAAGGAATACATATTTAAAATCAGCAGAGTAAGGTCTCACTTACCCACTCCCAGAACTTGATTAAGAGTGTCTATAACCAGGTTGCAAGGCAACAACTGCCACTAACAGATTCCAGAACAATTTTAATTTTCTAGAACATACTTTCCTTTTACTAACAATTCTCAAGTTCACATGGTTCAAATTTTAGGGTTAGAAGTTTCAGTTAGGTTCAGGGGGTAATTTATCACCTTACCCACTCTCTAACAGGCTTATAGTTTCAACTTGATTTTTCTCACACTTAGTGCATTCAAAATTTTCCTAAATCATTTCCATTGGATAGGAAATTTTCTCACCTTTCCGGTGATATAAAGAAGTCCTCCTAACTCCTTCAATAAACTCAATTTATGAGCAAGCAGAGTTTAGGAGTCAAATTTTCCCCAAGGGGGACATGTGTCAAGAGGAGAGGAAAACCCCTTTAGCGGGTTGGTGGATCGCGGGGCAGCTTTAGAAAATTTTCATTGTGCCGGGAGAAATTTCTCAATTGCTCATGTGCCTCTGCGGGTCCTCCAAGGACACGTGGCGCCCTCTAAGACATCGTCGGAAAAGGGGAAAGGCGGAGTAGTGGAAGAATTTGGGACATTTCACCCAAGGGGAGAGAAAACCAAATAGTTTCCACGCTGCGGGTTCGTCCAGGGACACGTTGCACTCTACGATTCCCCACAAGGAGAAGAGAGAAGGAGAGGTGGGCAGCGGAGGGTCTAAGGGAAATTTTCCCAATAGAAAATTTCAAAATCAAAAGGTTGTGTAGGTCTTCACTACCACACTTTCACCCCCAAGCTGCCATGTGGTGCTCTGCGATTGGCCCCGGGATGGTTGGGAGAAAGATGAAATTTTTCCCAAATTTTAAAAAGGTTTTAAGGAACAAAAATTTTCATGCCTTTGCCGCTGTCCCGTGAGGACACATGGGAACCTCTGATTGGATGTGGGCGGAGGAGGAAAAAGTTAAAATTTTACTCGACCCAAAAAAAAAATTCAAATTTTTTTCCTAAGGATTATTTTTTAATGGGAACTTTTCAGGCCGCATGGGCCTACCAGGGAAAATTTTCCCAAATTTTCCCGCCAAGGCAGAAAAATTCAAAGTGCCATAACTTGAGCTAGAAATCTTAGTTTTGGGAAAATGAGACTTTTTGAAAAGCTCTTGATGCCCTCTTTGCACATGAAACAATAAATTTTACATTTTGATAATGTTTAAGGGGTCAATTTTGCAAAAAGGATCTGTAGGATTTTAAATAACAACTGGTAAATTTCCAACTTACAAATTTGATTAAATTTGATCACCTCCTTCACTCAACATGCCAAATAGACATGGAGGATTACTCTAGGAAGGATTTAGAATGTTTAGGGAAGATAAATTTACTTCAATTGATCTCCAATTTGATTTTTCCAACAATTGATAGAAAAAGACTTCAAATTGACTGTGAAAGGTTTGGGGCCTTATTTTACAATGTTTAAATTGTTTCCCCAAGTGTTTCCTTAGTCAAAATGAGTTCATTGATGTCTTAACATGCTAGATTATATCATTTTTAAGTTGATTATTAAGTGCAGGTCTGAACTGTGCATTTTGATTGAATTATTGCCACTTTTAAATTTAAGGCAGAGATCAATTTCTTGAGAGATTTAAATTCCATTTCATCTTCTAAGTATGGAATTTTATTTCCTTGTTCAATGCTATACATTTAAGAAACTATTCTAAATCAAATGCAATACTGAATTTAATTTTATACATTTCCAAGGGAGACATAATAGTGTACTATTCCCACATACATTTCTTCATTTCAAAGATTTAATTATCTCTTTTTCCATACAAGGAAACATTGGATTCAATCCATGGTATACTTAAGTGTTTTCCTTCTTCAAGAAATCATTAAAAACAAGAATCCCGTTTCTTTCTTTCCTCAAAATCATATACTTAAAACAAGGCAATTTAATACAATTACATCTCACGTGTTTCTTCTTTTTCAATTTTCCAAAACAAGGATTCCAATCGAAATATTCCAATTTCATCACAACAATGCAAATGAGAAATGAACTTGCAATTCTTTATTGACTTCAATTAAAAAACTTTACATATTTCAATGTTGGAAACCAATAACAAAATTTAATTTATTTCTTTCCAATGTACAGAGTAGAATGTAAGTGTCTTTCACATTTCAAATATAGAACTTCATAACCAATTTACATACATCTTTCTTCACAAAATTCATATTACAATTTCATCCACATCACGTGGGAAAGGATTACAAATGAATGTGTTTCCATAAGGGACTCTCAAACTGCACTTTTCTTTTGCTCCAAGACAACAACATGCACATTTTCTCTTTTCTTTAGTTGATCACAACAAAAGAGGGGGAAAGGAAATGCTCTCCACCCAACCAATACATCCAATGAAAGGAGAAGTATTCCTTCATCATTGGCCCCTGAGCCTCAACCAAATACAATAATAGATGCAATTCAACCCATGGTAATAACTGGCTTCCACAACAAACAACATTCTTTAACATACACATTTCCTTTTAAAAACAAAATTCAACACAAAATAGTAGTTCACAACTGCATTTGAAAACATTTCAAAACAAAAATCAGGCTTGATCATACAAGCCAAAGGAGCAAGGTCTATTGGGGAAGCTACTTATGCCTCCCAATTGGGAATTGGGCATCCACCTATAACAACTACCAATATATAATATCATATCCCACCTTACAACATCTAATTATGCCCCCCACAATATCCTTATGACCCCCCAAAATATTCCCTTATGCCCCCCCAAAGTAAGAAATGCAAGCTATTTCTTTTCCATGGTGGATCCCAAACCCAAACTCCCTCCACAAAATTCTGATGCCAATGGCATTCCTTATGCCCCCCACATGGATTCCCATAGCCTTCTCCTACACCATTCCCTATGGCAATCTACCCAACCAGCCAACAAATAAAATAAAACATGCACCATTCACACAACACAACAAGAAAATAACAGAATAAAAGAAGGATTAAATTCCTACCTGTCTCCATGGTAACTTTCGTGTTCCAACAACAGGATTTCAATGCAAAAAAAAAAAACATAGTCCCAAAACAACAATCTCCAAGCATAAAATCTTTCTCCAAACTTCTTCCAAAAACAAGAGCTCCCAACACAAGAAAATTCCGCCCCAAGAAAGTTGCAAAATGATTTCAACCCAAGCTGCCATAAGTAAGAGCTCCAAAACAAGAAAAAATTTGACCCAAGCTTACACACAAAAAGTTTCAACCCCCAAAAACAAGCAAAGAGTTTAATTTTATAGAAGAGGGTAGAGAAGAGGATGATGTGGATCCATGTAGGATGCCACATCACACATCCTCAAATTCAAACACAAAATACAAAGTTACATTCTCCAAAGCTCAATAAAGAGGTGGGTGAAAAATGACAAGTTACTTGCACACTCCAAAAAACCCACACCTCAAGGGACAAAAAAATAATTAAAATGTAAGAAAGTTCAATTAAAAACATGTAACATGACTATTAAAATTCATTATAAAAGTCACAAATCACATCTCCAACCATAAGTATGGTTGTTAACATAAATTTAGAGGCATGGGACAAGTTTTACTTGTCCCACAAGCCTCCAAAAACAGCCCCCAAGGACAAATTCTAATTTCCATGGAGGTGGAGTATTTCTTACTCCAAAAATCTGACTTACACAAGCTCTTACACAACTTACACATCCCTTACAAATTAAATACAAATAGCCAACAACTGTTATAATTACTTTCCCATATCCCAATTTGATTTATTTAAATTTTAATCATAAGATTTCTCACATTAATCTATCACACTTTTAATTAATTAAAAGAAGGAACACATTACTAATAAAATACATACAACAATAATAAAAGAAACACATTAATAAAATACACAAACCCATGGTCACATATAAAGGAAATCTCCCCCATGGGAATCCCTAACAAAATAAAACACACACAAGACATGTTGCCATGGTGACCTGTGTCAAATTCACCTAGAATTCCATTGTGGTTGGTCTCTGATCCCGTGATGTTTTGTTGTGATATTTTTAACCTGCAAAATATAAATACCTCCTTCGGCCTCATGGCCATATCAGAACATCCAATATGATACAAATAAAATCACAAAATAATATAAGTAAGTGAATCACAACAACAACGAAGTAACAACTACATCAATTGCATTTTTAATCAACAACTTATATCCTTGTCAAATAATATCCATTTTCTAGATCAAATCCTAATATCCAAATCAAATGTCTGAACAAAATCCATAAACATCCATGTCAAATAATATATCATCATCCACATATAAGGTGTCTCTAATAAATCATCATGCATCATAATCAAATCTAGATCAATGATAATCCATGATCAATGTCTAACAACATACTAAATCAAAACATAATAATGTCTATAATGTAATCATAGTATCAAAATAAGCATCAAAAGGTGTCAAAGGGAAGTGGGCACTACATCCCCCTCCCCTTAGACTCGAGTTCCTCCTGGAAGTCACAGAAAGAGAGATAGGAATAACTGCAACAGAAAAAGGATCACTCCCATTATGGGATTTCTTGCTTCAAACAAGTGTGGATCTACAGAACTCCAGTTTGGTCCAATGTAATTTAACAAGAAGAAGGGAGATTGCAAGGGATGAATTCTAAAATTTCTGCATGCAAGGCTAAGAGCATTCAAATCTAAGGAGTAACTTTACGCTATCAAACAAGATACAACACATAACAATATAACATGAAGAGTTCCAAAAGACTATTAAGAGTAACCACCAAGTAAGAGAATTAGAGGGAGAATTTCCATAACTTGAGATGACCACACAGTTTCCCATTGATACACATACCACATTAATAAAAGTTAAGGTTCCTACACGTTTAAGCCATGATTTCAAGGTTCATTGTCTAGACAAGGCTAGCAAAATCAACTATGACCAAAAATTTACACGAGGAACAAGTCTACTCAAGGTCCACAATTTGAGGATCACAAAGGATGAGCTGGTTCAACAAGGACACCTAAATCAGAAAACATTTAAAATCAAGGAACTATTCTCAGAAGGCACTTTTATAATCTCGAGAGGGTACAATTAACTTTTCATGGTAATACTAAGAAAATTCATGACCACAAGGTTTCCTATAGTCTAATTTTTACATTTTGTTTTAAGAATTGAACACACCAAACAACCAAACTAAAGAAGTCAACCATTTAGCAAAATAAAATATGTACATATATTTATATCTCCCTTAACAACTAACATAACAATACAAGTACCATACCTTATATCACAATGAGATTTATTTATCTTATTTCCTACTCAAGCTCAAAATAACCATAAAGGGAGCACAAGAAACATCAAGGACCACTCAAGGTCACTAGGGAGAAGAACAAGTAACACGGGGTCCAATAAAATCCAAGGGTGAATAACATCATCTTGCACTTTCCATCCTAATGGGAAAAAGGGCTACAATAACAAGGTGACCCAAGAAAATATGAAGAAAAGAAGACTTCCCGAAGTTATTTTATATCCTTAACATATGTTGCCTTAAAATTACAATACTTAGGTCTCCAAGGACAAGATAACACACAAGGAGGTTTCTTCTCAAACAACAGATAAGTCTCAATCCAAAAGGACCACAACTCACATCCATCAAGCTATGGGATAATAAGGGTGTGATGACCCAAGACTCCCACAAGAAAGGCACATACATCTATGGACAAGAAGTAATAAGCAACTAGAACACATTACTATCCACCGGGGTTTCACAATTTCAGGTAGGATGATAGAACTACAGGTTCAACTATACATTGTACTCAATACACATAAATCTTACTTATTTTTATAAATCAACTTATTAAGTCAAAAGTTATAGCTTTGCTTGTTAAGAACATTCCTTTCATGCTTCCTTAGTTACAACTTCCTTCTATTATGACATCACCAGTTTACGTTATAAAGAGCACCACTAAGGTGGGTATGATGTCTCACCATTCTGTATAGGCAGAGAGCATTTAATCTTACCCCTAAGGAAGGTGGATGGACAAGGTTTCCTTTCTATTCTTCTACATGGTTTTTATTTCTTCTATTAATCTACCATGGTACAACAAGGATCACTTCCCTTTTTCTATGCTCCAAGTTTATTTGTTAAGTTCCAAGGTCAAATCTCCTTAATTATAGTTTTATGTGTTTTGGTTGAGTCATCTCATCAATCCAATTTTAATGAGGAGGAAGGTTCAAACATATCACATAATTAATTTTATGGGAAGGAGATATAAATCAACACACCATTTTTTTAATTCTAAAGGAACAAGAGACATTCAACATAGAAAACACACTATTAATTTTTGTAAGAAGTAGGAAACAATGAGCCAACATGAATCACACCAAGATTTCAAGATTCACTGAATAATTTCAAGCAGCATTACACATTCTAGTGGGTCTCCACAAGTCTCACAAGAAATTTTCAAGGAAGGCTCATTAAAGAGGTATAATCTTACTTTTACGAATCTATTAAGGTTTAAAATTTTTTTGTTGTTTAGGTGGTAACATTTTACTCCCCTAATAACCCAAGAAGGTTTTCCAATCAATTCTCATGTCCCCACAAGATACCACTAGCCAAGCAACCAGATGTCAATGCAACTTTACTCCAAGGACACCACATCCACACTAGAAAGCATCAAATGCAATGGGGAAACCAAATAATTTACCAAATCATGGACTTTACAGTCAAGAGTTACAAATTTTATTTTTTTTTAAAAGAGGAAGTACAATATAAGCACCATCGAGATTAACTATTAAGATCTACCAAACTAACATTTCTAAGAGAAAGGTCCAAAAGACCCAAAGCATCCATAAGTGTTTCCAAGTAACCCAAAGATTAATAGGTCATAGAATTTTATCCATAGTAAAGGAAATTTAAGGTAAGGGTAGACCTATTTATAAGTCAAGAGAGATCAAAACAAGTACACTTAAATAACACACTTCCTGAAAAGGGCTTTAATCTATCCATAATTACCAAGATGCATACATTCCTTAAGTCAAAACTTTTTATGATGCAACCAAGGAATCCATGATACAATTTAACATGCCATTAATGAAACAAAAAACTTTTCCACCAACATTTATAGTCAACCCAAAAGGCAATCCAATCCTCAAAATCTAAAATCTCATAATTAAACACTCCTACTCTGACGACGGTCAAGCTCTTCCAAGATTGTAATAGAATCACCAGTACCGCTGTCACACTGCCATCTAGACCACAATACACAACAAACTTTCTTTCTAGCAAGGCCAAGCAACAAAATTATCACTCTAAGATCGTAGAAACAATTAAGGTTCCATGCATTCATAGCCAAGGCATGACTTAACACACCTAAGAATACATTCCAGGCACCTAGGGTGTACCCCCATACGACAAAATATTATGAGACAAACAACATAGAACTAGCTCAACAACATGCAGGAAGGAAACCACGTAATGTTTAACCAAGTAGCCAAAAACATAATGAGCTCCTAGTCACTAATCAAAATAAAGTCTAAGTAATATCGGCAATCAATTAAAGCGGCTAAGTAGCCGCATTGCAAAGTTTGAAAATTATGGCAAGAATTATAAATAAATAAAAGATCCTCAGAGCTTCTCAATCAAATCATAAAATAAGATGTTGGTCCTTGATAAAATACACAAGATTACAAATGTAAAACACAAAATTTAACACCACCTTCACTCCGCAAGCCTTCATGGCCACCAATAGGGGTACTCTACCTCGAGGTTAGTTCCAAGAACAAATACACATGATTGGGTCCTAGATGACACCCAGACTTAGTGTCCACTCTCTCTCATAGGTAACAACATAGAAGACTGATAACCAGACCCTCTTTCCTAACCACTATAGTAAGGAAGCTCTAAACAACTTCTAATCAGCTCTTCTCGACCCAGAACACAACCATTACTACCGAACCACAAGAATCACATCATACAACTCATCATTCCCCTAAATCCAATAAGGAAGGGTCTCAACAAAGGGATTAATGCATCATAAAATTAAATCAAGTTTTAGGACTTGTAAAACAACACATTTTCAAAGGGGAACCAAGTCTCCATTATACTAGAAGTTCACCAAAAATCAATTTAATCTGAAATTCTTAGTCACCTGGGTGTAGCCAAAATGCCACTAAGCAAACACAACAACTCAAACAACTTGTTATTTTATTATGATTTTAATTCTTGCAGTTCAAATGAACAGAGTAATGTAATATTTCTTCATACTTATTTCTTCTTCAATTTTCAAACAAGTTTGTTTTCTTAGATTCAAAAGTGTGCTAGGTTTACAGTTCATGTCTCAAGTTTTCTAATGTGCCCAATGGTCCAAGAGTTTGAACCAATTCTCTGATACCGAGTGTGATGCCCGCTTTAAAAACAACCCACTTGAGACCCATGAACAACCTAGGTTTAGTTAGAAAATTATGGAATAATTGTTTTTAAATAGGAGTTAATGACCAAAGTTTCAAAGACAATTAAATTCAATTGATAACCTTTCCCATTATAATAATTACTTGTTTCACGTTATAAAGAAATAAGTGTAATAGGCCCACACCTAGCTCAAAACTCCTTAGGGATTAAAATAATCACTGAATACATTGAAAAATTAGCTAAATATTCCATGAATAAAATTTTAGGGTTAACAGACCCAAAACAATTAAATACCCAAGGTATTTAATTCCACAAGATCAAGGTTAAATTATAGTGAGGAAAGGAATACCTTTTTAAAACATCAAAGTAAGGTCTCACTTACCCACTCCCCTAACTCGATTAAGAGTGTCTATAACCAGGTTAGAAGGTAACAACTGCCACTAATAGCTTCCAGAATAATTCTAGTTTTCTAGAACATACTTTCCTTTTACTAACAATTCTCAAGTTCACATGGTTCAAATTTTAGGGTTAGAAGTTTCGGTTAGGCTTAGGAGTAATTATCACCTTACCCACTCTCTAACAGGCTCATATTTTCAAATTGATTTTTCTCACACTTAATGCATTCAAAATTTCCCTAAATCATTCCCATTGGATATGAATTTTTCTCACCTTTCCGGTGATATAAAGAAGTCATCCTAACTCTTCTAGAAACTCAAGATGTGAGAAAGTGAAGTTTAGGGGTCACATTTTCCCTAAGGGGGACATGTGTCAAGAGGAGAGGGAAACCCCTTTGGCGTGTTGGCGGGTTGTAGGGTGGATTTAGAAAAAAATTCTTGCATGGGAGAAATTTCTAAATTTCACTCGTGCCTCCGCGGGTCCTCTAAGGACACGTGGCGGCCTCTGAGACATCGCCAGGGAAAAGGGGAAAGGAAGAGCGGTGGAAGAATTTGGGGAATTTCACCCAAGGGGAGAGAAAACCAAATGGTTTCCACACTCCCACGGGTCTACCCAAGGACATGTGGTGCTCTACGATTCGTTGTGGGGAGAAGAGAGAAGGAGAGGCAGGCAGCAGAAAGTCTAAGGGAAATTTTCTGAATAGAAAATTTCAAAAGCAAAAGGTTGCGCAGGTCTTCACTACCCTGCTTTCACCCCAAGCTACCACGTGGCACTCTGCGATTGGCCACGGGCTGGCGGGGAGAAATATGAACTTTTTTCCAATTTTTCAAAAGGTGTTAAGGAACAAAAATTGTTGCGCCACTGCTGACGCTGATTGGTTGCAGGCTGGCGAAGGAAAAAGAAAACTTTTTCCCTGACCCAAAATATTTTTCTCAAATTTTTTTCTAAGGATTATTTTTTAATGGGAATTTTTTGGGCCGCGGGCCCTCTAGGGAAAATTTTACCAAATTTTCCTGCCAAGGCACAAAAATTTCAAAGTGCCAAAACTTGAGATAGAAATCTCAGTTTTGGGCAAACGAGGACTTTTTGGAAAGCTCTCGATGCCCTATTTGCATAGGAAGCATACATTGTACATTTTGATAAAGTTTAAGGGGACAATTTTTAAAAAAGGATTTGTAGGCTTTTAAATAGCAACTTGAAAATTTTCAACTTAAAAATTTGATTAAATTTGATCACCTCCTTCACTCAACATTTCAAATAGACATGGAGGATTACTCCAGGAAGGATTGAGAATGTTTAGGGATGGTAAATTTACTTGTTTGATCTCCAATTTGAGTTTTTCCAACTATTGACATAAAAAGACTGCAAATTCAATGTGAAAGGTTTGGGGTCTGATTTTGCAATGTTTTAATTGTTTCCCCAAGTGTTTCCTTTGTCAAAATGAGTTCCTTGATGTCTTAACATGCTAGATTATATCATTTTCCAGTTGATTATTAAGTGCAGGTCCGAACTGTGCATTTTAATTGAATTATTACCAGTTTTAAATTTTAAGGCAGAGATCAATTTCTTGAGGGATTTAATTCTCATTTCATCTTCCAAGCATGGAATTTCATTTTCTTCTTCAATCCAATACATTTAAGAAACTATTATAAATCAAATGCAATACTGAATTTAATTTTATACATTTCCAAGGGAGACATAATACTGTATTATTCCCACATACATTTCTTCCTTTCAACAAGAGATTTAATTATATCTTTTCGCAATGCAAGGAAACATTGGATTCAATCCATGGTATACTTAAGTGCTTTCCTTCTTCAAGCAATCATTAAAAAAAAATCCAGTTTCTTTCTTTCCTCAAAATCATATATTTCAAACAAGGCAATTTAATACAATTACATCTCATGTGTTTCTCTTTTTTCCATTTTCCAAAACAAGGATTCCAATCCCAATTTTATATTCCAATTTTATTACAACAATTCAAATGAGAAATGAACTTGCAATTATTTATTGACTTCAATTAAACAACTTTACATATTTAAATGTTGAAACTAATAACATTATTTAATTTATTTCTTTCCAATGTATAGAGCAGAATGTAAGTGTCTTTCACATTTCAAATATATAACTTCATAATCAATTTACATACATCTTTCTTCACAAAATGCATATTACAATTTCATCCACATCACGTGGGAAAGGGTTACAAATCAATTTGTTTCCACAAGGGACTCTCAAACTGCACTTTTCTTTTGCTCTAGGACAACAACATGCACATTTTCTCTTTTCTCCAGTTGATCACTACAAAAGAGGGGGAAAGACAAGGCTCTCCACCCAACCGATACATCCAAGATCGGAGAAGCCTTCCTTCATGATTGACCCCCGAGCCCCAACCAAAATATAATAATAGATGCAATTCAACCATGGAAACAACCGGTTTCCACAACACACATCATTCTTTCACATATGCATTTCCTTTTAAAAACACAATTCAACACAAAAACAATAGTTCACAACTGCATTTGAAAACATTTCAAAATAAAACTCAGGCTTGATCATGCAAGCCAAAGGAGAAAGGTCTATAGGGGAAGCTACTTATGCCTCCCAATTGGGAATTGGGCATACACCTATAACATACCACCAAATATATATAATATCATATCCCGTAAAGCTTATGCCTCCTGACCCATCCTTATGCCCCCACACAAGTAAGAAATGCAAGCTATTTATTTTCCATGGTGGATCCCAAACCCAAAATCCCTCCACAAAATTATGAAGCCAAAGGCATTCCCTTATGCCCCCCACATGGATTCCCTATATCCTTCTCCTACACCATTCCTATGGCAATCTACCCAACCAGCCAACAAATAAAATAA
Organism: Taxus chinensis; assembly: GCA_019776745.2. Classification (NCBI taxonomy): domain Eukaryota; kingdom Viridiplantae; phylum Streptophyta; class Pinopsida; order Cupressales; family Taxaceae; genus Taxus; species Taxus chinensis. Next base: position 626,711,102 of record CM034146.1, read on the forward strand.
AACATGCACCATTCACACAACACAACAAGAAAATAACAAAATAAAATAAGGATTCAATTCCTACGTCTCCATGGTAATTTTTGCGTTCCAACAACAGGCTTTCAATGCCAAAAAAAAACATAGTCCCAAAACAGCAATCTCCAAGCATTAAAAGTTTCTCCAAATTTCTTCCAAAGTCAAGAGTTCCCAACACAAGAAAATTCCACCCCAAGAAAGTTGAAAAATGATTCAACATCCAAGAAAAAACTTGACCCAAGCTGCTCATAAGTAAGAGCTCCAAAACCAGAAAAAAATTGCCCCAAGCTTGCACACAAAAAATTTCAACACGCAAAAACAAGCAAAGAGTTTACGTTTTATAAAAGAGGGGAGATAAGAGGATGATGTGGATTCATGTAGGATTCCACATCAAACATCCTCAAATTCAAACACAAAAGAGAAAGTTCCATTATTCAAAGCTCAATAAAGAGGTGGGTGAAAAAAGACAACTTACTTGCACACTCCAAAAAGCCCACACCTCAAGTGACAACAAATTAATTAAAATGTAAGAGAGTGTAATTAAAAACATGCAACATGACTATTAAGATTCATTATAAAAGTCACAAATCACATCTCCAACCATAAGTATGGTTGGTAACATAAATTTAGAGGCATGGGACAAGTTTTACTTGTCCCACAAGCCTCCAAAAATAGTCCCCAACGACAAATTCGAATTTCCACGGAGGTGGAGTATTTCTTACTCCAAAAATATTACTTACACAATCTCTTACACAACTTACACATCCCTTACAAATTAAATAAACATAGCCAACAACTCTTATAATTACTTTCCCATATCCCAATTTTATTTATTTAAATTTTAATCATAAGATTTATCACATTAATCAATCACACTTTTAATTAATTAAAAGAAGGAAACACATTATTAATAAAATACATGCAACAATAATAAAAGAAAAACATTAATAAAATACACAAACCCATGGTCACATATAAAGGAAATCCCCCCCCCCATGGGAATCCCTAACAAAATACAACACACACAAAAGAGATGTTGCCATGGTGACCGTGTCGAATTCACCTAGAATTCTATTGTGGTTGGTCTCTGATCCCCTGATGTTTTGTTGTGATATTTTTAACCTACAAAATAAAAATACCTCCTTCAGCCTAGTGGCCATATTAGAACATCCAATATGATACAAATAAAATCACAAAATCATCTAAGTGAATCACAACTACCTTAAAGTAACAACTACATCAATTGCATTTTTAATCAACAACTTATATCCTCATCAAATAATATCCATTTTCTAGATCAACTCCTAATATCCAAATCACATGTCTAAACAACATCCATAAGCATCCATGTCAAATAATATATCAGCATCCACATATAAGGTGTCTATAATAATCATCATGCATCATAATCAAATCTAGATCAATGATAATCCATGATCAATGTCTAACAACATACTTAACCAAAATATAATATTGTCTATAATATAATCATAGTATCAAAATAAGCATCAAAAGGTATCAAAGGGAAGTGGGCACTACACATCCCATATGTAGGGTTGGTGTAACAATTTAAGAGATGTGGGACAAGTTTAACTTGTCCCACAAGCCTCCAACATTTGTCCCTAAGGACATATCTGAATTTCAAAAGGAAGGTGGAGTGTTTCACACCCAAGGTTACTTACACATATCTTATAACACATAACCCAAGAGCAATCAACTCCAGTAAAAGAATTCTCTTGACCTATTCAATTAATTTATCAACATGATTACTCACTAATATTGACACCAAGAAATAAATAATGAAGCGGAGAATACATCACTAAAGAAACACACTAAAATTAAACAAAAGAAACTAAATAAAATAATACACATAACCCCTTGGTCACATTTGAAGGTGATCCCCGCCAATGGGAACCCCTAAAAAACAATAAAAACATACACAAATAACAAATACACATTGCCATGGTGACCCTTGTTGAATTCATCTAGAATTCCAAATGTGGTTGGTCTCCAATCCCCCGATGTTTGTTGTGACATGTCTTTCCTGTAAAATAAAAATACCTCCTTCGGCTTTGTGGCTACATCAAATCATCTAGAATAAATATACAATATAACTCCAAAGTCACATATATATAAATCAAAACATCATCAAGCAAGTAATGACATCATTTACAATTTCATCCATAATCATAAGATCACAAGATTGATTCAATTTTCTAGGTCTACTCAATATGACGAAATAACACATGTCCAACAACACACACACACACACACACACATATATATATATATATATATTTGTATCACCATGTCTACATCATAACAAAATTAGTATGAAATGTCTACAATTATCCCCATACATCTTATATGAACCAAAAACAACAACAATCCATGATCTCTAACTTCCAACATCATACCAACTCAAACGCTACAATAATGTCCATAAATATAGTCGACAGTGTCATAATCAATATCAAAATATGTCGACGGGAAGTGGTCATTACACACACACACACATGTATATGTGTGTGTGTGTGTGTGTGATATATATATATATATATATATATATATATATATATATATATGTTATGATAAAACTTTACACACCTAATAATAACATTATTATAACATTGTATTGCTACGATGATATTATATCGTACATAAAAACATTATTCCATGTTATAACAATGTGTTAAAAGCTTTATAACCTTATTAAAACATTATACTGATCCAAAAAACATGTTTTAGCCCCTTGGTACCATTTTTTTAAAAATGGATACATAATTTATCTTATTTTAAAATTGATCAAGAGTGATTATTATTTCAATTTATTTGTTTTGAAACTCCAAATTTCTAATTTTGTTTTAACGGTCAATGCATAATTTTAATTCAACTTTCGTGATTTAATTTGGAAATAATACAAACCCATCAAAATTGATCACAAGCTTAAATTCATCATGCGTTCAATTTGATTTTATAATCCAAAACTGATTACACATTAATTTTTGTCTATTGTGGATAATGGATTCTCAAACTTTTACTTAATCCAATGTTTCAATTTGATTTCTTTTCTTTAATCAATTTCATCAATTCCTTATACTGATTTTTAAATCTTATCATAAGAATAAAAAATATAACTGAAACACAATCCACAAATCCTGATAACAGAGTTCACTTGAATGGGCTACATCCCCATATTCACTTAATCGTGAATTGATCTATTATTTAAAACTTGAATTATAATTTTACCTTCTGAAATGAACAATAGATCTGTGTCACCTACTTAAAAAGTTGGTTTTGATTCTTGAAATCTACAATTTACTAGAAACTTGTTCCTGAATATATCCATGGCTCTACAATATCTCCATAATGTGATCTCTGTGCAATTATGTTAGAAAAAACACCAACTTCTGGAAATTTAAAGAAATTCGTGAAGAAAGGATAACATGGTTCTGTTCATTTCTGAATTCTAAACACTTTCTCTTAATACACCAAGGTCTAATTCAAATTCTAAGTGCTTCAAATTTAGTGCTTTCAACAAATTGCCCCTTTACTATTTTGTCCATAGTCTGCCAAGAATTTTCTTGAAATATCTGCAAGGTCATTTTATTACATTTCAAATATCTTTGAAGTGTTGGCGGGGTTCTTATGTTCGACCCGATAGGTATTGGAGTCAAAACCCTCTCCTACTTTCTCGTTGGTGTGTTCGCATATATTGGTAATAGTCACACATTATTCCCTTGGGAGGTTGTTTTTATATTTAAATATTGCATTGCCACTTTTTTTCTTATTGTTGTGGTCATGCCTTACTCATTTTTTCTACCATGTTCAATGGTTGTCGATGCAATGGTTCTGATTTCCGAGTTGTGGAGTTCCATATAGTGTTGAGTAGGAATTTAAACTACCCAATCCGTTGGGCCAAGCTGTGTAGTCTAGTATACGTGGAGGTTTGAGTGGAATTTCAAACACAAATTATATAGCGTAGAACCCAGTGACTTATATGGTCCTTCGGATTCACTCTATGGCTGAATAAATAAGACCAATTTATATTGTGGTATTGTGCTTAAAGTGTGATGCTAAGTTGTATGTTGTAAGGCATGATTTCTGGGAGATTCGATTAATAAGGTTTTTGGTGGGGAGTTGATTTCCGCACTATGTTTCTCATTACCTTGAACTGTGATGAATTGTGTGGAGACATGGTCTACTATACAATATATAATCTTGCATTACAATTCAGATACCTACAATACCAAAATTCCATATGCAAGGGATCTAGACATAAAGTGGAATATATATGAAATATCAATATAATGATGATATGAGTTGGAGGTCGAAGGACCCTCCATAAAAATAGTGTGCCAAACCTCCCTGAGAGCCCGCAACAAGCAAATAGCGTGGCCCACTATTTATAAATTGTTTGTCGAAGACCAAAGGCCTTAACACTGATTTTTTCTCCTCAAACCAATTATGTAATTTTTCAAATTGTTATTCATCCACATCAGTAGACCTATGAACATCCCCTAAATGTTTTTTTTTGGCTAAAATTTTCAGCCGAACATAAATTACACATACAAGCTCTATTTTATGAGTTCTTCATATCGATAGAAGGTTGTTGAGATGGTATTTCTAGTGGAACTATGAGTTTACATGGAAAATAATATTCTATATTATATTTCTCAACCATGATACATGGCTATTATATAGCCAAACAAATAGCAAAACAACCTCCAAAATAATAGGGTAGTGTTATAACCAACACAACTAATAGACTATATGTAACATTATATTATTATTCCTAACAATATAATATCAACAATATTACAATATTAACCATACGGTTAACAAATAACTAATTACAATTTCATTAAATCATAAACAAACATGTGAAAATTAATTTCCTAACATTCCCCCACTCAATGTTTACATGGTACTACAAGAATTTGCACACTTCCTTTGGAGCCTGCCGCCTATGCTTGCTCATGATCTTGATACAACACTTGAACTAAAGGTAGAAGAAGTAACACATCAAATTCTTATTAACCATGCACTATTAGGAACACATCTGTCCCACAATGATGGGAACATACTCAGGAATCATCTGTTTATCGACTAGTCACTTGAGGGAAGACATCTAACCTAGCAATGTAGAAACTCAAGTAGGAACACATCTAAATAGCCTTCAATGGTTTTCAAGAGGCTAACCAAAAACCTAGTTATGAATAGTAACACATATAACTGTTCAAACTGTTCAATAATCATGATCCTGTAATTCACTGTGCTATCTATTCTTCACTAAGTTATTACATTATGGAATTATGTAGGAATATTCACATACACAAGTAAACAGGAACATACCACATCTATTTTTTTCACACCACGCTGAAATCCACCCAAACTGTAATGTTAAAATAAACACACTACATGCTAAAATGAGGCAAACAACTCTAAAGCAAAAGCACAAACCTGCCACCAAATCAGTGATGTGGCCTCATCATTGGTTTTCCTCTAGCCTCCTTGCCTCTATCCTCCATCGAAAGTTATACTAACTCAATTGTATAAATATATGATGCTCAAAAATTTTCCATATTGTTTATTATATAGTATTCCACCAGCAATGTGCAAATAACTTATTTTTCAGACGTCGGGTAACACCGAAAGTATGTCCCTGAGGTATTTTTTTGACTTTTGACTCAATGAAGTGGACGTGAGAACAATCAAATTATGATTTTAAAGAGTGACTCAATATAGACAAATGGAAGATGATAAAAATGAAAATAGTGAATTTGATTATGACTCTTTGATAATTCAAGAATAAACAGCTAGATTTTATGACTAATTAACAAAATAACTATGAGTGGATATTTTAATTTTGACTCAACAATTTTTTTTTTTATAAAATTACATAGATATAACCATTTTTACATTGTGTGATTACATAAGATATTAGATTTGTAATATAAATTTAATTACAAATATTAAGGACAAAAAAATGCAACTATTAACATGGATTTGACACAAAAGTGATTACTAAGACTTTGAATGAGACAAAGAATTATTAAATTTTGAAATAACGATAACAAATTACTTGTTTAGAGTGACTCTTTTAATGAAACTTGAGGAATGATTTGACAATCCTAAAATAATATTTAAACAAATAAAAATACCTAATATTGGAAACTTCAGCTATAATTTGCCTCTTGTCAAACTAAGAAGTGTCTTCTCTTCTCTTATACAGATAGTCTTTCTTACATTGTAATCCATCACCTTTCATTGCATATTCATATGTAGTTTTCATAATCCCACCGTTGCAACCAGATACCAGGCACACTTTAGCTGATAGTCTTTTGGTACCAAGTTGACTTGAGCATACCAGTGCAAATTGAGGTACATTAGTTGGCATCCAATGATGATATAATAGGCTCGACCAATGAATGTATAGGTATACATAAAATGTTGGAATTGGTGTTGAAATATCTATTTTATCACACCTGTGAGTTGAATCACATCCAATTATAACCTTAACCTCTTTAGTCAAACAATTTCCACTGATTTTTATCATTTTCCCACTTCTTTTAACATTGAACTAGACCATGGAAAAATAATGGACCAACCCTTCATCAGAGGGGTAATCACAGACACAATTATCTGATATGCCTCTATTTCTTATGAAATTTTCTCTGTGAATAAAAGTGACACGCACAGTATTATAATATACTCTGTTAAATTATCTATCATAGAGCATGTATGATTTACAGAGAAGAGTATCAAGGGTATTCAATTTAAAATAGATACACTCTTAAAGATCTTCAAAAGTGAACTCACTAAAAGATCATACGTACTAAGTTTCTTGAATATTACATGCACCAATTTTAAGTGCAACACAAACACAACACATTTGGTGAGGACCTTAAGGTATGCAAATTCTAATTCTATCTTTAAAATAATCGAAAACAACTACATGCATTTGTAACTTAATAAAACTCCATCGAGAGGACAAGTGGGAATTAAATTTGTCCCTGCACATGAAGTTATTTCTACATTTAATGTATGGATGAATAATTATCGCTCTGATACCAAATCTAGTGCAAATTTTAGTTTACATGGAAAATAATATTCTATGTTCTATTTTTCATCATACTTTTACTATTTTAGGGAGGTGTTACAAAAATACCTCCCTAAAACAAATAGTAAAACAACCTCTGAAATAATAGGGAGGTGTTACAAAAATTCAACCAATAAACTATATGCGGCATTATATTGTTATTCCTAACAATATAATATCAAAAATCTTACCGTATTAAGCATATGGTAAGAAACTAACTAATTATAATTTACCTTTAGCTAAATCACCCACAAACATGTGAACATTTATTTCCTAACACTATTCAGTTTTGAATTGTTTTAGGAAGATTTACGAAACATATTGACTCAGAAAGTCCTCCATATATGTCTTCCCCAATAATATCGTTTTACATCTTGAAATGGAAACTCACCTAGCTGAACTATTTATAGATTTTCAACATATCACAAACAAAAAAACCCATTTTATAACATGGTAATATTTTTAAAAATTAAATATATCAGAAAGCTATAAAAAGTAACATCACCCATGGACATTACTGCAACTGATATGACAACAAAAATGTCATACTCATATGTACATTTATACTACACTACTGTAAAAAAGGTAAATGTAACCTGCATTCACAGTTTGTTAGTCCAAAAATTTTGCATATTATTTTTAACTATGTTTGAGAGTTAAAATTATTAAATCCTAAAATTAAGACTTATAACATGTGCCAAAATCATGCATATCTACAAAAAATTGTATAATTGTTACACACAAACAGTGACTAGATAAAACATTTGCACAACAACAACATACTATGAATGATTTTTAGAAATAGACAGACTGATCAATTTACCATTCCCATAAGAAACATTTTACATGCTACGGTTAAGATGATGTTTTTCTAAAACCATAAATAATAGAAATTACCCAAGTATGATAAACTTGTCACCTATATTTTCCGTTCAGGTTACTTCATCACAATCAAAGATAAATAAATATGGGAATTATCTCTTATTTGTACAATTCAACAAAATTCTAAATATTTCTTTAAACATTATGCAAGCTAATCAACGTTTACCGTTATGCAAACATAAAACTAAGGAATTTCTTACCCACCTTTTTAATCATGTTTTTCTATTTAGGTGGTTAATTCACTTTAGTATTTACCTGAACCACTGGATGGATCACATCTACCTTTGTTGGTTTACCATTGCTCTCCTTATTAACAAAATTGTAAATTTTCCTACGATGAAGCTGCCAACACTTGTCAACTACATGACCAATATTTTTACAATGATCAAAAAATATTTTGTCCACATTTTTAGGATCCATAATTTTAGGAAACTTACCTTAACTAATTTTCTCTAAGCTAGGTTTAGGAGATTGATCTCTCTCGATATTTTCCAAAAAAAATTACGTTTCCTACATTTGGCCACACAATGGCTACACATCCCAAAAAACGTGCATGAATAACTATACCACATTTTCTACATATCGTTGCCAAATTTCTCAAATTTAGATAATGGATCAAGATGTTTACTTTTTCCTTTATACTTATGGTAAACAAGTGGTAGAGGAATCTCTATACCTCTTCATGGTGATCTATTACAAGATCCTTCTTCTTTGGATGAATTGCTAGATGTTAATGAGGAAACCTCTTTATTGTTAAAAACTTGTCTTTTTTCAGTGTTCTTGGATCCTTCTCCAATATTTGTTTTCCCCGCATTGGCATACCCCAATCATGAAATACGAGGTATTTCTTAAACCTGTATGGGATTAGTTATTCCTTTATCATCCTTACCAAGGCCAATTCCATTAAATCCCATTTTATTAAAGAGTTTAGATCTTATGCCCCTTGTGTGCTTTTCAAAGTCAGCCAGAACATTACCTGAATTTGATTATGTATGGGAAGATGGATTAGGTGGTGCAATACTTATAATCCATTATTATGTAAGAGTGTATGCATTTGTAATTGAAGGGACATGTTATCTCTTAGAAGTGCACCCTTTTTGATAGATGACAATAGTGGTTCTAAGCTTGCCTTATCTCTAACTTCCGTGGATACAATGGAAACACCTCAGGTCTATGGGTTTACCTATTATTAAGGTGAGTCTTTTGTATCAAGGTCGGTTCCTTATTGACGTATTCTAAACTATTTCTTTTGGGTTTTGAAGGTAAAAAAATTGTTGTAACATAACAGAAATGGGTCATACACTAAATTGATTGAGGGATTTGACTGAGTACATCCACAATAAAAATGAAAAAACAAATTACGGAAGCACGAACCAATGGGTTTTAGTTTGATCCTAAGGAAAACACTTGTATGTTGAGGGATAAATGACAACAACATAGAGATAACATGCACACTAAGACTGTATAGAAAACACCAAATTTATAGTAAGGTAAGATATTTAATTAGGGAATCAACATTAACAAGAAAAAAAGGAAAGATAAACACCATTGCAAATAATTGGAAAGGCAATATCTTGTTCTCATTCAAGGGTAAAATGGAAAAAATATGCATCACCACTCATGTGTCCAAAAAGTCTTGTTGTGCCTTGCTAATGCACATAATATATAACAAAAATACTTCACCTAACCTCTCCTAAAAATAGGTTGCAGTTTGTATTCTCCCATGCATGTTAATATTAGCCTTTATCATGAATAAATAAATGAATAAAAATAAACATGTAATTTATAATGAGGCATTAATAGGCTCGGTTACAAAAATACACTTAGTCAAATTGTAGTTGACTGCTTAGTTATTAAAATAATAAAGTTGAGTGAATAAATTAGCTACCAATAGATCTTTCTTGGTGTGAAAGCTTCATCCAATGTGCATGTAACTCGGTCTTCTTGTTTTTGATTAAAAAATAATATTTAGTCCTCCAATATGACATTTGAATATTTACCCATATTTTAAGCAAATTATGTGTTCTTATTTGTTGTGTCCTCTAGTGATGGAATGAAAAAATTACATATTGTGCAAACAAAAATGTATTTAATCTCCAACACTTAGAAAAATTATTCACCCCATTATGGAGATCAGTTGTCCATATGCACATGCTAAATTGTTTCTTCTTATAGTTTGTGGGGCCATCTATACACATGTAGAAATAATACTCCTTTCTTTTGTATGAGTCCCTTTTGGCCAGGTTAAGGTATATTTGTTTTGTTTAAGGTAATCTTGACTCCTCCTTTGACTTGATATGACTTAGACATCATTTGAGTAATAATCAAGTTTGATTATTATCAACTTTGCATATAAGGTGTTGCATAATCATTGTTCAAAAAACATTCCTTTGGTTACATGGTAAATAATTTCCCCCTCTGTGATCATGAGCATACTTTTGATTTGATCATTACACCTATAATAGTGTCATCTTTCCAAGTCTGTCACATTATGATATTATTTATACCTTCTTGATTGTTCTATCATATCACATGGTTAAAACTTTAGAAGGTCAAAGTGAATAATTATTAAAAATCATTGGGGTGGCCCCCCCCAAACGATGACTCAACCCTTCTTTGCAGTTTTGTCGGTAATCATACTTTAACTGTGGTTTGCTTGAGGGTTTGTATTGGAATTGATTAATGATTGGAGGCATTGGTTTCAGTCCTTTTTGATCCACATTATCGATCATTTTGTGATGGAATTTAATGTTGATTGGATCTGAGCCTTTGATCTCTGTACCTGTGAATTATGCAACCATTAATTACTAACTTCAGTTCGGTTAGGTTACCTCTGGGTTACATTACAATTTGGATTGATATGATCTATTGATCTTAGTAGTCACTCTGACTCAGTGGTTAGATTATTGTCTCTATTGTGTTTCATTTAATCTTATACTTGTAATTTTGAACCAATGATGCTAAATCAGAATGAGTTAGGTTTGAGTGAAAAGATTTTCGTTCTTATCATTTTTCTATTTTGCTTGCTCACTTTGAGTGGAGAAGCCCTTGCCAATTTTTACCTTGTCATCATGAATCTGGCGTTTGAAGATTCAAGCATGACATTTCCATTCTTGTTTTGTCCAAGATTTCTGTGCAAAATTCTTACAGAGGTGGCTGAAATTGTTGATTTTCTGAGGCTCATTTTATTATGCAAATAATTCTGTAGTTTGATTCTATGTATTCTTAGTTAATACAAGGGTTTGAATACTTTTTCGGGTTCGTTTCTTTGAGTTCTGGACAAATCTATAACTAGGTGGCCGAAACTATTTTTAAGGTGAGCTTTTAACTTCAAATACGACAAATATTTTGTTTTCATTTTTTTTGTGACCATGCATATATTAATACTTCTTTTTCTTTCAAAATTCTTCGCGTTCTTCGGCCACCTAGAGTTTGAAACTTGTTATGTGTATCCTTCTTTTCTCTTAAATCAACTCCATTCGAGGGTTTGAAGTGATTCAACTTGCAACCAGTGAGATTTTCTGTAGATTTCTAAAATCTCTTATGGACATGATATAATATGAAATTCATAGTTTTAAAATATACCTAGAATTTCGGTCTACATTGTCTTTTGTTTTTGAAACTCTTTTCTAGAGCTTAATCCACCAAACACAAAAAAAATTCTCAAACCACACTTTTTGGATTTGAATTCATCATATTGTGATATATTATCCATCTCACTGACTATATTGATATTTTGTAGTATTATTTCTTAACTGCAACTCCGGATATTTGTTGTTTTGTGGGATTTTGAACTCAATTTGTGGCTCTCTATAATTTAAAAAACCCTTCTAAGGTTTGAGAATTTATTCTCTATCTCTTATTTTTACAAAATTATCTCAAACCTTGATCTGTCTGTCTTTTACGTTTGTATCATTTGTGTAAATCCTAAACTGGGTTCATCATTTTTGATCTGCAACTTCTTACAATTTGTTCTATTTTAAGTTCTTGTTCGAGATGACGATGGCTCAATTTTGTATGCTTTTGATTTTCTTGGGTGGTGTATACTTACTTCGAACTTTGTTCATTATCTTAAACCCTGCTATCATGAGGGAGTTCGACTAGTTGGTACTCACTACCATTATTTTGTTGTTCATTGTGATATATCTTCTTCCACTATTTATAAAAGATTCAAACTTGAAGCGGAATGTAGAATACATCTATAGTTTTTATCAATTCACTTTGGAGACATCGTTTACATTTTACTTCCTTGGCACTACGAACTATATTCACTTGAACCAATCTCTTGATGGAGAATTTTCCTTTGTTTGATTTGTTTTCTCTGGTTCTGGGATGTTTATACATGGAACTTTACAATTTTTGAATGATTCTAACCTTTGGAGTTTTGTTTCATTATGTATGAACTTTTGATATAATCTATGCTCGTATGCCAGTATCATTTGAAGAGATAACATCTTCTTTTTCCTTAAATTATAGATCTTTTCCTGAAATCTCTATAATAGGAATACAAGATTTATGTGTCTTGCATTTCTTCTGAACTCTTCTAACTTGTATATTTGAGCTCCATTATATTAAATGCAGTCATGGGTATTTGGAATTATTCCTCTTTATATTTCTCTAATAATCACCAAATTTGAAACTTCTTGAGCTCTATAATTTGATATTTTCTGAAACTTCTTCAATTCGAGCTTCTAGAAGTTGTATTATGTTTCTTGAAAAATAGAGATCAAGTATCATGAGTAGATGACATGGTTTATAGTATCCTTATAGACTCTATATTGATTTATACAATCCTATACCTCAAATTCCTTCAGTTAATGCTTAAAAATTTGGTGTTCTGATTTTCATAGTTTGTGTTTGAATCATGCTTAAGTTTTTTTTTGTTTAATACTCTTGCAAATTTGAAAGATATTTTTTTTATGATTTCTTGAAAAGATTATACAGTGGTCTGATTTAAGCCTCTGTCTTTTGTACTTATTTGAGAGAGAGAATAATTACCAAATGTCTTTAATCATGACTGAATAAGAATAATGTAAATTTTTTACTTTGAAAATTGTACCTTTGGAGCTTTAATAAATATTTAGATTTAGCCTGATTTGAGTTATTTTCTATTCATATGCTCCTTCAAAATGCAATTTGGAAACGTTTTCCCATTGTTCTAATGTGCATCTGATTGTATTTCCTTCTATCGAATCTTAAACCATCCTTTTTTTATCAATTTGTCAGTTCCTTGTAGCTCCATGTTTTCTTCTATGAGCTTCTACCTATTTGATCACTTGGATGATTGGAAACTTGATTTTATACTTCATAGTTTCTGTAATAGTTTCCAAACATACTTGTATTTATTTCAATTGACTACAAATCTTGAAATGCTTTCAGCAGCTCCTTCTTTGATCACTTGTAAGCTAGTACTGGACTTTGAAATATTTTTCTTTGAAATTCCATTTATATTGATGATATGCTATGATATTTTCCTCTTTATCATAGATTGTAACTGTTTGATTATCTGAGATTAGTTTTCTTGGAAAGATGTTTCTGTTTTCATGAATGAAACAATAAAAAAATATATCCTTCTTAGTTTTACCTAAAAAAAGGACAAACTAATTTGAAAAAAATAGGCTTTTTGGCCCCTCTTTTGTTCAATAGTATTTCTTTTCTTTCTTTTCCCTTTCTGTCGATCATGATTCCTTTGAATGTCATGGGCTCCTTCCAGATAGTACTATTCAAATATGAATTTGTTACTTTGATGTACCTTATGCTTTTTTATCTCAAATGATTCATTTTCCTAAAACTAGATAGCACATGAGTACGAATTAAACCAAGAGCTCAAAACTGATACCTTTTGTCTTTTAGAAAGACTATAGTTGTTAGAGGATGCAGAAGGCAATGATGGAGCTAGAACTGGAGAAATGAAGACTAGAGAAAACCTAAGGAAATGATGGGTTTGTTCTATACTCTTTTGATTTTAGTTTCATGTACATGTATCATTTATTTTTATAATCATAAGTTACATCCCACGGCTTGTGTGGGAATCATTTAATTTCCTTAATGAATAAATGATATTATTTTTACAATTGAGTTGCGTACATCCTTTTACTTTCATCTGTTATGATATGTAATGATGGTATAACGAATTAAAAAACTCAATAACATAAATAATAAAAATTAATCATAGGAAATGATCAAGTTTAAAATACTTGTAATTTAATAATGAGCATCTGTAATGCAAAATAGAAACTATGTTTTTTCTTTTTGATTCCAAATCCTCATGTTTTCATCTATCTCTACCTTCCTAAAAGTTTTATTCAGAGATTTTATGCATCTCTGATTAAGGTGAACAAGGGATAACAACATACGTGAGGCATTGCATTCTGAAATAACAATATAGCTGCATTTTTCCTTGTTGATTCACCTAATTGAAAACAAAATTAAACTGTTAATTTCCCCTTAGTTAGGTTCATTCATCAATTCCTTCCGTTGAAAATGAAGTTTCGAGTTACCCATTTTTTCAAAAGTTCAAAAAATGTCAACAGGACCTCTTTCTTGGGTTCACCTAGTTGCAAAATCATTAAGAGTTTATCCTTGGATTCAAGATCTATTTTCAAATTTCCACTCTATCACTCACGAGAGAAAAACTGAAACCTAAAGAATGTATTTTATTCCTAAATCTAATGATTAAAATATTCGAACTTGTTAATCTTTGACTATCTTGACATCTTTCCCACAGTTTCCTACAAAGGTCTGTATTTCGGAACTCTACACACTCTAATGGAAATATCAATCCCAAAATACAAGACCACTTAAATCAAATTCATCTTAAGGCAAGTCAAGAGATAAATAAGATCTGATACAAAAAATTGCTCGAAGATTAACAAGTCTTACAAGTTTATTACCTTCTCTGATATCAAAACATGCTCCAAGATTAATAAGTTGTGTAAGCCGATAACCTGCTTTGATACAAAAACTTGATCCAAAAATATTTTTCACCCCATGGGTACCGTTGTAAAAAAATTAGATACTTAATTTTTGTTAAATGATCAAGAGTGATTATTGTTTCACTTTTGCGTGTTTTGAAACCCCAATTTTATGATTTTGTCTTAATGATTAATTTATTATTTTAATTCAATTTTTGTGATTTAATTGGGAAATAATACAAATCCATCAAAATTGATCATAATATGAAATTCATCATGCATTCAGTTGGATTTTATAATCTAAAACCGATTATGCATTCATTGTTGTCTATTGTGAATAATGGATTCTTGAACTTTTACTTTATCCAATTTCTCAAGTTAATTGGTTTTCTTTAATCAATTTCATCAATTCCTTATATTGATTTTTAAATCTGATAATTAGAAAAAATTATAAAATTGAAACACAATCCACAAAACATGATAAAGAAGTTCACATGAATGGGCTAGGTCTCTGGATTCACTTAATCGTGAATCAATATATTATTTAAAATTTGAAGTATAATTTTTAGCTTCTAAAGTGAATAATAAATTTATGTCACCTTCTTAAAGAGCTGATTTTATTTCTGAAACTTTGTAATTTATGAGAAACTTGTTCTTGAATCAATGTGTGGCTCTACAATATATCCACAATATGATCACTGGTTAATTGTTTCAAAAAAACCCACACCTAGAAATTTAAATCACTTCATGAAGAAAGGGTATATTGGTTATTTTTGTATCATAATTATGAACACTTTCTCTTTTTACACTGAGGTCTAATTCATACTCTAAGTGTTTCAAATTTTGTGTTTTCTATAACTACCCCTTTACTGTTTTTTCCACATTCTACCAACAATCCTATTTTAAATATTTGCGAGATCATTTTATTACATGTGTAGGAGGCAGAAAGGAGAGAATAATGTGGAGTGAAGTACTCTACACACATTTGTTTTATTATAAAGAAGTGTGTACAATAAATAGGAGAAATAATCAACTACATTCCCCTAAACTGAAGGAGGAAGATTTGGATGAAGGAGAGAGAATAATGGAATACATCAAGGAGGAGAAAAAAAGGGATAAAAGAGAACAAAATATCCTAAAAATATAAACTATTCAACGTATGCTAACAACATACTGATCTGTTTGACTAGTTGGGGTGTGCTTATTTTGGACTCAACACCCTCCTCCTTACTCGATAGATTGTCTAGCTATGTGGGGAATACTCCAACATTCTTTATGGAGGAAGTTATTTTTCTATTTAAATATTGCATATCCGGTTTGTTTTCTTATGGATGCACCCACACCTTAGTCAAATTTGTATCCATCTTAAATGTCAGTTGGTGTGTTGGTTTCTATGAGAGAGTTGTGGAGTGACACGTAGTGGCGACTTGTCGTTTGAACTTCCCAATCCATTGGGCCGAGATGTATCATCTATTCCATCTGGATGTTTTATTTGACTGTTGAATGTTAAGTATATAGTGTGGAACCCGCTGAGTTATATTGTCTTGTGGATCCACTGTATGGCCAAATTTGCAAGGCCTAGTTGTATTATGGTGTTGTGCTTAAAATGTGGTGTCAAGTTGTAGGGCATCAGGCCTGAGTTGTGGGTGATTAGATTTACATGGTCATCGATGGAGATTTGATCACCCAAACATGTTTCTCAGTACCTTAAGTTATGACTAGTGGTGTGGGGACATGGTCGATTTGGCCCAATGCCGATTTTCTTCCTAGCTCTGGTGAGCTTAGACACAATGCAATGTAATAACATATTTAATCCTCAATTAAAATTCAAATACCTATAATTAAAATATACCACATGCAAAGGATGTACACATAAAGTGGCATATAATGAAATATCAATACAATGATGATATGAATCAGAGGCCAAGGAACCCCCTCCATACAAAGTGTGTTTTGAACCTGGACTAACAGCCCTCATACCAGAAAATAGCGGGTTCAACCATTTTCCAATCATGTGTGAAAAACCAAAGGCTTAAACACATTTTTATTCTCCTCATACCCATTATTCCACTTGTTTCATTCTGATTCATTCACATTAGTAGACCTACTTACTGCCCCTGAATTTTCCTTGTTGGTCAAAAATATCAGTGGACCATACCTTGCGCATACGATATCCATTTTTTTATTTCTTCATATCTGAAATGGTTTAGGGATATTTAGGAATCATATTCATTCATAAAATCCTCTGGATCATATACTAACCTTATAAAATTATTTAGACATAATAAATTTTATTTAATTTTGATTTTTTATATGATGATGTTATATAAAAATATACAATATTACGATTATCTATCATGATCTAATAATATCACTATATTTTATATGCATAATTTTATTGCATGTCGTATATGTTGATAATTAATATAATTCACAATGTAGATCTATATTACTATGTTCTTACATCTAATGTATGATACTTACACTTACCTTTCCACACACAAACACACACACACACACACACACACACATTGATTTAATTTAATTTGAGTTAAATATAAATATTTCAAAGTCACTATTGAACCAAAAAAAAGTATGAATGCTGAAATGAGTAAAATGGAAATGATTCTAAGTAGGAAGAGTGTCACAAATGTTGTTTTCAAATTAAGAAATAGATGCCTAGGGCACCAAAGACATCTTACAGGCACTAAAAACCTCTTCTAGGCACCTATGAATGTGCAGTAGATTTGGATCTAATCTTTGATGTGTTACATGTATGTCATAAATTACTCTGTGTTGATTTTCTAAAAGTTGCACAATGATCACCGAGGGTACATGTAACCTGTAAAATATAAGTTCACCTATAATATCCCACAAACCACATCAAAACTAAAACTATATGCAATATGGGTACTAAAACTCACCACCGGAGGGTCACCTCGAGAGTGAACTTACAACCAAGAACTACACTAAATCTTAGACTCTGTGTAGTTCTTGTGGGTCCATGTAAGAACTGTGCCCTAGGATTACCTTGTGAAAGTGCACTAGATAGGTGGGATGTGGATAAATGTAGTAATGTAATAGGATGTGTGGATTGAAAAATGAACTTCCCCTTACTATGTTGTGTATTCAGAGTTGATGCAGTTGTTTTCCCTTAAGTAGCATGTCAGCGGCATCCTTTACAGTGCTTTAGGTGCCTTTTGAGTTCAAGATTAGGTGATGGTAGTAATGCTTAGTGTTTGTCCTCTATTTTGAACACATAATTATGTATTTAAATGATTCCCTTGTTTGAATTTTATAATTGACAACTAGCAGGTCGATCGATAAGTGAAAAAGATTCCCAATAGATAAAAAAGACCCAAAAAGAGAGAATAAGGTGAAAAGGGTCAGGGGCGGCTAGAACGGACAAGAGCACTTGGGTGCTTCTATCTTATCTAGGCCTTGGTGTATGGTGTCATAAAAAATAAAACAATAAAATCCTGACTTGGTTGTATTGTGTGTAACACTAAAAAGAAATCAAGAGACAAAGAAGAGAGAAAAAAGATAGTCGTCAATTACTAGTTTTCTTGATTAGGAGTCATATGAATGCTATTATGTGTTCAGAAAATAGATATGTATCAAAGTGTGTGCTTTTGTCTCTATTTTATCCCGCATTATAAGTTGTTGAGTAAACATTCAATAACATAAAATAGATAAGAGATACGTACTTGATGACCATGTAGATTGTGTGTCAAAATACATGATGAGTGGACTAGTGATGCAAGGAATGAGTGAAAATATGAAGAATGGAAACTCGGAAGATACATTGATCCTAGGGGTGAAACGTATGAACTGTTTGTTCCTATTTTTTCGTTTTTTGTAGGTTGCTTCTTGTTTTTGTATTAAGGAAGTACACACAAAAGAAGAGCGAGAGAGTATTCAAAGTCATTTATATAATAAACTAAAAAATGTGCATAAGTATGTAAAAGTGTCTAAAAGGAAAGTCTGTACCTAATGCAGAAGAGTGTGAAATGATAGAAATGTTTCTTGAAATGTTGTGTAGAACACGTTTCTCATGCGATCTACCATGAAGAAAGTTTTTTACGTGATCTCATGCCAAGTGCTAGTTTTTTAGTCGATATCACACCAAAGACAAAGTGTTGGGGAGATAGGTCTAGTGATACTCTCCTTCCATACCTCTTGATGATAAAAAAAAATGCAGATAGTGTGTCCATATTTTTTTCATGTTTTATTGAATTAGTTTTGATTATAGTGATTGTTCCCATTAAAGGATATTGCATGAATTTTGTATTCTAAGTCCAACATTTGATATTTTAAAACTGCTCTAAAGACTTCATTAGATTGTCTTGATCCAAGAATGTGACTGAATGTGCCCCCAAGACATTAACAGCTAGGGGAGGAAATATGTGCCAAATATCTATTGCCAAATATCATTGGAAATATGTGGCCAAATATGTGTTTCCAAATATCAACATTACCTTTTAGCTATTTTTGGGGTGATTTTTTCACCCAATGTATGCCCCTCTCTTTTGGGTTGCATGTGACGACTATAAGAGTGTGAAATTGAGGAATTAATGTTTATTTGAAGCTAGTAACTGCGGGGGGAGGGGATGTGCATGGTATAAACTAAGAAACATGCAATAAAAATGGCTAGATACATGTGTGACTAACAATAGGAGTAAACATGTCATAGAAAAATAAATGTAACAAGAAAATGAGCATACAAGATAAACCATGAAAAGAGGGATTCAAACATGATACACCACTCATAATGTAACAAGACAAGAGGGGCTAAAGGAGCCAACAATTTACAAGAAGAGATCAAACAAGACATATGGTGTAGCTAGAAATTAATAACATACAATAGAAAATAATGTCAAACGAAATTTATCAAACAACCATGATGACATATAGTCCTACAAAGCACATTTTACACATGAATCAACCCATTAACATGTTAGAAAGATAATAATTTTGTCAAAGCATGTATGTATTAATGTTATGTAGTGTTATGATAAGAATCAAAAGTACTATATGATGAAATGATAGTAGAAGTAATGTGTAAGAAAGAAGAATCCCTAAACATCCTCGGTGGAATTGGTAAGAAGTACAATTCTAAGAATCATTGTAGCATGTCAAAAACCTCTTAGATATCTACACTAATTACTAGATACCAAGTGAACACACATATGTATATAGAAAATATATCGACATACTAAGTATATGTCTACCTTGGGAAACAAAGTGTACATGTAATTATAAGCAAGCAAGAGTAAGTGCAACCGAAGATATGCAATATGAAATTTATGAGTGTGATGGAATGGTATGAAATGTGAATGTGATAGGAGAAACATGCCCCCTTGTAGATTTTATGAGTGTGAGATGAGTTTCATTTATAAAAGACCCTCAAAAATAAAGAATGAAACATAGAACAAGAGTATGTCATCGAGAATTGGTTAAAGAATGTGTGCTAGATAGATAGAAAATGAAGCATAGAGCTTGAAGAGTGAATTATTATAAGGTTGTTCATTTTAGATTTAGACCATCAACAATCAAGTATGAACCATGGAACTAGAGTGCATCATAGGATAATGATGATACAAGTTTTCTATCAAGATGTATAATAGTGACTAGATGTAAAGCACAGAGTGTGATATGTATACGTAGATATTAGAAAAAGAAAAAAATGTTTGAAGGGGAAATAACTGTGATGCCTCCCAAGGGTGATTAGGATAGAAGACTAACCAATGATAGTGAATGGAAAGGAAACTCCACCCAATGTCTGAGGAGATAAATAAATGTGATGATACTCTAAGAGTGGTGAAGTATGATAGTAATGATGTGAATGTTAAAGAGATGTATGTGGTGAAGGAGGTGGTGAAAACCTATTTGATGGGGTTTCCAGAGTATTAGAATTATGTTGATGAGATAGACTGGTGGACCTATGAGGATGAAAATGTCTTAAATTAGGATGTGTGTGAGTAGGATAACTAGGTGATGAACGTGCTTTAGATTTGAATGGCCTCAGAGAGATAGATGTTGTAGCTGGTGGAAGGATATCAACAAGACTAGGTTTAGGAAATGGTTTACATGGTGTATCACCTTTTATAATGAAAATTTGTTTATTGTGAATTAATTCTATACACATGTGATGTATGTGTTATCTCTCGAAATTTTACCTTGTAGAGAGATGGTTGTAGGTGTTCTAAGCTTGCAAATTTTATCTCTCTCTTTCTTAGATACAATGGAAACACCTCAGGTCTGTCAGTATACCTATTTTGAGGTGAGTCTCTGGTATCAAGGCTGGTTCCTTATTGATGTATCCTAAACTGATTGTCTAGGGTTCAAGGGTAAAATATGACTGTAAAATGAAATTAAAACTGACGTGATACACCAAAATTGTATGAGGTATTTGATTGAGTACATACACAATTTATATGGAATGAATCTCTGATGCACATGCCAACAATTTTTTGAAGATAATTAAGGGTGAACACTTTGTTGTATTGATGGATAAAATCACAAAAAATACTACTAAGTTACACATACACAATAATATCATGCAAAAAAATACTGAATTTGCAATAGGGTAAGATGATTAATTAGAAAATTCAACATTCACAAGACTGCAAATAATTGGAAAGGCAGAAAATACTTCACATTCAAAGGGAAAAAGTGGAAGAAAATTGCTTTAGCATTGATGTATCTAAAAAATCCTCCTAACTAACTCCTTTGTGCTTTGCCAAGGCACATAATATATAGAAAAATTAATTTACCTACCCTTCCTAAAAATAGAATAAGGTTGTACTCACCCATGCATCCTATTTTTATCCTTTATTTAATAATAAATAAAGGAATAAAATAAAGCAAACTAGTATAAAGAGGCATTTAATAGCCTTTGATTATATCACAGTCAAATTGTAGTTGATTGTTCTATTTTAAAGAAAAGCATGGGTAGATAATTTGCTAATAAATCCTGCTTGATGAACAAGTCTCATTCTAGGTGCATGAGAATTTGTCTTCTTATATGTTTGACAAATTTTTCATGTGGCCGGTACATTTTGGCAGACCATGGACACGTGGAGGGCCCACACTTGTTTGGGGTCTCCGATTTTAGGCTCCATATCAAAAGAGCGCCGAGGGGACATGTGGGGGTCTCCGCTCACTCTGTCCATACTTAAAATTTTTATCAATTGCGGATGCAACTCTATTGAGCTCTAGACACATGACGGGCATGGACTCATTTGAAGATCCACCTCAGGGTCCTACATTAACAGTTGTGAATGGGAGACATATGGAGGCCTCCGCTAGCTCCGCTTTATAGTTAAACTTTTTAAATTAATTTTGAAAGGCCTGGGACACGTGGAGGCACCCCGCCTGTTTGGGGGCTGACCCCTAAATTTTATTTTAAAAGAGATCCAAGAGGACACTTTGAGGCTTCCGCTCACTCTTCCCTTTTCTTGGAATTTTCAACGGCCAAAGGAAAATGTCTCGGACCCTAAACACATGGAGCCTTCCACTGATCCTTCAACTTTCTTAACAATCCTGTCAGACTGGGGCACGTGGAAGGCCCATGCTTGTTTGGAAACCTACCTTTGTACCTCTCCTTTGTTGTTGTACCCAAAGGAACACGTCGATGGCTATGATATAAAGTAGAAAAGGGGTAGAATCAACATTTGTTATGCATTGCACCTATTTTTTCTACCATTTTTTCTCCAAGACTCTTGGAGATACAAATACACATTATTTTTCATCAATTATCGATGAAATTTCTTGTCGTATTTGTCTCCAAAGTGCCATTATATGTATTTGAGACTTAAATTGTGAGCCCAAGGACTGTTAATATCGATTCTTTTGAAGTGGAAATTCTTAGGCACTTGCAAAAATAGGATTTACCAGAGGAGATGGATACGGGACAGAGTTGTAGAGGAAGGAAAGGGAAAAGGATGAAATTATGAAAATTACAGGCATAAAAGATGAAGAAGGTGTTGCCTCGAGAAAAAAAAGGATTACATGTCAGATCCTGTTGTGCAGAGCCTCTAAAAAATGATTAAAAAGGGGATTTCTCATGACAAAATCAAAATGATTAGAAGGACTCCCAAAAATTTGTGGCATCACATCCTAGTCATTAGTCGATGGCCCAAGAAACGTGATCAGTTCACAATTGGTCAACCTTACAACTTTCAAATCTGAATTTGTTAAATGTAACTTTATGAGACTCTTACAAAGGGTCGGAGGTTGAATTCTAGAGAGAAAATTTGAGAAAGTTGTCTTCCTGAGAGACCAAGCTGAAATAACCTATTATTTTATTGTGTCAGATTTTGTATCATGTCAAGTTGTTTTTAGATGTATAGCCATTTATGAGCACTGAGATTGCTCTAGAAGCTTTCCCTTGCTGATGTATCTAAGCAACTTTGAAATTAATTTATGTCCAATCTCTAGCAATTTGTGTCTACTCTGTTTCAGAATGTCTATAAATAGTTTCTTTCATTCCTATTTCAATCTTACATTGAAATCTTTGTTAAATCACACAAGATCTCATCCCTATGAAAATTTAATGGTATTCAAAATTTCATTTCAAGAATAGCCTTCATATTGGATGAGATAAACAAATTTAAAATCAATTCACTATCATTTGTTGATAAAGATTGTATGTAAGTCTTTTGGGTGTACCTTAGGCATGATTGATTGGAGACTTTGGTGTTTAATTGAATCTTTCAATTCGAGCCTTTATGTTAGAGTATCAAATATTATGTGAAAAATGTGTTGATCTGGGCCTCCATTGAAGCACACCTTCTAGTTGAAGGAACGTCTTAACTTTTCTAAAGTTTCTTGTTTTTGAGTTGTTCATTTTTGTGAGGTCCCTTCAAAGATCTGATATAATCAACTTTATCCTACTTCATCTCCCACCAAAATTATTCAAAAACCAAGAATCCACCCTAGACTACCCCTTTTTTCCATGTGTATCAACAAAATAACAAAATAACATAATCTACTTACTAAAATATGAAGAAAAACCAGGATTTCTTTAATGTCTTCAATAACCTTAGCCTTGTGATGAAAGTATCTCCATCGTTTAGAAGTGACAACTCTTAAGAGTTCAATCATGGAGTACTAACTGTATTTACCGAAGGTTTTCTTCAAATAATTTTTGCAAAAAAAGGACATCTCCATGTCCTTCATCAAAAAAAGGTTACACTAAGGGTCCTCTCACCCTAGTCGAAGAGGCACGGTCTAAATTAGTGAGGATAGGTCAAATCCTCTTAAAGGTGTTATCCATCTCTCCACAAATATGAGTAACAAAGGGCCAGTTAGATCTCATCCCTGGGTATTAAATGAAACACACTATGATCTATCTATCTCTAAGCTCCACATCCAATCTGTGTTGCTATTTGGATTTAAAGGGAGAACAAATTTGGATACCAACACACTACATCCATAGTTCGTGGAAATGCTTCTATTAGCAGGGCTAAGAGAGGGAGGATGTTTCATGATTCTTCATATGATGTATAGATATATATGCCATCTGGACATGTGATACATACATTTTTTGTATTCCTATATATGGCATTGATATATATGATCTTGTATTCTAGGCATTCCATGGAGACATATATACAGTCTTATGTGATCGTATGGTCCTATACATATGACAAACTTAGTTTGATACATTATTCTTATATTTTCATAGATATGGCAGTGGATTGAATGCATGTGCATGTATTCTGTGGGTACTAGATATATTATATATGTGTGTATTTTTTCCCCAGACCACTATAGTATAAATTTTTATGATGTTCTTTTAATCTCACGTGTTAATATTTTTCCATACTGATATATTTTGATGGTGTGTGACATTTTTGTATATACATATGACTTGATGAAGTATGATGATGTGTGAAAACATGATTTCATTAAATGACATGTACTGTGATGATGTAATGACATGATCTGACATATTTATTGTACTCTTTCCAAACCACACATATATATATGCTTTATAATCATCTTTGTTTCTCTTTGTGGTGGATGAAAACAGGAAGTTCACACATAACAATGTGTCCATTCAAGTGAATTGATATCATAATCATCTATTTTTATTGATATAAAATAATATAATAATATTTTGCTTTTGAAGATTGCATAACAATGGACAAATTATGTATATCATAATCATCTTTATTTCACTCTTTCACACATATGGAATGTATTTGTACTCTCATATATATGCTTCATGTAATCATGTCTTCTTTTCTCTTCATATGCTTCATGTATTCATGCATTTGTTTCTCTTTATATGTTTCAATGACAATCATGTTTTTTCTATGACCTTATTTAATCTTTTTAAAGGCTTTTCATATATGAAGTTCACTATTGCCATAGTGAATAATAAATCTTGTTCTTTAGAAGATTACATGACAATGGACATTCTTGATATGTAATCATAATCATCTTTGTTTCACTTTGTCACAAATATATATATATATACACTTCATGTAATTAGTGTCTTTGTTTCTCTTTGCATGTGGTTGATGAAGATATGATATTCTAAATTCAATCGTTCACACAAAATGGTAGTGTGTTAACCTTGTCGTAATCTCCTTGATGTGACCTTATTTAATTCAAATGATAGGGCATTATTTTTAGGCCATACAAATAAGTATTCACATAATCTTATGAAAACTGGGAGATATATTCACATTTTATGATAGACTTGTTGAATTTTATAACACCACAACTATGTGGCACCTTCAATAATAGGGATAAAATCCAAACTTAACAATTAAAATACATTAAAACACACACACACACACACACACACACACATATATATATATGACACCTTATTTGGATAATCATTACAACACCAACTTGAAAGGGAATATTTATTATTGATTTTAAATCTTCATTTAATTACCATTGAATGGTCTTATGTCCTTCTAATACTCATCAATT
Source organism: Taxus chinensis (assembly GCA_019776745.2). Lineage (NCBI taxonomy): Eukaryota > Viridiplantae > Streptophyta > Pinopsida > Cupressales > Taxaceae > Taxus > Taxus chinensis. The sequence continues at coordinate 626,736,971 of CM034146.1, forward strand.
TAGCATAGAGCCTAGAGTCTCCTTGACTTTTTCAAGACTTGGTATTTCTCCCCCCACATGGAAATCAGTCTCCTTGTGCTTATTGGTTTGCAATATATTTAAATTACTTGGGTGTTTTTTCAATTGAAGGTAGCTACAAATTCACTAAAGAATAAAAGACCCATGAAGAGAAACAACAAAGCCCCCAAATAGTAAGTTAAAAAAATTAAGTCCTTTATGTCTCTCTTGACCCTTCGGAGCCTATTGGCAATATTGACTATCTGGGCATATACCCACATGCCCTAGGTATGAGATAATGCCAAGTGACATAGAGAGAGAGAGAGAGAGAGAGAGAGAGAGAGAGAGAGAGAGAGAGAGAGAGAGATCAATAGAAAGAGAAATAGAGATTGAGAGTGAGAGTGAAAGTAAGAGAAAGTTTGAGAGAATGATGTTAAAAGAAAGAGAGAGATTGATAATGAGAGAGAAAGTGTGAGAGAATGATGTTAAAAGAAAGAGGGATAGTGATAAATAAAAAGGTCTATCCATTGGTTGGTTTATGCATTCATATTATTGAAAATCACCTTCTAATTATTTGTAATAATTCAGAAAAGATTCAATGTTGTTTTTTAATAATTTCAAGGACAAAATGCTATTTTTGGTCTTCGCACTTTTAAGGGACTTACGCTTGGGACAAAAGTAGCCTAAAAGCAATGGCATCCGTTCGACACACCAAAATGAAACCCTGCACTAATGGTTTATCAAGCCACCCAAACATGTCATCATAGTTGGTTTGGTGTCAAGAGCCACCATTTTGTAAAATATTGTGTTGGAAAAACCCTACACTTACTGAAACTACACTATTTTGCTGCTTTTACAAATAATAGAACACACCGAGAAAGCTTAAAGGAGATGGGACGAAAATTGGAGATAGGACTCTATAAAGTGTCTAGATGCAGAGGTGTAGGAGTAAACAAGATGTATCTATGTTCCACAAATACCAACTATATAAACACATCGAAGTTATACGCTTTGCTTTGGTCTCTGCACTTTGTTACCCATATTTTTTATTTTTTTACACAAAGGATTGCCAAATTTAGCAAGTGGCTATTTTTGGAAAAGTGACTATTATTGTAAGATTGAATATTTTTAGAATTTTTATAAAAATAGATTATGCTAAAAATTTTTTGGCATAAGTGGAGAAGATTGACTATTTTTAGTGTTTTCTAAAAATAACGAATGCCAAAAATAGTGCTTGGCTAAAGATAGTTTTCTTTTGCTAAAATTAGCAAAATATTCTCCAAAGAGGAGTAAAAATTAGCATGCTTTATTAATTAAAAGCCAACTATTATTTCAGCTATGTTTGGTGCCCAGTTTGGAAGAAGAAAAATAAATAAATACTTAAAAGAGACTGCAATGTGCCCATGCACAACAGTTCCTAGAAGAATTAATTTAAAATAAAAATAAATTTGTACCAGTCAAAGAATTCCACCATAGAAATGGGAAAATACATAAGGACAAAAAAAAAAATGCAAATTAAGACAAAGCACAAAGAGGACAAAAGCAATAAAAGTAAAATCAGTATGCTTTGTTTTTCAATGTAGGTTAGTTAGAAGGGAAGTTAACTGTTTTAGATACCTTTTGCATGCCTTAATCGATGCACTCCACAGGGGCTATTATCAACGCATCAGGGGTAAATTAATTGTGACTTGTTTTTTAGACACACTTGCATGCACTTATTCAAAACATCAACGGTCTAATTTATAAATCACAGTAGGGTCAGTAAATATTTTATTTATCATTCCCAAGAAGTTGCATGCTTCATAAAGTCAAAGAGGTTGATTAGTCTATGAATAGAAAGTGTTGCATTGCAAAAAAATTTCAAGGCAGGTACAGAGGGAAACATCCTTTAAAGGCTAGATTCTTGTAAACAAAAATAACATATACACACTCTTCCAGTTGTGTTTCTTTGGTAATCCTAGCTTGTACTTGCATATGTGAATAGAAAAGAAACATTTTTCCTTCTCATATAATTGGTTTTCTGAGTAGTCATCGTGTTTATTAGGGTGTTGTATTTCTTTGTTGTGGAATTTTTTCCTTATACTATTGTCCCTTACCTAAACCTTTGAATTATTGTTTGCAGATTAGCCTAAACTTGTGCATATGTGTGAATATATATATTTATGTATGCAGTAGTGCATGTGTGTGTCAAATCATTGGTGTATCACCTCAATTTACATTTTCCCTATTCCTTCTCCCTTTTCCTTGTCAATTTTTAGTTTTTCAGGTGATTCACACTGGAAACAACCCAATCTAGAGGTTCACATCATTTATGTGTTCTCACAACCTTAAGGTGTTTAAATTTTGTCAATAGAAGAGAAAGTGATCATCATTCTCTAATCAGGGTGTACTTTTGGTTAGTAATAGGCTCTTAAGGGACTAGTTTCGGACAAAGTATCTCGGAAGAAGCTGCATCATCTAACAAGAAAAAAAATCCTTCACTTGAGTTTACTGAGACACCCAAACATGTTGGCACATTTAGTTTGGTGCCAAGAGCCACCTTTTACAAAAGATTGCATTCGACAAACTTACACTAACTCAAACCTACACTATTTTGCACTTTTGAAAAAAATATAACACTGATAGAAATGAATGGAGATGGAGAAAACAAAGATAGAATTTTTTAGAGGGTATTAATGTGGAGGTGTAGGATCAAAGGGAAGGTCTTAAGGTGCCCACAAAGACTGAGATATCACTCGTTGAAGTTATAGCATTTTTGGGTGTCCGGGATATTAAGGGACTACGTTTACACGAAGTATCCCGGAAGCAAAAGCTCCATCTGGCACTGAAACAAATCCTCCAAAAGAGTTTTTCAAGTAACCTATATATGTTGGTGGAGTTGGTTTGGTGCGAAGAGCTAACATTTTAGAAATATTGTGTTTGACAACCCTACACTGACACAAACTACAATATTTTGCGCTTTTGCAAACAATAGAACACTGAGAGAACCAAAAGGATATGTAATAAACTGAGATAGGATTCTCTAGAGGGTCCCAACACAGAATTTTAGGATCAAATTATATGTCTCTATGTGCTATGAACACTAAGATATCACCCGTCAAAGTTATAGCATTTTTTGGTCTACAGGGACTATATCTAGACAAAGTATCCCAGAAGAAATGGCACCAAAACGAAGCCTCAAAATATTTTTACCCTACCACCTGGACATGTCGGCAAATTCGGTTTGGTCCCTAGAGCGTCTGTTTGTAAAATATTGCGTTTGACATCCCTACACTAAATAAAACTACACTATTTTATACTTTTGTTGATGGAAATTCAAGACTGAGGAATAATGCTATGATTAAATAACAAACCAATCATACACACAGGATCTTAACAATTCCCTAGAATCTAGAGTAGTGGAGGTATAAAATATAATAATCCAGATAAAAAAAGGTACACACATAACACAACATGTACCGTGGTTCACCCAGTGTGGGCTACGTCCACTAAAGATAGAGATCTCATATATATAATATAAGAAGAGTACAAACCAAATCTTTAGATACAAGAGTATAATGCATCTCTCCAAGAGTATCTCCTTTCTCAAGATCTCTAAACGGATCTCCATGAGTGCACTAAAACTGTGCCTCCAAACACCACTAGCATATCTCACATAACCAGGAACTACTACATCTCTGAACTGCTATCAAGTTCTCTGTGGATCTACAATCAAGACCTCTCACATGGGTCTACCATATGTGCAACTATAACTATGCACCAAGAAGTAAGTATGTCTCTCCATCACTGCATAACTTGTGCAAACATGAAGAAAACCTCCTCTACAATATCTATATATACATGGATCAACAATACAATATGATCTCATGGATATACAATACAAGACAAGATCTACATAGATCTATAATACAAGATCTCACCAACATGTGGATCTACAAGAAGAAACTCTATATGCTTTGCATACTATGCAAGCCATTACAATGAGACAATAACTATACAAAGAAAATATAGTAGAAGATGTTACCCTCTTCTCACCTTTCAGATGTACCTACTATTTCCTTCTGTCAAGATCCTTTCATGGACACTCTGTCTTCATGTAACTTGTTCTTTCTTTCTCTTCTTCTTCTTCTTTGTCTTCATCCTCTCAATCTAGGAGAATTAAGGATCTAATTGAATCCTTCTCTTGATTCACTTTCTAAACCCTAGCTTTTATGCTTATATAGTCATTTATAAACTTAGGGCACTTAGCCATGCAATTACATCCAATAAATCTACTTTAATGCTAAAAATAGATTTAATTCCTGAGAGTTAATTAAAACTTTCTCGCATAGGTAACCGACGCCGGTCAACCCTGACCGATGCTGGTTATCCCTGACCTGATGCAGGCCACTTTCCATGACCTAGACTAACTGACACCAGCTAGCCCTGACTGATGCCGGTTACTGTTTAGAACATGTAAAACATGCAATCTTTGAAGCAATTCAGCTCCACAACCTAACAATCTCCCACTTGGAAATAAATTGTTGAACCTTTATACCAGTACCTCTACCTGTACATCACCGTCCTCTAACACCATGAAGACCATCTATTCTTTCCTTCAACAATTCTCTCAAAAAATAAAACCAGGAAGATCAAACCATCTTCTTAAACTAAGGAGATAAAAACATGGCTTACCAAATACCTGCACGAAACTACTACTAATTCGTGATAACCAAGATATCCATACATCAAGCTCCCACATAATCATAACACCAAGCCTCTCATGCAGCCAAGCCATCATGACTAATGCACCTATAAGAGCTCCCACTCAAACTAAAGTACTGAGCTTCAACTGTAACCATAGCCATACCTGTAAAACCAACCATGTTCTCCATCCATCTATCCATGTCTCCATGCAACCACCAATGCAACCGTCTAAAGACAATTCAAACTGGAATATGAGAAAGCAAAACAAGATCCCGAGTAAAAAATAGCCTCGAATGAGTTCTACATGCAACAGTGGGTGATCAATCCACAAACACCTGCATAACTCAAAGAAATCCAAACAATGCAATCTACAAATCCAACCCTGTATAAACAACTAGCATGTCCAAGACATTCAACTGTAGATAACATACCTATTAAGGAGTAACATAGTAATCAAGAGGAAATACAAACATCCCTTAATCATTCTCAAGGCATCTAAACTATGCCTATAGGAATCCATGTGCAAACAAAACATCTACATCATCATAGAATCACAAAACTGAATCTATCCACATGTATAAACTCACCTATACATCCATCCATAACATCGGGCTCTCTAGAAGTGCCAAGTATCTCACCGAATAAATTCCAAAGCAATATATCAATCCTGTGCTCATCAATGTCAATAACGAACAACCATGTTAAACCATGCGCAACTAATACCAAGTGCAAATACCAGCAAACATTTCATCAACATACTCTGCACAATAAACCAATATGAAAGAAAAACAAGGGAACCATCTAAAAAAGGTAAATAAACATTGTTGTCATACCTGTGACCAAACTGAACACGGTTTCCCCTAACCAACCTCGGTCACTGTATGACTAACCATGGTTACCAGATGACTGACCATGGTTAACACTAACAAACACCAGTTTCTGTAACAGTCATATTTTCTACTTTTCGCCATTCAAACTTTGAAAATTTCTCTATCATCTAAAATCAGCTGAATCTACCATCAACTGTCATTCCTAAGGAATATCCAAGCACCATAAAATAAACCAGAAGTGACATTGCAAAGCTATAAACTCAATATACCTGAAAATCCGTGACTGCCCTCCAAAACCAGCTAGTGCCTCTACCACTCTGAATAGTAGCAACCTCCTCTCACTCTGCATGTGCATCATGTATCCAATCCTATAATGCCAACAACCATGGCTTGCTCCCACTGAACATGAAATCCCCTACACTGCCTCTAACACCAAGCTCAAAAGCTAATATGTCAATGAGAAATAAAACCAGATGAAAGAAAATATAAAATGATTCCCTTCTTATCAAAGAATAATTCTACATCATAGAAGTTTGGACTTCTTGTGAAGTAGGTGAATCAACTTCATTTCATCCTGTGTACTCAACATCCTCTGTTACCTATAACTGTGTCTAACCGTGACTTTTCATTGAGGATCTCATCCTTAGACTAGATATCCTTGTCCTCAAGATTCCACACAACCAGGAAATAAAATTCGAACAACACCAAAAAAATGGTGTAAATCCGTGCACACTATCCAAACATAATATCAGTTGCTCCAAACAAAAGAAATAAAAATGTGAATCATATAGAGATACCTGACTCAAAATCGCACTGGACTAACCAAGCCAAGTCCATCCTCGTTTTGATCAAAACATTAAAGTGATCTACACCATCTCTATCATATACACTATGTGCAAGAAACTCAATCCTCCAAACTAGGACACTGAACCAACCATGCCCTCTTCTATTGTAAGAAACCGTGTGCAATCTCGTTGTCATAGAGACCGATAATGGTTTGCTAACCAGTACCGGTTACCTTCTATGACAAATGTTAGTTCCTTGATCAACATTGGTACTATTGGAACTAACACAATGTCAAAAATTGGCATAGGTCACAAAACCAAGTGCCTACTCCGACCAAATCCAATATTTGTGTTGACCCCAATCATTTCAAGAAGCACCCAACCTTGCACAAAAACTTAACAGTAATAATACATGCAATAAAACTACACCAAGATTAAATACATCACCTTACCAGCACCAAGATACTCAACCGCATCTTCAACTGAAGAAGATGTTTCTATGATGGAAACCCCATCTTCGTTCTGTGCTACTGTATTCAGCTTCTCTAATGAAGCCCATGCATCTAACAGCACCAAAGGATGTATAACTGCCCCTTTTCTCTCATTCTCAGATCTAGATCTGCAATCCTAAACATGCATATGTAACCACAATAATATAAGCAGTAAAATACTAAGATAAAACCATACCTCAATAACCATATCTATAATCTGACCAACATACTTGTGCCTCCAAGAACTAGGGACACCTCAACAAACAAGATACATTCCATGCATCTTCTTAATTAGTCAAATCTATGATTTTCTGTTTAAAACTAGGCTGCCCAATAACCAACCACAGTCACCTTGTAACCGACCATGGTCACCCTACCAACATTGGTTACCACTTAATCGATGCCGGTCACTATAATTTCCAGCAAACTTACTCTTCTAGATCCCACTTGAGATTAAATATTTTCCTTTAATCTTCACATCAAGAAAATCAAATCCTTCTCTCATACACCTATCAGTAAAACACTAACAATATAATGAAGCAAAACCTTGCTCTGAAATAACCAAGCTAACCAAGATAACCAAGCTCTCATACAAGTTGTTGGGAATTTGGGACTGCATAATAGTGCTATGATTAAATAACAAACCAATCATGTGCACAGGATCTTAACAATTCCCCAGAATCTACAGTAGTGGAAGTATAAACTAGAATAATCCAAATCAAAACAAATTACACACACATAACACAACATGTACCGTGGTTCACCCAGTGTGGGATACGTCCACCAAAGATAAAGATCTCATATATAATACAAGAGTACAAACCAACTCTTTAAATAGAAGAGTACAATGCATCTCTCCAAGAGTATCTCCTCTCCTCCAGATCTCTAAACGAATCTCCATGACTGCACTACAACTGTGCCTCCAAACACCACCAACATATCTCACATAACTAAGAACTACTGCATCTCTAAACTGCTGCCAAGTTCTCTGTGGATCTGCAATCAAGACCTCTCACATGGGTCTACCATATGTGCAACTATAACGGTGCACCAAGAAGTAAGTATGTCTCTCCATCACTACATAACCTATGCAAACATGAAGAAAACCTCCTCTACAATATCTAGATCTACATGGATCAACAATACAATATGATCTCATGGATCTACAATAAAAGCCTAGATCTACATAGATCTATAATACAAGATCTCACCAACATGTGGATCTACAAGAAGAAACTTTATGTGCTTTGCATACTATGCAAGCCATTACAATGAGAAAATAACTACACAAATAATAACAGTAGAAGATGTTACCCTCTTCTCACCATTCAGATGTACCTACTATTTCCTTATGTCCAGCTCCTTTCATCGAGACTCTGTCTTCATGTAACATGTTCTTTCATTCTCTTCTTCTTCTTCTTTGTCTTCATCCTCTCAATCTAGGAGAATTAAGGATCTAATTCAATCCTTCTCTTGATTCACTTTCCAAACCCTAGCTTTTATGCTTATATAGTCATTTATAAACTTAGGGCACTTAGCCACGCAATTACATCCAATAAATCTACTTTAATGCTAAAAATAGATTTAATTCCTGAGAGCTAATTAAAAAAATTTCGCATAGGCAACCGATGCCAGTCAACCCTAACTGACACCGGTTACCCCTGACAGACACCGGTTACTGTCAAAACTAGTAAAATGTAAAATATGCAATCTTTGAAGCAATTCAACTCCACAACCTAACATTTACAAACAATAAAACAATGAGAGAATATAAAGGACATAGAAAAAACTAAGATATTATTCTATACAAGGTCCCAACAAGGAGGTGTAGGATGAACTGAGAGGTCTCTAGGTGCCACAAAGACCAAGATATTACCCATCAAAGTTATAGCATTTTTGGGTCTCCGAGCTCTTAAGGGACTACGTCCGTACGAATTAGCACGGAAGCAATGTCTCTATCAAAAACCAAAAATAATCCTCCACAAGCATTTAACAAGACACACGAATGTTTTGGCATACTCATTTTGGTGCTAACAACTACCATTTACAAAATATTACGTTTGAGAGCCCTACACCGATTTAAACTACACTATTTTTCACTTTTGTAAATAATAGAACACCGACATAACCGATTGGATATGGAGAAAACCAAGATATTGGTATTTATAGGTTCCTGATGCAGAGATTTAGGATCAAATGAGAGGTCTCTAGGTGCCACGGAGACTAAGATATCACTCATCGAAGTTATAGCATTTTTTGGTCTTCAAGCTCTTAAGGGACTATGTCTGTACAAAGTAGTACGAAAGTAATGACATCGTTCAACACCAGGATGAATCTAAAATAATATTTTAACAGGACACTGAGACATGTTGGTGTAGTCGGTTCAGTGCCAAGATCCACTGTTTGCAAAATATTGCATTTGACAACCCTACACTAACTCAAACTACACTATTTTACTCTTTTTCAAATAGTAGAACACCGAGAGAACTAAAAGGAGATGGAGAAAAATTCCATCACCAATACATCCATCTAGGGGGGTATAGACCTTCGGGTGCTATGGAGCACTTTAGGTAGGTCTGATTTGGGGTCCGATCACCCGATCCGGAGTAAAGAACCCCTTCCCTATTGATCTCAATTCATGTTTTAAGTGCAAACTTATTGCAGTCATAGCTTGGGGCTCAGTCATCCAAACGAAGAACCAACTAAGGAAAAATTTAAGCAAATGAGGCCTCTAATTGCACCCAAGAATTTAGGGTCATGGAATTCCTTGAGCCTTCGTGGCATAATTTCTTGCAAACTGGCTTTTCTATGGAGTCCTAGGTAATGAACAGAGCTGATTAGTGAGAAGTCATTCCATGGGACATCATTTAGGTGATATGGCAGGCTCCAGGTAGGCCTTGCTTAGAGTCAGACCACCTAATCTGGAGAAAAGAACCCCCTTCCCTATTAAGCATAATTCTTGTTTTCAGTGTAAACATCTAACGGCAATAACTTGGCACTCGGTCATCCAATTTGAAAATTATCTAAGCTAAAAATTAAGCAAAAGATCCCTCTAATCACACCAAATAATTCAAGGTTGTGGCCTTCCTTAAGATTTTGTAGCATTATTGTTTACAAATAGCCTTTTCTAGGCATTCCTAGGAAATGAACGAAGCTAAGTAATGAGAAGTCATCCCCCAGGATGTCGTGGGAGAGAACTACAACCGCCAGTGCATCCAGTTAGGGATATAAACACCTTCGGGTGCAATGGTGGGCTCTAGGTAAGCCCGGTTCAAAGTTGTACCACCCGATCCGGAGCCAAGAACCTCCATTATAGGTACATAAATTGTTTTTAGTTTTTTTCTCTTTGCTTGCAAAAAAAAATAAATCTTATCTTAGCTTCGAGAATAATAATTTTTGTCCTAACAATGCCAACTAGGTGAAGGTAGAATCTTTTATGATGCCACTAATGTGTATAAAGTTTTCTTCATTATAATTTAAGTTGAATCAAAACCATAATAGATATATAGAAAAATACACAAATTCAATAAAATATATAAACTTGAATCTAGTATAGAAATTTTAAAACTTCAAAAAAAATATATACCAAACGAGCATGTAAATTCATTTCAATGAACCATTAGGATTAGATCTACTAACAGTGCCAACCACATGAAGGTAGAAGCTTTTATTGCACCACTAATGTGCATAAAAGTGTTAGTCAAAGTAATTTAAGTTGAATCAAAACCATACTATATATATACAAAATACACAAATTTAATAAAATACATGAAATTTTGAATCTAGTACACAAATTTAAAAAATTCAAAGAAATATATACCAAAAGATCATGTAAATTCATTCCAATGGACTATCAGGATTGGATCTACTAACAATGTCAGTCATGTGAAGGTATCTAAGCTTTAATGGCGACAAGTTAACCTGCATAAAAATGTCAATCAAAGTAATTTAACTTGAATCAATACCATACTAGATATATGCAAAGTGTACAAATTAAATAAAATATATGAACTTGAATCTAGTAGAGAAATGTAAAAACATCAAATAAATATATACCAGACGATCCTATAAATTCATTCCAATGAACCATAAGGATCGAATCTACTCTAAATTACAGATGTGATTGCTTCATGATCTGACTCTCTAACCTTCCAAAGAATCTTGTTATTAATCCTTCCTCAATATCTATATAGCTGAATATTTTTTATGAGAACTAGATGCAAATATAAGAGTATTTTCTTGTTTGTCTTGAAGTCTTCAAACACCCAAACAAAGGAATTTTTTAATGGATACCATCGAATCCAAGTTCCAGTAACTACCACTAACCCTGTAGGGTACTTAATATATTTTTCATCTATAATAGGACAAGACAACTTCTGTAATTCCTTGATATAATGACATAAGAAATATTTTGTTCCTTCTTCATTGTCTTTTGTCACAATAACTGCAGACACGTGTCTTACAAAAAAAAAATCAACTTCAATTTAAATTACATATTAATATCAACCTTGTTGCACAAAAATGAAAACGTCATCATAGTCCTTGGATGTTACAAATTCATCTAGACAAACAATTCGTGATTCCTATGGAAGTTAATAACTGGGAAGCAGAGTTAGAGGCCTACAAATCCACTCATCTATCCATTCTTTTGAATCACACTCAACAGTGACACATTGAATACGAGATGCACAAAAACATGCCAAATTTCTTGTCCGTGTGGTCCATACAAAATTGTTTGAGATACAAAATGAGTACTGTAGATCACTGGACCCTGTGTGTTTCACACAATCCTCATATTTAACAAAATTTTGTTTCTCTATCAACCAAAAATGATTATTAACTGTGGAATTTTCTTAAGAACCACGGGCCATGTTTTCAATACACCATTCCAGTATGCTATTTGCATCTTTAAATTTAGCACCATATTTGTACTTTAACTCTTCTCTTGCAAAAGCTATTTTCACACATGCAACTGCACCGTCATGCTCTACTTTTCCATGTCCAACCTCAGTGAAACTCTAAATATGTTACACACTCATCTTGACGTGCATCTTGCTCATCCAATAAAATATTTTTGCATTATTAAACTGCTACGTGTAATTATCTATCCATATATAATGTTGATTGAGCCTGATGTCCCTATCAGACAAGTTTTCATAAAATAACTAGCAACACCCTTGCACAAATTCAATACAATGAGTTTGATCATCACTGATATAAAATTCGTACTCTCTTAAAAAAATTGATCATTCTCTATACTGTTAGGAGAATGTATAAATGTTATATGCAAAAAAATGGAAACATGTACTAAGTTGTAATATTATGATTGAACCTCCATTTGTGGTTATAACATGTAATTCTTTGAAAAATTGACCATTGAAACAATAATACTAATAGGAAATGTCTCCTTGCATTTCTTGAATTGTTCATCCAACCATTGAGCTCTTTGTGTATGTCTAGCATACTCATAAACAATTTCATCTTTAAATTTTCTCATAAATTGAAAAACAGGGATATGTTATGTAACTAGCTCACACCGTTTAAACTCATTTCCATCTTTCAATTGGTATGGTACTGATTTATATTTATTAAACCCAACTAAATTATGTTCTATTACACTTCCAAATTCTCATGGATATAGATTTCCAATTTATGTAATTCACCGTACGTACCACAACTTTCATCTAAACAATCCTAACTATTAAAAAAAAATCCAACTTCTCTTTCATAAAATATCATAGGAATGAAACCAGTGGAGGATATTAGTGGAACTTAAACACCACATTCCAGTAACATAGTTTCATAATGCATATAAGAATGAATACGTAAAACATTATCATAATGTATTGCAAATTTAAGATGTTTCCTACAACAACAAGTAGTGCGAGTGTGGTTGATTTTCACATAGAATGGTTTCAACATTTTAAAAAAAAAAAGTTGACTAACTTTAATTGTTTGATATTGTTGTTCAAACTTTTTTTAAAAATTGAGTTTGAGTCATATCTAATAAATACTTTAGATGTTGTTCATGATTAGTAGAACCAACTCTCTATTTGACAACATCTCTTGTATTAGGTGAAACTATAATATTATCATTCAAAAATTCAACAACTTCTCTTATAGCATCAGATATATCTTTGTCTTTATGCGATGCTCTAGCAGAAAACACCCAAAAATCAGTGTTATTAGGTGATTGAAGGATATTATGCCTTTGAATTGCTTTAGTTAGAATTTTTCGATCAACTTTCAACATTCGACTAGTTTTCTTAATCAAAATCTGTTTTATTTTTGATTCACTTAAAACAATGGTAGCAAGTACTCGACACATGACATTATTATCCCTTGTGTGTCTATTGACACCAACAGTGTCATATGCATCATGTAGATTTTCAACAATTGCAGAGGTTTGACCACGTATATTACATGTTATCAATCATAAGGCATTTAATGTAGGTCTCATTTTATTCAATTTCATCAAACTAACCAACAACTGACATCTTTGGGAATCATTTAAAATTTCAAAATAATTATCCTTTGAATTTTAGTGACTTCTCTTCTGATTTTCTATTCAAAAATTTTGTTAGTCATTGGTTTGAAAATTTTCTCATCCATTTCAATAAAATAATTAGGTCTGTTTTGTAAAATCCTAGGAGGTGTTTTTGCACAATTTTTTATTTTCTACGGTTTGAAAATGAATTTCTTGATTCACATTTTCATTGTCTCCTTCAATTTCAACATCAACTATATAACGAGTATTTAACTCATCTTCATCACGAGTATTTAAATCATATTAAACATTGAAATTCAAAAGAATACTTGGTTCCTCATTTCTTATAACATAAGGGGTTGAAGATGAACCTCTTCTTATTTTATGAAGTTTTCGCATTCGCTCATAATCTTGCAATCTTTTTTCCTCTGATTCCTTCGGTGTTTTTAAATTATATATTTCATTTTTTGACTTCACTTCTTGTCTCACATGATGTTTCAATCGATTTACAACAACTCCAAACAATTCGTGGAACCTTAAAAATACTAAAAACATAGCTTCTGATGACAAGAAAAAAGTGCAAACGGTGGCAAAATTTCGCAAAAATTAGTACAGTCAGGTCAGAGAATAAAAACACATGGTCAATTGGATGTTGGGATTTTTGTAAATATGATTTTAAGAACCGTGATCGCGGATATTTTACCATAGGTGAATTTAGAACCGTGATTGATGTTTATAAAACCGCAATCGTGGTCCTAACTATATCATCAAATCTGACCCTGAAAGCTCTAAAAATATATATTTTTACCAAACTTGGGCTTTGGAAGGTCATTATGGCATATGAAAGGCCAAGAACATCGAATTTTCTCTTCCTCAGAGTTGAACTATGCAGAAAAATCATAAACATGTCACAAAAATTGTACCATCGCGGAGGGGGAGACTGTTAGCTTCGTAGAAATATTGATTTCAAAGTGAATAGAATATATAAATATAAATTTATAATTTTTTACTAATAGTAGGTCTTTAAGACACTTTTTCTCGTCAATGTTCATGTCTACGTTTAGGACTGCAACTTTTGTTCACTTGAGAGAATGCGATAAAACCTATACCATCCCAACCGTGGCAAAATTTTGAACACGTTCAAAAAATATATATTTGATTTTGATATTTTTTATAAATTTATGGCGGAAAAACAGAAAGTGCTCCATTTTCTTTATGTTTTCAAACCACTTTCACAAAAAAAATCATAAAAAAAATATTGCTCAAAAAAATACAAAATAAAATCTAACCTAAGATAAACAACGGCATCTAGCTTTTCACCTAAGGAAAAATAAAATTATCAAGATTTGGTCATCCCAAATCACGGAAAAACAGACTACAATATTATAGGATTTTCACATAAAAATACCATGTCATTGAATTTTGAGTGTTTAATATAGTTAAAATAGTCCGTTTTAAAAAAACAGTAGTTTAGAAATTAGATTCAAAATGCTACGATTCATATTTCTATAAATTTTTCTAGTTTTGAGTGCACGCGTTGCTAATAATCCCTTCAAGTTTAGATTTCATTATTTTTTGCAATATGACATCCACTTATGACCCCTTTCAGCCTCCCAACTTGTTGCACTTACCCTATTTTTATGTCCTATGAAAGCTAGATAGGAGTAATCTATCTTTGATAATAATTTATTTATTTTGGTTATCATATGCAAAATACCATGTTCATTTGTTGTGATTGTAAGATTTCTATTTAGATGAAAAAAAAATCTACATATCATCAACAAACTAAGCATCTAAATATTCATATATACTCATAATATAATCTAAGATTAATTTATTTATTTGGTTTTTTTGTCTTCGCATTTTTTGTTTTCTACTGAGATTTTTTTTTTATATTCACAAAGCACTTGGCTTCTATTACTGACCTTAATTTGTAATCATTTTTCTAGGGTGAGAGATGTTTTACCTAAGGGGATTTAGGTTGAGTCTTTCCTTCCCTTTTTCATGTTTGTAAATGGGGACCTTCAAGGCTTAGTAGTTGAAACCCGTATTTAAATTTTTTCCATTTCATGTACTTTTCTTAATAGATGTAGTTAAGAGTTGTTCTCAAACAAGGTGTTTTAGGAGGTAGCTTGAGTTATTTTCTAAATTCTTAGGTTATTTTCATACCATCTATTAAGCTTGTTAAACGGGGCTACTGAATGGTTAATTTGTTCTATTAAAAAAAAATTATCTCAATTATTTATTTGCACCCATATAAAATTGTTTAAATAATTACATCAAGATGCGTTCCTACAATGATAGCTAAGGTTGTAATGGAGTGTGTCGTTCAATTTTATTCTCGACATTGAATTGGTCGTTCATTTGACAAGCATGTGACAATTCATACATTAATTATTTTCTTTTTTTCTTGCATAAATAATTTTTTTTAAATGTAATATCATGCCAATGTAGAAATTTTTGGGTCTTTTTTTGGTGAAGGGATATTTTTGAGATTGACACAATCACATAGATAAATGATTCCATTTGCCACAAATGAACAGAAAATTGATATCTATTGGTGTATTTCATATAGATACATTTATCATACTATACTTATTACATTTTTTTAGTTTTTTTTAATATGTATATTACCCTTACATAATTAAATAGGTGTCTTGTGATTAATATATCGCGACGTATTTTAGATAAATTTATTTCAAATGTCTATACTAGTATTTATATAAACATGATTATAAATAAATATTTAATAAAAATACATGCAATACATTCATGAAGAATGTGATTAATTTAAAAATAAATCTTTGTTGATGTGCTTGAAAATAAATGTGTTCAAAGAGATTCTATTAATTTTGTATCAGATTAGAAGCTTGGACTGTGTAATTCTTATCTAGATCCACACGGTTGTTCCAATAAATAAAAATACAGCAATCCATTTCCTACGTTTGAAAATAAATGTGTTCAAAGAGATTCTATAGATTTTGTATCAGATTAGACGCTTAGACTGTGTAGTGGTTATCTAGATCCACACGGTTGTTCCAATAAGTAAAACTACAGAAATCCATTTCCTACGCACCTAGTTTGTTAACAATAATGTCATTCTTATAATTAATATTACAGTCCCGCGCAGTCTTACAAAGGTATTTATTTGTATTTTTTGGCAGCTAATATATTGTCGAATATTCTTTAAAAAAATAATGGACTAGCGATTTCCAAGTGGAGATCGAAAAACTCTTACGAATAATCGATGATTTTATTAATTTTCATAATTCATAAGATGTGTGGAGGAGGGGTTTGGAAAAATTAAGTATAGATATGTTACACTGAACCGTCATCTTGCAAATATTCATGACTTTATATTTGACATAAAAATCTTCAAACAATTTTTACAGCATTTTTTCATCAAATTGTCCATAATATTATTAATTTAATATGTTAATAATAATAAAAATGTATGTATGTATGTATGTTGAGTTATTACTTTCGTGTTATAAATACATTGTATTTTTATAATCGTAAAATACAATTAAATTGGTTTGAAAATTATATTGAATGAAAATTTTAATTATACTTTCCAAAATACAAATAATCAAATATGTCTATATATATTATGTTAAACAAGATTTATACTTTGGTCTCAAAAAAATTCTATAGTCAATTGTTATATTTAACCCTTTATACATTAATGCATCAAGCCACTAAGTTTTTATAAAGTATAAATATTATTAGTTTTCAAGAATTTAGAAATAAAATTCTTTGGTATGTCTACATAAGTATTGTATTTTTTACAGTTCAATGAAGATGTAGATATTGAGAGTGAAGGGCTCATTAACAATGTATATTTCCAAAAAGAACACCATTAAGTAAGAAAGACATGTATAGTAACGAAGTATAAGTGAAATCGATGATATTAGAAGTTGAGAAAATTGATTTCAATACTAAAAGTACACTTTTGTTGTGTCTTTGATGCTGATGTTGAATATAATATGTGAGTTCTGACAATATGAGCAAGGGATGGAACTACATCCTTCTATTTTACTAGAATGGATACAATTATAAATTTTTACAATAATTGAATACAAAGACATATTTTAAGGTATATCATATTCATGTAACATATAGTCTTAAATGTATATTTATTTTACTTTTAAATATATCTAAAAAAATTGTATTTTTTTATAAAATTTATAACGTTGCATCATTTGCATTTTTTAGCATTGTAAATCTTAGTTAATTCAATTTATCATGAGGCCTAATTTTTGTTTTATTGTTTTAGTGTAAATGTCATTTTTGTTTTTTCAATCATACTTCTACTTCTAATCTAAAGGTGCATGTGAGGCTCATACTAAATGGTGGGTGTGTGGCTTCAATATGCCAAGAAGAGGGCCACCACAACTTTTGAATGTGTCGAGTTTAAACTTTGGGTGGAGAAATTTGAATGTTGTATCATTTGAAAGATCAACTCACCTAAGGCCCTTCCCGTAGATGTACATTTTCAATTGCTAGGAAGAAAATAGAAAATAGAAAATAAAGCTATAATATTATGCAAATTATTGAGACTATATTATGTAAAAAAAAAATTAGAATTTTTATAGTGTCTAATTTTTTTTTTTTTTGACAAATATTAATTCAACAATTAATAAATTTGATATTCATATATATACTTTTAGTTGATTGCACCTATATATCATTTCGATTGCTGCACCTTTGTGCCATTGCAAATAATACACCTTTATGTCATTTCATTTGTTGCAGCTTTGTGCCACTGCAAATGATACACCTTTATGTCATTTCATTAGTTGCAGATTTATGCGGTTGCTAATAAGGCACTTTTATGTCATTTCAATTGCTTCAATTAAAATTAAGCCAAAAATAATATTAAAACTGTTAAAATTATAAATTGAAAAAGTCAATAAAATATATATTTGGATTGGTAGCAAAGGGGAACAAAGTCAAAAGTTTCCTCACTAAAAAATTAGCGTTGACTATGAATCTATCCCATGTTGGATTTGGCTATTGTAGTGGATTTGGCAACCTCTCTATGTGGATAGAGATAGTGCTCGTGAAATGAATATGATGTAAGGGAGAAATGCGGAGGTTATGCAACCGATCGTAATGATTGATGTTGATTCAACCTAGACGAGTGGACATTATTCTACTGCCGTTTTAGTAAGGAGCGACTGTAGGAAAGGGCAATAAGAATAATGAAAGCAATGGACATTTAGGAGGAAACCATTACGCTTTAACACAGGCTGGGCATCTACAGGATCTCCTGAACTGTTATATTTTATGGACCACCCTCACAATACAATCAATTTATATTGTAGACCGCATGACAAAATTTCTTATAACCTGTCATACTGACGTTCATATTAAAAATTAAACCGTTTTTTAGTTTTTATATATGTCTTGACCTGGTTGTTGCTTGTTAATTGTTTTTTGCAGAGTCAGCTAAAGCCTTTTCTACATGCAAGCTCTTAGGCCCTAACACGCCTACTTCCAGGTTGCATCCAATTAGTGTTGACAGTGGTTTGCAGGCCTGTCACTTTTATTTAGGATTTACAATTCGCATTCTTTGACTAACATTTTTTGATATTTTATACACGTTCAACACTGGTATTTCCAACTTTTATAATTAAATAGAATATTTGTTTACATCTGCCATCTACTAATAAATGAGTTGAATGTAGAAGATGTGAGATTTAAATTCTTTCGTTTCATGGAGTCATGTCAATCGTTGGTGTTGCAACAAGAATTATCCAGTATCTCTGACAAAAGACGATCTTTTGCAAGACGTCTTAAAATTGCATTTGGCTACTACAGGTCTCAATATGCGTCCTGGTGCTTGTCCGCTTGCCATTCATTATAAAGTCATTTATAGACTTGTAAACACCATGTATCCTGCAGTTAAGCATGGCGTTTCCAAAGGCAGCAGCGTGGTGAGTCACGTCAATTTAGAAAGCCAAAAGATTGAACCAGAACTTATTTCCTGGTCTCAAATCAAAGTACCTAAAGAGTGGACCCTCTCTAAAAAATTCATCCAGTCTTCTCAGCCTAAGTTGCAAAATGCTACAGCAGTAGAAGAATGTAAGGATAATGTAAAGTTGTCTTTTAGAACTAATTCTAGGTTAAGTTTGCCTAGGTCTAATTCAGTTCAGTCTAACAGTTCCTATTTCTCAATAGGAG
Organism: Taxus chinensis; assembly: GCA_019776745.2. Lineage (NCBI taxonomy): Eukaryota > Viridiplantae > Streptophyta > Pinopsida > Cupressales > Taxaceae > Taxus > Taxus chinensis. The sequence continues at coordinate 626,756,433 of CM034146.1, forward strand.
AGTCTTCTAACAGTCAACCTCCTGTCAAGGATAAAACATTTTTATGCAGTCATAGCTCACTAGTCCATGATCCCAATACAAATTTTCTATGGTGTGAGGACTGTCAAAAATTAGTAAACCAGAAATATGTCCCTTCTAATGGCCCGACCATCAATATGGCGTCAGGGAGTACAAATTCTTTTCCTCTTGTAGAAAGTCATGAGCTTGTCTCTCCAGATGAGAAGAAAAAGGTTGTATTTTGGTACCAGCAAACAGTTGATAAGCAGATCGAGCCCTCAGAGAGCTCCAAGATGCTAAACTGGACCAATAAAGCAATCAAGGCAGTACATGAAAAGATCAGCTCACATGAAGAAAAGTTAGAACAGATGCAGAGGACATTGAGAGCTATTGAGCTCAGAAAGAAAGGTGACACAGCTAGTGCCCTTAAGCTTTTAAATTCTAGAATAGATAAGCTTGAGGATTCTGTAAAAAGAGTAGAAACTTTGGTGCAGCATAGTCATAAGGTTGCCGTTGATGATATTCCCAAAGTTATTACTCAAAATATTGTAGATATGGTTCAGCCATTGATTGACCATAGTGTTTCTGTAAAAAGTAATGTCGCTAGTCAACTAACACATACGCATGAGCTTGTAGAAAGTAGATTGTCTCATGTGCATGATAGTTTGGAGAAAGCAGATCAGAAAATGGAGCAAGTACTTGATGCAGTCGATGATATTCCTGTAATAGTCCCCAAAATAGAACAGATCTGGGACAATACTGTCAAGAAGGAAGAAGGAGACTGGTCTGGTGCAGTTTCATGGAAACAAGTCACTGATCTTGCAAATCCATCAAGTAAGCAGCCCCATAAAGAAATTTTTTCTCAATATAAGCCATTATTTTTTGATCCAGATAAAAGTTCTATTGGTATGGTAAAAATTGAACAACATCAACAGGCAGAAAGCATGATTCTGGGAGAACCATCTGGTTCTCATACTCAGCCCGAGCCTCTCCAAGGCATGGCTAGGGTACAGACCTTGCGGCCCAATTGGTATAAGCTAGAGTGTAGAACTCTAGATGAGATAAAAGAGATGGTGCATGGAATGATTGGTTGGGGAAATTCCCAGCTTGAAATGTATAGAAAAGATCCACGCACTATTGCCTCTGCTATTGCAAATGGGTTTGTAGGTATTATAAAAGAATGGTGGGATGTTCTTCCTGGTAAAGATGCTATTTTAGAAAGTGGCTATATGAGACTAACAACTGCTATTGTAAAAGAATTTATAGGTAATATTGATAATGATAAAATCAAGAATACTTCTATCTTCCTCAGAGCCAGACTCTGCAATATGTCCAGAATCAAGGAGTACCAGTGCTTCATGCAGAAGCTTTACTACAACTCTGGGAACATCAATGATGAGACTATGCGCCTAACGTACATAGAATCTTTTCCTCCTTATTTTTCTACAGAGTATAAAAAAGCCATGCATGGAATAAATTCTTCAGAATTAAGTTTTGGTGCAATAAATCAAATTATTGACCAAACCCATGCTAAGCTATGCAAAGAAAAATGGGAGAAAAAGCAAGCAATCAAAAGTGCTAAGTCTCTAGGTTCCAAATTTTCTGATATGTATGCTATAGATCCCTTTGAATGTGAAAATCTAGATGGTCCAGTCAAGTCCAAATGTACTGATTGTACATCTTTAAAAAAGGGGAAGGGGAAGTATAAGAAGTATAAGAAGCAGTATGATAGAAAGTTTAAATCTGAGTTTAACAATTCTTTCAGAAGACCTTTTGTTTTTAGAAAAAAGAAATATGTAGGAAAGGGAAAAAGAGATAAGCCTACATGCTTCATATGCAAAGGTTCGCATTATGCTAACAGATGTCCTCAGAGAGATTCAGATAAAGGTAAAGCTAAGGTAAATGCTTTAGCCTCCAAAGGTATTACAGAGGAAACACATGTTCTTATAAGTGATGATGAAAGTTTCTCCTCTGATATATCATATCAGTTTGATGACATATTCTTGTGTAACATAGCTAATGTTTCTGACAGTAGTTCTGACAGTAGTAGTAACAGTGGATATGATTCTTTGCCAAATTTTGTAAATATGGAAAAGATAAATATGAATGTCAGTTTCATCCATCCAATGGTGCCTCCCAATGCTGATATTCTCCGAAGACAGATGGAACTCTATCAGAGTGAATATGAGTCGTGTCCCCCATGGGATACAACAAAGAAGTCTTAACTTCAAAAGAAGGTACGTGAAGCACAGGATAAATATATCCAGCAAAATAATCTTGAGCAGGCAAGACTAAGAAGAACTCAAGATGCCAAAGAAGAAGACTGTGCAGACTTGCAATATTCCCCTGTACCTATCAGACCTCCATTTCAAGGTAGAATCAGGCAAAGACACACACCCTTTAGAGGAAGAGGTGGCTCTTGGAGAGGTCGTGGAGAAAGAGGTAGAGGATTCCGAGATCCTCATAATCAATTCCCGTTCCTCCTTCCAGAGGAGGACATTGTTGAACAAATGGATCAGAGAAGTACTGATCCTCATACTTATAAAGTTTGGAGAAGAAACAAAATTCAATTTCTGGAAAAGGTCATTGACAAGGCCACTGAAGAATACTCCAGACTTATATCCGAAGAAGAGCAAGAAGAAAAAGATGATGAAGATATGGAAAGAGCCTATCAAGAAGTCATGGCGCAAGAACCTCAAGAAGGATCTTCTGATCAACTCGCAGAGGTATGTACAATCTCTTGTACACAAAATCCATTCATTGCCATCACTATTTCAATTCCAAATATAAAGCCTTACAGTCTTGATGCAATGATAGATACTGGTGCTGATATCAGTATGATCAGATCCCTTGCTATTCCTCCTGATTGTTGGGAAAATACTCATCTCAAAATCAGATTTGATAAAAAAGAAGTCATCTCCAATTCTGTTGCTCATATTCCTATCTCTATAGAAGGTTTTACAAGGACTATAAAATTTTATAAACATGATATGGATGCCTATGATTGTCTGCTAGGAGTAGAATTCCTTCAGGATTGTGAAACTTTTAGTATATCCAGAGATTTTATCTCCTTGTTCAATCCCCAGGTCCAAATCCCTAGAAGATATTCTTATCAAACAATAGTTCCACTCTCTAGAATTGTAAAAGAGAAAAATCATGAGTGGATTCATAAATCCATAGCTACTTGTAAAATTGATATAGATGATATTGTTGAAAAGATCAAGAGAGATCTTTGTAATGACAATCCACATGCTTTTGTGGATAGAAAGAAACATATCTGTTCACTTGACTTACAGATTGTGAAGGACAAAGAAGGAAAGGAGCTCATTCCCAAGTTCAGAGCTCATCACAGAGGTATGATTCCTTCTGAAAGGAAGGAATGCCATGAAGAAAAAAAGAAATTACTGAAAGGAGGATTCATACAAGAATCCAAGTCTCCATGGTCCTGTGCAGCCTTCTACGTGTTGTCCACTCAAAATTCCCCGCTCTGATAAGAGTAAAAATTTCAAAATTTTGAGTTTAAGTGTTTTTCTCTGGAGTGCCTAAGTCGTGAAATTGAAAAAAACTGTGTTTTGGGTCATTTTGTGTGATTTTCGGGCCTGTCGGAACTTTTTGTCCCAACTGTCCCAAGTACGAAAGTGCACTCTGTTCCCCGATCGGCCGAAATCCCCGAAGCTGTCCCATTTTCGGGCCCGTCAGAAATTTTTTTCCCAAGTGTCCCAGAACTTATTGTGCGAGTTGTTCCAATTTCGGCTGAAACACCCGAACCACGTACTACGCACTTTCATGTCTCAAATGTCCCAAAGTTAAAAAGTGCAAGCTTTCCAATTTTCAGCCGAAACTCCCGTGTCGCGTACTTCAGACCTCCTTGTCCCAAATCGAAAAATGCAAGCTGTTTCAATTTCACCCGAACCGGCCAAACCCCGTACTCCAGAACTTTTTGTCCGGAATGTCACAAGTCCAAACGGGCCCACTGTTCCAATTTCGGCCGAATCACCCGAACCGCGTACTCCGCGCATTTTCATCCCAATCGTTCCAAAAAGCATTTGTGCATCCTCTCCATGTTTCACCCGAATCGGCCGAGCCGCGTGTTTCACGCATTCGCGTCTCACATGTCCCAAGCGTACCAAGTGTCATTCACACTTAGTTTTTCTCACTCACTCCGAGTATGATGCTTTTGAAATTGGTGGTTGTGTATTCAATGCGCATTAAATTCATTCCTCTCTCCAAACGACTATATAACGAGCATTTCCCCTTTGCATTTTTCGCATTGCTTCCATGGTATCTTTGCTCGAACCCTTGCAATTTGAAAACCTGCGTAAATATCCCCTCCCTTTGCAAATTCCTTCCCGAGCCTAGGTTGCAGCTCCGAGACTATCAATATGAAGATCAAGTTTCAGGGACAGGAGCAAATTTCTCCGCTTGAGTCTGCTGTTAGCAATATTGGGGACAACGAAGCTCGTCATCTCGACTTCGGTGATTTTTGAGCAAGAATGGCAGATGCAAACCCTACACCAATAGCACAAACGATTCATGATAGCGGTTTGGCTTTTGCCGGTGGTTTCCCAATCTCAGTACAGTGTGCTGATACTGTGCTTTCATGCGGAGCTCACTTCGACCCCGCTTCGAGCGAATTGACAAATTTACATGGAGAACTCATTGCCAAGCTGGACGCTGCTGCCATTGGCGCTGCTCTGAGGATTCCGGAGTTGGACAATGCTATAGTCGTTTCCCGGGATCAAGCACAGACCCTATTCAATCAAGACAGTGACAAATATAAGGCGCGAGTGGCGAAGTCTTGGTTGAAGAACCCTAAGAAAGGTGCTTCTCGCCTAACCAAAACCCTCTTCCGAGCAGATTTCAATGAGGAATTGTCAGACATCATAATCCTGCTGGCTCGGGTTATGGGTTTTCCCTCCACCAATGAGTTTCATTTCTGGATGTGCCCGCTCATCAGCATGGTGTGTGAGGGAACACAAAACATCAACTGGGTAGAGATCATCAGTATGAATTTGGCGGAGCAGCTATCCAACGTTCAGCAAACAAAGAAGTTCTATATGACTTCATACCTAATGTATACCCTAGCAGCATCAAGGCAGTGGTTTGGTTTCTCCTATATAGATGCACACAAAGATGATCCAGTGTATGCCTATTGCCCGCAGTTCACCCTGGAGACCAGCAATCGGAATTTCAGAAGGGTCAATGATGCTTTCACCATGTACGTGGTCAGATTACTCGAAGGTGATACTGCTAGAAGGTTTTCAGATGAAGCCATGAACCTGATATCGCAGTATGGAGCCTATTTCATTCAATTCAGGAAATTTTCCTATATCAGGCTTGCTGGCTATGAAAGCACTCCTCTACGGCTTCCCATGTTCTGCAATGATAAAATGGCCTTGATAGAAATATGCAGGCAACTAGACAAGTTGCACAGAACATGCAGAGACAAGAAGATTTCTGGCTTGCACTTTCCCATCTCTCTGGGAAACTACACATGCAAAACAGCTCTGGATGCTCAGAACAAAGAAAGAGCCCTAGTCCCTATCACTGTTCATTTCTTCAGGCCAAGAACCTGCTTTGACTTGAAGAAGTTTATTGAATAGAACATCAAGATAATCTACCATCATAGGGCAGATACAGAAGACTACTGGGCTGACTGTGCAGATGATTTTGAAGCCAGGAGAAGGCATTGTGGCAGGTTCTCCCTGTAATTGATTCAAGAACTCGGTCTATACCAAGTTCCTGAAGGTCTCCAGGATGACAATTCTGACCTATACTCATATGAGTATGAAAATGTGATTAAGCACACCCCTCTGGAGGACCTGGATTGGAACAGGAAAGAGAGAGATGATCTGGCTGAGATTCTTGCTCCAGTCTTAGTCAGGACTAAGGTCTGGTTCAGTAAGAAGATCCGAGAATTCAAGAGGCACTCAGGAGAATCCTCCTCCAAGGATGATTCGACACCAATAAGAGAGGCATCAGTTCGAAGGTCTGAAACACCAATGCAAACCCCTCCTGCCTCATCAACACAAGGACCTGCTGAATCTACTCCCTCTTCATCTACTCAGGTATATAAGAAGAAACTCAAAGAGGTAAAGAAGGAGCCTGCAGAGAATGACCCTCCAAGAAAATAGGCAGAGTTGCCTATAGGGCCAGAGAACATCATTGTTCTCAGTGAAAGTGAAGAAAGTGAGATGCCAACTCCTGCAAATGTTCCTGAAGATCCAGCAGATAAGGGCAAGGAAGTCCAGAGCACTGAACTTCCAGGTGCTACTGATTCTTCTACCGCTATTGCCTCCAGTGCTCTACTCACATCTCAGCTTGAGTCAACAGCTGCGCAGACCCTGAGTGTCATGAGCTCCCTGTCTCTTGGTCCCCTTGCTTCTCCTGCAGATTCTTCTTCCTCTTTTGCTTGGGTGCAACCTTTGGTTGACAAAAGGAAGAGAAAATCCTCCTCTCAAAGCTTGGGACCAAATTTCGATGCTATTGCAGCCTTGTTGGGCACCACTCCTTCTCGTGCCAAGAAAGCCAGAACTACTTCCAGAATAGTGTCTAATGCCCAAGGTCAGCAATTCTTGGAGATTGCTAAGCCTACAGTAGACAAATCAGAATCAGACTTACTGGCATCTGACTTGGAGCTTTCAAGAATCCCTATGGGAGAATCTACTCCTGAAGGTGAAATTCACAACCTCCAGGAAACAGTCACAAGAGTCATTGGAAGGGTAGAGAAAGGGTAGCAAACTATTGAACAGTTGGAAGAACAAGCCCAGATTCTCACAGGTTTCATCAAGTCTCTTTTATCTAAGGATAAAGTCTTGGACCCTACCCCATTGACTACTCTTCCACCTCCCGTAATTCTAAGCCAAGATGAAGTGCAAAGTATCTAAGATATGCACAAGTATTCTGTCTATGGCAGAGCTATTGAAGCCATGGTGGATGACATGCTTGTTGCTGGATTAAAATTCATCGATGAAGCTTTCAAGCTCCACGAAAAGGTGAGTAATGTGCAACTGAAGCTCTCCTCCACTTTCAATACCATGGATAAAGAACTAAAAATCTGGAGCAGTTGTATAGTAGACCTTCGTCTTATGGGATAGACAGATGAGAACATCTTACTGGTGAATAAGATTTTCGATGATGCTAAGGACAATCTATCAAAATCCTAGGTCTACAGCGTGGAGTGGAAGATCAGAGTTTTGGAGGAAGCTTTGGGAGAAATGAAGGACAGCTGGCAGAAGGGAGAAGCTTTCAAGACACTGGCTGTTGCTGCTTTTAAGGATATACATTGTCATCTTCAGGATGAAAACTCTGGTGTTTTCCTGTCCTTGCAAGAAATCAAAGCTCAGTTCAGAGCTTTTGTCAAAGATAATCTATTCAAGGAAAGCTCCATCTCTAAGGAAAAGATGAAGGAAATTTGTTCTCTTCAATCTGCCATTGAAGAAGCAAATAAAGATTATCATACTCACGTCGAGTTTGATAAAGAGATGGAGAAGTGTCTGGGATTTTGGACTCAGTCTACAGCCAACACGTTAGTTCCACGTGGCAGAGACATAGCTGAGGCATTGAAGAAATTCAGGCAGCGGATTCTGAAGACAGTGGGTCCCTCCCAGTAGCTGGCCACCTGTCTCCTTCTCCTTTCTTTTCTCTTCTTCCCATTCTTTTCGTATTCTTTGTAATTAGTTAAGGTATTGCAATTGGCGATCCTTAACTATTCTTTAGTTAAAAGAAACGGTTACGAAGAGTAACTGACTTGTAAGCTATATAATGGCCTTCCCACGCCATTTTGCAAAAAGGAGGAAGAACTTGGATATTTGCTGAAAGTGTAAATAGATCTTAAAGAAATCAATACAAAAGGGCTTTCTATTCTTTGTCTATCTAATTCTTGTTATCTCTGTGTTTTCCTTTAATATTGTGAAGATCATTTTGTTCCTAACTCGTTAGTCTCTCTGATTGCATACTGTTCAGTTTTGCAAATACAGTGATCTTGTATAACCAAGAAGGAACTTTGTGTCCTTGATTAATAAATCTGAAGAAGGTTATTTATGGAACTTTGTGTCTTTAAATTTAATCTCATTCAGCCAACGCAAATGATCTTGTCTTAAATTCTTTGAAGCTTCCCATACATGAAGAATTATTCTGCTATCTATAATTTTGAATGTTGCTATTCTGCTCATCTTCTTATTCCCTTTCCTCAGTCCTTGTGTAATTGATGATCCTTGTGGAAAACATTTTCATAATATCCAAGTTTGACCATAAAATAATGTTCTGTACATTTGTAAATAAGTTCGTTTCTGAATAAGGGAACCTCTCCCATTAAAGAGGAGGGACTTCTTGTCCCCTGACTGTTGCTCTTCTAAAAAGTCCTATTTGACGACCAACAGTTTTTGGCGACTCCGCTGGGGATAATCGCATTCCAGTACTGCAATTTTTTGATCATCCTTTGATCTAGTGACTCCGCGTTTCACTCGAGGGAGAAGGGCCCTTGGTATCGAAGATTCTCACTTTCATCTTTTGGAGCAACAGGGTTTTCCTTTCCCTTCAAATAGAAGAACTCGTTCTACGAGCACTCCACCTGTTCAAGATAGAAGTCCTACGGGTGGTATTCCTTCAGAACCTGCTAGTCCCAATCTACGAGCTTTGATCCTAGCTGGTGTTACAGTTCCCCTCCAAGCCGTATTTCCAAGAATGGCGGCACAATTGCCATGGGGTCAATGTGTCGGGCCCCTGGCCCTTACTCAGCCTTTGCATGAGTTACCTAGAGGTAACCGGAAGAACTTCCCCAAATTTAAAGGAGATGGCAAAGTACACCCTGATGAACACATTGCAGCCTTCATAGTTGCATGTGGAGTCTTGGGAGTTGAACATGAAGACGTCTCAGTAAGGCTGTTCGTTGAGACGTTACAGGATAATGCTGCTGACTGGTTCTATCACCTTCCGGCTGGTGCCATCACCGACTGGAATACAATGAGAACTCAGTTCGAAAGCCGTTTCAAGCCGGCAGAAGATGTGCATGCCCTGCTTGCCCAAATTTCTCAGATAAAGAAAGATCCATCAGAACCCATGAGAGAATTTGTGGCTCGATTCAACAGACTGATCAACAAAATTCCTGTAAATACTCGACCGGTTGATCAAATTCAAAAATGTTTCTTTCTAAATGCTCAAATGCCCAAAGTCAGTTATGCTCTAAGAAGGGCTAATCTCGGAACGTTAATTCTGGATCAAGAACTGGCTGTTAGTGTCGAGGATGACTTGATCATGTCAGGGAAGTTGAGAAGAGATCCTCCCAAATCTAAATCTGCTGCTTCTTCCTCTTCCACCTCTGGACCCAATACTGATCCATTAGTCCAGAAACTTGCAAATGATCTAGTAGCTATAAAGAAACAATTGGCTCAGCATGCCCCGTATGCAGATGTTCCAAGAAGAAATTTTCAGCCCAGAAATCATTTGCCTGCTCCTCACACAAGACTAGCACTTGAAGGACCTCCTGTTAAAGTTCCTGTGAATGCAACCTGTGAAGTTGAAGAGCCAGATGATGATGTGGACGATGAAGCTCGTGAGGAGTTCCTGGAGGAATTTGATGATGAAGCGGAAGAACTTGAGGGATCTCGGGTTAATTTCTTTACCACCGAAGGCACTGATGATGGAGATGACTATGATGAAGTGGTAGCAGATATGAACAGTGAATCATTTGCTGTCATGACTCGAGAACAGACAAGGCAGAAGGAGAAAGTAACACAGCCCATGAAGAAATCTAAGGAGCAGCCGGCAACTATTCCTGTAATTGCCAAAAGAGGATCTCCTATCCCTACCTCATCTGCACCAAAGGTAAGTCCTGTCAATCCTACTAGCAAAGTTCCTTCTTTTTCTCCTAAAGTTGATAAGCCTAGAATTCCAAATGATGATGGTCCATCCACCTCTGGATCCTTTGATATTGTTGATCACCTAAAAAGGACCAAGGTTCAAATTTCAGAAGCTGAATACTATCAAACCCATCCCAAAGCTTTTGCCAAGATGATCCAATTTGTTAATTCCCATTCCAAGACCACCTCTAAAGGCCTTTTGCCCACTCCTCCTTCTGCACCACAGCCTAGTCTGGTAGCTGCTGTCACCTCACCTGGTGACAAAATCAAGCCTTTTTATGTAACACTTCTTATAGCTGGCCATAGGCTCAGTAACTGTGTCATAGATTCCGGAGCCTCAGATAACGTGATGCCTGCTAAAGTAGCTCATGCTTTAGGCTTGACCCTCACTCGTACTTATGGATCTTGCTACTCCATGGAAAGTAAGGAAGTGCCTTTGGTTGGAAGGATTAAAGATGCACAAGTGGCTTTTGCTGCTTTACCTGAAAAGAAAGTCTTGGCTACCATCCTAGTAGCAGACATTCCTCCTTCTTATGGAATGTTGCTAAGTAGGAACTTCTGTAAAGATGTGGGTGGAGAGATTCAAATGGATTGGTCACATGCACTCATACCTGTCAATGGACACATGAAGAAGCTGCTGCCTGAGAAACAATCTGAGTATATTGTGTAGAAAACGGATGATCCTAAGGCACAAATACTCTATGAGGACGTATGGGCCATGGTAATTACATGATTCTGTCCCCTGATGAAATCCAACCCTCCAAAGTATCACCCAAAGATCCCAATGGTGTTTGGATTTTAGAATTTGATGGAAGTTGTTCCTCGGCTGGTTCTGGAGCTGGTGTCCTGCTAGTGTCACCTGAAGGATGCCTACACCCTTTTTCATTTAAGTTGCAGTTCGAAAACACTAACAATACAACAGAGTATGAGGCTCTCATTCTTGGACTGCAAGTGGCCAAAGAACGAGGTGTAAAAAATCTTCTGGCTCGTGGTGATGCAGAGCTGATTGTGAAGCAAATCAGAAGCCTTTTTCAGGTAAAAAATGGGAGGCTGAAGCATTACCGGAATCAGGTTTGGGATTCAATTGAATTCCTTGATGCTTTCTCCATTGAGGCAATACCTAGAGAAAAGAACAGCAGGGCTGATTCACTGGCTGTCTCAGGATCACTACTGATTCCCCATCCTGAATTCTCTCAGGATAAGTTCACTATTGAAATGGTCCACCGGCCTAGTGTACCTGACAATACCAATAACTGGAAAGTTTTCAACGATGACCATCATTTTCTTTCCTTCCTGGAACTCAAGGGTAATTTCGAACAACTGTATTTTGAGGGAAGTGACAACCTGCCTCGTGAGAGTGTGTCCTCTGACCATCCTGTCACCCAAGGAGAAGAAACAGATCAGGAAGGGTGCATTAAACTCAAAGGAAACAAGATTCCCAAAGGTTTGGTGAGTTTGGAGGAGTTGTTTGATAAACATGACAAATATGTGAAATCTAAAGCTTCTACTGGACCTCAGCAATCAGCTGAGTATGATAAGATTGATATAGGGAGTTCTACTGACCCCAAGCTAGTAAATATTGGAAAATGTTGCACAACTGATGAGAGGAGAAAAGCAATTGATCTTCTAAGGAGGTATAAGGATGTTCTTGCTTATTCTTATGAAGATCTAAAAGCCTTCAAGCCAAAAGATATGCAGCATTCTATTCCCCTCAAACCAGGAATTAAGCCTTTCAAGCAGAAGCAGAGGCAGTACAATCCAAAAATAGCTGACACCATCTTTCAGGAGATCCAGAAGTTGTTGAAGGCTAAAATTATTTTTCCCATTCACCATTCGACATGGATCGCAAATATAGTGCCTGTTAGGAAGAAAAATGGTGAGATCCGCATCTGTGTTGATTTCAGGAACCTGAATCAGGCTTCTTTGAAAGATAACTACCCTTTGCCCATAATGGATCAAATATTGCAAGCAGTAACAGGATCTGAAATGTTATCTATGCTTGATGGATTCTCGGGATACAATCAGGTAGAGGTTGATACTGCAGATCAACACAAGACAGCCTTCACCACTCCTTGGGGTACCTTTGCCTACAAGAGAATGCCTTTTGGGCTGATTAATGCTGGTGCCACTTTCCAGAGAGCTATGGATCTGGATTTTGGAAGCTTGAAAGGGAAATGTATTGTCATATACCTTGATGACCTGACAGTGTTTTCAAAGACAAGAGCGGATCACTTCGACCACCTGGAAACGGTTCTGCTGAGATGCGAGAGCATGGGATTTCTTTAAATCCTAAAAGATCTGTCTTCTATGTTACAGAAGGAAAACTATTAGGGCACATCGTCTCCAAGGATGGTATTAAGATTGATCCTGAATGAGTTCAAGCCATCCAGCAGATTCCTCTCCCAACCAGTAAAAAAGGTGTACATTCCTTCTTCGGTAAGATCAATTTTTTAAGAAGATTCATCCCTGATTTTGCTGAATTAACTATGAATATTTCTCAGATGATGAAAGGGAAGCAAACATTTGGTTGGTCTTCTGAAGGAAAGGAATCCTTTGAGGGTATCAAGAAAGCTATTGCTAAAACTCCAGTTTTGGCCTGTCCTGATTTCAGCAAAGATTTCATCATCTATTGCTATGCTACAGATAATACCCTAGCTGTTGTCTTAACCCAAGAAGACTCTGATAAACATGAGCTACCAATTGCCTTCATGAGCTATATCCTGAAGAATCATGAGCTAAAATACACCATGATGGAGAAGCATGCTTTTGCAGTAGTCAAGGCTGTCAAGCAGTTCCGTTTCTATATCCTCAACTCTCATTCTATGGTGCTGGTTCCAGATACAACTGTTAAGTCAATTCTTACACAGCAAGAATTTGGGTCCAAGAGAGGAAACTGGGTGGCTAAAGTCTAGGAGTATGACATTGATATCAAACCAACCAAGCTGGTTCGTGGAAAAGGTCTTTGTGAGCTCATTACTGAAGGAGCCAAACATGAGTTGCTAGAGGAGAAAGCTGACATTCCTACTGTTCTATTCCTTAGTTCAGTCGATGAATGGTATTCTGACATCGCCCATTTTCTCACCTATGGGGAATGCCCCTCTCATTTAACTACCAAGGAAAAGAGGACTGTTAAATTGAGATCAGCGCAATATGTACTGTGGGAAAATGCCTTGTTCAAGCGTGGTTTAGATGGGAGATTTCTGAAGTGTGTGGACAAGGAACAACAAAGAAAGTTGCTCTCAGATTTTCATGATCAGACATGTGGAGGGCACTATTCATCAACAGTCACAGCTCACAAGATACTCCGGGGAGGATATTAGTGGCCTTCCTTGTTCAGAGATGGATCCAAGTGGGTGGATAAATGCGAGGCTTGTCAGACCTTTGTGGGAAGACCTAAATTGGCCTCTTTGCCTCTCAAGCCAGTTGTGATTGAGGAACCATTTCAACAGTGGGGTCTGGATTTCATTGGTGCACTCAACCCTATTTCTAGTGCTGGTCACACTCATGTGCTAACCGCCACTGACTACTTCACCAAATGGGTGGAAGCTATTCCAGTCAAGAGCACTACTTCTGAAGTGGTATGCAACTTCATCAAAGAGAACATCTTGGTAAGGTATGGTGTACCTAACAAGATTGTAACAGATAATGCTTCGAACTTCTCCTCAACTGAGATAATGGATTTTTGCTATGGGTATGGCATCTCTCTGGCTCATTCTTCAGATTATTATCCCCAGGGAAATGGACAAGAAGAATCCACCAACAAAAATCTGGTGACTATCATAAGGAAGTTGGTCAATGAGTCTCAGCGAAACTGGCATAAGAAGCTTTATGATGCTCTTTGGGCAGACAGGATCACACCTAAAAGAGCCATTGGAATGTCTCCTTTTCAAGTGGTGTATGAAGTAGAAGCTCAATTGCCAGTGACAGTGGAACTGCCAGCCTTGCACCTGATGAAGGCCATTGAGGATACTAGTTTCAGTGATGCTCTGGATAAAAGAATCATGTACCTGCACAAACTGAACAAGGACAGATTGGAGGTTGCTGATAGGATATCTGCTCACCAGCAGAAGGTAAAGGTTCTGTTTGACAAGAAAGCTAGGTTCAAAGAGTTCCAAGTTGGAGATACCGTGATGTTATGGGACAAAAGACATGAACCTCATGGCAGCCATGGAAAATTTGATTCCTTATGGCTCGGACCTTTCAAGATAAGACACTTTGATGGTAAGAACTCTTTCTATCTTGATTACGTGGATGGTTCTCCCCTCCCACTTCCTTATAGTGGGCAGTATTTGAAGTTGTTCAAGTCATAGGTGACTAGGGAGTCCCTTTGTATATTCTGTACGGTGTTTTTGCTTTTCTGCTTTTGGTGTGTTTTCCTTCTGTTGTTGTGTGTGTTGCCCTCTGTATTGGTTTGTTTTTTACTCCTTTTCCCAATGGATAAGGCACTGGTTTGTTTCACTGAGTTTGTCTAAGTTCTTGCCTTGTCTCATTCCGAGAATTTATGCCAAGTCATCCCCAGAAGGAGCCAGCTGTTGTCCACTCAAAATTCCCCGCTCTGATAAGAGTAAAAATTTCAAAATTTTGAGTTTAAGTGTTTTTCTCTAGAGTGCCTAAGTCGTGAAATTGAAAAAATCTGTGTTTTGGGTCATTTTGTGTGATTTTCGGGCCTGTCAGAACTTTTTGTCCCAACTGTCCCAAGTACGAAAGTGCACTCTGTTCCCCGATCGGCCGAAATCCCCGAAGCTGTCCCATTTTCGGGCCCGTCGGAAAGTTTTGTCCCAAGTGTCCCAAAACTTATTGTGCGAGTTGTTCCAATTTCGGCCGAAACACCCGAACCGCGTACTACGCACTTTCACGTCTCAAATGTCCCAAAGTTAAAAAGTGCAAGCTTTCCAATTTTCGGCCGAAACTCCCGTGTCGCGTACTTCAGACCTCCTTGTCCCAAATCGAAAAATGCAAGCTGTTTCAATTTCACCCGAACTGGCCAAACCGCGTACTCCAGAACTTTTTGTCCCGAATGTCCCAAGTCCAAACGGGCCCACTGTTCCAATTTCGGCCGAATCACCCGAACCGCGTACTCCGCGCATTTTCATCCCAATCGTTCCAAAAAGAATTTGTGCATCCTCTCCCTGTTTCACCCGAATCGACCGAGCCGCGTGTTTCGCGCATTCGCGTCTCACATGTCCCAAGCGTACCAAGTGTCATTCACACTTAGTTTTTCTCGCTCACTCTGAGTATGATGCTTTTCAAATTGGTGGTTGTGTATTCAATGCGCATTAAATTCATTCCTCTCTCCAAACGACTATATAACGAGCATTTCCCCTTTGCATTTTTCGCATTGCTTCCATGCTATCTTTGCTCGAACCCTTGCAATTTGAAAACCTGCGTAAATATCCCCTCCCTTTGCAAATTCCTTCCCGAGCCTAGGTTGCAGCTCCGAGACTATCAATATGAAGATCAAGTTTCAGGGACAGGAGCAAATTTCTCCGCTTGAGTCTGCTGTTAGCAATATTGGGGACAACGAAGCTCGTCATCTCGACTTCGGCAATTTTTGGGCAAGAATGGCAGATGCAAACCCTACACCAATAGCACAAACGATTCATGATAGCGGTTTGGCTTTTGCCGGTGGTTTCCCAATCTCAGTACAGTGTGCTGATACTGTGCTTTCATGCGGAGCTCACTTCGACCCCGCTTCGAGTGAATTGACAAATGTACATGGAGAACTCATTGCCAAGCTGGACGCTGCCGCCATTGGCGCTGCTCTGAGGATTCCGGAGTTGGACAATGCTATAGTCGTCTCCCGGGATCAAGCACAGACCCTATTCGATCAAGACAGTGACAAATATAAGGCGCGAGTGGCGAAGTCTTGGTTGAAGAACCCTAAGAAAGGTGCTTCTCGCCTAACCAAAACCCTCTTCCGAGCAGATTTCAATGAGGAATTGTCAGACTTCATAATCCTGTTGGCTCGGGTTATGGGTTTGCCCTCCACCAATGAGTTTCATTTCTGGATGTGCCCGCTCATCAGCATGGTGTGCAAGGGAACACAAAACATCAACTGGGCAGAGATCATCAATATGAATTTGGCGGAGCAGCTATCCAACGTTCAGCAAACAAAGAAGTTCTATATGACTTCATACCTGATGTATACCCTAGCAGCATCAAGGCAGTGGTTTGGTTTCTCCTATATAGATGCACACAAAGATGATCCAGTGTATGCCTATTGCCCGCAGTTCACCCTGGAGACCAGCAATCGGAATTTCAGAAGGGTCAATGATGCTTTCACCATGTACGTGGTCAGATTGCTCGAAGGTGATACTGCTAGAAGGTTTTCAGATGAAGCCATGAACCTGATATCGCAGTATGGAGCCTATTTCATCCAATTCAGGAAATTTTCCTATATCAGGCTTGCTGGCTATGAAAGCACTCCTCTACGGCTTCCCATGTTCTGCAATGATAAAATGGCCTTGATAGAAATATGCAGGCAACTAGACAAGTTGCACAGAACTTGCAGAGACAAGAAGATTTCTGGCTTGCACTTTCCCATCTCTCTGGGAAACTACACATGCAAAACAGCTCTGGATGCTCAGAACATAGAAAGAGCCCTAGTCCCTATCACTGTTCATTTCTTCAAGCCAAGAACCTACTTTGACTTGAAGAAGTTTATTGAACAGAACATCAAGATAATCTACCATCATAGGGCAGATACAGAAGACTACTGGGCTGACTGTGCAGATGATTTTGAAGCCAGGAGAAGGCATTGTGGCAGGTTCTCCCTGCAATTGATTCAAGAACTCGGTCTATACCAAGTTCCTGAAGGTCTCCAGGATGACAATTTTGACCTATACTCGTATGAGTATGAAAATGTGATTAAGCACACCCCTCTAGAGGACCTGGATTGGAACAGGAAAGAGAGGGATGATCTGGCTGAGATTCTTGCTCCAGTCTTAGTCAGGACTAAGGTCTGGTTCAGTAAGAAGATCCGAGAATTCAAGAGGCACTCAGGAGAATCCTCCTCCAAGGATGATTCGACACCAATAAGAGAGGCATCAGTTCCAAGGTCTGAAACACCAATGCAAACCCCTCCTGCCTCATCAACACAAGGACCTGCTGAATCTACTCCCTCTTCATCTACTCAAGTATATAAGAAGAAACTCAAAGAGGTAAAGAAGGAGCCTGCAAAGAATGACCTTCCAAGAAAACAGGTAGAGTTGCCTATAGGGCCAGAGAACATCATTGTTCTCAGTGAAAGTGAAGAAAGTGAGATGCCAACTCCTGCAAATGTTCCTGAAAATCCATCAGATAAGGACAAGGAAGTCCAGAGCACTGAACTTCCAGGTGCTACCGATTCTTCTACCGCTATTGCCTCCAGTGCTCTACTCACATCTCAGCTTGAGTCAACAGCTGCGCATATCCTAAGTGTCATGAGCTCCCTGTCTCTTGGTCCCCTTGCTTCTCCTGCAGATTCTTCTTCCTCTTTTACTTGGGTGCAACCTTTGGTTGACAAAAGGAAGAGAAAATCCTCCTCTCAAAGCTTGGGACCAAATTTCGATGCTGTTGCAGCCTTGTTGGGCACCACTCCTTCTCGTGCCAAGAAAGCCATAACTACTTCCAGAATAGTGTCTAATGCCCAAGGTCAGCAATTCTTGGAGATTGCTAATCCTACAGTAGACAAATCAGAATCAGACTTGCTGGCATCTAACTTGGAGCTTTCAAGAATCCCTATGGGAGAATCTACTCCTGAAGGTGAAATTCACAACCTCCAGGAAACAGTCACAAGAGTCATTGGAAGGGTAGAGAAAGGGCAGCAAACTATTGAACAGTTGGAAGAACAAGCCCAGATTCTCATAGGTTTCATCAAGTCTCTTTTATCTAAGGATAAAGTCTTGGACCCTACCCCATTGACTACTCTTCCACCTCCTATAACTCTAAGCCAAGATGAAGTGCAAAGTATCAAAGATATGCACAAGTATTCTGTCTATGGCAGAGCTATTGAAGCCATGGTGGATGACATGCTTGTTGCTGGATTAAACTTCATCGATGAAGCTTTCAAACTCCACGAAAAGGTGAGTAATGTGCAACTGAAGCTCTCCTCCACTATCAATACCATGGATAAAGAACTAAAAATATGGAGCAGTTGTATAGTAGACCTTCGTCTTATGGGACAGACAGATGAGAACATCTTACTGGCGAATAAGATTTTCGATGATGCTAAGGACAATCTATCAAAATCCTGGGTCTACAGCGTGGAGTGGAAGATCAGAGTTTTGGAGGAAGCTTTGGGAGAAATGAAGAACAGCTGGCAGAAGGGAGAAGCTTTCAAGACACTGGCTGTTGCTGCTTTCAAGGATATACATTGTCATCTTCAGGATGAAAACTCTGGTGTTTTCCTGTCCTTGCAAGAAATCAAAGCTGAGTTCAGAGCTTTTGTCAAAGATAATCTATTCAAGGAAAGCTCCATCTCTAAGGAAAAGATGAAGGAAATTTGTTCTCTTCAATCTGCCATTGAAGAAGCAAATAAAGATTATCATACTCACGTCGAGTTTGATAAAGAGATGGAGAAGTGTCTGGGATTTTGGACTCAGTCTGTAGCCAACACGTCAGTTCCACGTGGCAAAGACATAGCTGAGGCATTGAAGAAATTCAGGCAGCGGATTCTGAAGACAGTGGGTCCCTCCCAGTAGCTGGCCACCTGTCTCCTTCTCCTTTCTTTTCTCTTCTTCCCATTCTTTTCGTATTCTTTGTAATTAGTTAAGGTATTGCAATTGGCGATCCTTAACTATTCTTTAGTTAAAAGAAACGGTTACGAAGAGTAATTGACTTGTAAGCTATATAATGGCCTTCCCACGCCATTTTGCAAAAAGGAGGAAGAACTTGGATATTTGCTGAAAGTGTAAATAGATCTTAAAGAAATCAATACAAAAGGGCTTTCTATTCTTTGTCTATCTAATTCTTGTTATCTCTATGTTTTCCTTTAATATTGTGAAGATCATTTTGTTCCTAACTCGTTAGTCTCTCTGATTGCATACTGTTCAGTTTTGCAAATACAGTGATCTTGTATAACCAAGAAGGAACTTTGTGTCCTTGATTAATAAATCTGAATAAGGTTATTTATGGAACTTTGTGTCTTTAAATTTAATCTCATTCAGCCAACGCAAATGATCTTGTCTTAAATTCTTTGAAGCTTCGCATACACGAAGAATTATTCTGCTATCTATAATTCTGAATGTTGCTATTCTGCTCATCTTCTTATTCCCTTTCCTCAGTCCTTGTGTAATTGATGATCCTTGCGGAGAACATTTTCGTAATATCCAAGTTTGACCATAAAACAATGTTCTATACATTTGTAAATAAGTTTGTTTCTGAATAAGGGAACCTCTCCCATTAAAGAGGAGGGACTTCTTGTCCCCTGACTGTTGCTCTTCTAAAAAGTCCTATTTGACGACCAACACTACTTCAACAAAAGAAGTGAACAAGTGCGACAAAAGAAGAGGCTTGTTGTTGATTACAAGCCATTAAACAAATTCATATCTGTTGTGCAACATCCAATCCCTGCTCGGGATGATCTTCTGTCTAGAATAAAAGGATCAAAGGTTTATTCCAAATTTGATCTCAAAAGTGGCTTCTGGCAGATATTCTTGCAGCCTGAAGATTATTACAAAAAACTGCTTTTGTAGTACCAGGGGTGAAAGGTACTATGGAATTCCAACGCCATGCCCAAAACTAACAAAGTTTAAGCTGGTCCATTACCAGACCAAAGTCATGAAAATCGAAGCAAGGAGCTTGCATTAAACGTTACAGCCAATGCCATGCATGGAATGGAGGAGAGCCGAAACAATCCAAAGCTGGTCTATAAATTAAGATCTAGGCAAATCGAAAATCTCGAGTTAAGCAATAGTTTCTAATCTCAAGGGAATTGTGACGAGCACTGACGTTGATGATGCACCTGTGCTTGATTTTTCATGCTTATGAATCCGTGAAGTTTTAGTTTCATCTATGTACAATGTGTGTGAATCACTCTTTGTTTTATTCTCGTTAGCAAGAAGATCTGCTCTTCTGTTCTAAGTCGGTAACCCATGCGCTCTCGTATTTTTCGGTTCACCCGAAACGTGTCCCAAGCCGTGCATTCTTCATTCACATAATACATTCTTTACATTGACCACTGCCCGTCGTTGGATTCCATGGTTTGAACCTTGAAAACCTTTGGTTAAAAATTCACATGTGTAATTAGTTTGGGTAAGCGGTAAAAAAGTATTTTGCTTTCATAAGCTAAAGTTATTTCTATTCTTATGAACGATAAATTAAAATTATTACCGCGGAGGCGTTCTTGTAGTGAAGTAAGACTTGACACATTGCAGATAATCTACGGTGGAGAGGAGTTAAATAGAAATGCGTTGAAATCGTAAGGTTACTGTTCACTTGCATGAATTAGCTTTTGTCTGTCATGGTGGCCTAGCACCTGTCCTCGCATGCAGATTTCAACGGGTCCTCTCAACTCTCTGCGATGCAGCTGGAAGCATTGAATATCTGCAGAGCACAATAAGCGGTTTGGCGAGAAACTGATCCTCCTCCTGATCTTTATCTTCAAGGACACATCTTGGGCGTTGCGTGAGAGGGTATTCGCAGACTAGCTCTAACATCTTCGAAAATTGAAGAGGAGGAAACGACCTTTGGATTTGGATTTGGTTTTGGTGTGGTCCGCTTGGGGTTTAGGCTCCGAGAACTTGTTTTTGTAATCGCTGCCCGCAGGTTGAAAGGTCTATTACCATTTGATGAAGCCGATAGATTCCTGAACAGGCGGGTGGGGGATCTAGTTCGTGACAGGCTTCGCCATCTCGCCGCCGCCATTAAGCGAATACCACAAACATAAAAACGTCAAAATGTTCGAAGCATTTCCCATGAAAGGAGCAATTTTAAAGAAATTCTGAAGACTGATGGAGGTTGAGAAGTACTCGCGATTTGCGGTAAAGGTAAGAAACGGGTCGATTATATCCGTTTAATCTGGCAATTTTGAGTAATATTATTGCCGATTCCCATGCCACCCGCTGTACCCAGTTTGGCCTCGACTTATATGCACCGGTATCCCATAAAAAGCGGGAGACTCGGCCAACACCTTATTTTTATCAATTTTATTTTATATACTTGGCTCCATGTGGCCTACATTTTGGATCCCCCAGTTTCAAATCTTGGAACATGCTATCATCAACGTTGCCGGTATTTGATGTTTTCAGGATCAAATCCACAGTTGAGATGTATCTGTGTATTGCAAAGTTTTAACTGTTTTTCCAATATTAATTAATTAATTTTTACTATAGCATTCAAAGGTGGTTGGGGAAAAAACATCTTTGTTTTTCAGAATGTTTTAGCTTTGCTGCCGCTTCATTTTTCAGGTGGACCTCCTGTCCCTATTGAATTAGAAAATTCCATCATTTTTATAAGTGTACATAGCCTATTTAATCAATGCAGGCATAAGCTCAATTCTCAAATCATCACATACTTGGCGAAGGTGTGCCAAATGGATTACTCCACAAAGAGGAAAAGTCAACGCATGAAGCACCCACGAGCAATTTTGGTACACAATTCAAATTTCTCATTGAATTTTTATTTTTTATTTTTAAATTTCAGAGCACCCAAAAGAGAAAATAAATAAATTAGGTTTTTTTGTTATCCATTGGAAACACGAGACTGATGAGGGTTTGTTTTCTTTTGGTTTCATTTGCGCAGCTAAATTAGCACTAGGTTTTGATATTAATAGCTCCTGGGTTTAAATTTAACCTCTCCCACTCATATATTTAGATTTTCTCATATAAATGTTTATGGCCTTTAAATTAAATCATGAATTGTATTGTAATGGATGGCAGATTTGATCCCTGCATTGTCGAATGAGATTACTTTGAGCCCTCTCATGGCCTGCATGCCCTGGTACATAGAACCCCCGTTGATAACCTTAAATAAAACATGGGCTCATACCCTCAAAAATCCCCAATATGCAACTCCCCAATACAAACCCCGTTCCATTAGAATTCAGTCATTTTATATGCCTATACACCAATTGGCAATGGAAAAAATCTCTCTCTCCACATATACCAAGAGGACCTTCTTAGAAGGCTTCCTCTTCCTCCTCACATTCTGGCGGAATCTTATAAATTCATCAGGTTTTGTGTCACGGACTAATGTGTATATGCTCTTACTCCTGCTGCTGACCAAGATATGTATAACTGCTATATAAATGAACTTGAATTAGGGGGAGGAATGAGCAATTGGCAAATTGTCCCACCCTTGCAAAATATTGGGAAATATATTGACATTTTAAGTAGCATCAGTAAGGATGGAAACTCTAGTACACATGATTATATATGAATGCGAGACGATGCACTTCATATAAGGGAGCACATGTATTTTTCTATGGAAGAAAGCTGCACTATGGCTGAAGCTAATTACTGGTCTTGCTTGGAGCTGCATAGAGGAGCAACACAGGGAGGTCAATATATGAGTATTCTTCCATCTCGACCAAAACTTTGGAAATGTCATCGATTCTGAAATTAAGATTCCATGCCTAGTCATATTTAAATAAAGTATGATAAGTGTGTAATAAGGAAGGTACATCTTATTTGCAAGCAAGTCTATTGTGATGGTAGTATCAAAGTCATTTTATATAAAAACGGCCTTCAAAATTTAGAGTTACTTCAGGGATTTGAATTGGATGATTTTCAAAATGCTTCAAAATAAAATTTGTAAACTTTTTTTTATTCTTCAATAGTGTGTTCTCTCTGAATATCTGAAGAATTTTCTCTCTTTCGTCTACTTTCTTTTGATCCTACAATGACCTTACGAAAAGTACTTGCTAGAACCTTTCCGTGAAAAGGGATGCCCTTATGGATTAGGAGATATGGCATGCAAAGTAGAACCTATCAACATTGCATATTTGCTCCATACTTGTAGGAACATATTTGCACCATTAGTTGCATATAGGATATCCTACTCCATGCAAAAGTAGGCAAACTCTTATTCGTCTTCTTGAACTTTGTTGATATAAGAAATGTTTCCCAGAAAAGTTTATGACAACATTATGATGTTTCATTTTTCATTTGTTGAGATCTATTTATTTGGAGTTTCTCTTAGATTTTATTTGCTTTTTTTTTTTTCAGAATGCACCTATTTTGTCATTATAGATATCTACTTCATTATCTCTTGACATGGGTTTTTTTTTGCTCTAGGATGTGGCATTGAAATTGTACCATTTCTTGTCATATGAATCAAATTAATGATCATCCCATTCATTACTTCATCCAGGGGCGTGTCTTACCCTAGGAAACCTAGGCAGTTGCCTAGGGCGCACAAAAGGGAGGGCGCCAAAATTTCTAAAAAAAATCCAGGTGGCACTGGCAGGTCGGCTAGGCAGTCTAAGTCAGCTCAGGTTTTTTTTAAATTTTATATAAAAAATTGATATCAAATCGTATTTAAATGTCCAGTTTGTCACTACAGACTACAGTTTCAAATTAGTGAATCATGATACGGTGATCGCTCAAGCCTCAGCTGACAGCGCTGTTAAATGTTTACAAATTACAGTCACAAATCCAAAGGACCAAATGACTTCAGTGAATCAGTGATCTATCATATTCATCTATGCGGCTATGCCATTTGCCAATTCCAAAGGACCAAATGACTTCAACTTGTATTATAAATTTATATGCCGCCAAGTTCTTAGTTGTAGACTGAATCTTTATCTCCCGGATTCTCCCCAATCATCTTATGACTTATCATTGAAATCTTCAAATTTCAATACTTATAAGCCTCATTGAAGGAGCCTCGACCCTCACAGTTCATTGCAGTCTGCTCAGCCTACTACCCGCCTGACTTTGGATTGGAGTCTTGGACTCTGAATTATACAGGCACATCTTTCTCTCTGAATTATTCTTACATATATTCATTATGTAATGATGAAGAGATTCTGCTTTGTGTATATTCTTTGAGTACATTTACAAATAAAATATCTGCATGATCCTCATCGTTAGTATCGGATCAGATCTGATCCTCTCCCTTATAATATATCAATTGAATGTTGATATGTTGGCGAGTTATAAATCTTCCTGTGGCTGTACTTGAATAATGATTGTCATTTTTTATTGTTCTTATTTACAGAGTTCGATACATTATTCCTTGCATTCAACTATGGTCAGTTTTTTGAAGTTTAATATTATATTTAAAATAACATATTAATTTTGTTTGAAAAGTATGGGTGATCTTCAAATTTGAAGCTTCGTAGAAAATCAGTTGTACAAAACTCTTGTATAATTGATTTTGAGTTTGCAATATCCGTGACATGATATATGAGTTTGGAGAAGATTGAACATCACGATTCTCATTCGTGCTCACAGATAGTAGACTATAGTCACATGACACCGATCTATCCATCTTTTATTTTTGCAAATTACAATCCATGATTTTGCAGAAACATTACTTTAACCGTTGAGTTTATAAATTTGAGTTTCAAATTTCAACCTCGACAGAAATTTGAGCTTTCAAGCCATGTAAATGTTGTAACTTGTTGCCTTCTAAAGTTGTATGCCTCCCAATTTCACCACCCTCAAACGATTCCTTTTACCATTTAATTCACAGTATCTGTTTTAGACTGTAACCATGTGTGAAGCCTGAAGGGATTCGGGAATTAAACTATATCAGGTATTAGCGTATTAAAATTTCAGACTTTAGTTGGTCCGGACGGCCTGGCCGCCACTCGCCGGTGGGAGGAAGATTTCAAAATTCAATAGGTGCTTGCATCAGATCTTTCGACAAAATCCAAAGCCTAAAGTTCCTTTTAAATCAAGTTCAACACCGGATCTGGTAGATGATAGATCATCATTCATCTTGGGGGAAGAACATAAAGCTAAGGAAGAACATATAGGTGGGTCATTGGTCCCGGGTGGGAGGGGGGTGCACGCTCCGAGTACTGCCTAGGGTGTTCAGAAACCTTAATTCGGCCTTGACTTCATCGATACCTTTCCATACCTTCCCTGTCTCGCATCCTACACTACCTCCCAATAAATCCTATCGGTGTTCTTTTATTCAATTTTTGTATGATGTTATGCACTACTCTTCATCCAAATTCAAATTTGAATCTTTCAAAAGATCCCTTTTAATGTTTCCATCATACATTGCACGTACAATTGCTAGTATATATGTAATGGAAAAACTACCGGGAAAGTAAAAGCAAACAAAAATATACAAATGATGAAAATTGGATGTAGGAAGTAGTGGTTTATTTTCGTGCCACATTCAGCGCGGGTCCAAAATAAGTTCAAAATATACCAAAGGAAACTGAAAATTTAATATTGTATTAATAATAATAGTGATTTTTCTTATATAATATTATGGTGAGGTCGAACAAAATACGGCCGTGTCATGGTTACAAAGTTTTATACTTGAAAATGGCACTAGGCCACTTACGTGAGTTAACTAAAATATTTTTTTTAACAACGATCAAAATCGTGGTGGGAACATTTAATTAAATTAAATTAAATTGTGTAATTTTGAAGTTTTCAAAAACAAATTGGTCACGATTCCAATAAAGCGTGAAGGTCCCCCAACAGTTACTAGAGTAGGGAATGGATCCAATTTTGTCCCCGAAATGGACCCGTAGCCTATTAAAATTTAAGTTGTCTTAAGCAAGAAAAATACAAAACTCAACAATTAAATAAATAATTTGAAAAAATATAAAATCTTATATATGCCCCAATCAAGAATAAAGGAAATCCGTTCGATCAAAGGGCCATCCACTGTACGATCTTAGGGCATCTAAGAATGTCCTAATTTACATATGGGTGATTACAAAGTATTTTTTTATATTCATTCTTTTTTTGGTTGAATATTTGTTTATAGGTGTGAGGAAGAAGGAGAGAGATTTCATGGAGCTCAAATAAAAAAACAAGTGCCTTCATTTTATTGAATCATTTCTAATGGGAATCCTTCAGGTTTTGATTTGCAATTTATTTTGTGAATTAGATATCCATTACTTATTTTGATTGATAATGAGAATAATCTCCAGGTTTATTTCTTTTGTAACTCTTCTTATGAGAAGAGTTATATATTTTTTTTGTTTGGGTAATCAAGTGTGTGTGTGTGTGTGTGTGTGTGTGTGTGTGTGTGTGTGTGTGTGTGTGTGTGCCCTTGTACGTAGAACCCCTATTGACAACCTTAAATAAAACATGGGCTTGTACCCTTAGAAATCCCCAATATGCAACTCCCCACTACAAACCCTGTGCCCTTAAAATTCAATCATTTTATATGCCTATACACATGTTGCTAATGGCCACAATATTTATCTCCACATATACCAAGAGTATATTCTTAGAAGGATTCCTATTCCTCCTCACATTCCGGTGGAATCTTACCAAATTCACAAGGTTTTGTGTCACAGAACAATGTGTATATGTTCTTACTCCTGTTGCTAACCAAGATATCTATAACTACTATATAAATAAACTTGAAATAGAGGGAGGGATGATCAATTGGAAAACTATCCCACCCTTGCCAAATTTTGGGAAATATATTTACATTTTAAGTAGCATTAGTAAGGATGGAAACTCTACACTTGATTATATATGGATGTGTGACAATTCAATTGATATAAGGGAGCACAGGTGTTTTTTTATGGAAGAGAGATGTACTATGGCTGAAGCTAATGACTGGTCTGCTTGGGAGTTGTATAGAGGAGCAACACAAGGAGATCGATATATGAGTATTCCTCCACCTCGACCCATAGAATTTTTTTGAAATTTCATTGAATTTGAAATTATTGAGTGCATGCCTAGTCATATTTAAAGAAATTACGATAACCATGTAATAAGGAAGGTACATCTTACTTGCAAGTAGGTCTATTGTGATGGTAGTATCAAAGTCATTTTATACAAAAAAGAGCTTCAAAATTTAGAATTTCTAGAGGGATTTGAACTGGATGATTTTCAAAATGCTTCAAAATGAAAGTTGTACATTTTTGTTTTATTCCTCAATAGTGTGTTCTATCGGCATATCTGAATATTTTTATCTGTTTCGTTTGCTTTCGTTTGATCCTACAATGATCTTACGAAAATTACTTGCTAGAACCTTTCCGTGAATAGAGATGCCCTTTTGGATTAGGAGATATGGCATGTAAATTGAAACCTATGAAGACTGCAGATTTGTTCCATATTTATAGGAACAAATTTTTACCATTAGTTGAATACAGGATATCCTACTCCGTGAAAAAGTAAGGATACTCTCATTCACCTACCTGAACTTTGCTAATACCTGAAATGTCTCCCAGAAAGGTTTATGAAAACATTATATTGTTTCATTTTTCATTTGTTAAGATCTATTTATTTGGAATTTTTCTTAGCTTTTATTTGCTTATTTTATTTTAAAATGCACCTATTTTGTCATTATAGATCTACTCCATTATCTGTTGAGATGGGATTTTGCAGCTCTAGAATGTGGCATTGAAATTATACCCTTGCTTGTCATATGAATCACATTAATGATCATCCCATTCATAACTTCCTTGATACATTTCCATAGCTTCCATGTCCCACATCCTCCACTATCCCTCCCAATAAATCCATTGATATTCTTTTATTCAATTTTTTGTATGATGTTATAGATGGCTCTTTGTCAAATATTCAAATTTGAATCCTTTAAAAGATCCCCTTCAGCATTTCCATTGTACATTTAATGTACGATTGCTAGTGGTTAAAGCAAAACAATATTCTTGGAGATGGTGGATGTTATGGAAAAGAGAGTGAGTTTTAAAATGTCATTGTGGTAAGTGGTAAGGATAGAACAACCAAATCTAATATTGGAAATATATGCAAAGGCGACACTAAGGAGAAGACATAAGACATTGGATTCGGGAATCTAGAGGGAAATGCACGTTTACTGTAGGAAAAGATCAACTAATATTGAAAGGAAAGGAGGTGATATTACATCAATCTTCAAGATATGCAATTTAATCTGTCCAATGTCGTTTTTTGGTGTTGATTCATTTTAAATTATTTTTTTATTCATGAAAATTATTTTTTCTTTTATTCGTGTTTAATTTCAAAAATTCTAATTGCTTTGATGTATATGATTTTTATAATGATATTCCTATTAAATTTAAAATTTTAATTTTAGATTAGTTCATGCATTCTATCTAAATCATTTTATTGGATGATTGTGGGCTTGAATATTAAAATATTAAATGAAAATTTTATGATTAGTTTATAGTGTTTCTTAGATATATTTATATATAGTTATAATAGATTCATATTTCATTTGTATTTTTTATTATATGAAAAATAGATTTTTGCATCTATATAAAAAATTAGAAAGTAAAAATTAATAAATAAACATTATGTACAAGGTAACGTTAGTTTAAAAACCATCACAAAAAAAATCTTGATAGTTAGGGGTGACCATCAAATTTAACCTCTGCTCAAAAAATATGAATTATTATGTAATCAAGAAGGATTTTTTGTTATGGAACTTGGCTTTAGTATAAGTTTTCTCATTTCTATTTTGTCAAGTCGTAAATATTTAAGTTTCTTCAAATAATTACTACTATTTTTTATATATATATATATAGTCTTACAAATTAATTTATATGGTATATATATTTTTATGCCGAAAGGCATCTTAAATTGAGCATGAGCCTCCCGGATCTTACAAGCTCCAAGATTGCATGTTATCAGACATATTGAAATGCAAGGAAGTTGATGTTGATATACGCATGTGTGAGGACCATCCACGTGGCCATAGTACATCTGCGGTGCGTTAAATTTGAAAAGTGATGCAAAAAATTTTAATTCATACTCAATTTCCTAGATGTAATCCCTAGCATTAGCATGTGTGAATACTTCTTGGGCGAAATGTCATAGTTTTATGATTTGATGGAAGTTGATGGCGAGTAGAAGGTTTGTACACCAAACGCAGAGAGCTCTGTTTTGGATTGAGTGGAGCAGGGATGGGTGGGATTTTTTTATCTGTGTGGGACATGTGTGTTTTGGATGGGTTGGAGGCCAACAGAGATACATGAAGGTATTTCACCCATTGCAATGTCTTCAGAGATAGGAAATAAATATGGGTTTCACGCGCGTACATAGGGCAGTGTTAGATTATCAAAATCAACATGATCCTAATAAATGGAAGTATCTTAAAAAACATCAACATAATTAAGTGTCCAATAGTTTGCCCTCCATATGTAATAATAAACTTATTAAACTTAGTCAATAGAACATATGAAAGGTGTAAAAGATGGTGGACACTACGTCATCCCCCTCCTCCAGAATTAGACTTCCTCCTAGAAGTCATTGGAAAAGATAGGGATATCTAGCCCTCAATGGTGTCACATCATCCCAAGTGGTTGTTATCTAGTTATCTCAATCCCATTAGACTCTAACATAGTCCATCTCTCACCCCTGAAGGGTAAATCTCTAGTGTGTCAGTATACGCACGCTCTACATTTTCCACTTTCCTTCGTCCTCCACCTGCAAGGATGACTAATCAAATAAATGAGAACTATCATGTACATATTTCAGTAAGACTAAAATATGAAACACATCATGGGCATAGGCTACGCACAATGGAAATGATAGGTGATAAACAACGGGACTAACGACCTCCAAAATCTTGAATCGACCGACTAAGATAGGGAATACCTTAAATATATTTCCAGAATGGATTTGTCTCTTGTGCGGACATACTCTCAAGAATACATTATCGCCTATAAAAAATTTACGCTCAACCTTCTTAATTTCTACATACCCCTTCTGGCAAGCTCGTGCCTACTAAAGATGTTGTCTAATAAGAATGACATGTTGCTTAATATCCTGAAGAAAATTTGGCCCAAGAACAATGCTAAAATCCAATCTATCACAAATCAGTGGTTTCCTACATGGTTTTCCATACAAATGCTTGTAAGGTTTTATACCAATGGAGCTATGATGACTGTTGTGGTATGAAAAAAATCGACTATATATATATATATATATATATATATTCTTCCCATTTATTTTTCTTATCCATAACATACATCCTTAGCATGCCCTGAAGTACATGGTTCACCCTCTGAGTCTTTCCATATGTCTCAAGGTGATAAGATAAACATAAAGTAATATGAGTACCAAGGGTAGTCTGGAAAGAAGTCCAACAATCAAAAGTATAAACATTATCCCAATCATTAATGATATTTTTCATAATCCCGTGTAACCTCACAATATCATTAAGAAAAAATCTAGCAATAGTGGCTACATTGTAAGTGATCTTGGTGAGAAATGGCCAACTTTTCCTCCATTACCATGATGGCATTATGTTCATATGAAAAATTTGGAAGACCAATAATGAAATCCATATATATGATGTCCCATTTCTACTCAAGAATATCATGGGGGTAAAGAAGTGTTGTTGGATGAGATTTTTTTGCCTTAACCCTCTGGCACTCAAGACATCAATCTATGAAATCTGCATTATCCCATCATATGTTAGAAAAATAAGGGATAATATATGCAGAATACTCCCTCACAAAATCGCAGCAGTAGAAACTAATATGCAAAAAATATTACAGATCTCAATTAAAAGTGCAGAATAAAATAACACAACACAAAGAGACAATATTTAACGTGGTTCACCCAATTTGGGCTACATCCACCAAGAATCACTTGCTCATATTTTATTACAAGCCATCACTCTGTCAATACAATACCCAGATCTATTTGGAGCTATGCTCGAAAAACTCTACAGAATTCACACCCAAATTCAAAACACATCTGCAATGTTACATTACACCTACCATATGCATAAAACAATATAAGTAGGTAATTTTTTAAGCAGTTTTACAAAACTGTGGGTATTAAAACCATGGGCAAAAACCATCCCATAAACCTATGGGTCAAAAATCTTGCCCATATGAGAAAATCATGTTTCCCGGTATATCAAGCACATTTTAAGGCCAAAAAGATTTTTCTCAAGGGTTGTGCCCTCGAACCACCGTTAGACAACTATGGAGAGTGTACAATACTCTTAGTGTATAGTATTCAACACTTTCACACATGAAAACACACTCCACAACCTAACAATTTCCCACTTGGAGACTAGTTTTCCTCTGAGCGAGCTTCTCAACCCTTCACTAGTTTCTGTGAAGACCAACCAAAGCTGAACACAGCTTCAGTTTTCCCCTTGTGACCACCTTGGTCATCATGTCTGCAGGATTCTAATTGGTATGAATCTTCTCCGGCTTCAACTTCTTTTCTTCCAAAGTTGTCCTGATGAAATGTTACCATAATTGTATACGCTTCGTCCTAGAGTGGAAAGAAGAGTTCTTAGCTAGGTGTATAACACTCTGAGTATAACTATGCAGCTTTCCTTACTCTTGTTTATGCCCCAACTACTCAAGAAATTGTTGTAACCAAATCATTTCTTTTCTTTCCTCTGTGGTAGGAACAAACTCAGCTTCTATGGTTGACAAAGCCACCAGCTTCTGTAGTCATGAAATCCAACTCACTATTGTCCCACCTACAATGTATACATAACTGTTGTGCTCCTCCTATTTTCTACATCTCCAACCATATCTGAATCTACATAACCACACAAATTGCTTTCTGATCCACTATAGCACAAAAATGTCCCCATGGTTTCTCTCAAATACCAAAGGATCCACTTTACTGCCTTCCAGTGATCTCTATCTGGATCATTCATAAATCTACTCTCCACTCCCATTGCATGGGCAATATCAGGCCTAGTGCACACCATGGCATACATCAAACTACTAACCGTTGATGAGTAAGGTACCTTGGACATCCGTATTCTCTCATGCTCTATCTTAGGACACTTCTCCTTTGATAACTTGAAATGGCCTGCCAGAGGAGTCCCAACCAGTTTAGCATCCTCCATATTAAACCTCTCCGAGACCTTCTTAATGTACTCTTCCTGAGATAAAGTTAGCTTCCATTCCTTCCTATCTCGATATATCCTCATACCAAGGATTTGTTTTTCTTGCCCCAAATCCTTCATGGCAAAGGATTCACTTAGTTGCTTCTTGAGTACTTTTATTTCCTACATGTTTTTACCTGCAACCAACATGTCATCCACATACATACAAAGGATAATATAGCTACCATCCTCAAATTTCTTTGTATACATGCAATGGTCAGAATGGCATCTAATATAACCTTGCTCCATCATGAAGCTATCAAGTTTCTTATAGCATTGACGTGGAGGTTGTTTCAATCCATACAAGATCTTCTTCAGTTTTTACACCATCTCCTCTTTACCTTTGACCTCATAGCCCTCTGGTTGCTGCATATATAGTTCCTCCTCCAAATCACCATGGAGAAATACAGTTTTTACATCAATTTGTTCTAAGTGCAAGTCTTTTACTGCAACTATTCTTAGAACAGTTCTACTAGAAGTCATTTTTACTACAGGAGAAAAAATCTCATCAAAATCTATACCTTTTTTATGTGCAAACCCCTTGACCACCAACTGGGCCTTGTATCTTTTCTTACCTCCTTCTTCCTCTTTGACTTTGAACACCCACTTATTTTGTAATTCTCTTTTTCCTTCAGGTAGCTTCACCAAATCCCATGTCTCCTTCTCCATGAGATCCTTAAGCTCCTCATCCATGGCTTGCTCCCACTTCTTCTTGGCAACTACATGCATTTCTTCATCAAAGCTCTCTGGCTCTCCATATCAGTGAGTAATAAATAATAAAGAGAAGGAGAATAAGGTTCAGGTTCTCTTCTTACCTTTGAAGACCTCCTCAATATAGGATTCTGGGGCTCTTGTTGAGGAGTTTCTTGAACTGATTCATGTGTCACTTTCTCATCTAGAAAATCCTCTACTGTTGCATATTATTTCTTTGATTCTTCCCTATATTCTTGCAACTGTTTCTTATATATGACTTTCTCATTAAAGACCACATCCCTAGATCGAATGGTTTTATTTTCCTTAATACTCCAACATTTATATCCAAAGTCATCACCACCATAACCAATGAAAGTACATTTTTTTAATTTAGCCTCTAGCTTGGTCCTATCATCCTTGTCTATATGGACAAACACCTCACAACCAAAGAATCTAAGAAATGAATAATCAACTTTCTTACCATACCAAGCCCTCCTCATGTAAGCCTCCATCCAAGGCACTTGAGGGTCCTCTATTTATCAAGTACACAGCTGTGCTCACCGCTTCTGCCCAAAAAGAAAGAGGCAGTCCTGTATGTAACCTTATGCTCCTAGCACGTTCCATTATTGTTCTATTCATCCTTTCTGACACCTCATTCTGTTGTGGAGTTCCTAGAACCATATTTTTCCTGTTGATTCCATTCATAGAACAATAATCATCAAATTCATTACTGCAATACTCCCCTCCATTATCTGACCTGAGATATTTTAGCTTAAAACCTATTTCATTCTCTAGCAAGGCTTTCCATTTAATAGAAGTGTCAAATATATCATATTTGTTTCTCATATAATAAACCAAAACTTTTCTTGTTACATCATCAATAAAAGTGACATAATAACTTGAACCCCCAAGAGATGATACCTTAGCTAGCCCCCACACATCAGAATGC
The DNA here is from genome assembly GCA_019776745.2 of Taxus chinensis. Taxonomy (NCBI): domain Eukaryota; kingdom Viridiplantae; phylum Streptophyta; class Pinopsida; order Cupressales; family Taxaceae; genus Taxus; species Taxus chinensis. The sequence goes on from CM034146.1 coordinate 626,789,868, forward strand.
ACCAGCACTAACTTACTCTCTTTCTTTGTAGGTCGAACCTTGAGAAACCTTACTCACTTCTGTTTCCCATATATGTAGTCCTCACGGAACTCGAAACTTGTTTCTGTATATCCAGGTAAATCCTTCTTTATGATCTCCATTCCCTTATGGCTCATATGACCAAGCCTATAGTGCCACAATGTTGTATCCACTTCTGAAGCAAAAATATTACAAACATTAGTGCTATAAGTGGTTAAATACAAGGTTCTAACCTTCTTACCTCTTGCTACCCACAAGAGCACCCTTGGTAACCTTCCAAGATTTCGTTGTAAATATCACAATACAACCATCACTTCTAAAACTACCCCGCTGATATAAAATTTCATCTTAGTGTAGGCACATGTCTAACAGCTTTTAATATCCATATATTCTCATTTTGCATCTTAACCTGAACATAACATTTTCCAACTATGTTGCAAGGCTCATCATCACCAAGAAAAACATGCCCAAAATCTCCTTGAACATAATCAACAAAATAATGCCTATGTGGAGTAGCATGGAAAGTAGCCCCCGAATCTAAAATGAAAGATTCAGTAATATTGTGCAAAGAAAGAATCAAAGCATCTTGACATATATTACCCGTTGCCACATTTGCCTCCTTTTTTCTTCATGTTGTTTCTTCTTGTCCAGAAGCTTGCAACAGTCCATCTTTGCATGCCCAAACTTTCCACAAGTGTTAGCATATTATCTTGCTTTTGGATTTTGACCTTGCCTGATCCTTTGATTTTACATAGCTTCCTCTATTCTTCTGTCTCTCTCTAGTTTCTACTGTCAAAGCATTCCCTGAAGTAGAAGATTACCCAAAGCTTTTTCTTCACATTTCCTCACTTAGAATCACCACTACAACATCCTCAAACTTCAACTTTGAGTTAAATAGAACCAAGTTGCTTACCTGCCATTACCAGGCAATTCCAACTCTCAGGTAAAGAGCACAGAACAAATAAATCCCTAACTTCTTCATCAAATTCTATTGTAACCGAAGCTATCATATTTACAATCATATTAAAATCATTTAAATTATCTTCTACTGAACCATTCTTAGACATCCTCATATTAAACAACTTTTTCATTAAAAATATCTTATTAAAGGCAAAGGGTTTTTCATACAACTTCCCTAATGCATCAATCTGTTCTTTTTTGGTCTTTTCCTTTGAAACATTAAATAATACCGAAGATGCAAGAGACAAATTAAAGAGGAATGACTGTCCCCGGGTGGTTTTTTTAAATGAAAAATTATCTTTTCACTATGAAATTTTAGATATATATTAAAGATTATAATTTTGATGTGCTGGCAAATTTTCATATTTTTTTTACTTTATATTTTTTTTAATTAATTTTTTAGTAACTATATTTTTAATTAATTATTTTGTAACTATATTTTAAAATAAATGGTGTCCATATTTCTATGCCAATAACTTTTAATATTTATATCGAAATTAAATTTTTTTTCACAGGTAAGAAGAAGAATTCAACAAATACTAAGTATATTTTTTTCAATTTTTTTAATATATTCTACTATTTTTCAAATTTGGTTGATTGTGTACTATTGATTGTCCTAAAATACCATATGTTAGTAAACATTAAAATATAAATAACAAAACAGATTTAAAAAAATGAAAATTACATTTTTAAAAAGCCAATAAAAATATAAATTGTGTCAAAATTTTGGAATTTAACTAGTTTGTTTACCCTAATTACGTGGCACTCGAGTGGCAGATTTTGGCTCACAATTGTCCCCCAAAAGGGTTTGGAGCCAAAATGTGCCACTCAGATGCCACGTCACTACCACTCAGTGGGGTTCGTGCAAAAGGGATTTCGCGTGAATGTGGTTCACGTGAACATGCTTTCGCGCGAACCCCCTCTGCACCACCAAAGTGCCGTCAAAATGTCTCCTTCTAAATTTAATGTTTCGCAATTACGTCTCCCCTTCTAAATTTAATGTTTTACAAGTTACTTATTTAATATTGTTCACTTTTTATGTTTTAAATTTAGTTTATTACATATTTTTTGTGTTTTAAACTAAGTTTGTTTTTTTAATTGTTTTTAACCAAAAATATGTAATATTAAATTAGAAAAGTTGTTTTTACATATTAAATATAAATTCTATTAAAATTATAAAAGTTGTTTTAAAGTTATAGAAAACTAAAATTAAAAATAACCTAATTTCTACTGAGATTTGTATATAAATAGAGTTGCATGCACATATAGTTTTGTATCGAGTTTAGTCTTAAACATTCAGATCTATCACGATTTATGTGTGCAGGTGAAAATTATTGAAGTGGATGAATCATGGGAAATGCAAAGAATGAGAAACGAAAATATACCGAGGAAGAGAATGCAGAGAAGAATGCTAGAAGATCTATTCGTAGGAGGGCACAAAGAGAGAGAGAGAGAGAGAGAGAGAGAGAGAGAGAGAGAGAGAAGACACAACAAGTGAAAGACAAACGTTGCAAAAATTGGTACATATGTATAGAAGCCCTTGATAGATCCTATTTTTTTTTTTAGTTCTAAGGTTTAAATATGATAATTTATGTTTTTTTAGATTGGGTAAAGCTAAGGGTTCTGATAGGATCCCATGTGTATGCTTATGGACACAGATCATGATGCGCAACATTATGCTGAAGTGATAACAAAATTTATGCAATTACTTCCCAAGAAAAATGTGAAACACTTGGTGAAGATGGATTTACAAAAATTAAAAGAATTTTCCCAACAAGAACCACTATCACAAAAGAAAGCAACAAAAAGTGTAGAGATAGTATATGGTGAATTTGTTAATTTGACTACAGTTGCTAGAGCACATTTGTTGGTTACATTCTTGAATCATGTTGATATGAGGGAAACATTAGAATTGTTGGGTGTTGATTTTGGATGGAAAAATTCAAAACATGTAGAAGAAGAATTTTTTGGGAATGTTTTTAAATGAATAAGTTCTTTGGGTACATAAACTAGGTCTGCTGATAAGAGTATTTCTCATACAGTAATATTAACTTTAGTTGTAAGTGAAGATACAAAAAAGAATCATCATGTTACCGCCTTTGCCAAGGCATTGGGTTTATCTAGAAAGACGGTTAGCAGGTATGTAAAGAGGAGGAAGACATTGGATGACTCTACTATGGAAGGAAATTGGGCACTAATGTGTAGAAATCCACGTTATGATAAAATAGAGGATAATATTGTGAAAATAGTTTCTGATTTTTGGACTGAGAGGACTCGTCCTTCTCCAAATGTGAGGGATATTTTAAAACATAGGATAACTCGCAATAACTATGATGAACATATAAAACATTTTCTTGAAATAACTCAACATGAGATGTACATAAAGTTTATAGAAGAAAATTCAGATGTTAAGATTGGACAATGAATGTTTGAAAATTTAAAGCCTTGGTATGTGCGAGCTGATAAAGTTCTTGACACATGTTGTGGTCGCTATCACGTTGAGTTTGATTATCACTATCAGGTACAATTTTTTTTATAGATTCAATGTATATATATTTTGAGGTGTGCTTTCATTTATATCTATATATTTGTTTAAATATCATTTTTTTAGATATGATTTAAAATTAATGTATTTCAAAATCTATGTTTTTTTCAGGTGTATAGAAAGTTATGAGAAGAAATTGCCCCACCTACATGTGTTAGTGAATTAATAACTTCAATTCTTTGCAATGTATCCGATGATCATGTCGATGATCGTATGACTTGCATCAAAGGTGTCTGTGACAAGTGTGGGGAATTGAAATTATTGCCAAAAACAAATGAAGATTTGGACACAGTTAACTTGGTTGCTTGCAAGAGGTGATATATATAAAATTATGTTTTTAAATTTGGATGTTAGATTTTATTTTTATTTTTATTTTACTGCAAATGAATACATGAAAATTTTTCCATGTTATGAATTTATTTTGTAGGTTCAAATACATAAAATATTCAACAAGGCTTGGAAAAGATGTAACTAGGTTAGATTTGGTATAAGAGGAAATCCCCATTGCTACATTCATGCAAAGTTTCCAAAGTTTAATTAGTCTGTACATCAAACATTCTCACTATTCAAATTGGCAGGCTACACAATTCAAGACTAATAGGGACACATTCCCTATTGGTTCCATATTGTCCATGGTTGATTTTGCTAAGAATTACTCATTTTCTCATCAAAAAGAAATTCAAACACAGTATTATCATACTGACCAGGTTACTATCATGGTTCAAGTATTTTATAGGCATGCACAATTGGATTGGCTGAGGTTGAAAGTACATATGTGAAGCGAATGATCAAGAAGGAGTATCACTTCTATATAAGTGATGACAAGGAACATGACACCCCACTTTGTGCAACATTGTTTTAGTTTGTTCTTTCAATATCTTCATTAGCGAGGAATAAAAATAGATCAACATTTTGTTTGGTCAGATGATTGTGCATCACAATTCAAATCCTCTTGCCCTTTCTTTGCACTCAGCTGTTATTATCGTCATCAAAAAATTCCTCATTTATGGAGTTTTTTTGAGAGTGGTCATGGGAAGGGAGAACACGATGGTGCGGGTGCATGCATCAAATGTGCTCTAAAGAAACAAAGCTTTGATTATGAGGGAGATCGATTGATTGATGCCCACACCATTGTTGAATGGTGTAAGAAACATTTTACAGTTTAGGTTTCAACCTCACAGGCTTCAACATCTCACACTTCAACCCATAGGCTTAAACCCCACATAGAGTGTTTTGGGAGATAACAGGTACATGCACATTTAAAACATAGATATGTAGATCTTGATGTGATTTATTAAGTGAACTACAAGCTACTAGCTTTAAATTTTTTTATTCTGATTTTTGTTGTTTGTTTTAAACTTTATTGATCTTTTGAGCATGATTAAATGAAGGTATTGATTGAAGGAAACAATATGGATGTGAAAGGATTCTCAATTCTAGGTCTTTGCACTCTTTGATGACTATGGATAGTAATAACTAGACAATCTGTATAAGAGATTATTCTTGTTTTTGTTATGAATGCATGAACAAATCATATTCAGAGTGCAATAGTCAAAAAAATGGGTATGTAGGTGAGTGGAAGCAAGTTCCTTTAGTTTTGGATGACACATATGGATCAGATCATGATGATAGTTTTGAAGATGTGCCATTAATTTCAACTGATTATGACCACATATCTGGACTGGTTAAACATATGTTTTATTTGAAAGGATCAAGTATAATTTGATAATTATATATATATATGTATATAATTTATACTATTCATCCGATCATTGAATGTTTCTTTGCATTTTGTTGTAGGAGATGTATTTTCAGTCATTGCTAAAGTAGCCAATATTGAGAAAGTGGAGTATTACTTGTTTCGTTGCACAGAAGAGAGAACAAAGCTAACATGTGAAATAACAAGTGAAGTGACAAATTTTTTTACTGGATTGGTTGTATTGCAAGGAACATACTTACAACAAGTGAAAGCCCTCCAAAGTGGGATTCACTTTGTTGATTACAAACTAGAAAAAAAGGTGTATCATTACACCCATCACATAATTGCTACAGGGTTACAATTGCAACAAGTGAAGACTACAAATAGTAAACGCAAAAAATGGAGACTATATGTAGAAGACCATGAAAAACTGTTACAAGTCATTGAACAATGAGCAAAGGCACTTGGTATTGTATAGAAGGACATGGAATAAATTACTAAAACTTGTTGGTAATAAACTATTAAGCTAGATAGCATTGTATTTTCTACTTGAAGGGACTATGGAGACCACTATACAATAAAGTTCTTTAATACTTGTGATTATTAATTATTGTGAGATGGTTTATGGTTTACTTTAAGTATTGTGATATGGTTGTTACATGGAAGTATGTATGGTTTAAACATGATTTATGATGTGGATGTATTTTGCATTATTATTTTTAATGTGGAAATGTTAGTTGGGAATTCAGATGTACATAGTTTTTGATATATGTTATTTGTTTAGTTGTGAACCAAAAGGTTGTATATGGAGTACCCTTATCACTGTACAATTTTATCATATTTCAATATGCTTGGAATTGTGTTGATTCATTAAGGATTCATTATGTCATAGAGAATGAGATAGGAGGGAAATAGATTGTAGAATATGTAATGGAACATAGATTGTGAGTAACTAGAAATGTGGGAGACATGGTTAAATGATACAAGAAATGTGAAACATGATAGTATTAGTCTTTCTGGGTATAGTTGATTAAGAAAGCGGAAATAAAATCTCTTAACTCCCTTATTTTCTCTCAAATGCCTTACAATATTTATAGTTAGAAAAATTTAGCTATAAAAGATTGACTATAAAGAATAATGGTTAGAATTTATTTCATCTACCAAGCCAAGTGATTTTTGAAATTCCTCTATATGGACATGGTGCTAATAGTTAGACCAAGATATTCATACCATGTGATGTGGAACTAGGAAGATGTCACTTTGAAAGATGCATAGAAACCGAGAGTCTCCACATGGATTTTGAATCGCATGTCTAGAAAATGTGTGGCATGTTTCAAGGTGTTTTGGAAGCAAACAAGACTGTTATGATTATGTGTGCTTAGCATGAGATATTTTGGAGGAGTTAAGTGCTTCACATTTTTACAATGGTGCATCTTGGCACTAAAGAATAACAATAGTGAACAATGATTTTTTTTCATAAGGGTGCAATATGCCAATGATGGTGTGAGGCTTTAAAGGCTATGGGTAGAACAAATTGTTTTTTCTAGTTTTATGATAAAACAAAAGAAGGTCCATAACATTTTCAAGTGTAAGTCTTGCATGAGATTGCAAGAAGGTGTAATTTGACCAAGAGAAATGCTTGTATGGACTAAGGATGTGTGAGTGTTGTAAAGAAAGTGGATGAATGTATAGTATAGGTTATAGATGTAATGAGTAGAGATTAATGGTGTTTTCAAAATATGTGAGAACTATTGATTAGCGTGCACAAGATTGCAAAAAGTGTGAAGATTATTTGAGAATGATTTCAAATTTAACCCATCTTATTTCATAAGAATGTATATTATTAGCAATGCCTACTATGTTGGTTGAAGTTCATAAATATATATCATCTGAGGTATAAAATTTGAGGCACGACACCGTTTATGTGTAAGAAGAGTTGCAAAAAGACATAGAGTTAGCTACCTTAGAAAGAGAGGAGGAGAAATAGAGAATGTAATTAATATGGAAGGTTTTGATACAAGGATCAATTATGAAGAAAATTTAAATTGAGCTCCCTAAGGAGAAAATGGATGAATTTCTCTTTTCTAAGTTTCTAAGCAACAAAATCCTTCTAATTTCAAAGATATTATATGATTTGGAATATACTTTAATGTAAAATGCAATTCGTGATGTTGTATTATTTGTTTGCAAGACTCTAAGTGGTTCACATGACCTATATGACATTTTATTCCTACATAAACATAGATATATGTAGATTTATTCATAATTGCATGTGTTTAAAATGGGGTGTGAGATGAATTTAAAATAGAAAGGATGTGTAAAAAATGATCTATTGCCCAAAATAACCCCCAAAAATGATCTATTACAATCTATGGTCATTATGAGTCTTATTTCAAGTTGTTAATTGAATGATCTATTGAACTTAAACTTTCATCATATATGATTCAAATAGTAACATAAGCCATTATACCATGGAATGTTTAATGTAACATAAAGTATTACTAAATTAGGTCTAAGCATTGAAAATAATTCAATATAGAATTTTAACGAAGTTTACAATGTTATATCACAAAAATGAAGGGCATTTAATATCTTATCTATCATTATATACCTATTATGATATCATCAAGAGACAAAAATGAAAGATAAGGGGGTGTCTTATATTCATATCCATAATTGTAAATACACGTGTCTAAGACATATATCAAAATGTAATAATAATGTCTAGAATGAGTATGAATATATATACATGTCTACAATCTCTAAAAGTATGTCTAAAATTTCTGAAATCTATAAAATATCACTGAAGTCTCCTTCGTGCACTAGGGTGAGTGCCAGACCCCTCACTACGCTCTGCTGCACCCTACATGTTAAAAAAAAGGAATATACACGTCATAAACTATATATAACATGTACCATATATTAAAATATATAAGTAAAATTCTACAGCAAATCATTGATTAATTCAATACATCATATAACATATATGTACAATGGATTACCTTAGTATCTATCCCTGGGCGGATGTTGGGAGTATCTACACTATGTGTAGATCTTTGTCCCGTAGATCCCTGTGAAACAAAATAAATAAAATGTAAGAAGTTGATAAATAAGTTTTTTGAATCTTGATTAATTCAATACATCATATAACAGATATGTACAATTGATTACCTCAGTATTTGTCCCTGGCAGATGTTGGGAGTATCTATGCTATTTGTAGATCTCTGTCCCGTAGATCCCTATGAAACAAAATAAATAAAATGTAAGAAGTTGATAAATAAGTTTTTTGAATAAAGTTCATTAATTTCTAACATTTCAACTTAGATTAAATATTAATTCTATTAAAACACATGTATTTATACCTCTGCAGGAACGCGTCTCCAAATGTATGGGATTTTCATCCATGACCTCAACACCAACAAATATGTCGCCAACTAAGCCAAGTTGACTCAGACCCGGAACATCGAGATCCATGTTGTGCTCAGTCAAGAGCTGTGTGTATGTGACATGGGTAGATGGTGTGGGCTGTGAAGCTCCACACACTGGAGCAGAAGCCTAAACACAGAAGTACATGTTTAATTTTAATATTAATAAATTGTAAAGTAATGATCAATTAAATTTTTTTAAATTATATTAAAGGTTTAATTTTCACACACCAGAACATAAATGTGCTGAACATTAGGTGTGACGATCCCAGTAACAGGAAGTCTATCTATAGCAGTGGCACTAGTACCCTGACTAGAAGATACACTCCCACTCTGCTCTATAAAATCTAAAACCCCCGATAGTGGAATGTTGCAATGCCGAGCAATCACCTCATATACACGCAACAAGTCAGCAGCCATGATGCGTCATAGCTGACGTGCTTGAGCGGGATCTGTAACTAGCTCAAAGTCATCTGGGGAAATCAAATATGCACGAGCGTATACCTCGTTGTGTGCATCACTGGTGCTACTACCACCTCCACTTCTAGTATCGCGTCTCTGAAGGTACTGACCCACACGGTCAGAAGAGATCAATTGGGTCTCGCGAGCAATGCCAGCAAGACCCTCGATAGCAGCCTCATGTGCAGTCATAACGACAGGTGTTGCGACATCCTGAAAGGTTGATAAGAATGGTTGTGGCCTTGGTACAAGCTACCATGCGTCAACAACTGCAGGAGCTCCCTCCTTTGTATATGTCTTCCTGTGGCTAATACGGCCACGCCCCTGCCCCAAATAACTAGGGATGTCTAAATATTTCACCTTTAGGTTTAAGTGAACCTTAGCATGTAGCATCTTTATGAAGTATAATGGTAATTGGTCATTATTTGGAAATTGGCCTTGAGAGGGCACAAATCTAGGATAAATCAAAGGGGCACATAGGGGACATGAACATTTGTTTACATAATATTCCCTTATTTTCCGTTTGTCTGCATAAAAACTCCAACAAGACCTCTTAACGACTTCCTTATTGGAAAGTCGTGATGTAATCTCATTATAACCTACATCTCCTGAGACACTTGATTTTAGTGAATCCATAAATTTTTTTATTGATTCAGAATCAAATGGATTATATGTTTTAAAACTTGTCTCTATTCTACGAAGATCAACCGGTATTTTTTCACAATGGGCTTTATACTTCCCAACTATAGTTGGATTTTCGAGACTAGATTGCAATTTTGCAATCTCTAAATCGGTCCTCTCAAAAAAATTAGGAGTTCGAGAAGAAGCCATGACTGTAAAAAAAATGAAAGTAAAATTCTAATTAATAGTACTTTTAATTAAAAAAAATTCCTAAGATATTCTTCTATATTAATGAAAATAGAAATATGAAATTTTCAAGCTTCAATGCAACTAATATAGAAAATAAATTACAAAATCAAATAAATTACATAAATTACAAAATTTCCCATCTACATAAATTACGAAGTCCAAGTGACCTGGATATACAACAAGTAAATATCCTCTCTACCCTTGAAGGGAAGAAAGCGAGAAGGGTCATGCAAGCAGTACTTGAATAGAGGAAGCCAATCAATAGAAATTTTGACAGATTGAAGAAGCGAACATTCGTCTCAGAATACAAACAACATCGAGATCTAGTGGAGCCCAATCAGGCATTCCCATCTAAAGAACAAAGTGCCAAGTAACTTGGAAGTCTTCAATACATTTTAAGTGTTAGTTCAATACCTCTGCTTTCATCTTTGGCTTCAGATGGTTCAAAAATACTCTAGAGTGTATTGCATGTGTGCTTTCTTTAAAACAAATCAAATATGCTATGTTTTAAAAAATTTGAATAATGTCAAAATTCTCTGTAAAAACCATAGAAACAATCACCTGCATCCGTAACAATATTTGTACCTTAAATGAAAGCATTCTTATTTAGATACTTGGATGGTTAAAAATCCAGCATAGACCAGCATGTAGTCTAATTTTGGATTCTATAAAATTCTAAGCAGCCCTATAGTTTATCTACAATAACTACAATAGTGTTAACATCATTGATGTGGTGCTAGCGTTTTACATGTGACAGGCTCATATTCACAATGATAACTAAATATACCAAGTGATGCTGCAGAGTTCAGAAATGAAAAGTTTGGAATACATTTAGATGATCTTAAAGTCAAAGAAATGTTTCTAGAAGAGAATGTAAGTTTACCTGGGCACAAACCATTGTCAAAGCCTCACATTGAGTGGGATTCACCTTTCCCTGGAACACAATTTTTGTGCATATGATACAGAATTAGCACAATCAAATAGAACACCAATAAAATTTTAAACAACAAAACACATCGGTAAAAGACATGTCTAATGCAACTATATCTCCACATGTACAAGTTGACCACTTATGCATGCTAGAAATTGTATTAACAGGACAGAATATGAAATCAAGCACAAAGCCAAAAGCAAATATCTTCACACTAACAGTATTCACACTTTTACTTTAAGCAGTGACCACATCTTAATAGCATCATTCTAAGTCCAACAAATAATCAGGGAGGACATGGACGTGTAAAGTTACAAACATTTTACTTTTGGAAGCAAAACGCAAGTTACAGTAAGAGTGAGGCAGAAAATACAGACAGTAGAGCTAGCAGACCATTACAGTCGCCATTGATAACAAAGTAGATAACACTCTTATTGGTTGCAGCCATGAGCTGTAAAAACAGATGCAAGTTTTGAGCAACATCTGAAATCTGAAAATCACGAGTTATAGCCAGATTTCAAGGAGGATTCACGAATTTGAAAATTTCAGTCATGATTTGAAAATTGTGAGGATCACAAGCAGATTTACAGTTGAGTTTTCACAGCTATGGCACAGGATATAGTCGCGTTTTCTCTGCTAATGCATGGGATACAGTCGTGTTTTTACTGCTAGGGCATAGGACAGAAATCACAGGCAAAAAAGAAGCTCAGACAGTTGCTGCCACATTCATCTGATTTTGAGGTTCAACACAGGCTCCGAGACACGTGTTTATACAGTTTGTGTTTAACGAGCGTCGAGAATCGTTAGGGCACATGATTCTGCCTACTTGACAGTTGTTAGGGCACGGGATTCTGTCTGTGTTCCCTCTGTGATGTAGGTCCCGTGCTGGTGTAGGGCACGGAAATTCTATTCTGCAGATATAAATCAAATTTTGAAGTTCTGTGTTTTTACTCCATATTCCTTTATATATTTTACACTTGTGTTGATTTATGCACCAGAAGTCAAAATTTCAGAGTATAAATTGTACTTTCAATTATTGCATCAAATTGCAGGTCCAAAGTCATATACGCATATTGGAAACTGTACATTTTTTCTATTGCATTGATTTCCAAGTCAGAAAATCAAGTATTGTGTAAAAAATGGCCACTATTCAGACTCTTGTTCTGCCGGAGTAATGCCAAGCAATTTTCCTGGAGCATAAAATGATGTGCTTTAAGAATAACCCGCCTTCTAGTTGGATTCAGTTTAATGTATTCTGACTTGATCTCGGGTCTTGACATAGTGCAGTGCAAAAGTTCAAATTACTGGTTGAACAGGCAGTTGATTGAATTTGTATTCATTATCATTGAAAAGTGACTCTTATAAATGCTTTTGAAGTGATTTGATTGGTGGGTTATGTTTCTATTTTTCTCACACTTAGACCACAAGAGACTGAATTTTAGCTTCTGTTGAAACGACCATTGGCTCACACTCACTTGAATACCGAGCTTAACCCAACATTTCTGAAAAGAATGGTTTTACCACAATGCTCACGGTTATTCCTTATTATATAACACTTGTAGTAAGAATGTTTTGGCTTTGCCATAATAAGCACAATTGTACCTTCCAAACGATGAGAAAATGCCATTACCAATAAAGACCTAATGCTGCCATGATGATGACCCAGGTTCATGCCCATAACATGTCGATAGACACCCTTAAGACCGATTCTTGGCCAAAGAGCCCTTCAGTATTTTGGCAGTGCACCCTACAATCTCGTCTCCAATCAACAATTATGCCACTATTGGGATCTTAGTATGGCCTAGGTAGCTGTGAGCTACACAATATACTCATTTTTCCAGAAACTAAAATGATCCTTTATGTTACAATTTGCAGCACATAAAAGAAGCCCTTCAAAAAAATACATTGAACAACTGGGGCAACCAAGAGGACCTTGGAAAAATGTACAGGTAACAACCATATGAATTCTTCCATAGTCGTGGATCAAAGCTAATAGAAATAAAGCTAGATAAAAGTAGCTTGAAACTACAGTATAATCGTCCATTGTAAAAAACAAGTTTCTCTGAACCTGGTAAAAGAATACTTTTATTGTCTGATTGGACGTACATAATGGAAGGGTATAAATATTGCCTATTGCCCTCAGAGTTTCTCAAAGAGACCATTTACAAGTAACAAGGATGTAGCATACAAAACGGCCAACTAGGTATTTTCAGAGTTGACCTTCACATTCAATTCATTTCTAGGAGAAAAAATGCTGAGCAATATGAATCGTTTCATTCTGCACCGTAATAAACCTTCATCTCCTGATTCAGGGAAATTTTATGAAGCGTTGAATAGAGTGACTCCAATCCATCGTACACGGTAGTGAAATTTGTTTCCTGCAGCTGCCATGGATCTGAGTTCAGAATAAGGATAAGCCTACAGCTGCATTCTGCTAGAGCATTGAGATTCCCAAATTTGAGGATGCATTCGATACTAAACAGATAACGACATAGTTGGACAACCTACTTGCTGGAAGCGCTCAAAAAAGGCTTGTACTATACTGCGACATGCCTGCTGCCTGGTTAAATACTATCAACTGGATGAGATCTCACCGTGGTTTCGACAACTCATCACTGGCGGCACATGTTTTTAAGCTTGAAACTGAGCAAATCCCTTTGCTACGAGTTCCACCTTCCATACATCAGATGGTTCGCTCACCTAAAATCCTCTGCAACACTTCTCCAGCGATGGGTCATTTCGCTCCATTCGACAGTTATCTCCTCTGCAACACTTCTCCAGTGATGGGTCGTTTCGCTTATGAACAAGGGAGTCATAATCAACAACCAAGGTATGGGTATCTCATGGTTTTCCCTTCATATAAATATTAGTATTCTTATGAGTATGTGTTAGATATCAATGGAGCTCAAGGTGTTTGGAGCATAGAAATGGTGTTATTGATCTTCGTAAAGGAGATCCTTAGTACAAGGGAAGTGTGAGTCAATTCAAACAAGCCTTGGAATCTCTTTCAAGAGGACATGTATCTAGGAGGTATGTGTTCATATAAGAAATATATACTGAAAATTTCTATAACCCCTGCACCAGATTTGTTCAAAATTACAGGTTTTGAAAACAAGTCTAAGGGTCTCAAAAGTTAGCTCTTTGCAAACTCTAGTTAGTGTTCCTAACCCTCCACCTCTGCTCTTTATATATTATTGTAGTTATTTTATCTTAATCGTATCTGTGTCTATATGCAATCGTGGGGTGATTGACATATCTTCAGTAAACCTAGGTCCATTCCATAATTTTAGCACCCCTGCTAATACAATTGTTTCTTATGATGCACAAAGGACCAAACCAACTAATTTCAAGCTATGTGCAAATTCAATCACAAGTGCTACTAATCACATATCCAGAAACAAAGCACATTTCTGATCCAAAAGTAAGTCATATCTTCTTCAAAATCTATATGAATTCCTTGGTGCTTTTATATTTCATAGGGATGCACATGCACTCAAGGATGGTAGCATTCACTGATCGTGGGGCCGTTCCATAATTATCACTCTTCTGGTTCTATTATTTCTTTAAAGAGCACAAGAGATCAAACCAACAAACTTCAAGCTACGTGCAAATTCATTCACTAAGTGGTATAACCATCTGGTAACACCCCTAATCACATATTCAAAAGTGAATCGGGTATTCTTCAAGTCACTGAACCTCAATAATACAAGTCTCTGAATTTGTAAACCTTGTGTGCTTTGTGCTTCTAGACATTAGAACACTTGTACCCATTAGACCAATTTATGTTAATCAATATGATCACCATTACTTAGGTATGCACAAATATATCAGAAGCTCCTGAACCTCAGTCATACAAGTCTCCAAATTTATAAATGGCGTGCTTAAAGAATTAGAACAACAAATTGTAACCAAAATCATAAGACGCTACAAAAGTGTCAAAAGAGATGATGATTCATGAAGAGTGAATAGCCATAATTAAGAAAAATCTAAAAAGGCTACACTAAGTCAAACTTCTAATAGGTGAAATTAATACCACAACACAAAAAGTCCAGATGGACAAAAATTAGAAGCTACACTAAATTATACAAGATGTCCCTAGATATTGCAGACAAGCATCCAGAGTACATTATCACACTCTGGTATAAAATGCATTTCATGCATCACTTCTAAAGAAATGCATGTACAATTTTGACTGATAGAATAATCTTGTGAAATTGAAACAAACTATTAACAAAAATTATAGATGCACCAAAAACAGGTCTTGTCTTTGGATTATACAAAATGACATGGATTAACCTAATTCAAACTTCTAGAGAAACATATGTACAATGAAACTACAGAAGTTCAGATGGAATTTTTGGCTTATACAACTCAACATGTATACTCGTAACATAATAATTAAAACAACCAGTCGCATATTATTCCATACCATGGCCACTGAGAATAGAAATACTATCATTCCTCAAAACATCATTTAAAAGTACATCTCATAAACCAGCCTATGCTTTAGATTCATAAAAAGGTCATACTACTAAACTACAAAAGCAAGAAAATTTGAGATAAAAGAATCAAGCTAAGCTATGTTTGAAAATTCCTATTCGAATTAAGCAACATAAAAAACAATGTTATTGGTAATAAATATATGTAATACATTTGAATTTTTTACTACACTTTTCAAAACAAGTCATGACACAATTTAGCTGAAAGAAAATCCCATTAATTGTTTGTCAACAGAAAATCAAGATAACAACCACCAAGTTCTATAAAGACTAAACCAACAATAGTCTCACCACCACATAGAAAACTTAATAAATTTTCTATAATAAATGTTAGAGACTTACTATGAAAATAACAATAAAAAATTTATTTCTATAGATTATCTCCTTAACTATGTCTTCCTTTCTACTTTTTTCCTCCTCTCTTAAATATAGAACGTGAGTCTTTACTAAGCTATCTACAATCAATATGGATACACAAACAATCTAAATTGTGTTTGAAAATAGGTGGGAATAAAAAAAATAAAAGTAGTGAGCAAAATATAGGCACTCTAACCATATGGATGAAATAGTCATGGGGAAATCTAATGAGAAGGATTCAACCACAATATTAAGATTAGTTCAATTGGAGTTTCTCCTTTCATTCCTTCAATTACAAAACTGGCATAGTCAATAAGAAAGAAATAATTAAACGCAAATTCTTGCACTAACTTCGGGGCGCGGCAGAGGCCTGTTTGCTACTGGGGATTTTGATGTTGGGGATACCATTGTTGTGGAGAATGCTGTTGTAATGAGTGATGTGTAGAGGAGGGCACACCCTTATGCTTTAATGGACAACGAGTTGGTGGAGATTGAGCAGCTGAGGCATGATATAGTTACCTAGGTGATTTATTTTGCAGTGTCATCCCCCAAAATTATGAAAAAGTTGCAGCACCTCATTTTCCCCTCACAAGTTCCTGACATGGAACTGTTCCAGATAAATTATGGCAATTGGAGCAACATCAATGCTTGTAAAACCTCATAGAATTTACAACTAGATAGGGAGAAACTCATAAACTCAATGGATCTCAATGCCCTACTCACATATATGACGCAAAAGAAACGAGATGAAGAAGGTAAGTTTGATGAAGATGGCAATCCTTGGGCAGGAAGCATTACACTTGATAGATGGGGATTTTGGGCTCTTACATATTTCATCAACCATTCATGTTTCACAAATGCAAATTGCATGGTAGTGGGAAAAGCCATGTTTATCATAGCTGCCAGAAAGATTTCTCTAGGAGAGGAAGCTACAGTCTCTTACTTTAAGAGTCTTACACCTTTGGAATTGCGACAGTATTATTGTAGCGAATTGGGATTTTGGTGCGAGTGTAAGTGGTGTATGTTTGAACGATCCTTGGGCCCAGAGTATGGTAAATTGGCTCAGAAGATATTCACTAAATATACCTAGTTGGTCCCTCATGTCCCACAATTTTCACCAAAGGGTATTTTGTCCTTATTAGAGCTGTTTGCACAGTTGGAAGAGGTTGATACAGACATTGAAGGGAAACAATTCATACATGCATCTTTCATATTTATCTACAGTTGGTTGACTAGATATGTGTTTCCTGGTACTAGTGTGCTCCCGCATTTGCTTCCAACTCCACTAAAACTGGCAGAGGCCATCCAATATTGTGCACCAGGGTCTGAGTCATCCTTTAATGTGTATTCAAGACTTATGGATGAGGCCAATGGAAAACAGAAAAAATTTCTTCTTCAAAAGCTAATGGAAGTGGGTATAATGATGATTTGAAAACAGGAAGAACGCGTGCTTAAAGATCTAGTGAGGAAAAAGATGGAGGAATGCTAGATCAAAGTCTCTAAGATTTGGGATGGAAGTGGAAAGTGAGTTTGATTTACACTTTTCAGTGGCAAGCATGGGTGACCTGTAACAATTGATAAATTATCTAGCTCTTTGAAACAATATAGCTCTGCATTAGTGTGATTCCAACCTGTTATTTTTGGTAGAAATGCTCCTGGGTGATTATCTGATTTATGGTTGGTCGTACTAGATTATTACCTATTTGGGTATGCAGCATTGTGTTCAATTC
The DNA here is from genome assembly GCA_019776745.2 of Taxus chinensis. NCBI lineage: Eukaryota > Viridiplantae > Streptophyta > Pinopsida > Cupressales > Taxaceae > Taxus > Taxus chinensis. Next base: position 626,807,361 of record CM034146.1, read on the forward strand.
AATAGGATGCTTCCCATGCAGCATTGGTATTTTTGACTGATTTGAGCACAAGCCTTAGGTTTTGAAAACACTGAATTTCAATTTTTTGTCATCTACTTTTATATTAAGACACACTTAATACTAATTCTAATGTTTTCCATTTTGTGAAAACCACATAATATCAGTGAAAGCTAGGGTTTTGCAAAAAATGGTATTTTAATGGCTACGATCTTGCTAACATACCTGGGCTCGTTGTTTTTGGGAGTCGTTACTAGGCTTCGTCATTGGTGGGCTCTCGGCTAGTGTGGAGGGCTCGCTGGTGTGGTGGGTCTAGTGTGGTGGGCTCTGGTGAGTCACACAAACTTCACGCAAAGGAGGCAGGGTGGAGGAAAATGACTTCCTCCACACCGCCTCCACTGTATAAACACATGTGTTCGTGCGAACAACCTTCACGCGAAAGGGGTTCGCGCGAACAACATGTTTGCGTGAACCTAACCAACTACGACATGCAGCAAGATAACGGCTTACGTGTCTCTTCGTGTGAAACGTGTTCACGCAAATGGGGTGTTCATGTGAACCCACCTTGGATACCGCCCATTTACTATCCCTGCTCGCATTTTCAGGACAACAAGTGAGACACAACACCATGCATTGAACCAATAGTAAGAGGAATTGATCCAAAAATGTCCTGAAATCCTCATTCATGAGGCTCATGAAAACTACAAAAGCATTAGTCAAACCAAACAGAACCACAGTTAGCTTGTAGTGTCTATAACAAGTAGGGAAGGCTATTTTATGAGTATCTACTTCTGTGATGCACAACTGATGATATCCTGACTTAATATCTATCTTAGAAAATAGTATGGATTTTCGACACTAAAACTTTCCTCCGTAATTTCTATTTCATTAATGTATGTATTAGGAATAGGATGTTGTTAAGGATAATTAGTAGTAGCGTCTAATAGAAGATAACGGCGCTGCCAGTATGACACCACCAATAATGTATAGTATGGTAATAGTCAAAATTACAATAGGAATGTTGTGGTAAAAAGTAAATATTTGTTGTAAGTGGTCCGGTAATGTTGAAATGTCAAAGTTGGGGTAAGTAGAGAAGTAGAGTCTACATGATTAGGAATTAGAAATATTATATTGGTAATAAGGACAAGGAGTGAAGTCATAAATGTTGTGTATTTTATTTGTAAAAAGTCTAAAAATGTGGAACCCATGTGAAATGATAAGGTTTATCTTATCTTAAAAGATAAGCTTACATGTATAGATAAGAGTTAAGGTATGGAATATGATTTGTCAGAGTGGATTTCTTATCCTATCTTAGAGATAATATGGATAAGCCTGGAAGTTCTATAAATAAAGAGGCCACCCCCCTCATTTAGCATAGAAGGAAGTAGTGAGAAATATTTTATGATAAGTGTGTAAAGGAAGCCATCATTTTGAAGGTGTGTTAAAGAAGCCATTAAGAGGTGTAACTATGAAGTTCATCCCATAGTTATTGTTAGAAGGCAAGTGAAGTCAGTAACACTTGAAGTACCTCATGGGTGAGATTGTAACAATTTCATGTTGATATTATAATTTACACTGATATTTAAGATTTATCATCATTCCTTCTTATCATAGTCTATGGTATTCTTGTGTTATGTTTGTTGTTGTGTTTCCAGATTTCATCCACCAAACTAAAAGCTATGCATTAGTAAATAATCATAGCATGAGGAGTTCCCGGTGAAGAATATCATAGTGCCGGATTGGTGATGACATTTTGGTTCTGTTGCCGAGATCATTCCTCGTTGGTGGATTTTCTGGAGAGATATTCCCACTTAGTCAGAAAATATTTTGAGGGTAACCTTGTTTTTACTGTGCATAGTAGTTACCATGGTAAAGTCACTTTTTGCCGTGAATAGTATTTACCACAGTAAAGTCACTTTTTACCATGAATAGTATTTACCACAGTAAAGGCAGTTTTTACCACAGTAAGTCAAGTTTTACCATAGTTTACCATGGTCATTTCTATTTTCTATTATAGTGATTCCAATTATTTGTACACATAAGTCTTGTTGATTGTACTTGTGGGTTGGTATTTCACTGTGGTTACTTTTGGACATGGGGAAGATTCCTTTTTTTCAGCCCAATCTAATGAAGATGCTTCCTCTTTCATTCAAGAGTTTAAATGATCTTGTATTTGTAATGGCCTTATAAGAAGGGAACAATGGACTGAATTTTTTTCTACCTTTTTGGATGGTTCAACCCTTAGGCGGTTTGAAACACTAGGTGATAATGTGAAAAACTCATGGGATTTATTAACTGAAAGTTTTCTTGAAGAATTTGGTGAACAATAGAAATATGTAGATCTCATGATCGATATCACATAGTTATCCCAAGGAGAGAAGGAGAAGATAAGGGATTATCATGCTCGTGTTCTAGTGCTAAGGAGAAAGCTCAATGCCTAGATCCGGAAGGAAGGATTAGCAGATGGGTTGATGAATGGCATGGATAATCTCCTCTGTAAGCACTTCATTCTTGGGATGAAACTAGAGATCAGACAACGAGTAAAGTATGACCACCCAACTACCATTAAACAAGCAAAGGAGATTGCAAGAAGGTAAGAAGAAAGCATGGAAGAGGAGCCCAAAGAAATTGTTGGTAAAGTAGAGTCTACACCAGCACCTTTGGTCCATAATCCACAACCACTCTCGGTGAGCACAAATATTTCTCCTAGTACATCTACTGAGTATGAAGATCTACTCAAGAAGATGGGTCAGTTAACTATTAATATTCTTTAAGAAAAATAATTTAGTTCTCAAGGAGGAGATAGAGGTCCAAAAAGAAATATTTCTGAACTTGTATGTTATGGTTGTTATAAAAAAGGTCATTATAAGTATAATTGTCCAGATAGAGCTTCTACATCTGGTATAAGAGATAATGATAAAGGAAAAGCACCTGTGAATTCTTTGGATGTAGTAGATAAGAGCATAAATAATGAAGTAGATGTGTTTGTAACAAAAAGAAAGAAAAAAAATATAATCAAGATGGAAATGATCCTAAGAAGATGAAAGGAGAAACTAGTAAGAAACATAGGAGAAGAAAGTTGGGTGTGCAGGATTTTCTGATTTCACAGGGACAAGGACCATACTCCATCTTAGAAGATCTGTCCAAAAGGCCTGCAAATATTACATATGGTCAAATCTTGGCTATGTCTTCTGAGAAGAGGTGGGAGCTGTGAAGTGGACTCAATGCTCGAAGAAGGAAGGAGGTTGAGGTCCCTATTTTGGAGGCAGAGGCAGATCCCTACGCTCCACAAGCTGAGGTATTATGTAATGGTATTTCAATTCATGATGTCTTAGTTGATGGAGGTGATGCAGTTAATGTAATGACTGAGTCTGTAATGAATATGTTGGGTTTAAAAATTAATCAACCCTCAACACTTATGTTAAGGTCATTAAATAAGGGAAAAACTAAACCAGAAGGTGTAGTTTCAAATGTGGCAATATCTGTTATGGGTATTGTATGTGTGGTAGAATTTCAGGTGATGAAAAATGGTACTGTTGCGTACCCAATGTTGTCGAGAAGACCATGGCTTAGGAGATTTCATGCAAAAAACTAATGGAATGAAGGCTTCATGACACTTGGACATGGTAGAGAGAGGGTGAAGATAAATGTGATCCCTCGGCATCATAAGGTAGAACCTGTGGATTCAAGTGATGAAACTGATGATTGGACATCCTCTGATTACTCTAGTACCAGTGAAGTGGACACAGAAGATGAAGAAAGTGAGGTTGATGTTTTGGTTATGGATATCCTTCCATTCACACTGACTCATGAACCCATAAAATTATCTAAAGAAGAAATTGATGATCATCTCTAACGAATAAAGATTGGTTACGCTATGATGGAGAGTGAGAAGAAATGCTACCTCCATCTCTTTTAAAGGTACATACACCTATTCAATTTTTATTACAAGGAACTTCCTCAAGTAAGTTGGGTAGAACATTCTATTGAGTTGGTAGATGGTGCTAAGCCCATAAAGCAAATGCCATATAGAATGAATACTAATTTTTCCAAGACTATAAAAGAAGAAATAAATAAGTTGCTTGATGTAGGATTCATATTTGTTGTGGAAAATTCAGAATGGGTTTCTCTCATTGTGATCTCAATAAAAAAAATGGGAAGCTATGCATTTGTGTTGATTATAGGAAGCTCAATAAGGCAATAAAGAAGGATCATTACCCTCTTTCATTCTAATATCAGATCTTGGATGAAGTAGCTGGCCAGGAGTACTATAGTTTTGTTGATGGATATAGCAGATACAACCAAGTTCATATAGCAGAGAATGATCAACTAAAGACCACATTCACCACTCTTTGGGGAATGTTTGCTTATAGAGTTATGCCTTTTGGGTTGTGTAATGCTCCAGTAATGTTCCAACATTTGATGAATAGGGTGTTTAAACCCTACATTGGGAACTTCATCAGAGTATTTCTAAATGATTTTTGCATCTATGGGAGCAAGATGGACCACCTGTACCAAATAGAGACAACATTTCAAAGGTTAGATGAATCACAAGCCTCACTAAACCCTACAAAGTGTGTCTTTGGATGTTCTAAAGGTGTTTTGTTAGGGCATGTTGTATCCAGAGATGGTATTGGTACTGATCCTGATAAAGTTTCAAAAATCAAAGAGTTACCATTTCCTATGAATAGAAGTAAGTTGAGGTCATTTTTAGGCCATGTGGGTTACTATAGAAATTCATCGAGAATTTCTCAAAAATTGCATAGCCAGTAACCCAGTTCCTGAAGAAGGATGTTACTTATGAACCAGGAAATAAGGCACATGAAGCTTTTGAACAACTGAAGGAAGCCCTGACATCTTCACCTATTTTAAAGAATCCAGATTGGAGTAAGCCATTCATTGTGTATACTGATGCATCAGATGCAAAACTAGGAAGTACTTTGAGCCAAAAGGATGAAAATGGGAATGAACATCTAATTTACTTTGGGAGCAGACAAATGACCAGTGCTGAGGTAAATTATAATGTAACTAAAAAAGAGGCTCTAGCTATCATTTTTGATGTAAAGAAGTTTAAAAATTACTTGCTAAGGCGAAAACTTGTAGTTGTAATAGATCATCAGGCTCTAAAATATATTGTCAATAAGCCTAACCCATCAGGGAGGATAGAAAGATGGATAATTTTGCTACAAGAATTTGAATTTGATATTATAGATAGGCCAGGAAAGAAGTATGTCAATGCAGATGCACTCTCTCGAGCCTATGATGGTTTAGGTTCATCTTGTGATGATGATGATTTCCTTGATGCAGCATTGTTATCCCTTGACACAATCCCTAGTGAATACATAGATATTTGGAATTATCTAAATGAATTCAAATTTCCTGATGGTGCCAATGCAAATACTAAGAGGAAGATTACTCAAGCCAGTCATCCATATTCTATTCTGCATGGAGTATTATTTTGAATAGGACCTGATGGACATTACAAGAGGGCAGTTGGACGTGATCAAGGGAAGGAGATGATAGAAGAATTCCACAATGGTACATGTGGAGGGCACTTCTCTGGACAACTTACATTAAGAAGGATCTTGGATGCAGGTTATCAATGGCCCACTCTTTTTAGAGATTGTTATAATTATTGTAAAACATGTGATATTTGTTAAACACATGGTAACTGTAACAATTCATCAGCTCCATTATGCCCTATTCCTCCACTTGGTCCCTTTGAAAAGTGGAGAATATAAATTGTAGGTCCACTTCCAACTACCCCATGCAAAAATAAGTATATTGTAGTTGCCACAGATTATTTAACCAAGTGGGTTGAAGCTAGGCCATTGAAAACAACTTCCATGGATGAAGTGGTAAGGTTCACTAGATTTGGTTGTCCATTAGAAATTATAACAGATCAAGGAACCCACTTCATTAATGAGGTAGTAGAAGCCCTAGTCAATAAGTTTCTATTAAGCACAGGAATGCAACAACATACAAGCCAAGCATAAATGGACAGGTGGAAGGAACAATTTTTTTGTTGTGTCAAATTCTAGCAAAAGATGCAGCCTTGCAAGTACATAAGTGGGATAAAAGGATTCATGCAGCATTGTGGGCATATATGGAAACATCAAAGCCAACAACATGATACTCCCCATTTCAGTTGGCTTATGGCATTGATCCAGTTCTTCCTATTGAATTTAATATTCCCACTGTGAGAGTTATGAAAAATGAAAGGATGGATGAAAGTGATCCAGTAAAAGAAAGGTTGGTACATCTTCATTTGCTAGAGGAAATGAGGGAAATAACGAAGGATACAAGCTATAAGAAGAAAATGAAGTAGAAAGAATACTTTGATCAAAAGATCCGTTGGTCACCATTTCATGTGAATGACTTGGTTCTAGTATATGATTCCAGATACAAAAAAAGAAGACAGAGAAAATTTCTTCCAAAATGGATGGGGCCCTACAAAATAGCAGCTGTGCATGAAAATGGTACGTACCGACTGGAGGAATTGGATGGCACTCCCATTACGAAATGGGTCAACCACGACAAGTTGAAGATTTTCCAAGCACCAGAATAGTCTACTCCGAGGACGGAGTAGAAGCTAGGAAGGGGGAAGATGTCAACACTAAAATTTTCCTCCGTAATTTCTATTTCATTAATGTATGTATTAGGAATAGGATGTTGTTAAGTATAATTAGTAGTAGCGTCCGATATAAGATAACGGCGCTGCCAGTACGACGCCGCCAATAATGTATAGTACGGTAATAGTCAAAAGTACAATAGGAATGTTGTGGTAAAAAGTAAATATTTGTCGTAAGTGGTCCGGTAATGTTAAAATGTCAAAGTTGGGGTAAGTAGAGAAGTAGGGTCTACATGATTAGGAATTAGAAATATTATATTGGTAATAAGGACAAGGAGTGAGGTCATAAATATTTTGTGTATTTTATTTGTAAAAAATTCTAAAAATGTGGAACCCATGTGAAATGATAAGGTTTATCTTATCTTAAAAGATAAGCTTACATGTACAGATAAGAGTTAAGGTATGGAATATGATTTGTCAGAGTGGATTTCTTATCCTATCTTAGAGATAAGATGGATAAGCCTGGAAGTTCTATAAATAAAGAGGCCACCCCCCTCATTTAGCATAGAAGGAAGTAGTGAGAAATATTGTATGATAAGTGTGTAAAGGAAGCCATCATTTTGAAGGTGTGTTAAAGAAGCCATTAAGAGGTGTAATTGTGAAGTTTCTCCCATAGTTATTGTTGGAAGGCAAGTGAAGTTAGTAACACTTGAAGTACCTCATGGGTGAGATTGTAACAATTTCATGTTGATATTATAATTTACACTGATATTTCAGATTTATCATCATTCCTTCTTATCATAGTCTATGGTATTCTTGTGTTATGTTTGTTGTTGTGTTTCCAGATTTCATCCACCAAACTAAAAGCTGTGCATTAGTAAGTAATCATAGCATGAGGAGTTCCTGGTGAAGAATTATCATATTGTCAGATTGGTGATGACAGGATCCTCCTATCTTATCAAATAAATCCTTTATCCTAAAAAGTGGATAATGGTTATTAACCTTCACCTTATTCAATTACCTAAAATAAACACACAACTGAAGGGATCCATATTTATTCTTCACAAAAATCATCAGTGTACCCCAAACAAACACATTAGGGCACACAAGACCCTTCTATACAAACTCATTGAACTAAATCTTGAGCTCATTAATATTAAGAGTCTTCATCCTATATGGTTCCCGAGAAATAGGAGTTGCACCTGATACCAAGTCTATAGTGAAAAAAACCTCTCTACATGGTAGTAAAGAAGGAATCTCACTAGGAAAAACATCCACAAAGTCTCTCAAAATGGGGTGCTCATCAAGAGGTGAACTAGCTGAAACATCCTCTGATCGATCACTGATCATGATTGCATCAATCTGATAACCCTTGTGCATGCTGTACTTTAACTTCTTGGAAGATATCATACATAAGTAAATAAGTCTCTGAATACTAGTTTTCACAACTAAACTCCCCAATTCATCTTGACACTCAATATTCTTATTCCGATAATCTATATTAGATTGGTGAGTCTCAATCCAATCCATAACCAAAATTACCTTGTAGAATCCATGATGTAAAATATAGAGGTATAAAGTAGTGGAGAACACACCCAAATCAATCGTGCAACTCCTAAAGAAGTTGTCAATGATGTTTTTAGCCCCTATAGTCAACTGTACCTTCCATTTATCGAAATTCCTCGATTCCTTCAACCCACAATGGTCCAGTACAAAAGGTGAAATGAAATAATTTAAAGCTCCATAATCAAATAACATAGACAGAAAAATACCTCTAGTATAATACCTTTGGTGTCAATGTTTGTGGCCTTATGCGCAACCTGGAAGTTATCTACTAGTACACTTCTAGGTCATAAACACATACTAGCATTCATATGATTCCTAAGAAAGAAAACTAGTGATTGACAACTATATTTTACCTCTTTTATTTATTTATTTTTTATTATTTGGTCTTACACACCCAATAGCCCTGTTAATTTTTAACTTATTTATCTTTATGGTTGTAGACAGATGTGCCAAACTAGAATAGCAATGCCTAAGTGCTCTTGTCCCCTCTGGTTGCCCCTGAACCTTTCTCACCTTCCTCACTCATTTTGTGCCTCTTTTTTCTGGCATCTTTTTCACTTACCAGTTGGTAATTACAAAATTTGAACAAAGCAATCATATTAATACATAATTATGTATTCAAAATAGAGGACCAAGCACTAAGTTTTACAATCATTGCCTAATCTTGCATCCAAAGGCACCTAAAGAACTCTAATGCATCCATATAGAACTAAATCAAGGGATAAGGGATGCATATTTCTTTTTAGATTTGATGTGGTTTTTGGGCTTGTGTAGGTGAACTTCTATTTTTTTGGTTATAAGTACCTTAATAATTCAAGGAGAGACTCTTAGTCGATCAAAAATATACACCGACGGTGATTTTGTGACACAGTAAAAACTAGATCCTGATCATTTATGTAGTCACATGTGCCCAGAAGAAGTCTTCAGCACCTAGGTGCACCTATCCTATTATGGGAACCTTTGTCTGGCCTCATTCTTATAGTCTAGAATAAATTATGAATGGTAACGACACTCTTCCCAACCTGTTCAACACTTTTCAAGGTTTAAATCAATCTGAGACTACGAGGAAATCAACTATGTCCTCTCTCATTTTTTTCTTAGAGTTTCATATTTTAAATTTTAGTATTCTTGTGTCATTTTTATATTTAAGTGGTTATATATCATTTATTTAAGTAGTAACTCTGTAATATTTAGATTTAATTCAAATTATATTTAATCATTTGGTGAACCCCACTCGTGATTTGTAATTTGTATCCCTATTCTATCAGTTTCTATTTCATGTCTCTTATAAATCCTCTAATATCCTTGAATTACATACTTCAAATGAAACAGCCTTGCAAAGACGTTCTCTAAAAATCCCTAAATACAATGTATCTCCCTTGAAGTACACCACCCACTCAAGTCAGTGTCATTTTCAATCATCTATGTGATAACTCTTTCAGTCCTAATACTCGTGTTAGGAAATTATTATAGTTCTCACGTAATTTTTATATGGTTATAACAATATAGTTTGTTATTATGTTACCCGTGACTATTATTCCAGGTTATAGGGTCCTATTTACTAGGAAGGTATTTTACTATATCCATGGTTATATAATAGCCTATCTATTGTATGTTGAACATAATGGAGAATATTGAATATCATTCTTGGTTATTTGTTTATCATCTCTCTCTGATCTCACTGCAAATTCCGGTGTGTTATTTTCATTTAGCATCATAGAGATCTTAGTCCCTTTCCTGTGATGAGGTTTTTGTGAGAGTTTGTGAGGGGCTTTGTTCATACATTGAAATTACCCCAACCGATGAGTAGATTATTTTTTAGTTCCCAGATCACCTGAGTGTTTTCATATTATTGTTGTTCTGGAGAATATTGAATGCTTGTGTTAGAAGTTTAATTTATTTATTTGGGGGGGTCAGACATATTGACTTGGCTCTAGCGTCATAATTGTTGTCATTGAAGCATTTGTGTAGTATTTAAGAGCTCGGTTAATCTACAATAGTCCTACAATTTCCTTTGTACAGTCCCCTTATCAACTCTTTCCATTACAGGACATGCACATTACAAGGACTTGGTGGCTCCCTTTACACACCTACATTTACATTTGTGTTTTTTGTCCCCATCATCTTCGAAGCTCCTATAATCAACTCCCCAGTTATTGGACTGTTGACATTCTCCCACAACATATCTTTAAAAAAGTCTTACTTCATTGAACACGTGGATATATTTTCATGCAAGCATCCCTACACAATAAATAGCCCACTTTGCATAAGATTCTCCATTTTCAGATCAAATCCTAAGCCAGTATCTCTATTTTGTAAATGTTTCAACATTCTCTTAGCTTGACACATTTTAGAATAGCTCCAACTATTATATTTACATTCATAGACTGAGATTCAACAACATGTATGTTGAATGATGGAATATGAGGGATAAGAGAAACAAGTTTGATTGATCAATGTACTTAATTTCCATTTTTCAACAAAGCCATTTGTAAAATTTGTGGTGTTGACAGACCTACCAAACATGTGGCTTTAAATATATGTCATGACAAGGTGTGAAATTATTTACATTTCCTCCTATCTACCTCGAATACCATGCAAACCCAAATCCCTCCCATTTAAAGGTCGATTGTGTATTATTAAAGTGTTATATTTTTTTGGTCTTGTCCATAGGTTTTACACTTAATATATAATTTGAATACTCATTAGTGTACTGGTTTGGTCTAATATTTTCAGATAATAATATTTAATTATTTTCTGGTTAGTCAATATAGTTTGATGCCTATTTTCATGTCACTTTTAATAGGTATCAAAATATATTTGTAAAATTGTAAGGTGTTAGGTGTATTTTGTTCCTAGTGTGACATAGGTTTAGATTGTGAGTCAAAATTCTTTTTATTGAGACAGTTACCAAAAATTGTTCTAGTTTTATGTTATTTTTTATTACTAGTCATTCGTTTAATCTTTTAAAATATAGAGCGTCATTTTGTAAAATCTATAAAGTCAAGTTCATAAGTCAATATGTGTTTATGTCAAATAATCAAAAGTTGTTTCATTGTAAAAAAAGTAATTTTTTTTTTTAAAATTACCTCACAAACTCTTTTTTGGTGTTTTTCTTGACCTCTACAAAATAAACTATTTCACATTGCGGGGGAGAAAAAACAAATAAACCCAATGTGGAAATTGTTGAGCTTCATGATCACATTCGGCTGATTTAGTAGCCTATCACTTGAGGATAGAGGCATTGGAGGTTGAAGGTTAATCAATGACCTCTCATCAGTTGCCAACGACAAGGCTGAACAAATGTTTGATGACATTTGTGTTTGTGGTTTACTTTCAGTTTTTGTAGTGTGCTTTCCATTGTATTTCTTAGAGCACCAGTTTGCAATGTTCATGATTGAATAAGTGGAAATTTTACATTGTGGTGGGGAACCTGATCCAATGTTCCATTTCTAGTTTTTCAATTTGTAGTGTGTGAGCAGATTTTGGCAAATGTTTTTATGTTATTTCCTACAGTGAGATGTGATGAGGACTGATAATACTGCTTAACACATCATGATGTGGTTGTAAGTAAACAACTTAATTACCTTCATTTGTGGTTTTTTGTAAACCAATTGCAAAACCACTATTATTGGTTGTTGGTAATCCATTCGCAAAACCATCACTTTGTGTTTTGTAGTAAACCAATTGCAAAACCACCGTTCTTATTTTTTGGTCAACCATTTACAAAACCATCCTCAAGGTTTGTGATCATCTTGTGAAAATCACCAGATCATGAGTAGGTGTAAGTATAAGGAAGGTTTTCCCCCTATTTACACTAAGGAGGGGAATGTTAGGAAATTATTATAGTGCTCACGTAATTTTTGTATGGTTCTAAATATATAGTTTTTTATTACGTTACATGTGACTTATCGGGGGTATACATTCCTATTTACTAGGATGTCATTTTACTATATGTTTGGCTATATAAAAGCCTATTTATTGTACATTGAACATAATGGAGAATATTGAATATCAATCTTAGTTATTTATTTAGCATCTCTCTCTGCTCTCGTTGCAAATTCAAGTGTGTTATTTTCACCTCCATCTAGTCAACCCATATTAGAGTCAATTCAAGCTTTGAATTTTTTATTTGAATCCCAAATTCAAGCTATGGAAATAATAATTACATCTCTCAAAGCTGAAATTCAACATTTGAAGGATGTTTCTCAATCCCATGCTAGTTATCTTTCTACATATCATTATTCTTCTATGGATTTTTCATGTGGTCATATACATGAACCCCAAGTCATACCACTACCACTACCTCTTAAGTTTGATTAAAATGATTTTAAAAAATGATATTCGTCCTAAGCTCCTCAATCACTAATTGATCAGCTTACCATGTACTAATTGCTACACTCCTTATCGGCTTGCTAAATAACAAGGTATCCCCTTTTACAATTATCATAGAATTAATGGACATCATAACAATGATTTATATCCTTTAAAACAAAGAATTAAGAACCCTGAGCATCTAGGTTTTATGTCATTTACTTCACAACATCCTACTCCATATCAAATCACTAAATTCCAATGGGCTCACAAATACAATCCCTCCTTGTTGAATAAGCATCAATCCATAGTCACTAATGTTCTTTCCTCGATAAGTTAAGAGTCTCCTATCCAACCCATTCAGACTAAGAAGCATCCTCTAAAAATCATTCCATACCTCCTCTTAACTCTTCTACTGGATTAACCTTTCCCACTAAGCAACCCCTGTAAAAATAATTCCTTCCCTTCCTCCTTTCAAGTCTTCTACAATTTTTCCCATTCCGACTAAGAAATCCTCTCTAAAAATCAGTCCATCCCCTCATCCTCTCAATTTTGCTACATTGTTACCCATTACCACTAAGAAACCCCATCTAAAAATCAGTCCATCCCATCCTCTCTAATATTCTACGTTGTTACCAATTCCAAATATTCAACCAATTTCTAACAATGAGTAATAAACTCTAGATAACCTCTTTAAACATCCTACTATCAATACAAAATAAACCCTAGTTTTAATCTTTCTCTTACCTACCATTGTGATAACAATATGATTTTTTATGATACATTTAGGGCCCTATGACCATCACAATGTATTTATTTCAACATCACATGGCTCTCCATAATCATCACACTTTGGGGGCATTACACTTCCCCCCTTTTATGCCTCCTAGTTGTCTCTAGTATCTAATATCACACAAATCATTCTATGCTTCATGTATATTCTTTCTATGTACTTTCAAACCCTTTGGATATGTATTATATCGTCATTACCCTATGACGAACTCTAGTTCCACCCTTCATACTCAATTGTTGAGAGTATAAATCTGAAATGAACCTCACCACATTCACTTTTTTATGGTTTATGCTTCATACTCTATCTTTCTATCAGACATTCTCAAATCATTACCCTATGACGCACTTTTCCATGGTTCATACTCAAATGCTAAGGGTATAAATGTGAATTGAACCTCACCACATTCAATTTTCAAGCTCTATGCATCATGATCTATCCCTCTAGAACACCTTTTCAAAACATTTCTTGATGATGCACTCTTATTTAATGGTTAATTTTTGGTTGTTGAGGTATATTTTATCAATTAACCTCATCTCATACACATATTCATGGTAGCACACTACTCCTATCACATTCAAACATTACCTACCATCCCATCACACTCATACACTACATGTTGCATATCTTGGTTGCACTTAGTATTGCTTTCTTATACTTACATGTACATTTTGTTTGCCATGCTAGTTAGATACTCAGTACGTCATTATCTTTTCTATACAAACACATGCACATTCACTTGGTATTTTTTATTGAATTCATATACCTTACATGTTCTTACAAGTTACAATGGTGTTTGGAATTGTACCTCTTACTAGTCCCACTAATTCTCTTGGGGGCATCTACTTTCTCAAACATTACAAGTGATATGATTTCATTGTATACTACTTCCTATTATTACTAGAACACTATTTATTCCATTGATACATCCATGCTTTGATATAATTTTTAACTTTCCAACATTCTAATGGGTTCTTTATGTGTAACATTTGATTTACAGTACTGTATGCCACCATGCTTTTCTAATACATTTTTCTTTCCAATGTTTGTTATTGTTTGCGATCTATACTTGTATTTTGTTTTTCTGGTTCGGCCCTGATTGTCTTCTAACATTGTGAGTGAAGTTCCATATTTGTAACCCTTTTTTAATGTCTATCTTCTCTGCACACTTACTTGTTACACTATTTTTCTATTCCATGCTTGTTATTTTGTCTACTAACACATATTACAAGCCACTTTATTTCCATGTCCCTTGATTTTTACCATGCACATCCCCTATCCCCTATAGGTATACACTTCATCTCATCATCCAGTCCTCTATTTTGGATGTCATTCTCCTTGTGATGTCATCACATGCACCCCAAATGTGTGGAGAATATAGTTGGTGAAAAAATTACCCCTACAATAGCTTAGAGATATAGTTCAATTTAGCATAGTATGGAAAAGGTTCATTAATCCAGTCATGGAATGACACAGAATCAAACTTTTTTCAAAAGAACAACACAGAAACAAGCACCCAACATCAAATAGTAGTGCAAGGATGCCCATGTCCTCCCCCTGGGTGGTAATGTCCTCCCCCTGGGTGCTAATGTCCTAGGGGCAGAGACAGTCAGTTTATCATATCATCACATTTCATGCAATCCTTTAGAGGAGCTACATAATTATAGAAACATTCCTTCCATTACAACATGCATGCAATCTTCTACAATAAATTTCAATCAAAAAAATCAAGACAATTACAACTAATTCAGGAAAGAAGGAACAAATCTGGGACATATCATTTGTATTGGTTCTTGTTATCTCTAAGAATTGCACCCTTGTTGAGAGATGAAAGTAGGGGTTCTAAACCTGCTTTATCTCTCACTTCCGTAGATACAATGGAAACACCTCAAGTCTATGGTTATACCTATTATTGAGGTGATTCTCTGGTATCAAGGCCAGTTCCTTATTGATGTATCTTACACTAATTTTCGGGGGGTTAAAAGGTAAAAATATTGTTGTAACTGAATTGAAATGGGCTCATACACCAAAATTATTGAGGGATTTAAGTGAGTACATACAAAATAAAATTGAGAAAAAATTGTAGATGCATGAACCAATGGTTGTCAACAGAATCTTAAGGCAAAAAACTAATGTATTGAGAGACATATCACAACAACACAATAAGTTAAACATGCACACTAATATTGTGTAGGAATTACTAGATTTTTAGAAAGGTAAAATAATTAAATCAGGGAATTAACATTCACAAGAGATAATCGAAACATACACACCATTTCCAATAATTGGAATGGAAATAATTAGTTCTCGTTTATGGAAAAACTAGAAAAAATATACTTCAACACTCATGTGTCCAAAAATTCCTCCTCGTGCCTTGAAATTACACGCAATATATAGAAAAAAAAACTTCACCCAACCCCTCCTAAAAATAGACTACAGTTTGTACTCTCTCACACACGCTATTTTTACCCCTTTATCATGAATAAATAAAGGAATAAAAATAGACATGTTGATTACAATGAGGAATTAATATCCTTAGTTACAAAAATACACTTTAGTAAAAGTGAAGTTGACTAATTTAATAATGAAATAATAAATAAACTTAGGTGAACACTTTGTCTAATAACAACTCTTTCTTGATGTGCAAGTCTTCTCCAATGAGCATGCAAACTTGTCTTCTTGTTGTTGACATGAAATTTGTTCTATCCCCATGTGATCACATTCAAAATCACACTCTATGTGAAAATAATTCCCTTGATTATTTACTTAGCAAGTGTAGATATAACTTCACTTTGGGTGGGAACCACCTGTGGACATGTAAGAGATATTTTGCATGATCACATGGCACACGGTATTTGATTAATTTAAGGTTATATGCCTTAGCCACAATGACAACGGGGTTCTTATTGATTACATCATGACACATTTTTAATTTTTCCCGCTTAGCATCATGGAGTATGCCTGTAGTTTGAATAATGCTCAAGAACCTTTTGAATTAATCATGATTTTAACTTTGGTCTAAGTCATATACAATAATCTATTATAATATATCGGTCTAAACCTGATCATTTCATAACAAATAATGACTAGACCTTAATCTAAGGTCAAGAGACAATAATCATTATTTAATAATTTGACCCCCAACCATGAGACCTTGACCCTCATAAGAAATTTTCGGTGGATGATTTTGATTCAACTGTTGTTAATTAGGGTTTCTAGAGGTGATGACATGTATGTAATTTATCGGCCATGGTTAAATCACTGGAAAGTGTGGTTAAGGTTAAATCATTTGTGATCATTTGATCTATACTGGAGAATCTCCATCATCAATCCTCTAATAGTGGTTAAGTTGTAGTTGACATAGAAACTAGTGATTTCATCTCTAACCATTGATATTTATAATTCTAAAGTCTGAACTGTTGATCTCAATTTATCCATGTCCTTGGCAAGTCAGGCTAACTCAGTTATGTTGTTAAGATAGCAAAAAAATGAATGTAATTTATCATTTTTTCATTTGCACTTTTGAATTCATTGGCTTAGCGAAGCCTTGTCAGATTTTTTACTCAACCTTCATGAAAGATATTTAGAGCTCATCTCTGGTTCTTTTGGAAGTTTTGTGTAAGCATTTTGGATTCTCCACGGCACATTTCTGTGCATGAAATAATGTCTTTTCACTTTCCATTTCTAGATTTGAGGTATTGCTAATACAAGCTCTAAAAAATTGCAATGGGGTTTTGTGCATTCAGTTCCTTCACTTGGTGGGTAAAATAAAAATAGTACCCCAATCTTCTCTTTGTAGCTCAGATTTAAATTTTTTGAATTTCTATCTTTTGCCTGTGTTCCACGAATCGAGTTAGGACTTTACAAATATAGGTTCGCCTGGTTGAGTAGTGGCTCTGAGTATTTGCTAGTATTTATTTCCACATGGTCACCATATTCAAAAGAGGGTGAGCTCATCATTTTCTATAACTTGTAACATAGATATTTTGAGCTCCCTTTTGGCTGGGTTTTCAAGTTTTTATTGAATACTTGCATAACATTAAAATCATTATGTTTCCCTGGCTTGTTGCATGAATGGCCATTATACTTAAATTATGTATTCAATTCAGGTGGTCATTATTTCAATATGCATTGAGGATCTTTTGAGGATTTTGAAAAAAAATGGTGAGTTTGGCCCAATCTTGCTATCTTTTATATCTTATTGAAATAATTTGGCTAAAAATGGCTCATTATGAGTAACTCAGATTTGGGTTTGTCTCCATTGTTTTCAAGTCATTTCCATTGTAGATTTGGGGCTTTTTTGCATTTCAAGCTCTAAATTGATGTTATTTTTCATTTTAAGATCTCTTCGTTTAATGAGCCACTTTTGTGACTATTTTTGTTCCATTTGTTACAAAACCAACTTGCTGTTGACTCAAATGCTCTGAAACTTAATGGATCATCTTGTTTCTCCTTTCAAGGTGCATACATTTAATGAAAAAAATTTCCTGGTTCATTGAGGACTCGAACCATCTTGGGCTTAAAAACATGTTTGTATTTGTTTCCGGTCATTTCTCGTTATTTTGACTCAAACCTACATTTCCTTATTGTAAGATCTTGTTCTATAGTTGAAAACTTGAACTCAAAGCTCGCTCCATTTCTTGCATTTGTAACTGCTTTACGTTCTTTATCTTGCATGATGGATGCATCCTTCTTGGTTTGAAAACTTATGTTGCATAGTGGTAATTTATGAACCCAATTATTGATGATTCTATAATCTAAAAGTCACACTTGATAATATCATTTCAAAACCTGCAAAAATGTATTTGGAATGATGAAAAACTACTTGCCAATTCATTCCAGGAAGAAATACAGAGTTAATTCTTATTAGAAGAGGCATTTTGTAACTCTTCAAAAATTACTGAGTTTTATAAATTTGATCCAATGGTTGCTGTTAATGCATATGTAGCATGGATTTACCTCAAAAAAAAATTCTATAAAGTAAAAGGATTTGATCTCAAGTCCGTATTTTGTGAATGAATGGTTTATGCTATGACCTTGCGTTATGCATTATTTATGTATACATTTTGAAAATGTATTTTTGAAAACATTGATTTGTAAAATGCAAAGCTTTTTCAAAATTGGAATTTGGTTTCTGGGATCTATTGAGATGTATAGGATTTTCAATCTAAAAATATGTGTCTCTTTTCAATGCACTATTGACTAAATTTCGATTTGTTGATGCCATGCTCCTTTTCTTAATGAAAAAAATCCATGGTTATTGTAATATTTTCTTTGTTTTCTTGAAATTGTACCTTGTGATGTGTAAATATGGTTCCTTCATGAATTCATTGCAAATTGGAGGCTCGTTGGTTTCCCCTAAAAATATGTAGTCTCCAGTCATAACCTTGTAGTACAAGAATATTTGCAATCTAAGATATTGATAAGGCTCTAATCACATTCCAAAGATCTATACCTCTAAATTTATACCCCTCTTTTATACTGATCTTATTTGTAGTATTGAACAGCTGCACACTAAAGCTACATTTTGAAAACTGTATTTATTGGAATTTAACTTTAAATTCATATCAAGATTTTTGGAGGTGGTTTCTCATTTGACCTTCACTTGATGGATTTGTGATTATGCTCCTAAACACATGAAAAACATTTGCATTTTATCCTGAAGTGTTCATCCTAAGACTATAAATTTAAAATTGATAGTGTAGAAGTTGTTATTCCTTTCAATTTTGAAGGTGATTGATTCCTTGTGTGATATTGAAGTGTATTTGGAGCATGTGGATGTATGTTTGATATATCTCTTCTACCAAATCTTGATCATTCTAAAAAAATATGGGTCGTCTCCTTCAATATCTTATTTCATCCATTGGTATACAGCCTTGTAGCTTTTTCTCTTAAATATGAAATTGTACACTTGATAGTAGCTACACATGATGTATATGAAGTGAGTCTACTTATATTTTTTAGATACAATTTAAATTCATTAAATATATACTCTATAACACTTAATTGAATGAAACTATTTTTACTTGAAAAAAATACATCTTTTGGATCTTCTTATTTTAGTACTAATACCTGCACACTTTAAAAGAAATAGTTAGAAAGATAATAGGTTTTCAACCTCTCTTGCAAACCATAGTGGATTCTTTTCTTGTTTAGTCTACCACAATTTTTAGAATCATATGCGCTTCTATAAGATATTAATTTCCTTTATTTTTTGTATCATCTTGATGTATCTTATTCCTCTTGATTTTAGGAGATTTATTTTCCTAAACCTAGTAACACCGGTATGCAGATTTAAACCTAAGATCAAAATTGATGGTTTTCTTGTTACTCTTTCAGGTACACTTTTGTAGTGGAATGATGTAGAGAAGATGAAGATAAAGGGGATGAACATGGAACAATAAAGAACAAGAGGAAACCCCAATGCAATGATGAGTACTGTATGAAAGAAAATTAACACATGACCTTCTTCGCACCTGACTTCCTGAGGTCGTGCCGAGACAAACCGGTGTAAAATAGAAATGGATGTGTATGTGCGGTGATGATGGATAATCTAATGAGGTAACCTTATATCTTCGACATGGGAATAAAAATATTTTTGAATCTAAGGAAATGAATTCTCTTCTAACTTGAAGTGGCATGATGGATCGATTTGATATGATAACTTCTCAGAGACTCTAGTCAATATCGAGCTCTATGGTGATTCTATTTATTGTTTTTTGAACATGAGGAAAGTGACCTATGGGTGCCTCATATAGATTTCAAGACAAGGTCTTGGAAGTAATAATGGGAAGCGTAATGAAGCCATAGGGACAATGGATGATTTTCTGGTCAAGTCTAGAAATTCTTATCCTAATCAGTTTCTATATTTAATAACGAAAGTTGTGCAATGATATTAGGTGGAAATGGTGATGAACTAAATAATGATGCACAAAAACCACCATCAATGTCTAATTTGTTAGCAGGCCTTTTGGGTTATGGGACCTAAGGATCAAAACTAAAAAACTCGTGGAAGTTGTGGTCTTGTTATGGTCATGTGCATAATCAAACCTTGTTTCTAGGAGTAGTCCAATAATCATGGGTTTATTATCTGTAATGTTTAAAGTGTTTAGTTTTTTTATTCTCTCAGAGAACATGGTAGATGTGTGTAATACTATCAAATGTAAACTTATGTCAATGTATTTTATCAACTCCATCTCGTTGGGTTGTTTGATCAAAGGATCACAACCGTACGTCTCTTGGTGTGGGTCGCTGAGGTCCATGCAGAATGAATTTAAATGATCTTAGTAAAAGAAAAAAACTATCAAAGGAAATCTAATCTATGTTTTTATTGTTTTCACAATATATCCAAGAAAAAAAATGAAAGAAAACTATTCTAACAAAAGAAAATGTTTTTGATCTTTTCTAGTTTTAAAGCAATTCATTCTAATCTAATAAACAAACTAAATATAAGTAATCATTCTGATAAAGTTGGTTACTCATGTGAATATTTGAATCTGAATCTAGAAAAAAAAATACCTAATTTAATCAAAACCCTTCAAACCATACCTCAAAGGTGAAGAACAAATCATAACCCTAAAAGAGCTATTTTTCCCCACAACTTCCCTAGTAATGTTGAAGAACAAGCTTTCTTAATGATTTGATCTACTTGTAATAGCCTAATTAATTGAAATGAACAATTTTACTACTCTATTTGATATGTAATTGAAATTAATGATTTGAAATTGATAACTTGACAAATGAAGCAAAAAAATAATAATTCTAACCTAGAGAAGCAAGAGCTTTGGCTAATCTAGTTGTATCTTTATATGTCCCCTCAATTTGTTACTTTCTTTCTTTGTGTGTTCATATGATTCCAAGTAATTGGGATGCAAGCATAACAGTAGAAGAAGATGTTTGACAAATGGTAGCTTGAAGGAAATCTTGTTTCAAAGCAACTAAAAGAGAGATAACACAATATATATGAGCTTGGCTATGCAATTCCTAGCAAGATTGTGGCAGCAATACTATACAAGATACACAAATAATCTTAGGCCTTTTGGTTAAACACAAACATGGTATATATAAGAATTGGGGCTGGATGTGCCTTCATGCACAAGGCAAGAATAGGTAGTTGCAACAAACTAAATCACATGCAAAAATAGAAGAGGGAAGGAGAATAAATCAATCAAAACTATTATTAGACAAATGGGTTCACAAATGAATTCTAAAAGTGAAGTTAAGTTAATCATCACATGTTAAAAAACACGTGATGGAATCTAGAAAAATCACTCATGACCACTGCCTTGCATGGGTGGCAGTTTCAGAACCACACCGAGGCAGGGTGGTGGTCCTGGCACTAAAGGCCAAAACATGCACGAAAACTAGAAAAATCATGGAAAATCTATGTAAGGACGTCTAGGCTACAAATATACACCACATATGGGTTTATAAGATTGAACATCTTCTGAAAGGATGTGAATCATCATTGGGGAATTTTGTAACCATTTTTCTAACAATGTAACACATGTAATTTTGGGTGCGTACATATTGTCCCCTTGAAGAAGCATCTTAGCCATGAAAAAGAATAAAACGTAGAGTCTGAGTATGACATTCTTGATATGGGGAGTTAGAAGTTATACCTAACATGCTCGTGTGTCGAAAACTTGTTGTCTAAGCTCCCATCACCTGCAAAAGGGAGAGAAGACTCAAGTACATATAGATAAAACATCGAAAAATAAACACTAAATCAAAACAACAAGAGGACTTACCATTTGTGCGGGGATATAGAAATATACCTACGCCAATGCTCCAACCCTGTGAAAACATACACTCAAAAATGAGATTAAAAAAACATATATATATATCAAAACAAACTCATTTTCCATTTCATTTGTGCTTATTCAATTTGGTGATTTTAGAGCTCTGGACCCACAGTGAAATTTTTTTATGAAATAACAGCCAAAATGATCATCACTATATTTTGATCATGCCTACATGAGTAGGAGATCGACCAACATGTTCTAAGGTTTTTTTTTTTTCACTTTTACGTTTTCAAACCTAAAATGTAAAAATGTTTAAAAATTTACCTAGGTGATCATTTTAAAAATTTCTTGTCTTAAATAAGTCTCTAGGGGGCACCTATAGGTTAGTCTTTTATTTTGTTCAAAATGATATTTTTTGTTTTTGATCATTTTCTAGGGTTAAAGACACATTTGGAAAATTGGTCTAGAACTGCCGCCATAAGCAAGGCAATGGTCACGGGACTGCCACCCTACACTGGGTGGTGGTTCTGAACAGAATGACCAAAATGCATGCTAACTTGATGTTTTTTGGATTTTTGATGTTTTGCCATGTTTTTGGTGAGCTCATCCTTTGATATACATTATTATATTTCTCCTTTTCTATGTTTTGGTGAATTTGGAAGAAGGAAGAGTACATCCGTTATAGTCACAAGAGGGAGTGTGATTGGATCCCAAGGATTTTGGATTAGGAACGATAAGAATATTGTTCCAAGCCACGATCTTAGATGATAATAGCACACCACACTAGATTTGCAAAGTAGAAGAGCTAAAATACCATATATGGAAATCCATCATAATCCATAATGCTCAATACATTACAATAGAATCACTTGAATTATTCAATAAGAAAGATGTACATATAGGAGAAGGAAAGTGCAACTACTACCTAAATCAATGGTGAAGAACTCCCACTAACTGATACTGGTAGTTAAGTTAACTCTAAAATACTAGTAAGCTAACTTGACATAACTGAGAAGCTAACTCCACACAACTAGTACACCTAAGCAAGCTAACCCAACAAGTGTAGGGATAACACAAGTGTAAGAATTATCCTCATAAATAAATAAAAGGATAAATAATAACCTACACTAACACGCTCCCATAAGCATAGCTTAGGTGGGTGGAAAATAAGGTGGGTCCTGGCAACAAGGCCTGATGACGTACCCACATACAAGAACTAGGAAAAATGGACACTGCAAGGTACCCAAAAACAATAATAACAAAGTAGAGAGCAAAATCCTGTTGTAAGATATCCTCGATCTGAATCCACTGCTCGATCATATAACTAAAAAACAACTGACACTGGGCTTCACTAGAATAGCTCCATGCAAGGAGACTGTCAATGGAGTGATGTCAATAAGTGAAAAAAAAACACCAAACATAATTTGATCAACTTCTACAAATAGGTGTGCCATGATCCAAGAAAAACTAAGGCAATAAGGAAAGGACATGAGATCCAAATAAATAGGAGTGCCACGATCCAAGAAAAAGCAAAGATAACAAGGAAAGGGCACAAAACCTAAAGAATCAGTATCAACACGACACCCTCCCATACTGTAAAATGGGTAGAGTGACACCACAGATCTGTATGAGTTGTGAAAATCAACTACTCGAACACTAACAAACTAACACTGGGCACCACCAGAATAGCTCTCTTATAAGAGAGACTGTCAACACGCCTAAAAAAGTGTTGAAAATACAGATCTAAAATATCACAAAAAACAAGAGAGATATAAATGTATACACGCATAGATACAAGAATGTAATACCTAAAATTTTAGGACATCGGGCTCAACCAAAAATGCATCCACAAGTGATCACAACACCCTCCCGAATTTGGCACTTTATAATTGAGTGCATGTAAATATTACAATGAGTAATAGTACCTTTTACATTTTAAATATGTGTATAAAAATGTCACCAATACGTAGATCTAAAAAAAATACACAATTTCAAAACAAAGATCATGTTAATCCGAGCTACGGATCAAAAGTTATGACTCTACAAGGTTTTTCTATTAAAATAATATTTTAATGTTGATCTTTTTAAAAGGTACATGTGACACCTAAATGTTCAAAGGTTAAAAGAGTGTCTAGAGGGTACACACTTATATCCAATGGATAAAAGAATGCACCTATAGGGTACAAATTTACGTCTAGTGGATAAAAGACTACATCCAAAACCAAAATACCCAGAGGGTAAAAGAATGCATCCAGAAGGTACACACTTATATCCAATGGATAAAAGAATGTACCCATATTTTACAGATCTGCGTCCAGTGGATAAAATACTGCGTCCAAAACCAAAATACCTAGAGAGTAAAAGAATGCATCCGGAAGGTACATGCTTATATCCAATGGATAAAAGAATGCACCCATAGGGTACAGATCTGCGTCCAGTGGATAAAAGACTGCATCCAAAACCGAAATACCCAGAGGGTAAAATAATGCATCTAGAAGGTACACGCTTATATTCAATGGATAAAATAATGCATCTAGAGGGTACAGATCTATGTCTAGTGGATAAAAGACTACATCCAAAACTGAAATACCCAGAGGGTAAACGAATGCGTCCAAAAGGTACACACTTATATCCAATGGATAAAAGAATGCACCCAGATTTGACTATCTCAAAAAATGGTGGAGTTTATAGTCAATTCTAGAGTTTTGGCACCTTCCAAATCCAATTTTGCACTCTGTTTTGCATAAAAATGCATGAGGTTAAAAATTGCTAACAAATTCCAGATACATGAAAACAATAAACCCTTGCTTGCAAAGACAAACTTATTGGATGTCTACATCATCTATTGCTCTGATACCATGAAAGTTAAGTGCATTGCCCCCAGAGTAGTTCTGGGATGGGTGAACTCCTGGGAAATTCCCAGTGTCACTTCCTCCTAATGTTGTTGGGCCTGATTGGGTGTATACTCGACTCTATCGTGCAGGATGGTATTAGCGTAGCAATTGATTAACATGATGAGATCCCTCTCCACCATTAGTTCAATCTTTTGGTGTGACGGAAAGTCGTGCAGCTCTAATAACATGAAAGGAATGATAAGAATATTGTTCCAAGCCACGATCTCAGATGATAATAGCACACCATATTAGATTTGCAAAGTAAAAGAGATAAAATACCATATATGGAAATCCATCATAATCCATAATGCTCAATACATTACAATAGAATCACTTTAATTATTCAATAAGAAATATGTACATATAGGAGGAGGAAAGTGAAACTACTACCTAAATCAATGGTGAATAACTCCCACTAACTGATACTGGTAGTTAAGTTAACTCTAAAAGACTAGTAAGGTAACTCAACACAACTAAGAAGCTAACTCCACACAACTAGTACACCTAAGCAAGCTAACCCAACAAGTGTAGGGCTAACACAAGTGTAAGAATTATCCTAATAAATATATAAAAGGATAAATAATAACCTACACTAACAGTAGAGGGTAGGTATTTGGAGGATCTCACGGGTGCCCCATGTCACTCTGACAAGTCACATAATGTGTGACCTATTTTCTTAGTGGGATGCAAACTAGAACACATTCTGGTTACTAGGTTTTAGGGGTGAGTGGACCATCACCTTGGAGGACGTATACCACATCCTTTAACTCCTAATACTTGGGAGGAGATTGAACCTGAAGAAAGTAGGTTTAAGATCTTAGATCACTCAGTGGGTTACATACATGGGGAATGCAGCAGTATCTTCTAGTTTGAAGATGGTGATCAAGGTCTGATCAATTTCCACTACTCCTATTCCTATCATTTGCAGAGCCATCATGAATAAGGGAGGTGACAGCCTCCTTTACTAAAGGGCTCCCATTATTGCACATATCAAGGGGCATGGCCACATATACACCTGAGGACAAGACATCCTAGCGACTACGTATCATGACCTGTATAGGGTAGTCAAGCTACAAGGATAGTCATTGAGTCATCCCACGCTGGTTATGATTTGGTTCTATGGTCGTATCACCCCTTATGGGAGAGAAGTGCTAGTATGAGATCCAAGAGACAATAAGGTTGCCTAGTGGATAGGGGTGTCAGTTCTTTAGACGCCACATAAACTAGTGGCTTCTTTGACTATGGTAGATATGACAGGGTTATGTGGGTAGGAGGTGACCAGAGTGGTAGCTATCTCTACCACATGATAGTTATTTGAAATGGTAGGGAGAGTTGAGAGTCATCCATTCAACTGGGTTCCTCAATAATTTGGCTTCCCTTATGTTGACATGCTTCCTTCAATGGCACCAGTATACAAGAATATTCAGGAGGCCCAGAGGGGCCCTAGACAATATCCTGGAGGGACAATTGTTAACCTTGATGTGCCTATTTCTGTTAGGCATGTTTTTTGTGCCAAATGGGTAGATCGAGCTCCTTGAGCACCTTTAATCCAGATTACTGCTGCTCGCGATAAGAAAAAAGAGGAAGATGAGCCTATTGATGTAGAATATGAATCCAAGGAGTACATAGGAGATGAGACTGAGGATGATTTAGTTGGAGAGGAGATGGAGGAAGAGGGGTTAGGTGGTGAGACTAGTGAGGAAACCGATGTGGAGGAGGAAGAGAGAAACCCTAAGTGGAAGGACACTCAAGATATGTTGAGAGTGGTATGGGAGGGACCAGTTCCTTGAAATGGGAGATGATGAGTTCATGATGGGACAACATCTCACCTCTGGCTTTGGGGAGGCCCCGCATCCACCAACAAAAGTTGTAGTAGCCACTAAATCTACTAAGATATCTAGATATCCAAGTAAATTGATACCCTTCCCTTTACTTTGTTAGTTGGTATTTATTTTTATTTTGTTAATGTAATTTTCTAACTTGTTGTTTCTTCCTCTTTTTTTTCTTGCAGCTACTACACAGGAGTGGTGGGAGCTTATTTTTCAGGTGTGCGTGAACACCCTGCTAATACCCTCAGGAAGACATGAGCTGATATGACCAATGATTTGGGCTAGCTGCTATTAGCTGACAAATATATTGATGTGTTTTCACTTGTCTAGAGAAAAGTGGAGGTGGTGACCTCTCTTTGTACTCAGGTGGCTAGGTATGAGATAATCAAGTGACTGATGAGGTAGAGCCATTCTCACACAAATACCATAGCTATTGGCCACCACCATGAGCACTCACACCACTTGGTTCATTCTCATTGTCGTCATAGCTGCATCAGGAGTCTCAGATGTGGTCGTGCACCATCCGAGGCATCCCAGAGGGATTGAAAGGCCACTAGGGCTCTTATTGCTTTGTTGCAATTTTTTCAAGAATGATATGATTTTTTTGTATATTTTGGGCTCATTGTGAGCGTTTTGACCATTCCTAGCGTGTGATGGCATTGTATAAAAAATTGATGCACTATGATATATACAGACTCTTCTTTTCAGTTTGGTAATCTGTTGTATCTAAGTTGACTTATTTTTGGATCACTTTGCATGTCTCTACTCTAGAATGTTTACAATTTCCACTTTTCTATGCTTTTCACAATGTATGTAGTGGATGTGAATGATAACAAAATGATTTTGTTCTATATTTTATAGTGTTGATATATGATTATGCAACACAATGTGACGCTGAAATTTAGCTTCTTTAAGCAATCTCTGGTACTTCAAATTGTTTTGGGAAAACATGGTGATACAGTGATATGATAAGTGAATGAACCTGCCTCATTCGTAACTCCATGCAACTAGTAATATGCAAGGTCTTAACATTGAGAGACATAACGAGCACAAGTTATAGAATTTTTTGAATGGTAATGATGAGAGATAGACAAGGATTTGACAAAATCAAATTGAGACACTACAACCTCACTCTACTCAAGTTTACTTCATAGCTTAAAATGTGAAATCCTTTCCAATTTATCTAGACTTAGATATTTATATGGCAACTTGGTTGAAAAAATATGGTTTTGAGGTTTCAAGATCTCTTGGAATTTTGGACATCTAACTAACTTTGTTTTGATTTACAATTTCACAATATTTGAATGAACTATTTCTAACTTTCAAGTTTGTCAAAGAGACCCCCTAAACCTTTCCCCATGCTATCAATGGGAAGTATGGGATTATCACCGTGGATAAGGCATAGGTGATTAAGGCTATTTACCTCATTTTCCAACCCTACATCACTAGTAAAAGATACAGGCACATAGTTTTAAGCCTTGACTATATTTTTGTAGTTTTCTATTATTTTTTTCTATTCGAATGTCAAGTCTCACAACCAACTCTACCTAATATATTTCACGCTCATAGACTTCCTTATTCTATTGTCATGCCATACGATCAGCATAAACGCTATATCATTGTTCAACGTTCGATCTAGCCTCATCAAGACTTTCTAGATGAGAGATTCATGCTTCTTGATAGCCTTCTTCTCATAGAATTCCTTGCAATGAGATATGGATACTGGGTATTTCGACTTCGAGTGGTAAAACCACTTCTACGCCAAATACAAAAGAAAAGGGGTTTGCCCCCATCAGTATTCTTACTGATGTCTGATAGGCCCACAAGGATGGAAAAATATTTAAATGCTAGTCTTGTTTGTTCTCCTTGATGATCTTAAGGAGGATGGATTTCAATATCTTGTTCATAACCTAAGCCTATCCATTGGCATGAGGGTAATAGAGAGAATTTGTGTGGTGACTTATTTTGAATTTTTCACCTAGTTCACGTACCTCATTATTTTTGAAGGATGTGCCATTATCAAAGATAATGACTTATGGAACCCCGTACCTACAAATGATTTTTTCCAGAATGAACTTTGCAATCACTGATCTATGTATGGTTGTAAGAGGCATGGGTTATACTCATTTATTAAAGTACTTTGTGACCATGATTATGAAGTTTTGACCATCTATTAATGAGGGGAGAAAATTACCCTATCAAATCTAGGCTCTATGTGGAAAAAGGGCCATGTGTGTTGCAATTGGTTATAAACCTTGTGCCAATATGTGTATCTCATGGGAGATACTCTTGAAATTTATGGCATTTGCACACAAATTCTACCACATCATGTTCTAGTGTGGGCCAAAAATATCCCGCATACCATGTATCTTTCCGGAAGATGCATGGCCGTCGAAGTGACCTCCACATACTCCGCTATATGATTCATAAATAATCTTTTCAGATTCTTCTTCATCAATGAATCTTAGCAACATTCCATCAAAGGCTCTATGATAGAGCACTTGTTCCAAGATGACATATGTGGCAGTTATTATACATAACCATCTTATTTTGCATGAGGTTTCCCCTTATGGATATGTATGGTCCACTATGAAATTAATGATGTCAGTGTACCATGGACACACAGAAATGGGAGGATTTGTTTCAATAAAATACACACACTCATCAAGAAAGTCTGAATTTACTAGATCACCTCCATCCAATGGGTTTTCAGCCAACCAGTCCACAATGATTTTTCCTTTGATGGATTTCTGATTAAAAAATGTTAACTCAAACTCACACATCAGAGTTATGAAGTGTCCAACTTTCTTAGATAAGTACCCTTGCATGATAAATGTCCGTAGGTGATCTGATTTAACAAAAAACCATTATTTCTTGGTTTAGCATGTTATGTCGTAAGTGTTTTTCCACGACGATTATAGTGAGGCATTCCTTCACAAATTTTTTATAATATGTCTCATAATCAAGCAATGTCTAGATAATCAAATAGATTTCACACTCTCATTTATCATCATCTTCTTGATCCAACATGCAAGATAATGAGACATATGTAGCTCATGAATATAGGACCAAGAGGTGATTTGACCTAGGTGGCATGAGTGTGGGAGGAGACAACAAGAACCATTTAATCGAATCAAATGCCTCATTGCATTCTTTTTTCCAATCAATGCAACAATCATTTTTAACAAATTGTTTATTAGGTGAATAAAAAAGGTCAAATCAGGGATAAACCTTCATATTGCACTGAGTTTCCCAAGGAAATATCTAATGCCAGTATTGTCTAATGGTGGAGTCATTTCCAGTACTTCAATCCCTCATAAAGATATGATGTATACCAAAATATTTTCTCCCGTTACACTGAACACACATTTTTCTTGATTCAACGTGATGTCATATTTGATTAAGTGAGAAAGGATGAGACCAAGCACATCTGAGTGATCACAATGTTTTCTGGCCTTAGCGATAAGGTCATCCACATAGGATTTCACAATATTATGTATAAGATCATGATATATATAGGTCATTTCCCATAGGTACATGGCACCACTATTCTTAATCCCAAATGACATGACACCATAGCAATAGGTTCCCTAAGGATTTATGAATGTAGTTATAGTTTGATCCTCCTCAGAGATTCTAATTTGATTATACCCAGAAAACTCATCCATGAGATAGAATAACCTGAAACAAGTTGTTTCCTCTACAATAACATCAATAAAATGTAATGGGAAATCATCTTTAGGATAAGTCTTGTTGATATCCTAAGAGTCTATGCAAATACGGATCTTTCCATTCTTCTTGAGAACATGGATGATATTAGACACCCAGTCTGAGTAGTAAACTGGATTGATGAACCCTACTTGTAAGAGTTTCATCACTTCTTATTTCATCATGAGTGCCACCTTTGGATTCATGCGCCTTGAATTTTTCTTAGTTGGCTTAGCATCTAGCTTGGTGAGGAGGTTATGAACTACAATGTGTGGTACAAATCCTGTCATTTATTCGTAGCTAAACATGAAACATGTTTTATGCTTCTTGAGGATACATGTATGTATTTTAACCTCCTCGGGAGTTAGAGAGGATCAAAGTTTCAAGATTTTTGGTTCATCATCCGTCCCGATGTTTATATCAATTGTTCCATCAATTAATGATGCATTTCCTTTCTCAAACTTAAAAAGGTCTTGAGGTAACTATAAATCCCCTTCTTTTCCTACCTCATAAATTTTAAGCTCCTTCCTAGGGGAATATTCTATCATGGGCTTTCCAAAACAAGAATAAAATTGTGGGATTAGGGAAAAATCAACCTCGTGATGAGTATGATGTAATTCTATAAAAGTGTTTAGATATCCCAAAGTTTTTAATAAATTTCAACATGATCTGAGATTACAAACTCGCTCTC
Organism: Taxus chinensis; assembly: GCA_019776745.2. Classification (NCBI taxonomy): domain Eukaryota; kingdom Viridiplantae; phylum Streptophyta; class Pinopsida; order Cupressales; family Taxaceae; genus Taxus; species Taxus chinensis. The sequence goes on from CM034146.1 coordinate 626,838,465, forward strand.
AGTTTCTATGTATGTCAATATTGGAGTTATCATTGTTTTACAAACCAAAGGTTCAACAAAAACTGAGACTGTGAAGTTTGTATCTTCTAATTCAATTCTTGGAGTGAAGCGAGAAGAATAAGTTGTTATAGAGTCTGTGAGGAGGCTCTATTCTCATGGAATTGCTTCAATCGATATGAATTCAAACACCTTTGTTAGATTTAGCATTGTAGTTTTGTAGAGTTGTATATGTTCATCTCTAGTCTCATATGCCTCAGATATTTTATTTGCAAAAAAAATTTAATCACCCAAAACCCTAATATTAAGACCACTAATTCTTTTGGCCACAATGAGACCAGGTAGGAGGGATTTGTATTCAGCCTTGTTGGTTGTACACTAAAAATTTAACTTGAAGGAAAAATGCATAATTATTCCCTCATGAGAGGTAACGATCATACCTTCCCCATTGTCAAAACGACACTTGGCTCCATCAAAATTGATATTCCAACAGTCACTTGGAAAAATGGATGTTAGATCATCATTTGTGTCCTCTTTATTTACGTCAGTTACCTCAACCAAAAAAAATCATCTGCTAGAAGAGATCCAAGTCCCAAGGTATGTCCCATACCCATAGAATTGAATGGAAGGAGAATAGGTAAATCCTTCTCCAATAGCTTGACAATATTCATTGTGGTTCCTAATGACATAGCCTCTATGATGATGGTTTCATCTTTAACTGTCAGAATTCGTTCAATCAACCTCATGACTTCTAGTTCCATTGTAGGAACCATATTTTCCTCTGACACTAAGATTGTAGGTTTATTTTACTAATTTTTAGGAATCTCAAACTCATTGTGGACCCCTAGCCTCTTTTTCAAGTTATTTAGATGAATGTCAAAGGGTTTTGGATCACCCTGTGCCATAAAGAATTTCCCTAAATGTAGGAAACCGACTTCCCAGAACAAAGTGTAGGGAATCACCTTCATGCGATGAATTCAAGGAAGGCCAAATATCATATTATAGTTAGTTTTCCAATATATAATATAAAACTTGGTTATAACCGTCTTCGGTCCAAGAGTGATTGGAAACACTATAGTCCTGATTGACGTTGCTTTGAGGCTATCATATTCTTTCAGCATATTTCACATTGAAGAGCAATTGGTCTACCTATAACCTAATTTTTGATGGAAAGATAAGGGAAATATATTAACCGCTGCCCCATCATCAATCACCACACACTTTATATAGATTTTGTAAATCAGGACTTGTAAAAACAACATCAGATCACCTCTACAAGCTATTTTAGAGTCTATAGGCATATTACTGATGTCAAATACGAATCCACCATCTCTTTCAGGTTTACCTGGAGGATAGACATGAAATTCCACGTGGTTTATTTGTGCTTCTAGAGGAGGGGTGACGTTAATCAAGTGGCCAATACCTAGTGCTTCTAATAGAGTGGCTCTATGAGTAGGGGAATTATTTAACAAATCCAAGAAGGAAATGTGAGAGAAGGTCTTGGTTAAGTCAATGATCAAGTCATAAGCTCATATTGGCTTGCCTAGTGTATCAAGAATGACATCTAATGTAGTTGGGTAGATCGGGATTGGCTATGAAGAATAATCATTGGATCTAATGGCATTATTAATCTGAGGTTTAGTGTCTAACTCCACCAATCCCACAATTTTTGTTTATTGGCGAACATCCAAAGAAGGCGTCACTTATGGGTTTGACGAAGTTGAGGCTCGAAGATCATGGGTATCTATTACAATACCTTTTTGTGAATCTTTGAGATCTATTCTACCATCCTTTGGGCATATGGGGAGAGGATCATTAAATATTCTTAGTGGTATGTTCTGTGGGGATACCATCCCCATGCAGGTAATCTTAGTTGGCATTGTTGGGTTTGCCAAAAACATGTCAACAAATAATTATCTTTGATCCTTTAGAAAACGTTGTAGAAACTTATTGCAATCCTGGCATGTTATTGCAACATACCTGTTAACCCTATGGAAACTGCAATATAAGTCAAGATCACAATATTTAGGCCTTTGATTTGCAGCTTGTTGCAGCCCGAGATTATGATTATTGTTCGATTACTGATTGTTATAGTCAAAATTTGGGAACCCTTTCCCTTGGTTTTTAAATTGGTTCAGATACATGTTTGGGTATTGCTTAGGGCCTTGGATCTACATTTGTCTTGATTGTTGAGGTTTTTGTTATTTTTGATGTTGTTGGTGGTGAGGATGATTAAAATCTACAACGTTGAATGAGGGTGAGAAGTTATTTTTTCTTTGATTATTTCCATTGTTGTTTTTATTGGTAGTATTTGTATTGGGAGGACTAAAAACATTATACTTCTTGGGTTGGTCAGTAATACCATCTTTCATGAGCCCACGGTTCTTGTTAAGGACCTTCCATCCTCAAGTTTTTCTTATGTTGCTGCAGTAACTGGGGTTATTTCTTTTAGGAGTGACTAACCTTCAATTTTCTTTATAAGTCATATGACTGCAGTCAATGGCTGCATGGTCAATTAGAAGAGCACCTTCTAGCACCTCTTCATAGCTCCTTAGTGGGAATTTTTGAACTTCTTCCTTTGTCTCCCTATTGAGGGAGTCGAGGAAAAAATTACAAATCTCTATCTGATCCATGTTTCGATCACTTGTAAGGGAGTAGAGAACCTTTTTCCACCTTTGAATGAAGTGGGTTGTGGAATCATTGTGCTCTTGTTTGATATAAAGAAATTTTTTGATTCATGTCCTTAAAATTTTGTTCATAGTAAAATCCTTAATAAATTCTTATACGAGTTTCTTGAAAGAGTGTATTGAAGCCGTCAGTATCCTATAGTACCAAAAGAGAGCAATACCTTCTAGCTTCTTAGGGAAAATCTTTGCAATAACTGGGTCGCATGGGAACAGCTCTCGAATGGCCATTGTGTAAGCTTTGATGTGATCATTAAGACCACCCTCCCTTTTGAACTTTGGAATATTGGGTAAGGGTCTTGGGAGCATGACTGTCTAGATGGATAAGTCTAGAGGCTCCTTATGATATTAAGAATAGGTCCCCATTGCATACATTTCAACCATTGATGATCCCTGTTAGGGAGGTGGAGGTTGCATTGGTTACTAAAATGGAATAGCATAAACATTCTTTGGGGCATATGGCATCCCTTTTGGTTGTCCATATAGATGTGGGTAAGTGTACATATACCTTTGTGGTGATTTAGAGTACATGTGTATGTAAGGGGGTTGACTGCTTTAATATGGAGCTGAAGGCACAAAGTAAGGGAATGTTGCATTTATAGCTGGTACAACATTTAAGAATGCACTTCTTGTTGGTGCATGTTATAGATATCAATATGTGGCGTGAGGGGGCATACCCAAGGTTCATGTCCTAGTTATAAAATCTATAGGGCTTGGAGCACCCATATAAATTGGAGGATTCTATGCAATAGGCACTTTTCCATAATTTTGCGGATAGTGGGAAGTTCTTACTTGCCCTGCGTATGAAGTTTGAGCATTTTTTGAAAGCTCTAACTCTTTGAAATTTTCAACCAACACTAATATTGCGTCACCCATTGATAGGATGGTTTTTTGTTTGGGTTTTTGTTGTTGAAATTTTCAAGGTTGTTGAGGAGTATGGTATCCTACTGTGAATTGTTCACTATTTTGCCACCCCTCATTGTTAATGTTTTCCGTTGTTGGAGGGGCAGGGTTATTTCTTTAGAGAATAACATCACGTTTTCCTTACAAGATATTTGAATCCTAGTTTGTATTGTGGAAGCATTGTTCACTTCTGGTGTATCACAATAAGTAATCCTCATCTAGATATGGGATCTGATTAAATTGCATGTTAATAGGTTGTTGAAATAATACCGATGGAGATGAACTTGCTTCCCTAGTGAAAGTCATGTTATTTGGACTTGATTGTTTGTGAGGATATGTTTGTGTGATTTTTTCAAGTTACTCAATACAAACAGATGAACCAACATTGGTTCACTGAAGAAGAGGATTTTGAGGAGTTGAGTAGTTATCTACCCATGTTGAGAGTGAAGGTGATTTCTGTGCTATGTGTTTTATAGTTGTATATGTCAAAACCCGTGACGGTTCACCTATACTCATCGTATCCTGACATATTTTGGGGGTATAATAATACCTAAAAAGTAAAGGATGGAGGAAGAAAGTGGAAACTCTTAGAGACTAGCCCTTCATGTTAGGTTCACCAATTTGTATGAAATAAAATCAACACGTGGCCTTCTTCGCACCTAACTTCCTAAGTTCATGTCAAGACAATCAGTCTAGAATAGAAATGGATGTGTATGTGTGGTGATGATGGATAATATAATGAGGTAACCTTATATATTCAACATGTAATAACAAGATCTGTGAATGTAACGCAAAGAATGCTCTCCTAACTTGATGTGGTGTTTTGGATCAATCTGATATGATAGCTCCTTGGAGACTGCATTCAATATCAAGCTCTGCCAAGATTCTATTGACTAGTTCTTGAACACACAGAAAATGACCTAAGGGAGACTCATTTAGATTTCTAGATAAGGTCATGCAAGTAAGAACGAGGGGTGTAATGAATCCACAGGGACAAAGGATTATTTTCCGGTCTAGTCCGGAAATTCGTAGCCTGATTAGTTGTTATGTTTAATAACAAAAGTAGTGCAATGATATCAAATGGAAGTGGTGACTACCTAAGTATTGATGCATGTAAACCTTTTTCGATGTCTAATTGGTTAGTAGGCCCATTGAGTTATGGGACCTGTAGATCAAAACTGAAAACTCATGGAGGTTGTTGTCCTATTATGATCATGTGCATAATCAAACCCTATTTCCAAGAGCAGTCCAATAATCTTAGGATTGACTAGCTACAATTTTTAGCATGATTAGTTATTCTATTTTCTCAAATAATGTGGCAGATGTGTGTAATATTATCAAATGTAAACTTGTGTCAATGTTTGTTATCAACTTGGACCCGTTGGCTTGTGGGACTGAAGGATCACAACCATATGTATTTTATTGTTGTGGTTCGTTGATGGTCATGCAGAATGAATTGAAATGATCTTGGTAAAACAAACAAACTATTTAAGGAAATTGAATCTATGTTTTTGGTGTTTTCACAATATTTTAGAGAAATAGAATGAAAGCAAACTATTCTAACGAAAGTAAATTTTTTTGATCTTTTCTACTTTTTAAGCAATACGCTCTAATCTAATAAATAAAATAAATATAATTAATCATCCATATGTAGTTGGTTACTCGTGGGAATATGTGAATCTAAATATAAAATAAATAGCCTAATTTAATCAAAACCCTTCAAACCCTACCTCAAAGGTGAAGAAAAAATCATAAGTTCCCTAAAAGTGTTATTGTTCCCTACAACTTCCCTAGAAATGTTGAAGAAAAAACTTTCTAACGATTTGATCTACTTGTAATTGCCTAATTAATCGAAATGAAAAATATTACTACACTATTTGATATGTAATTGAAATTAATGATTTGAAATTGATAACTTGACAAATGAAGCAAACAAATAATAATTCCATCTTGGAGAAGCAAGATCTTTGGCTAATCTGGTTGTATCTTTATTTGTCCCCTCATTTTGTTCCTTTCTTTCTTTGTGTGTTCATATGAGTCCAAGGAATTGGGAATGAAAGAACAACATTATAATAAGATGCTTGACAAATGGTAGTTATTAGTATAGAATCACAACACCCCAGAATGGACTCTTGGGTGAGTGGGGAATTCAATGTGATTGCAAAACATGGGACCATCTCTCAAGCTGTGGGACTTGCAAAAATTGAGATGGACCTCCAGAGAAAGTCGATTCTTGCTTCCTCATCTACTTGCCACAAGCTACTCAAGTGTAGGTAGAACCTATTCTCTCCTAATCTAACCATTCCAAGAGGATAGAGAGAGAGAGGGCGAAAGAGCCTACAATAAGCAGTGATACACCAAAAAAGGAAGTGTTTGAATCATGTACCCGACTCCCTGAAGTGGAGAGAGTTGAGCAGAGGAGACAGTGGATAGAATGCACCACAAATCAGAGATAGATTTCACACAGAGCACCACATTAAAACCCATTAAGCACAGCCCCATAACCTACAAAAAAAATTAGAGTATGCACATTATACCCTATGATGATGAGAGGTAAGAAGAGAACAAAATAAGGATGGGTAAACGCATCAAAAAACAGATTTTATTGCTCCAAAATGTTACACAGTGCATCATGAGTGGGAAAGAGGCAAGAAAACGCCATTACAGATCCATGGGAGGAGGCTTAAACTCTGCATTCTACACTAGGGAAGAAAGAGAGAGGGGGCATAAGAGAAAAAATGACCAACCCTTTAAATATGCCCCTTCATTACAATATATAGGAAGAATATGAAAGAGAAGAGGGGAGAATTTGAATCCTGCTTCAACCACCTTGAGATATTCATTAAATCCCATTTTAAAATATCAAGCACCACCCCTTAATACCCATTATGGATCTGCCCAAAATCTCTCAATTATGGTTCCCCGGCAGATCTACTCAAATTAGATCTGGTAGTTGGAGAAATCAGGCTCTATATTAATTTCCTGGAAGACATTTTCCCATTTTTCACCTACTAGAGCCTGCTAAGAATGATATTTTATGTTTTCATGGCATATAGGGTGTCGAGACATTTCCAAAAAGTCTTCTCCCACCTAAATCTCAGTTTCCAATCAAAAGATATGGCCATTTGAAGTTCCTCGGGTCGGGCGCTTAATATTTAAAGAGTATGTCCATATAGGGTCCACATGGTAGCCTCGTGCATCTTGGAGATATGGCTCCTTCCTTATGCTCTTAAAACTACATTGGAATGACATGTGGTGGCTTCCACAAGCTTTATGGTCTCCTTTTTTATTTTTCCCGAGTCCCTTTGCTTATCAGGTAAAAAGTCTTACCCTAGACACGTGGAGGCTTGGCGCTTGTTTGGGAACCCACCCAAAATTTTACATTTGAAATAGCATCATGGTGACACTTGGCACCTTCTTTTGGCCTACATATGCTTTGACTATTCAACTCCTGACTCTGTCCTTTTTTGGACTTGGGACATGTGGAAGGTTCGTGCTCATTTTAAAACCCGCTCAGGATTTTACCTTTGAAGGAGCGTCGAGTTGACACATGGAAGCCTCTGTAGGCTCTTGGAATTTTCAATGACCACTTTTAATTTTTTTTGGGCCCTAAATACATGGTGATCTGGCACTCATTTGGGAATCACCTTTTGGGCCACACCTTTCAAACTGCACTGATGCAACACATGACGTTGTTTGCTGGTTCCCTATACTTAGTCAATTTTGGTCCCCACTCTATCCCATTTTTAACTTAGACTACGTGGCGAGCCCATGCTCATTTGGGTCTCTACTCCTTGGATTTATCTTTGAAGTAGTGTGGTTTAAACACTTGCCACATTCTACTAAGTCGAAGAATTTTCAATGACCGGTGCAAATGTTGGGGCTCTGGACATGTGGAGGCTTGGCACAAGTTTGAGTTTCCCTTTTGGATTCAATCTTTGTAAATGCATGCGTTTGGACACTTGGAAAATTACACTGACTCCTTCATACTTAGTCAATTTTGGGGCTCATTCTGAATCATTTGTAGAGCCCGAAGACTTTGAATCTTCTTCACTTCGTTTCCTTTAAGCCTCTAGTTTCTTTGACATTGTCTTCTCTTCCCTGACCCTACAATTCCATTTTATAGCCCACCTGTAACTTTTCTATTGGATTTGAAGCATGGGTTCATTCCATAGAGCCGTTTCTTGAATTTATTCCTATATGGGGTCGTGTTTGATCCATTTTTCTAAGGGAAAAATTGGGATAACAATCTGGCAAATCATGGGGACATCTGCCTGCTAGATGAATGGACCAGTGGCCTTGAAGCATCTATTGAGCATGGAGTCACCATTAATGGCCTATTACTGACCCTTATTTCAAAATGGACTCTCTGATTAGCTTATTTTCTGACCCCTTCCTTGACTCCAAGCCTTTCCATGCATCTGCACTCTCAATTTTTCATGAGAAATCTTGAAACAAGGCTTTTGAGAGTAGAAAATTGTCTAACCCCTAGGGCTTTCATCTATCCCTGAAATGGACTATTTCAAAACAACTTTAGTTTCTCTACATCTGTTTCCTTTTGGAACTAGAAACTGTTACAGATAGCTATGGGTCTTCTTTCCATGAATACTAAAGGGCCTAGCCTTATGCACCTTTGGAGAAATACATAAAAAACTTATGTAAAAAGAAAAAATCATACATGCTTCAAATGAGACATGCAGAGTGCACATAAGCAATTCTTCAGCTGAAAACAAAGTCTACTCCTACTCCTACCCCAACCTTGAGAAATAAGCTAAACAAATCCTACTATATGTAGGGAGAACTAGCTTCCCTTTCTCAAGAGGGTCAGCCATGCAAATGATTTGACCCTGAATATGGCTTCATGTATGAGTGAAAAACTTATAATAAGTCGGTCCTCCACCCAAATCATCAAGGTATCAACATCAACATAAAATACCTCCTCAAGTTGATTGGCATTGGACTCCTCAAGGTGCTAATGGTGACCCTTGGTGCTCTGAAACTCATCCTCATGCCCTAAGGTGGGCATGACTGGTTCTGGCTTCTCCCTTGGCTCCAATGAATCCATGTACCTAATTAGGCATGATCTGATCCTTTTTTTGTGCCCCTTGCTCTGAATTTCAACTCCAAGAATGGATTCTTCTTATGGACCTTCTTGGATGGATGATGGGAGAGGGATGAAGACATCCTCCTTCCTTTTCTCTTCCTTCTCATGTGAAGAACATGGAAGACTCATATCTTCCATCCTTGGTTCCAGAGGGATGTAGTGGAGTGCATGATATTGCACTTGAAATTTCTCCTCCATAGCAATAGGCTCATATGCTTAGAAGGTGGTTGTTTGAGGAGTGAATGGTTTGATCTCCATGGGCTCTTCTAAATCAAATAAATCCTACAATTCAGATAGACATTTTGCCTCCTTGTTGTCATGTTCCAAGTGCTCTACCTCCTCCATGGTGTCCTCTGGATCTACAATTTTCTCACCATGGTCCCCCTCATCTTCAATAATGAAGTTTGAAATTTCAAACTCTTCTTCAACATTAGAGTTTGAAGGGGATATAGTGGGAGGAAGAAATGAAGGTTATTATGTGGCCTGCTCCGCACTCAGAGCCTCTAAAACTATATGGTAGTCCTCCATCATGGGTTCATCAATCAAATCAGACCCTTGGAATGAAAGAAAAAAAAATTCAATGATGCTTTCTTCATTAAGTGGCTTCAACTTTGATTTGATCCCTCCCATTTGCTCTTCTTCAATGGGACTTGATGCTGATTGTTCTTCCTCCTCAACTAGTTATGCAGCTTGGATCGGATTAGCATCCTCTTCAGAAAAAGTGCCATTAGGGACACTGCATTCAAACTAAACAAACTACTAATCTTCTTGTTCTTGTTCTACTACAAACATAGCCCTAGCCACCACTAGCGTCTCAACCCTTACCTCCTCTATTGGCTTGACCATCAAGTGGATATTTGTAAACCCAAATTTGGTAGCCCAACTCTTCATATTATCTATCATTTCTTCTTTTTTGGGATCCTCCTCTTGCTATTTTCCTTGACTGCATTCTTGGGTCTCTTCCCCATATGGAATTGGGAAGGCAAGAGGAGTGGCATTTAGGGGTTCAACCAGCTTTGCAATTGTTTGTGGTGAGGAGGAAAGTGGAACTTCTTGTTTATTTGGAGGGAATGACTGCTTGGGAAAGAAAAGGGGAGAAGAATTTAAATGGGGTGGAAGATCAAGAGATGCTAAAGGGAATTCAACAGTTGGAGTAACAGATGGGAAGCTTGACTCATGACACTGTTGAAATGATAAAGATTAAGGAAGAGAAAATGAAGGACAGGTAGCTGGTGATTGAATTACCCATTGAGAAGGTTGTCTCTCACTTTTCTCATAAGCCTCAATGTCCTCAATCCATTGTGTAAGTTGAGGAATCACTTTAACCATGAAATCAAGCTTCTCTTGAGGGATGTAATGTCTTGGAAAAGGGCCTTCCAATGGACAAGGTGCCTTGTAACCAATATTAAATTCCTTCATCTGTCTTGTAGCCCTGGACTACACCATGCTAGCCTCCATCCCTTGAATCTTCTCTAGCAGATCAGCATCTTCCATGTAACTGTCACCATCATATGTGTCCCCTTGTTCTTGATAAGCTCCATGGCCAAAATGAATTTGACCCTGCTCATATGGGTAAGCATAATTGTTCTAGATCTGATCATAGTGCTGACCTAGAGGAGTTAGGAAATGCCTTGGAGGTGGAATGCACTATTTTAGGTGTAAATTTCCTAAAGGGAATGAATTCATGATTTCACAACTTCATGAAATGGAATAAAAATGGGAGATATGAAAGAAAAGTGAATGAAGATGGGTGGAAATGTATGGAAAAGGTTTGCAACTTCAGAGATGGGGTTGTTGACTAGATAGAGTCACCAGATGTTCTTGTGTGTGCCTCAAAAGGATGAATCTTGATAGGAACACACCGACATGCTAAGATGAAGTGGTAAGGTGCTTCATACCACTCCCACCGGGCGTGCCAAAACTTTTAGTGTAGAATCACAACACCCCTGAATGGACTCTTGGGCGAGTGGGGAATTTTGTGTGATTGCACAACATGGGACCATCTCTTAAGCTGTGGGACTTGCAAAACTTGATATGGACCTCCAAAGAAAGCCTACACTAAGAGGTGATAAACCAAAAAAGGAAGTGGTTGAATCACAGACCCGACTGCCTGAAGTGGAGAGAGATGAGCAGAGGAGAGGGTGGAAAGAATGCACCACACACCAGAGATATATTTCACATAGAATGCCACTTATAAACCCATTAAGGACAGCCCTAGAACCTACAACAAACATTAGATTATGCACAATATACCGTGCTATGATGAGAGGTAAAAAGAGACAACAAAAAAAGCCAAAAATGGACAAATGCATCACAAAATAGATTTTATTGCTCCAAAATGTTACACAGTGTATCATCAGTGGGAAAGAGGTAATAAAATTCCATTACAAATCCATGAGAGGAGGCTTAGACTCTGCATTCTACCTTAGGGAAAAAAGAGAGAGGGGGTAAAGGAGAAATAATGACTGAACCTTTGAATATGCCCCTTCATTACAATATATAGGAAGACCAGGAGAGAGAAGAGGGAAGAATTCGAATCCTGCTTCAACCACCTTGAGATATGAATTTAATCCCATTTTAAAAGCTCAATCACCACCTATTAATGCCCACTATGGATCTGCCCACAATTTGTTGGTTCCAGTTCCCCAGTGGATCAAATCGAATCAGATCTTGTAGTTAGAGAAATTGATCTCTATATTAATGGCATGAAAGACATTTTCCCATTTTTCATGGTGTATAGGGTGTCAAGATGTATTAAGATCCTACTAAGAATGATATTTTTTATTTCCATGGTGTAGAGGGTGTCAAGATATTTCCAAAAAGTCTTCTCCCACCAAAATCTGAGTTTCCAATCTAAATATATGGCCATTTGAAGTTCCTCGGGTTGGGCGCTTAATATTTAAAGAGTCTGTCCATATAGGCTCCACGTGGCAGCCTCACACATCTTGGACATATGGATCTTTCCTTATTCTCTTAAAACTACGCTAGACTGACACGTGGCAACTTCTGTGAGCTCTTTTGGCTCCTTTGTATTTTTCCTGAGACCCTTTGCTTGATGAGGCAAAAGTCTAACCCTAGGCACATGGAGGCTTGGCACTTATTTGGAAACCCACCCCAAATTTTACATTTGAGATAGCACCACATTGACACTTGGCACTCTTCACCGGCCTACCTTTTCTTTAACTATTTAAATCCTGACTCTGTCCTTTTTTTGGACCTGGGACAAATGGAATGTCCACGCTCATTTGGAAACCCACTTAAGTTTTTACCTTTGAAGGAGTGTTGGGTTGACACATGGAAGCCTCTATAAGCTCTTGGAATTTTGAATGGTTGCTCTTACTATTTTCGGGCCCTAAATACGTGGTGAGCTAGCACTCATTTGGGAATCACCTTTTAGGCCGCGCCTTTGAAATTACGCTGATGTAACACATGGCTTCGTCAGCCGATTCCCTATACTTAGTCAATTTTGGGCCCGCTCTATCCCATTTTTAACTTGGACTACATTGCAATCTCGCGTTCATATAGGTCTCCACTCCTTGGATTTATCTTTTAAGTAGCACATTTAAACACTTGGCACCTTCTGCTGAGTCAAAGAATTTTCAACGACTGGTGCAGCTCTTGGGGCTTTGGACATGTGGAGGCTTGGCTCAAGTTTGAGTTTCACTTTTGGATTCAATCTTTGGAAATTCACCATTTGGACACTTGGCAGCCTCCGTTGATTCCTCCATACTTAGTCAAATTTGGGGCCCGTTTTGAATCATTTGCAGAGCCCAAAGACTTTGAATCTTCTCTGCTTCTTTTCCTTTGAGCCTCTGGTTTCTTCGACACTGTTTTTCTCTTTCCTGACCCTGCAATTCAATTTTAGAGCATGTTTATAACTTCTCTATTGGATTTGAAGCATGTGTTCATTTGATAGAGCCGATTCTTGAATTTCTTCCTATATGGGGTCTTGTTTGATCCATTTTGTTGGGGGTGAAATTGGGATAACAATAGTTTGAATAGATTCTGGTTGTAGTGTAACTAGAAGAGAGATAACACTAGAGATATGAGATTATCTATGCAATTCCTAGTAGATTTGTGGCATCAATACTAAGCAAGATACACAAATATTCTTAGTCCTTTTACTTGAACACAAGCATAAAATATTTAATAATTGGGGTTGTGATGTGCATTCATGCATAAGGCAAGAAGAGGAAATTCCAACTAACTAAAGCACAAGCAAAAATAGAAGAGGGAAGGAGAACCAAGCAATCAAAACTATATTTAGATAAATCGGTTCACAAATGCATCCTAAAAAATGAAGTTAAGTGATTTGTGACATATTAAAAACACACATGACAAAATACTGAAAAATCACTCAGGACTGCCACCCTACATAGAGCAGCGGTCATAGGACCACTGTCATGCCTAGGAAATGGTTTCAAAACCACCGATCAGGGGATCAATTTTTGTTAGGAAATATATATTAGTGCTCCATTTGTATGGGTGAATAATAATTACATGTGTAATTATTATTATGATAAATTAGTGAAAGTACATTTACTATGTAAATGTAAATAGTAAATGTAAAATGTGGTTAGTATGTGGTAAGTTAGTAAGTTAGAATAATAAAACAATTAGTATTATTTTATTATTATATTGGTGAGAGGTTGAAACCATATGGGTGTATGGTTGTATATGAAGACAAATGTTGTTGTAAGGATTGTTATTTTACATCTCCTATATAATGGAGTGTATTGAAATAGTGAAGATAATGAAAATATAATATAGAGTTTTTGATTTCAATTATTGTCTGTGTATCTATTTCATGGATTCTTTGTATTAGATCAGATTAATTTCTACATTTAGTACCAGAGCAGGTTAAATCTGTCTCGAAGATGATCTTATAACTTTTAGTTTCGCAATCTAGGTTTCTCCAAAATTTTGCTGTGCAGAATTATCTGTTATACCAGGAATCTATAGTAAAAATTTCAGAAAAACCCAATTCACATTTTGGTAGAAACGTGCAATTTAATATACAGCACATTGATCACTGTTGTTTTTTTGAAGAAATTAGAGAATCAAAGGTAATTCAAATCTGCATTCAATTTTTTTTGGATATTTAGATTCAAAAAAATGGATACACCATTATATTAATTTAATGGGTTGAAATTCCATACATGGAGAGTAAAAATTCAGATGCAGTTAATGAATAAAAACCTATGGAGGATAGTAGATGGAAATGAAAAAGCACCTACAAATGTAACCAAAATTGTAGAATGAGAAACTAGAGATGAATGAATAACAAATGAAATTGACTATAATTCTGAAGAATTTATATACTAAGTGAAGTTACTTGGAGGATGGAGGCAAAGGAGGTTGGAGGTCATTTAGCGACCTCTCGTTAGTTGCCAACGACGGGGCCGTATATCAGCTATGGTGACATTTTTTTATACAGTGTGATTCCTGTAGTGCTTTCCATTTGTGGTAGAGTGCCTCAGGTTGCAGTAATCCTATTGTGGTTTGAAAAATAAGTGGAAATTTCACATTGAGGGGGGGAACATGATCTCAATATTCCATTTCTAGTATGTCATCTACATTCTATGGTATTACGAGCAATATATTGCAGCAGAATTTCCTATGTTATTCCCTGCAGTGAGATACTGTTGAGAGTTGTAAGATAATACTTGGCATCATCATGATATCGTGGTTGTTAGGTAAACCACTTGAAAAACTTCATTTTTGGTTTGTGGTACACCACTTGTAAAACCACAATTTTCGGTTGTTGGTAAACTGTCCTATGCAAAAACCATCACCCTGGTTTGTGTGTAAAACCACCATTTTCGGTTTTTGGTAAACCACTATGCAAAACCATCACCCAGTTTATGGTAAACCAATTGTAAAACCATCATTTTTGGTATGGTCAACCCTTGAAACCATCCATTAGGTTTATGAGCATCCTATAAAATCATCAAATCATGGCAGTTGCAAGTATAAGGCAGGTTTTCTCCATGTTCGCACTAAGGGGGGGAATGTTAGGAAATATATATTAGTGCTCCATTTGTATGGGTGAATAATAATTACATGTGTAATTATTATTATGGTAAATTAGTGAAAGTACATTTACTATGTAAATGTAAATAGTAAATGTAAAATGTGGTTAGTGTGTGGTAAGTTAGTAAGTTAGAATAATAAAACAATTAGTGTTGTTTTATTATTATATTGGTGAGAGGTTGAAACCATATGAGTGTATAGTTGTATATGAAGACAAATTTGTTGTGAGAATTGTTATTATACATCTCCTATATAATGGAGTGTATTGAAATAGTGAAGATAATGAAACATATAATATAGAGTTGTTGATTTCAATTATTGTCTGTAGTATTATTTCATGGATTCTTTGTACTAGATCAGATTAATTTCTACATATAGATTTTTTGATATCGAGGAATTTCTCAAAATAGGTCCCTGAAAGTGTGTCAGTGAAAAAGATCATTATCCATCCAAGTATATCTTCTTGACGAGTTTGCCAATTTTGGTGTCAATGAAAAATAGACATGGGCATGTATAGTTGATTATCGTGTCAAAGTTTAGTCATGGTGAAAGATCTGTTTCCCTCTTGGTCAATATTAGACCAATGGCACTTGACATGTGGCAAAAATACAAAGGGATCTATTTATTTCACTAAGTTAGAATCCGGTCTTTGACGGTTGTAAAATGGTTCTCACCAAGTAAGAATTAATGTTCAAGTTGATTGTGGAAAACTACTTTCAAGATAAAACCAGTTTATTTGACTATGGTATTATCACCTTTTGGTGGTATCAAAGCCACCAGAAATTTGTGTTGATGAATGATGTATTTTCCATTCATTGACATTTTGTGCACTATGTGGTACTGAGTTGATATTATTATTTTAGCTAAATTGATGGTACTTAATATTTGCTCACATTCAATCACTCTTAGATGATTTAAAAAGGAGAAATATTTATGAAGATGTTTCAGATGTGACATTATCTCCCACAATGATTTGGCCCATTCTGAGTGGGTTCAATGCTCCAACCACATGATCTTGCACACAAGTTGAGCGTCAGACCTAACTGACTATCAACACTCTCCAAACCGCCAAACTAGAAGTTATGCCATTTTTCTTGGTGTAGTAAAATGGTGGTAGAAAATTTAAGGCTAACTTCTCATTTAGCATATCACGTGAATGCATGCTTTGATAGGGTTATAAAACAAGTATTTTAGTGGGAAAAAAACATCACCAAATGTGATATTTGATGCACTCCTTCCAACAATCAGTACCACTCCAGTCTTGGCACTATCCCATTTGCATGCAGATCTTTTGAGATAGGGAGACAATCCCATTACAGTATGCTAATGGGATGAAGTCTATGATGCAGAACTAAGGATAAATTGTTTTGCATTACCATTTTGAACCTTCCGAATGTAGTATAGAAATTATCTAACCCATCTCATTGATAAACAAGTTTATGCTTTGGTATGGAGCTGTAAGAAATGGAAACATTACTTGATGGGCATGAGGAGAATTAATAATTCAGGGACAGATCATCAACCCCTATAGTACTTATAAATATGAACCAAACTAAACATCTAAAAACTTACGTATAGAAAATTCTTGCAGCAATTTACATGGCGTGATTATTGTTATAAGAAACTGTAGATAAAATATTTGTGATTTGCTATCTAGACTCTAGTAGTTACCCATATAGGCACCTTTTAGCCACACTAGTTCACTTGGATCAAAGTTATAAAGATTGTCAGCTAAAGAAGTGCTATGAGGCAGATTAATGAGCATCAGGAAGATCAATCAAATCTAGGAGAATTGTGCATCAAGAAGCATGATGGAATGATTCAACTAATCATTTGGTAAAATTTATTTCCAGAACATTAAAGAGTGCACTGATTAGGGAATCTCATACTTAAATTATATTAGACATTTTCTTGTTGGTAAAACTATTGCACACTTACAAATGTTTTGACTATTGGCATAAAATGCATGAACCTGTAGACTAGGCAATCTTGAATCCGTTTTTTGTGCCACGAGGATTGTCTTCATAGTCTTGCAGTTAACTTTACACTCCTCTTATGGTCCTTAAACGTCCATGGAGAAAGTATTTTCATAAATTTTGTTAAAGACTTTACCAGGGTCATGAAGAAACAGGTAGACTAAATACTGTGGATTATATTTAGACAAGATGTGTGGTATCAGATTTGTTTAGCTAAAAAAATATTTGGTGAAGGGACTGTAAATTTAATTAACAGAGTGTATTGATTCATTTTGGTACAATTCCCACTTCTATTATTTCAGAACATGGGTCCAAGTGTTCTTGGGAAAGATTTTAAACAAGAGAATCTCAATGGGGTTTGAAGTTTGGAATCACTAAACTCAAATAAAACTCTCTTCTATGATCAATTCATAGACTCGATGGTCAAACAGAGAATACTCACTGTGAAAGTGGTAACATTTTCTTAGGATGAGCTATTGTGGTAAAGTCCTTAATTGTGGTGATCAGAAAAGTTAAATTATGTTCAACTTCAGATTACTGACCATGTGCATTAATTCACTATAAGTTTTTCACCACTGGAATTTTCTTCTTCCTCCCATTCAGATTTATATTTAGGTACATGAAGTCTTTGGTTAGTTTGAAAATGATACTAGAGGCATTGTGACAATACACAACATTAGATAGTGGGTATGTCTGAGAATTTTATGGAAGAGTCCTTTGAAAATAAAGCCAAGGCATTACTAACCCAATACAAGTCACAGGATCATCCTAAGTTTTGTAGGTTTGGATTTTCCTAGTGAGAGAATGGATAGTGGAGAATGCTCCAAGAAAGATTGATGTAAGACAAAGTATTCCAAATTCCAAAGTAATTACCCCACTAGTCTGGTAACAAGATTTCCAGATAGGAAATTTATGCTTCATCATCACAGGTAGTATGTGGTAAGAGAAATCAGTTGAAGAGGTAATTGAGATTCCACCTCCATGATTTTGGACCATAATCATAATGTTCTACAATAAAACTTTGATCCATTTTTTCATTTTAAGAAGTATGGTTATGAGATTTTAGAAGATGTGGAATGCCTTTCCATGTAATTTTTGTGGATTTCATAAGGCATTCAGTGCAAGCCAGAAAAATGCTGGAAGAGAAGGAAAGGTGATGAAGAAGTTATGTCACCTATTCACTAGGAACAAGGACAATTAGAAAGACCAATCTATTCATTAGAGGGGAGAAATGATCCAAAGAGTTCCTCATCCTAGAAGAAGGATACTAAGAGGATATTTATCTTCTCAGAATTAGTCTACATGAAGTTTCATTATGTGGCAGAAAATTTCTAGAGCTTTCCGACGATCCATCTCACCATGTAGAATAATGGAAAGCCAATGTATGCAGAAGTTAGGGCCCGTTGAATTATTTAGGCAAACTGGTAAAAATCAGGACTGCGCACCACCGGTTGACACGCATGCATGTCCACCAAATCGACCAATGGTAATACCTGCGACATGTGGAAAGTCCTTTAAAATGGGTATGAAGTGAAAATATTGTTTTAATGCCGGTCTTGGATCACATAGGTCAGACGGATGAATACGGGCCCCGTTATATTCCTAGTAGGGGGGCCTCATCTAGGTTCAACACACTCAATTGCTGGAGGGGTGCCTTGGCAATACTCAGTGGATTCTTCTTACTATTATTGAAAATATTTTGTATATATATGCTCTTAATCTATAATCCTAATCAGGCTCAATGTGAGTATTATGTATATTGCAACTTGGATAAATGATTTGACTCATGGGACTGAATCTTGGAGATTGATCATCCCGACTTAGTGCAGACTGAGTTGACTTGGCCACCAGGAGCCAACCTACAAAGCTTAACATTCTTTACAGACTCATTATCTATTTTCCACACATACTTCCCTAGTCTGACCTAACTACTTTGTTAACCGCCATTAGGTCCCAGATACCTATCGTCCTTATGCAGAATCCACCTTATGGGCCTCTAACAGAATCGTTATCCTCCACATAGAGTACTAGCTAAACACTTACCTCTATGTGAGCTCTCAACATAGCACATAACCGAGTGGCCACATAACTACTAGAGCCGAAAAAATGGCATTAATGAGCGCACATTCGAACTATTGCTACCACCTTTTGATCATTAAACCATTAGCCCTTACTTACAAAAAATGCGTTGCATGTCTGGATATATTCCCACATTAGAAATGTCACAGTATATGGTGTAGGGGCTCGACCTTTGAGACTTGGTGGAGTACAAAGGATAGGGTCTTGGCCGCTACGCTCGGGGTGTATAAACATTATAAAATGGTTCAAGTTATCCATCATTGACATCAGGTCAATCATAGCTCTAAGTGACCATAGTAGTTTTTTAAAAGGGCTTAGTTGTGAGAGTCTGTGGAGAAGAATTTGGAGAAAGGAGCTGACATTATAGAGTAGAATAGGGGTATCCTTGTTACAGGAGATAGCACATTGAGAAGATAAAAATCATGTAATACTAGCATGTGAAGTATTCATTTAGTATGATTTTAATAGATCGGTCCCTTTAATTGGACCCGGAGATGTAGTCCACAAGTTCCAAACTCTGTTATCACGATATTAGAGGGTTGAAACTCTTATCAATTTTTTTTGGCCCATTTCTCTTAGGTCCTAGCATAGGTTCTTACAATTTTTTAATTGAGAAGTGTAAAAATCCAGGAGAAAAGTCATAATGTCGATTTTAATTCAAAAAAACTTCTGTAGGTGGCAATAGAGTTTTTTTTAGATTCAATACGTGATGCAATTTTGCTTCCAGATTTTTAGATCATTTTTCAGTGCCCTGAAACATCTGTTTCATATCAATATCTAGGAATACATGTGATTAGGGGATCATTTTTGATATCAAAATTTCCCTAAACTATCCCTAAATGGTGTCAGTACAGAAGATCATTTCGAGACCTTTCCATGACGACTGTGAGAACGCAACAAACGAACATCGGGAGCTCTAGTTATGTCCAGTCAAAGTTCAGTCAACGGGAAAGTCAACTATAGTCAATTGGTCAATATTGGACCAGTCACACTATGACACGTGGTGAAAAGACAAAAGGGAGTCATTTTTTGGTTTAGGACCTCTAGTCTCCGATGATTCGTAAAAAGATAGCTCAATCGAAACAAGAGGCTCAACTTTTGTTATAGAGGGGAGCCTGGCCACTGTGTGGAATATGGTATTGTCATCGATGTGGTGGGTCCACAAGCCACCACGAATAAAATTAGTTCTATTTTTCTATTGGGAATCGACAAGTGCACTACATGGTCGAGTTGTATTTTATTTTTTCTCAGCGAGCTACTTTATTTGCTAACCGAGTTGATCATTTCCACATGGTTAATACCACATATTTACAACTTTCATGATATACATTATCTCCCACAATGAATCGGCCCATGTAATGAGTGGTTCAATGATCCAACCATATGAATCGGTACACATCTCAGTGGAAGACCCCACCGACCACCAACACTCTCCAAACTACCAACTCCAATGCTATGCCAAGGACCACGTGGTGCTGAAGCATTGGTAGAGGGGAAAATTCCCATGCGTGGAGATCCACGTGAATGAAGGGTTGGCTAAGGTTTTAAAAAAACACTTATCAAAACTAAACACCACCAAATGTGGGATTTATCCCCTCCTTCCAACAAGGCCAACCAAATTGGGATTTTTATCCCATTAATCATGCAATCTGCCAACTAGGGATTTCATCCCATTACACATGCTACGGGATGAGCCTATTATTAGCCTAAGGATAAATACTTTTGCATTATTTTCAAGGGCCCTATTTTTGTATAAATAGGGAACCCATTCCATTGTAAACACACATTAGCCCGAGAAGCTTATTATTTTTTAAGCTTATTTGTGGGATGTGAGAGAATTAGTAATAGGGAAATTTTAATATAATTTTGTAAACTATATTAAAATCCTAAAATTACTTTAGACAAATATTTTTTATTGGCATTTTTTTTTAGGAAATAGTAGATGGAATATTTATAATTGGGAGTAAATGTAAATTACCCAATAGTCCAATTGAGCCACACTAATCACTTGAAAAGGCTGAACTATTGACCAAAGTGCTAGAGGGTGCATTGATAGCATCGTGAAGGTCGATCGAAGCCAATGGAAACTGTGCATCAGGAAGGTGAAGAACGATTCAAATGATCATCAGAAGTCTTCATGAACTGGAGTATTGATACGCAAGTGAAATTCCATTAGGTTTTCTTGTGAAAGTACTATTGTAACTTACAGGTTTTGACTAGTGGAATGTTTTGAAAGAACCTGGAGACATAGGCAATTGCCGAACTCCGTAACCAATCATTGTGTAATTGTATTTATTTTCTTGCATTAATTTTAAATTGATTACTTACAAGGAGAAAAATTTTGGGAAATTTTTAAATCCTACAAGGGTCTGAGATTAGGTAGATAAAAAATTGATAATTTTCAGATCAACTTGCTCAAGTAGGGCAGTGGTCCTGGCACTAAATCCCAAAATATGTACAGAACGAAGCAGGAAACTATAAAAAGTGTAGAAAATCTATGTAAGGATGTCTAGGCTACAAATATACACTACATATGTGTTTAGGAGCTTGACCATCTTTTGAAAGGACGTGAATTGTCATTAGGGAATTTTGTAAGTATTGTTCCAAAAATGTAGCAAATGTAATTTTTGGTGCGTACAAGTAGCTTCTACATTCCTGTTCTTCTAGCTTTATGCACATGTATCTCTTATTTCATTTTTTATAAGCTACATCCCACAATTTGTGTGGGAGACATTGAATTTCCTCATGAATAAAAGATATTATTTCTATAATTGAGTTGTGTAATTACTTTCACTTTCATATCTTATGATATGTAATGATTGTACAATGTTTTAAACAACTCAATGACATACTGAATAACACTTAATCATAGGAAATAATCAAATTAAAAATACCTCTAACTTAATAATGAACATATGCATCTTGCAATCAACAAGTTTGTTTGTTGCTATGGGATGTAAAATCCCACATATCCTGTGATTTCTACCTTTATCAAGGAAATGCATTGGTCCGTTGGGGATTTTGTGTTTCCTTGTTCAAGATGAACATGGAATGACAACCTATGTGAAGTGTTACATTCTGTAACAGCACACATAGCTGCAGATTACATGTTGTTAATCAATTGCTACAACTAAAAACACAATAAAACTATATGACCTTTTCCCCAGTTAGGTTCATTCATCAATGCCTTCCATCGAAAACAAAGTTTTGAGTTTCCTATTTTTGCACGAGTGTAAAAAATTTCAATAGTTCTTATCACGCAGAGTAATGGATGGAGAGTAGCACAAGACTTGTCTCCAGAAAACATTCTCTTTAGCATGATATTACCCAAAACACTCACACATGGCATGATATTACCCAAAAAAATCACCCTACACAACATTTTAGGACACTTTTCTATCCTTTTACACTTTTTTATAGCATGTGCACACTTTCCTTCTACACATTTTTACATACTTATGCACATTTTTCTCTTATTTATCATATATAGAAATTTAACTATATTTTTTTTCTTCTTTTTTAGGTTCTTCACTACAAGAAGTTGAAACCACAAGCTTTAGCAACACGGTACAATACGTATGCTTCACCACTAGGGTCACTTTCCTTTCCTATTTTCCACGCCTAACTTTGCATCATTCCACACTTAACTTTTTCACTCAGCACACATTTTTTTGCATGCTCTAGAGGATCATAAGTTATGCATCTCTTATCTACTTTATGTTATTGAGTATTCACTCAATAACATAAATTTCAGGAAAATATAGACACAAAATCACAAAGTTGGGTACATTTCTAGGTCCTAAAAGCATACTAGAATTCATATGATTCCTAAGAAAAAAAATAGTGACAAACAACTATTTATGGCCTCTTTTCTTTAATTCTTGTTTTCTATTTCATCTTACATACCCTACAACCCAGCTGAGATTTTACTTATTTATCTTTTATGGCTTCATACACCAGTGCCTAAGTGCTCTTGTCTCCTCTGGGTGCACCTAAACCTCTCTCACCTTATTGACTCCTTTTGGGTCTCTTTTATCATTTTATCACCTTTTTCACTTATGGTTCGGCCTTACAGTTTGAAATTACAAAATTCAAACAATGGAATAATATAAATGCATAGCTATGTATTCAAAAAAATGGACCAAGCACTAAAAATTAATATCATCACCTAAGCTTGAATCTAAAAGAACCTAAAGAACTCTCAAGCATCCATCTAGAATCCAATCATGGGATAAGGGCTATATCAACTCTACATACACACCATAGGAAGGGGAATTTAATTCTATTCCATCCACACATTATATTGCATTGCTAAATTTACCTATAGCATGTTATTAAGTGCAACTTGCACAAGTGCATGCTAAGGCACAATTTCTACACACACTCATAAGAAATACATGGATTCTACTATGTAGTGCAACACTTGGTCGTAATTTCACTCTCAAAGTGACCATCAAGGTTAGTCTAACTCCCCATATTGCATCTTTCATTTTAGGTTTGATGTGGTTTATGGGCTTGGAAGGAGAAATTATATTTTGTAGGTTACAGGTACCTTCAGCATTCAAGGAATTAATCTCAGGTGATCAGCTAGAAGTAATAGTGACGATCTTACAACATAATAAAAAAAAATCTTGATCATTTACGTAGTCACAGGTGCCTAGAAGCATTCTTCAACACCCAAGCGTCCATGTCCTATTGTGCATTCCTATGCCCGACCTCATTCATGCATTCCATAAATTATTGTGAATGATAACGACACTCTATCTAGCCTCTTAAACACTTATCTTAGCTCAAGTCAGTCCCAAACTGTGAGGAAATCAACTAATTCCTCTCTCCTTATTATTTTCTCAAGGTTTGATATTTTAAATCTTAGTCTGACTGTGTCATTTTTATATTTCATTGTTTATATATCATTTATGTTAGTAGTGATGTTGTCTCCTTCAAAATTCCCTTCTTTTGAAGTCAAATTTCAAAAAAATTGAGTCAGTACCTTAGAGTAATGGGTCACATCGAGGCTAGTATTGTTTGCAATTCCCTAGTTCATAGAGAACAATGTGAAATTCAGGCATATAGTTAGAGTTTCTTCTTCTTCTGTTTATTTCTTCCCACAGTTAGGAATGATAGGCATATCCTCCTTGTCAATTTTCACCTCAGCATCCATGTGTAGTACATGGATATCCCTGATTGGATGTGACATGGCCCATGTTTCAAGCAACAGCGGAAGCCTCCACACATCCACATGGTGCAAATCTTAGGGTAGGGTCTAGGGGACAGTCTTAAAATAAGAGTAGGTTTTCCACGTGTCCCAGGTCTAAAATGAAGACATAACAAACCCAAATTGGCTAAGTATTGAAGGTTCAGCGGAGAGTGCCATGTGCCCTCATCGGTGTAACTTCAAGGGGTCAAAGCCGGGGGCAGTTCTCAAACTTGCACCAGTCCTCCATGTGTCCCAGGTCCAAAAGGGAAAGAGTCGATTGTTAAAATTGACTAAGTATGGGTGGGTCCAACGAAGGCCTCCACGTGCCACAACGACACAAATTTGGAAGTGACACAAAATGGCCAATCTCCAAATGAGTGACCTAGCTTGCCACATGGTCAGAGTCAATGGAGAGATAGAGTTTTCCATTGAAAATTCTAAGCACAAAGGAGCCACACGTCATCTTGGCACAATTTAAGGAGGCACTTCCAAAGCAGAAACTAAAATGAGCATCTATTGATTACAAATCACAGCACCCCTGAATGTCTATAACTTGATGGGATGAGACTCTCAGTGTGATTGCATAACATGGAGCTTTTCCCAAGGATGGGACCTTATGAATCGGGAAATCTCTCTGGATGAAGGCCAGTTCCTATTCCTCTATTCAGATGCACACATAAAAATGTAGAGGGTTGACTCAAAAAACCTAATCTAACTTGCTAAGGGAGACATGGTGGACAAGATGCAAGAAAATAAACCTAATCTAGCCAAGGTAATGCACTCAAAGGAATGATGAACAACTAATTTTCCAATGGAAAACAAACCATAAAAATTCAATACAATAAACATGCACAAGTAACCAAGGCTGCAATAAGAGATCATTTGAATGTAATGAATACAAGAGAGGGTTGAAATCATCCACATACTTATTTTTTATTGCTCCAAATATTGATACAGTCCATTACAATGGCCAAAAGGCACAAACATGCATTACAGTTTGAATGGAAGGTCTGAAACTCCACAATTTCACCTACCAAAGAGAAGAAGGGAAGGGCAAAACAAGAATGTTCAACCTTTAGAAAGAGGCCCTGTCGACACTAAAATTTTCCTCCCGTAATTTCTATTTCATTAATGTATGTATTAGGAATAGGATGTTGTTAAGTATAATTAGTAGTAGCGTCTGATAGAAGATAATGGCGCTACCAGTACGACGCTTGCCAATAATGTATAGTACGGTAATAGTCAAAAGTACAATAGGAATGTTGTGGTAAAAAGTAAATATTTGTCGTAAATGGTCTGGTAATGTTAAAATGTCAAAGTTGGGGTAAGTAGAGAAGTAGGGTCTACATGATTAGGAATTAGAAATATTATATTGGTAATAAGGACAAGGAGTGAGGTCATAAATATTTTGTGTATTTTATTTGTAAAAAGACTAAAAATGTGGAACCCATGTGAAATGATAAGGTTTATCTTATCTTAAAAGATAAGCTTACATGTACAGATAAGAGTTAAGGTATGGAATATGATTCGTCGGAGTGGATTTCTTATCCTATCTTAGAGATAATATGGATAAGCCTAGAAGTTCTATAAATAAAGAGGCCACCCCCCTCATTTAGCATAGAAGGAAGTAGTGAGAAATATTGTATGAGTAAGTGTGTAAAGGAAGCCATCATTTTGAAGGTGTGTTAAAGAATCCATTAAGAGGTGTAATTGTGAAGTTTCTCCCATAGTTATTGTTGGAAGGCAAGTGAAGTCAGTAACACTTGAAGTACCTCATGGGTGAGATTGTAACAATTTCATGTTAATATTATAATTTACACTTATATTTTCAGATTTATCATCATTCCTTCTTATCATAGTCTATGGTATTCTTGTGTTATGTTTGTTGTTGTGTTTCCAGATTACATCCACCAAACTAAAAGCTATGCATTAGTAAATAATCATAACACGAGGAGTTCCTGGTGAAGAATTATCATAGTGCCGGATTGATGATGACATTTTGGTTCTGTTGCCGTGGACCATTCCTCGTTGGTGGATTTTCTGGAGAGATATTCCCACTTAGTCAAAAAACATTTGGAGGGTAACCTTGTTTTTACTGTGCATAGTAGTTACCATGGTAAAGTCACTTTTTTCCGTGAATAGTATTTACCGCATAGTAAAGTCACTTTTTACCATGAATAGTATTTACCGCAGTAACTTCACTTTTTACTGTGAATAGTGTTTACCACAGTAAAGTCAGTTTTTACCGCAGTAAGTCAAGTTTTACCATAGTTTACCATGGTCATTTCTATTTTCTATTATAGTGATTCCAATTATTTTTGCACATAAGTCTTGTTGATTGTACTTGTGGGTTGGTATTTCACTTGTGGTTACTTTTGAAAATGGGGAAGATTCCTGTTTTTTTAGCCCAATCTAATGAAGATGCTTCCTCTTTCATTCAAGAGTTTAAACGATCTTGTATTTGTAATGGCCTTATAAGAAGGGAACAATGGACTGAATTTTTTCCTACCTTTTTGGATGGTTCAGCCCTTAGGTGGTTTGAAACACTAGGTGATAATGTGAAAAACTCATGGGATTTATTAACTGAAAGTTTTCTTGAAGAATTTGGTGAACAACAGAAATATGCAGATCTCATGATCGATATCACAAAGTTATCCCAAGGAGAGAAGGAGAAGATAAGGGATTATCATGCTCATGTTCTAGAGCTAAGGAGGAAGCTCGATGCCCAGATCCGGAAGGAAGGATTAGCGGATGGGTTGATGAATGGTGTGGATAATATCCTCTGTAAGCACTTCATTCTTGGGATGAAGCTAGAGATCAGAAAACGAGTGAAGTATGACCATGCCCAGCTACCATTGAACAAGCAAAGGAGATTGCAAGAAGGTAAGAAGAAAGCATGGAAGAGGAGCCCAAAGAAATTGTTGCTAAAGTAGAGCCTACACCAGCACCTTTGGTCCAGAATCCACAACCACTCTCGGTGAGCACAAATATTTCTCTTAGTACATCTACTGAGTATGAAGATCTGCTAGGAAGATGGGCCAGTTAACTATTAATCTTCTTCAAGGAAAAGAATTTAGTTCTTAGGGAGGAGATAGAGGTCCAAAAAGAAATATTTATGAAGTTGTATGTTATGGTTGTCATAAAAAGGGTCATTATAAGTATAATTGTCCAGATAGAGCTTCTACATCTGGTACAAGAGATAATGATAAAGGAAAAGCACCTGTGAATTCTTTTGATGTAGTAGATAAGAGCATAAATAATGAAGTAGATGTGTTTGTAACAAAAAGAAAGAAAGAAAAAGATAACCAAGATGGAAATGATCCTAAGAAGATGAAAGGAGAAACTAGTAAGAAACATAGGAGAAGAAAGTTGGGTGTGCAGGATTTTCTGATTTCACAGGGACAAGGACCATACTCCATCTTAGAAGATCTGTCCAAAAGGCCTGCAAATATTACATATGGTCAATCTTGGCTATGTCTTTCGAGAAGAGGCGGGAGCTGTGAAGTGGACTCAATGCTCGACGAAGGAAGGAGGTTGAGGTCCCTGTTTTGGAGGCAGAGGTGGATCCCTACACTCCACAAGCTGAGGTATTATGTAATGGTATTTCAATTCATGATGTCTTAGTTGATGGAGGTGCTGCAGTTAATGTAATGACTGAGTCTGTAATGAATATGTTGGGTTTAAAAATTGATCGCCCCTCAACACTTATGTTAAGGTCATTAAATAAGGGAAAAACTAAACCAGAAGGTGTAGTTTCAAATGTGGCAATATCTGTTATGGGTGTTGTATGTGTGGTAGACTTTCAGGTGATGAAAAATGGTACTGTTGCGTACCCAATGTTGTTGGGAAGACCATGGCTAAGGAGAGTTCATGCAAGAAACTACTGGAATGAAGGATTCATGACACTTGGATATGGTAGA
Source organism: Taxus chinensis (assembly GCA_019776745.2). Taxonomy (NCBI): domain Eukaryota; kingdom Viridiplantae; phylum Streptophyta; class Pinopsida; order Cupressales; family Taxaceae; genus Taxus; species Taxus chinensis. Next base: position 626,866,358 of record CM034146.1, read on the forward strand.
GAGAGGGTGAAGATAAACGTGATCCCTCAGCATCATAAGGCAGAACCTGTGGATTCAAGTGATGAAACTGATGATTGGACATCCTCTGATTACTCAAGTACCAGTGAAGTGGACACAGAAGATGAAGAAAGTGAGGTTGATGTTTTGGTCATGGATATCCTTCCAGTCACACCGACTCATGAACCCATAAAATTATCTGAAGAAGAAATTGATGATCATCTCCAACAAATAAAGATTGGTGATGTTGTGATGGAGAGTGAGAAGGAATGATACCTCCAGCTCTTTCGAAGGTACATACACCTATTCAATTTTGATTACAAGAACTCCGTCAAGTAAGTTGGGTAGAACATTCTATTGAGCTGGTAGATGGTGCTAAGCCCATAAAGCAAATGCCATATAGAATGAATCCTAATTTTTCCAAGACTGTAAAAGAAGAAATAGATAAGTTGCTTGATGTAGGATTCATATTTGTTGTGGAGAATTTAGAATGGGTTTCTCCCATTGTGATCTCAATAAAAAAGAATGGGAAGCTACACATTTGTGTTGATTATAGGAAGCTCAATAAGGCAACAAAGAAGGATCATTACCCTCTTCCATTCTCAGATCAGATCTTGGATGAAGTAGCTGGCCAGGAGTGCTATAGTTTTGCTGATGGATATAGCGGATACAACCAAGTTCATATAGCAGAGAAAGATCAGCTGAAGACCACGTTCACCACTCCTTGGGGAATTTTTGCTTATAGAGTTATGCCTTTTGGGTTGTGTAATGCTCCAGCAACGTTCCAGCATTTGATGAATAGGGTGTTTGAACCCTACATTGGGAACTTCATCAGAGTATTTCTGGATGATTTTTGCATCTATGGGAGCAAGATGGACCACCTGCACCAGATGGAGACAACATTTCAAAGGTTAGATGAAGCACAAGCCTCACTAAACCCTACAAAGTGTGTCTTTGGATGTTCTAAAGGTGTTTTGTTAGGGCATGTTGTATCCAGAGATGGTATTGGTACTGATCCTGATAAAGTTTTCAAAAATCAAAGAGTTACCATTTCCTATGAATAGAAGTAAGTTGAGATCATTTTTAGGCCATGTGGGTTACTATAGAAGGTTCATCAAGAATTTCTCAAAGATTGCACAGCCACTAACCCAGTTCTTGAAGAAGGATGTTACTTATGAACCAGGAAATAAGGCGCATGAAACTTTTGAACAACTGAAGGAATCCCTGGTGTCTTCACCTATTTTAAAGAATCCAGATTGGAGCAAGCCATTCATTGTGTACACTGATGCCTCAGATGCAAGCACTAGGAAGTACTCTGAGCCAAAAGGATGAAAATGGGAATGAACATCCAGTTTACTTTGGGAGTAGACAAATGAGTAGTGCTGAGGTAAATTATACTGTAACTGAAAAAGAGGCTCTAGATATCATTTTTACTGTAAAGAAGTTTAGAAATTACTTGCTAGGGAAAAATTTATAGTTGTAACAGATCATCAGGCTCTAAAATATATTGTAAATAAGCCTAACCCATCAGGGAGGATAGCAAGATGGATAATTTTGCTACAAGAATTTGAATTTGATATTATAGATAGGCCAGGAAAGAAGCATGTCAATGCAGATGCACTCTCTCGAGCCTATGATGGTTTAGGTTCATCTTGTGATGATGATGATTTCCCAGATGCAGCATTGTTATCCCTTGACACAATCCCTAGTGAATACATAGATATTTGGAATTATCTGAATGAATTCAAGTTTCCTGATGGTGCCAATGCAAAGACTAAGAGAAAGATTACTCAAGCCAGTCATCCATATTCTATTCTGCATGGAGTATTATTTCGAATAAGACCTGATGGACAGTACAAGAGGGCAGTTGGACGTGATCAAGGGAAGGAGTTGATAGAAGAATTCCACAATGGTACATGTGGAGGGCACTTCTCTAGACAACTTACAACAAGAAGGATCTTGGATGCAGGTTATCACTGGCCCACTCTTTTTAAAGATTGTTATAATTATTGTAAGACATGTGATATTTGTCAAACACATGGTAACCGTAAGACTTCATCAGCTCCATTATGCCCTATTCTTCCACTTGGTCCCTTTGAAAAGTGGGGAATAGACATTGTAGGTCCACTTCCAACTACCCCATGCCAAAGTAAGTATATTGTAGTTGCCACAGATTATTTAACCAAGTGGGTTGAAGCTAGGCCATTGAAAACAACTTCCATGGATGAAGTGGCAAGGTTCATATATGAACGCATTGTCACCAGATTTGGTTGTCCATTAGAAATTGTAACAGATCAAGGAAGCCACTTCATTAATGAGGTGGTAGAAGCCCTAGTCAATAAGTTTTCTATTAAGCACAGGAAGGCAACAACATACAAGCCAAGCACAAATGGACAGGTGGAATGAATAAATTTTGTGTTGTGTCAAATTCTAGCAAAAGATGCAGCCTTGCAGGTACATAAGTGGGATAAAAGGATTCATGCAGCATTGTGGGCATATAAGGGCAACATCAAAGTCAGCAACAGGATACTCCCCATTTCAGTTGGCTTATGGCATTGATCCAGTTCTTCCTATTGAGTTTGATATTCCCACTATGAGAGTTATGAAAAATGAAAGGATGGATGAAAGTGATTCAGTAAAAGAAAGGTTGGTACATCTTCATTTGCTAGAGGAAATGAGGGAAATAGCAAAGGATACAAGCTATAAGAAGAAAATGAAGCAGAAGGAATACTTTGATCAAAAGATCCGTTGGTCTCCATTTCATGTGAATGACTTGGTTCTAGTATATGATTCCAGATACCAAAAAAGAAGACAGAAAATTTCTTCCAAAATGGATGGGGCCCTACAAAATAGCAGTTGTGCATGAAAATGGTACATACCGACTAGAGGAATTGGATGGCACTCCCATTACAAAATGGGTCAACCACGACAAGTTGAAGATTTTCCAAGCACCAGAATAGTCTACTCCGAGGATGGAGTAGAAGCTAGGAAGGGGGAAGATGTCGACACTAAAATTTTCCTCTGTAATTTCTATTTCATTAATGTATGTATTAGGAATAGGATGTTGTTAAGTATAATTAGTAGTAGCGTCTGATAGAAGATAACGGCGCTGCCAGTATGATGCTACCAATAATGTATAGTACGGTAATAGTCAAAAGTACAATAGGAATGTTGTGGTCAAAAGTAAATATTTGTCGTAAGTGGTCCGGTAATGTTAAAATGTCAAAGTTCAGGTAAGTACAGAAGTAGGGTCTACATGATTAGGAATTAGAAATATTATATTGGTAATAAGGACAAGGAGTGAGGTAATAAATATTTTGTGTATTTTATTTGTAAAAAGTACTAAAAATGTGGAACCCATGTGAAATGATAAGGTTTATCTTATCTTAAAAGATAAGCTTACATGTACAGATAAGAGTTAAGGTATGGAATATGATTCGTCATAGTGGATATTTCTTATCCTATCTTAGAGATAAGATGGATAAGCCTGGAATTTCTATAAATAGAGAGGCCACCCCCCTCATTTAGCATAGAGGGAAGTAGTGAGAAATATTGTATGAGTAAGTGTATAAAGGAAGCCATCATTTTGAAGGTGTGTTAAAGAAGCCATCAAGAGGTGTAATTGTGAAGTTTCTCCCATAGTTATTGTTGGAAGGCAAGTGAAGTCAGTAATAGTTGAAGTACCTCATGGGTGAGATTGTAACAATTTCATGTTGATATTATAATTTACACCTATATTTTCAGATTTTTCATCTATTCCTTCTTATCATAGTCTATGGTATTCTTATGTTATATTTGTTGTTGTGTTTCCAGATTACATCCACCAAACTAAATGTTGTGCATTAGTAAATAATCATAGTACGAGGAGTTCTCGGTGAAGAATTATCATAGTGCTAGATTGGTGTTGACATCCCCTCCTTACAATTTATAGGAAGAAAATAAAGGGACAAGAGAGGAATTCAAAATATACCCCAACTACCTCTAGATTACATTTAATTCATCTCATTATGGCAGTTAGGTGAGAACCCTAGCAAACCCAAAAATGGTGAACTATATTTTGAATTGTTTAAGAACTTGTTCTGACCAAAATAAAGATATCCAGTCATAGTTGGATAGAGGACTTTACGTAACTGAAATTGTGGGGTACTGCACCACCGGAACGATGTTAAACATACCCCAATGATGATACTGGTCTCCTTGCAAGGTGATTCAGAATCTAGAAAGGCTCGCCAAGTATACGTCTGTATCTTGCATGCCCCTAAGCCCGGCCTCCACATTCTTTGTTTTTCCCTTTGCCCCCCTGTTTTCTTACATTTTAGGCTTAAGTGACAAAACCACTTCCTTACCTGCGTAGCGGTCCCGTGACCGCCCACCCAGGACATGGCAACGGTGTAGGGGGATGGTCCTGTACGTATTTTCCAGATTCTTTTGACGATCATGTCAAATGTAAATTTTCAATTTTACATGCGTTCTTCAACCGCTTTGGCTTGCATTAATGTTTTTGGTTCTCCCTGGTAATAGTGTTTTTTCCTTTGTTTATAGTAAAAGAGTTCAATTGGGAGTTACCCTCTGGTAATTGCATTTTATATAAATAGCCAGCTTGTTTTCAAACAAAAGGCCCCCTGACCTTCTCAATTTTTTTATTCAGTCTTTAAATTTCTTGCTTAGAATTCTATGAGTTTCATGTTTTACCTCCATTGTTGGTCTTTTAGAGGTCATTCGATCTTCTTGTTTTAGTATTTATTCATTGCTCTGTCATGCAAGTTAGTTTAGCATAGAATAGTTTCATTTCTAGATTAGAATCCATTAAAGTTGTAGGTTTCATTTTTTGACAAGGATAGATTCTAAAACTCTCGGTACACCTTGTGTTGTATTCCCGCAATAAATTCCTCTAAGAATTGCATAGTCAAGCTCTGTTCACTTGTGTTATCCCTCTCCTACTCGCATTGTATTTGGTCTATTATCCAAAGCTGTCATTGTTCGAATACCATCTTCTATTGATACTAGCATAAACACGATTTCTAGATTCACGAGAACATGAAGGAACGAGTAGATCACACTGAGGGGATGAAATCACACACAACTAAATTTACCACTATTATGTAAACTCCAAGTTTGAGCTATCAAATTTCTAGTTACAACGTATCAAATAGAGGAGTGAATTATTTTATTTTAGTCAAAGGAACACAAAGGAACGAGGAGATCACACTAAGGGGATGAAATCACACACAATTAGATTTATCACTATTCTGTAAACACTAGGTTTGAGCTATCAAAGTTCTAGTTACAACATATCAAATACAGTAGTGAATTATTTTATTTTAGTCAAAGTCTCACTCTCGATATCACTAGGGAAGCTGTGGGATTTGCTAGTTTCTAAGAAACTGTGATTAATTCCTCACTTCTGAGGTAGGATTGAGATCCTTTCAATTTAAAATAATTATTTGCTTAGATATTTAGAATAAAATCACAACTGCACAGGAAAATAGCCACACCAGGCTATTTTGTTTATTTTTAATTCTATTACTAAATTAGTTGTTCATTTACTAAATATAATAGAATAGTTGCTCTTTAATTTATTTAAATACGTCATTGAAAATACAAAAATAGAAAAATGTTTGCATAGTGTAAATACTTCTTTCGTAATCAATTTATTAATTTTATTTAAAATTTGAATCATTTTATATGACAATCACAGGACCTAGAGAGCCTAGATAATATATATTTGAACCAATAGTGCTTCAACCAAATCTACCCACAACATTAGTTGATATAGATCAAGACCTTAGGATACAGGTCTTCCAAGCAACAGTAAACCTACAGGCAATTAGTAAACATCTGAGAGGATTAAATATCGAAGACGATAAATCTTACACATTTTGGTGAAATCATCCTAACTATAGACTGCCCTAATAAAATATCCAAATGACCATACAAGGATTAGAAAGAGAGAAAGCATTTGGTTGTGATCCTTTAGTTCCACAACCTAATGCAGGAGACCTCCTCATTGACATAGATACTATCTTACGCATTCAAGTTTCCATAACACTTGTAAGGTATTTCGAGAAAATCATACTTCTAGTTCTAAACATAGAGGCTGAAAAGGAATACGATTATTGGATAGTTGGAAGAAGGGATTGATTCTTCACATGACCATAACAAGTCCACAACAACTACGCACTCATGGTTATGATCCCTAAGTCCCACAACCCAATGGGCCTGTAAATCAGTTAAGCATTGACACCAGTTTACGAATGCTGGTATTTAGATCCTCACCACTCCTGCCAGATATTATCACACAGTTCTTCATATTAAATATAGAAGCAAATCAATCTATTATTTTCTTGCATAGACCAAAAAACATCCCATAGTTCACTACAATTCAACTAAACCCCCTTATCACCATTTTCATGACCATGTCTTGAGATATATATGAAGCTCCCAAAGGTCACTTCCCATGTTTCCAATAGCCAAGAAACCAGATCTCGACAGAGCTCAACATTGATTGGAGCCTCCGAAAAGGCATTATATCTAAACAAACCATTACACTAATTTAGGTTAGGAGGGCATTCTTCACCTTAGATTCACAGATTCCATTATTGCATATTGAGGATATAAGATTAGCTGATTAGCTTGTCTTTATCCATTAATGTTCAACATTCACCAGCTATCTCAGCACTACCTTGGGAGGTCAGGTATGAGGAAGAGGTACTTGTCGATTCTCATGCTCGCATGTCACTTTTCCATTGTACAAAATTAGTGAACCCGACGTGAAATAAAAATTTCCTCCTCTTTTATTTTTCATTTTTGTCATTCACCTTCACTCTTTCCCATTATTTTGTGGGTATTCATATACCCCCATGTCAGGATACAACGCATATGGTAGACCTCTCTCAAGTCTTGAAACAAACTATAGTCAAACAAATAGACAACCATCACCCTCACTTTCTACATGGGCTGATAACTATTCAAGTAATTACTTGTCATCTCAAATTCCCCCTCACAGAACTAGTTCTATTTCTTCATTCTAAATTGAGGAGTTAGATCAGCTTACATAAACACAATAGCTAGAGCCATCAGGCTCTAATAATATGAAATTTACTAGAGAGTCCACTTCATCTCCTTGAGTCTTGTTCAGACCACAGATCAGTACATAGTCAGATCCACTCCCCTTTTTGGATGAGGGGTACTTAGCACACTTTGTTAAAAATGAACAACGCTTCCAAAATATGTATCTACCTATAGGGAGTTTACAGATACAATCTAATGCCCTATTCCAAGAAAACACCCCCATTCCTCCACCTATGGGAAATACCGTTGGTGAATCTTGGCAGGATAATGATCAATTCATAGCAGGGTATCATACCCCTTTACAACCTCAAAGTATAAAACAAATTCCATTAAGGAAAAACACTATGTCTTCACCAATAGAAGTCATTTCAGCGTTAGTTGAAAAGGTTAGAGGGCTGGAACTTGCTCAAGAAAACCAAAATTCATATATGGGGCAAGTAGGAATGCCCAACCCTCTACATCATCCTAGTCAGGTTGAGCTCCTTACAGGAACAGGCACATTGGGCATGCCTCCTCAAAATATTTATAGTTACCCATAACAAACACCTAGGACTGTGTTTTCAAACACCGCTCCAGTTGAAAACATGACACCTCCTTGCTTGGCACCAAACAACCCATACCAAAACAATGTCCCTCCTTACTTAAACATTTATTCAAAGTCACCATAAGGAGACATGTTCTCTTCTCCCGGGATTTTCATTCAACCACAGGGATTCCCTTATGTCCCTACAAACACATATGCTATTCCATATCAACAACCAATTCCACCTCCACCCCCTCAACAAGCACCATCAATGGTCGAGGCCTACACGGTAGGGACTTATTCAGAATATTTAAAAGAGCCCATAGATTTCACCATATGAGGTGTTATGCTTCTAAGACCTCTTCCCGATTTACCCCAATATAAAGGGGAAGGTGATCAAAACGCACACATTAATGCCTATGCCATAGCCATATGGGAGTTACTCCCTTGGGATGGGGTTGTTGCTAATATATTCCCTAAGACCTTAGAGGGTATTGCCCTTGATTGGTATTACAGAATACATGAAGCCACAATACACTCATTTAAAAAACTCGTGTTTGAGTTCATCAAAGCTTTTTATATGAACAAGTTGTTAAGAATGGGAATCAAGGAGTTCTTGCATATTAAACAAGAACATAGTGAATTTGCTGCTCATTTTATTCAAAGATGGCGTACGGTTCTCTACTCATCAAAAAGTGCTCCAAACATGGATCAAATGGAACTATGTGATTTATTCCTTAATTCTCTCAATAGAGAGATAAAGGAAGAAGTCCAAAAGTTCCCACTAAGAACTTATGATGAAGTACTTGAGAGTGCTCTCCGAATCGACCAAGCAGCGATAGATAGTGGTCGTAAGACATATGGGGCGAATGGGAAACTAACCACTCCCAATCAAAACACCGCGTCCTATCCTAATACCAGGAACACTAATCAAGGACCTAAGATCCTTAACAAGAACTGCGGAGTCACAACAGATGGAATACTGGCCAAGTTAAAAGGGCAAACATCGTAAACATTTCACCACCTGTTAATAATCAGAAAAATAACAATTTTACTCCAACAATCAACATGGTGGATTTTAATCATCCACCACGACAATAACAACAATGACAAAAAATCCAAACACAAGGTCCAAACCAAAACCCAACCGGATATCAGAGTCAAAACCAAAGGAAACAACCTCAAAATTTTAACTCTAACAACCAGTAACCTTATTAGAATTTTGGGCCACAACAAGTTTTAAATCAACAACCTAGAAATTATAATCCCAATTTTTATTGTGTTTTACACAAGATTTAAGGCCATGATACTAGTACTTGTTGTGACTACAATAAATTCATGCAACGTTTACCAGAATATCAAAAACAACACTTTATAGATATGTTTTTAGCAAATTTTGTAGTACCCACACCAAACACTTATACAGGGGAAATTTCCCCTCAAAATGCACCCCTTAAGATCTTTAATGATCCACTCCCAAAACATTCTAACAATAATAGTCTAGATCCTAGCGGAATAAACAAGGGTGTTGTAACGGGAAATAATGATCATAAAGCATCAACTTCATTAAATCCACTAGTCGCACCACAACTAGGAATTCGACCCCAAACTAAGATAGTTGGTTTGGTAGAGTTATACACCAAGCTACCCATAGAAACCATAACAAGAGCACGGGATTATTCTTCTTAACCAACTCTAAGTTATCCATTGGAACTAGACAACATTCAACAAATGTTGGTAAAACCCATAGGTGCCTATGATTTAATTAATGATTTAACTAAAACCTTCTCTCACATCTCCTTTATGGATTTGTTAAAGAACTCTCCCACCCACAGGGCTGCTCTCTTAGAAGCATTAGGCCTAGGTCATTTAATCAACATCACTCCTCCAGAAATGCAAGTAAACCATGTAGATTTTGACGTTTATCCTTTGGGTCAGCTAGATAGTGTTTATATTTGATATAAGAAAAATGCCAATAGATGCTGAAATTACACGAAGAGGCGACCCAACTTTACATTTACAAGTATGGGTTTACAATAATTATGTTAAATGTGCAATGGTCGATGATGGGGCAGCAGTTAATATAGTCCCCTTTGCTTTTCTTCAAAAGTTAGGATATGGAGAGACAAATTGTTCCACAACGCGAAATACGTTAAGAGGATATGATAGCCTTAAGGCCACTTCGATTGGAACCATAGTTCTACCAGTCACTTTAGGACCCAAGATAGTCCTCATTGAATTTTATATTATAGATCGGGAAACCAACTATAATATGATCCTCAGTTGGCCATGGATACACCGCATGAAGGCAATCCCTTCCACATTATTCAAAGAAATAAGATTTCTACACTTAGGGAAAATATTTGTGGCACAAGGTGAACCAAAACCCTTCGATATACACCTAGCTGATTTGAAGAAAGGACCGTGCGTTCACTCCAAGTTTGAACTCCCAACAAGTCAACTCATCAAACCAATTAATTTGAAAACACAAGAAGAGTTGATACCCACCAAAGAATTAGAAATTACAAATCTAGCCGAGGACGTTCCAACACTCAAAAATGAGATCAATGATATAAAAATAGTGTCACTAGGGACTACCGCAAAAAAATTCGAGTTGCTAGAGAAGGACTTACCTATTCTCCTACCATTTGATTCTATGTGTATGGGACACACCCTGGGAATTGCTTCTCTTCCCTCAAATGAAATTTTTATTGTAGAAGTAATCGAAGAAAAAGAAATAGATACGACAGATATCGCAACATCCATTTTTCCAAGCAAGTATTAGACTCTCCACTTCGATGGAGCTAGATGTCACTTCGAAACTAGGGCAGGAGTGATCTTTACTTCACCTGAGGGAAAGATCTTACCTTTCACCTTTAAATTAAACTTTGAATTTACAAATAATGGGGCTGAGTACAAAGCTCTCCTCCTTGGCCTCATGCTAGCCAAAAGAATGGGCTTCGATAACATTAGAGTGCTAGGAGACTCGCAACTGGTTGCGAACCAAGTCTCTGAGGTATATGAAACTAGAGCTGAGCATTTACAACTCTATAAAACAGTAGTATTAGATCTAAGAAAGGGATTTAACTTCATATCAATTGAAGCAATACCATGAGGGAAGAACCTTCTCGCAGACTCAATAGCAACCTCAGCTTCTTGTTTCACTCAAAACAGCGAGTTAGAAGATACAAATTTCACAGTATCACTTCATACTGAGCCATTAGTGTGTAAAATATCAACAAACTCACTCTTGACTCATAGAGAAGCTGAGGATGACTTTTCTATCATGGATCACTTTGAGGATGATAGATTCACGCTTGATTATCTAAATGCCTATGCGGAGCTACACCTTGCTCACCATATAGTTGATCTTTTCTTAATACCACATTCTTCTTCCTATTTTGGAAATCCCATGGTAGAGTCTCCTCCACAAAAGGATCTTGATATCTATGAGATAGAAAATGGAGAAATCTTGGAACTACCTCTAGATCCACTTGAATTTGAAGAAGGTAATGCTTCTTTAATAGAATAAACCATTGACATAAACATTAGAATGGAGGAAGAACCAAGAATTTTGAAGTTGGGATCCTTGTTAACTCTAGAGGAGATAGAAATACACACCCAAATCCTCAAAGAACATCAAAAGGATTTTGCATTTAACTATAAAGAAATGACAGGCATTGCACCACATATCGCGGTACATAATCTTGTCACTAAACCAGATGCAAAGCCAATTAAACAAAAGTCAAGTCTAATGAAGCCAAAAGTGGCTCTCATGGTAAAAGAGGAAGTAATAAAACTTATACAAGTGGGATTCATCAAGCCCGTTGACTATTCACAATGGGTATCTAATATCGTCCATGTCCTAAAAAAGAATGGGAAGATACACATTTGCATAGATTTTCAGGATATTAATAAAGCTTGTCCCAAGGATGACTTCCCATTACCATCCATTGACGTTATCATTGATGCAACAACTAGATTTGAATTGTTGTCCCTCATGGATGGGTTCTCAAGTTATAATCAGATTAAAATATCTAAAAAAGATCAATTCACAACTATGTTCATAACTCCCTGGGTAACTTATTAGTACACTATCATGCCATTTGGTCTTAAGAACACCGACACTACATATCAGTAGGAAATGACATATATATTCCATGATATCCTCCATAAAATTGTGGAATCTTATGTGGATGACTTGTTGGCCAAGGCAAAGAAATGCAATGATCATCCAGAAGTACTACGTATCATCCTCTCATGATTAATTGAATATAGGGTCACATTAAACCCAGAGAAGTGCGTGTTTGGTGTGACAGGAGGCAAACTTCTGGGCTACATTATATCTTCACGAGGGATTGATGTCGATCCATCCAAAATCTGTGCTATTCTTGAAATGATCCCACCATCAGAAAAGTCTGGAATCAGGTCATTTATTGGGAAACTCAGTGCAATCCCAAGGTTTATCCCAGATTTAAGTTTTTCCATTCATCGAATCAACAATCTATTAAAGAAAGATTATAGCATCAGTTAGACTGAAGAATTCAATGAGGCATTTGAAGTAGTTAAACGCTTCTTTTTGTCTCCACCCATGCTAATGCCTCCTAAACCAGACCACCCTTTGATCTTATACTCATGAGCCACTCATGTCTCGCTCGCCTGCATGCTGACTCAAGAAGATAATGATAAATGAGAATGTGTGGTCTATTTCATTAGCTGAACGTTGCTCGATTATGAAACACGTTACACACAAGAAGAGAGAGAATGCCTTTCCATATTATTTGTAACCAAATGCATTTAATACATTACATGCTAAATCAAGAAACAAGGGTCATTGTGAAAACATAGACCATTTACCAACTTTTCTCACACAAGGGTCCTTGTCCAAAAATGTTGGACGCTTTCAAAACCTTAATGGGTGAATTCGAATTGAAATTCGTAAACTAGAAGTGCTGTTAAGAGACAAATCATTGTGGATTGGTTAGCCGACAATCCTGTTAGACGGAGGTGATCTAGTAGATCTAGATTTTCTTGATGAATGCATATACTACATTGAAGCTAGACCTCCTATCTCTGACATGTCCCTATGGTACATTAATATTGTTAATTATCATCATGGACCATGTGTATCCAGAAAGGTGCTACACCACAACAAAGAAGGTGGTTACCCATTATCGTACTGCTAAATACGTTGTTTATAGAACAAGTTCTCTATCATAAGGCCTTTGATGGAATGCTTCTAAGGTGTACGTTGACACAGAATAATCTAAGAAGATTCTCTCATGAATCTCACAATGGAATATGTGGAGGTCACTTTGGTGGTGATGCCACTACCTCATAAAAATACATCGGACGGGCTATTTCTAGCCCACTCTAGAGCATGACGCAGTAGAGTTTGTACGTAAGTGCCATAAGTGTCAAGAATTTTCCCACGAGATTCACATGTCTAGCACAATCTCTACAACCAATCGCTACTCCCATGGCCCTTTTCTACATGGGGCCTAGATTTGATAGGTAAATTCTCTCCCTCGTCAACAGATGGCCATAACTTCATAATCACAGCCACTGGAGTATTTCACCAAATCGGTAGAGGCTATACCTCTCACCACTGTACTAGGTTCCATGATCGCCAAGTTCATTTTGAACCAGATCATTTACAGGTACGATGTCCCATAAATCATCATCTCAGATAATGGTACTTCCTTTAAGAATGACAGAAGTCCATGAGATATGTAGTAAATTTAAAATAAACCATCATACATTGCTTCCCTGTATTACCCTCAAGCCAATGGACAAGTTGAAGCAACAAACAAAACATTGAAAGGCTATTCTCCTCAAAACGGTAAAAGAAGAACAAACGAGATTGGCATTTAAAGTTATATCCGGCCTTTTGGGCCCACCGAACCTCAATAAGAACACCAACAGGAGCAACTCCTTTCTCATTGGTATTTCAGCGCAAAAGTAGTTCTCCCCACTTGAGGTTAAAATAACCAGTCTCCGTATCTCACTACAAGGGATTCTGGATGAAGAAGCTTATACAGAAGCACATGTCTCTCCCAACTAGAAATCCTCAGATGATGCCAGGCTAGATGCTCAAACAATGACATAGAGTCTATGTTGATCTGAATGTGTCCGAGTAGTATAATAAAGAAGGTCTATGAATGAGATATATATGAAGGAGATCTAGTTCTAAGACTAGACAGCCGGATCGATAAGAAAGACCGGCGAAGGAAGGAAGTTCTGGCCCAAATGGTTGGGCCCATACCGAGTCACGAAAGAATTTGGAAATGGTGCGTATCTCTTAAATGTGCACACTGGAAGGCGAGGAATTCAATGAAACTAGTCAATTCCTTGCATCTTAAATATTTTAACGCATAAGAAATCAGCATAACCGCTTGTACATTATATCTACCTACATTGCATTAGTCATTTAGTTGTTTCATTATGTCCACTCATTTTGTAAAAATGGTAGTCCAGGAACTTACTCTTAAGAAATTTATTACAAATTTATGAAAGTATTGGCAAAAGCATTGAAATCACATCTCTTCAAAACATCATCAAGTATTTTCAAATCTTCTCATCAAGTTTGACAGACAAGTATTGATGAAAACCATACCGGGGCCTACATACTTTGTTTTGCTCTTTCTTTCTACTAGTTGAAGTTGTCCTTACCTACGGTCTATTCTAGAAGCTTCTTGATGTCATGTTTATCCCTCTTAACTCTCTTTGAAAGAAAGGATATCCCAAAGTCATAGATCAGAAATGTCAAAATCAAATGAAATCAAAGCACCAACCAAGCAAACAAAATATTTTATTTTACACACTTTTGCCCCATCAACCTTCGGTGATAAGCCCACATCTCTTACTGGTGGTGTGAGGTTGGGAAAGGAAAAGAAGTGCCCTTACTCGCCTATATTGCCTTTGGTGACAAACCCATGCTTGCTTCTTACTAGTGGCATGAGGTAGGGGTGTGGGGGGTCCATTCACACAAATTAACAAATCTTGGTATGCTAAACAAATCAAATTCTATTATTAAGAGAAAAACAAATATCCAAATTCCAAAGAGATCAAATCCTCAAAACCAGATTTTGTCAACCAGGTTGCCATTTATACTATTGTGCAAAATCACAGCACCCCTGGACATTGATCAGATTTCTAGTTTGATCACTCTAGCATCCAGTGTGATTACACAACATGGAATCCTTTCTCCAAGTCTGGGACATGCAAAAATGAGAAAGGAATCTCCAGAGAAGGCTGGTTCCTATTCCTAAACTACCTGCCATAAGCTATACCAATGTAGGGAAGCTAATCTAATCCTAATCTAACCATGCCAAGGAGACAGAGAGAGAGAGAGAAAAGGGAAAAATAGATCCTACACTAAAATGGTGATACACCAGAGAAGGAAAATGTTGAACATCTATCAAAACTACCATGGAACAAGGAGAGATGAGCGATGGGAGGGATGGACAGATGCATCATAGGCCCAAGGATGGATTTCACATAGAAAATGTCCCAAAACTCCATGAGCACAGCTCCAAACCTGTAATGAGTATTCAAACGTGCACAAATACCTGCAATGAAGAGAGGCAAGAAGAAAACAAGCAAAAAGCAAGCAAGGATGGACAAATGCATCATGAAACACATTTTTGTTGCTCCAAAATTTTTACACAGAACATCATTTTAATGGTAAAAGGAAAAAAATGCCATTATAGAGTGGGGGAGGAGGTTCGAACTCCATTTTCAACATTGGACAAGAAAAGAAGGGAGGACAGAGCTGAAAAGATGAACCACTTTAGAAAGAAGCCTCTCCTTACAATTTATAGAGAGGAATGAGAGAGGGAAGAGAGAGGAAATCCAGATCTACCCCAACCACTTCTAGGTTTTATTTAATTCATCTCATCATGGCAGTAGGTGAGAGCCCTAGCAAAAGCGGTGAACTATATTTTGCATTTAAGCTGGTTGTTGAAACGTCATTTCTGGCCATTATCACGTACCAAAGGTTTTTTTTAAATTTTCTCTCTCCAAACTGAACCAAAATGCAAGATTGACCCTTGAATCATGTAGATAATTTTACCAGCTTTCCATTGATATACAGAACGTGAAAATCTGAGCTCTGGATCGAAAGTTATGGTGATATGAAGATTTAGGGCAAAAAACAGCCAAAACGGATCAGGAGGAAAATATTTGAATTTTTTTTGCGCTCTACCACTTAGATGACACGTGTCAGGCTCTCATTCATATGTGGGCTCATCCTTTGAAAATTTCTTTTGGGCCCTTAATTTTTTGCCACTTGGACACGTGGCACTATTTTATTGGCTGGGGCTTGAGGGGCGCACTTTGTCCTTCGAAAATTTGGTATTTTTCACTTTGGGAAAATTTTCCCATTTCTCCCCCGTGCTCCGCCACTCAAGTGCCACATGGCATGATTTCATTGGATGCGGGCCCTTCCTGACCATTTCCCTTTTGTTTTTGCCTTTTGAAAAAATTTCAAAATTTTCCCGCCGGGCCGATGAGGTGAAGACATGTGGCGAGATTTGATTCGTTGGCGGCTCTTTCAGCTTTTTGTGTCCCGCGCGTCCCTCGCGTACCTTTGGCCCGGCTGTCTCAAACTACCTGGGACAAATATCTCCGAACCGCCTGATTCAGGCTTCCTTGTTCCTGTTTGAGGTGAAGACACGTGGCGAGATTCCATTCATTGGCGGCTTTTTCGGCTTTTCATGCCCGACGCGTCCTTTTGGCCAAACTGTCTAGGACGAAAGTCCCCTTCTTCGGCTGAATCGGCCGGTTCATGTCCTCCGCGTACTTTTGCCCCAGATGTCCCAAACTTCCTGGGACAAATATCTCTGAACCGCCCAATTTGGGCTTCCTTGTTCCTATTTGAGGTGAAGACACGTGGCGAGATTCCATTCGTTGGCGGATCTTTCCGCTTTTCAAGCCCCACGCGTCCTTTTGTCCCAATAGTCCCAAACCGAACGAAACAAAAGACTTAGGCAATTTTTTCCCTCTTTCAGCCGATTCGGCTTTTCGCGTCCCATGCGTCCTGACGTCCCAACTGTCCTGCAGACCGCCTGGACTAGGACTTAGCTGATTTTCTTCATTTTTTCGGCCCCAAGCTTGGTACAACGAACCTTAGTATGACCTGAAATGGCTTAACACAGTCCTGCAACCTTGTTTTTTGCATTTCTTCCATTTTATCAACCTGTTGGGATTCCTTCTTGGATGGGAGAGTTAGAAAAAGGCCGAGGGGACCCCGAAAAACATGATTTTGGACCTTAAATCAATCTACTTACTCGGGACTGAATAATCTGATGCATGTTATCAAAACTACCCTAGGGGGTGAATTTTTAATAACAAGAGTGCCTCTAACACTGTTGGGAGCCAATCACACTCCCTCTCCTGGCTCCATCTAATATACTCCTCCTTTTTCTACAGACACCCAAAAACACAAAAATATGAGTGAGTTAGTATCAAAATCCAATTGGAAAGACTATTAAAAACAAGTAAAAATGTTAAAAATGCTCACCTCATATGATGAATTTGTCTATGTTCACCTCTTGGCAAAATATCAAATCCAGAATTGACAAAGCCACTAAGAAGTAATTGTGGATGCTCTTGATGTACTCCTTCGTAATTTTTGTTGTTTATTTGCTATTTTTTTGCTACTCTTCTATAATGTTTGAACTGGTTTGTTGTTTTGGGGTAACTGCTCTTTAGTTACATTGGGTTTCTATGAATCATATAGATCTTGATCCTTTTTGTAATGCTTCTCATTCCTATTCTGGCTTCTAGGCCCTATTTTGTTTACAAAGGTATAGTCCCTTTCAAAAACTATTTACCAATAATTTAAAAAAACAAGTAAAAATGCTAAAAATGCAAAAATAAGTTTGGTGTTGTTTAGCTCTCTGTCACGAACCGCCACCCTATGCAGAGCAGCGGTTCCGTAACCTCCACCTTCTAAGGCGGGTGGTCCTTTAACCACTGCCCTGTACAGGGCGGCGGTTCTATCCCACAAACACAAATGGGTCGTAAGCCCTAAAAAAATGCCTAAAAAAAAGCAAATGCACCATTTTAACTAAAATAAAAACCTACCCTATGGGCGCCACCCCCTAGAGACCCATTTAAAACTAATATTTTCAAAAATACCCCTCAAGACAAAGATTTCATCATTTCCACAGTTTAGGTTTAAAAACGATAAATTGAGAAGAACTAACCTCAGAATTTGTGGGTCGATGTTCCACTCTCGGAGGCATGATCACTATCTCACCATGAACGTTTTGACTTTACTCTAGTAAAAAACCATCACCATGGGTCCCAGAGTTCAAAAACTATCAAATCAATCTGCGCAAATGAATAGTAAAATGAGTTCGTTATATATATATATATATATATATATAGCTTTCTAAAATTGATTTTCAATGTCTTTTGCATGGTCGGATCACCAACGGAGGTAAATTATAAACACCGCATAGATGGTAAGTCCTCATTTCATATCAATTTTGTTTTATTTCTCAATTTATTTTATCTATCTGCACTTGAGTCCCCTTTTTCATTTTTGGCAGATAGCGGGACTTTAGATGGCAAATTTTCAACACACGGGCGTGTCAGGTATAACTCCTAGCTCCACATTTCGGGACCACCATACTCGGATCCACCATTTTACGCCTTTTCATGGCCAAGAAACTTCTCTGAGGGGGCAATATGTATGTACCTGAAATTGTGGGGTACTACACTGCCAGAATGATGTTAAACATACCCCAATGATGATACAGGTCTTCTTGCAAGGTGTTCGGAATCCAGAAAGGATCGTCAAGTATACGTTTATATCCCGCATTCCCTGCTCGGCCTTCACATCCTTTATTTTTTCCTTTGCCCCCCTGTTTTCTTGCATTTTAGTCTTTAGTGATGAAACCGCCGCCCTGCCTAGGCAGCAGTCCTGTGACCGCTGCCCAGGATAGAGCTGCAGTCTCATAACCACCACCATGCATAGGATGGCAGTCCTGTACGTATTTTCTAGATTCTTTAGAAAATCGCATCAAACGTAAATATTCAATTTAACATGCTTTCTTCAACCACTTTGGCTTGCATTAATGTTTTTGGTACCCTAGTAATAGTGTTTTCCCTTTTTTTATAGTAAAAGAGTTCAATTGGGAGTTACCCTCTGGTAATTGCATTTGCTATAAATAGCCAGCTTGTTTTCAAACAAAAGGCCCCTCACCTTCTCAATTTTTTTATTCATTCTTTGAATTTCTTGCTTAGAATTCTATGAGTTTCATGTTTTGCCTCCATTGTTGGTCTTTTAGAGGTCATTCGATCTTCTTGTTTTAGTATTTCTTCATTGCTCTGTCATGCAAGTTAGTTTAGCATAGAATAGTTTCATTTCTAGATTAGAATCCATTAAAGTTGTAGGTTTCAATTTTTCACAAGGATAGATTCTAAAACTCTCGATACACTTGTGTTGTATTCTCACAATAAATCCCACTAGGAATTGAATAGTCAAGCTTTGTTCACTTGCGCTATCCCTCTCCTACTTGCATTGTATTCGGTCTATATCCAAAGCTGTCATTGTTTGAATACCATCTTCTATTGATACTATCATATACAAACTTTTTGGATTAAAGAGAACACAAAGGAACGAGGAGATCACACTAAGGGGATGAAATCACACACAATTAGATTTATCACTATTCTGTAAACGCTAGGTTTGAGCTATCAAAGTTCTAGTTACAATGTATCAAATACAGTAGTGAATTATTTTATTTCAGTCAAAGGCTCACTCTCGATATCACTAGGGAAGCTGTGGGATTTGCTAGTTTCTAAGAAACTGTGATTCATTCCTCACTTCTGAGGTAGGATCGATAGCCTTTTAATTTAAAATAATTAGTTTCTTAGATATTTAGAATAAAATCACAACTGCACAGGCAAATAGCCACACTAGGCTATTTTGTTTGTTTTAAATTCTATTACTAGATTAGTTGTTCATTTTCTAAATATACTAGAATATCTGCTCTTTAATTTCATTTAAATACGTCATTGAAAATACAAAAATAGAAAAATTCTTGCATAGTGTAAATACTTCTTTCGTAATTAGTTTATTAATTTTAGTTAAAAGTTGAATCATTTTGTATGACAATCACAGGACCTAGAGAGCCTAGAAAATATATATTTGAACCAATAGTGCCTCAACCAAATCTACCCACAACATTAGCTGATATAGATCAAGACCTTAGGATACAGGTCTTCTGAGGAACAACAAACCTACAGGCAGTTAGTGAACAATTGAGAGGATTAAATATCGAAGATGACAAAGCTTACACATTTTGGTCAAATCAACCTAACTATAGACTGCCCTGCTAAAATATCTGAATGACCGTACAAGGATTCGAAAGAGAGAAAGTATTTGGTTGTGATCCTTTAGTTCCACAACCTGACACAGGAGACCTCCTCGTTTACATAGATACTAGCTTACGCATTCTAGTTGCCAGAACACCTGTAAGGTATTTCAAGACAATCATACGACTTCTAGTTCTAAACATAGAGGTCTAAAAGGCATATGATTACTGGATAGTTGGAAGAAGGGGTTGATTCTTCACATGACTATAACAGGTCCAGAACAACCACGCACTCATGGTTGTGATCCCCAAGTCCCACAACCAAATGGGCCTGTAAATCAGTTAAGAGTTGACACCAGTTTATGAACGTTGGTATTTAGATCCTCACCAATCCCACCAGATATCATCACCCAGTTCTCCTTATTAAATATAGAAGCCAATCAATCTAATATTTTGTGTACTAGACCAGAAAACCACCCATACTTCACTACAAATCCACTAAACCCCCTATCACCATTTTCATGACCATGTCTGGAGATATATACGAAGCTCCCACAGGTCACTTCCCATGTATCCAATAGCCAAGAAACAAGATATCGACAGAGCTCGACATTGATTGGAGCCTCCGAACAACCATTATATCCAAACAAACCATTACACCAATTCATGTTAGGAGGGCCTTCTTCACCTTAGATTCATAGATTCCATTATTGCGAACTGAGGATATAAGATTACCCAATTCGCTTGTCTGTATCCATTCATATTCAACATTCACTGGTTGTCTCAGCACGACCTCAGGAGGTTAGGTACAAGGAAGTGGTATTTGTAGATTCACATGCTTGCATGTAACTTTTCCATCATACAAGGACCCTGTAAGCTTTCTGAAAAGTTGAACCTTGCGTGAATTTGAGTTCCATGTGAAAATTTATGGCCATTTGAATATTTCTTGAGTCAGGGTCTTATTCCTGTCAAGTTCGAGCTTATCCTTTGCATTTACATAGGGTTTGGAGGGTGCCTCGACATGTGATTGATGCTTATGTTTTCCCAAAACCTGCTTCTACCAGTGTTTCCAAGATTTCCTTTGTTTTGGGTTTGGAAGTTGGACTTGAATGTGCATTGGGTTTTTAAGATGGCTCGATATGTTTTCGCCCCATGTTTTCCTGACTTGTTTCCCTGACTTCAAAACCTGATTTTCCTAGGTAGTGTTTCAGGTTTTTGGAACTCCCAAGCATCGGGACATGTCTTGCAATTTTCATGCTTCATGTCTCATGTTTCCCGAAACCCAAAACCTGAAATCCTTAATGTCAGGTTTTTGACCATGCGCAACATATTTTCTTTGTGTCGGGTTTTTGGCCATGCAATGCATCTTTTCTTTGTGTCAGGTTTTCAGCCATGCAATTCATCCCCCAAAACCCGAAATGAATGATTTTGGGACTTGGGACCTATTTTGCAACCTTTGAAACCCAAAATAAAGGATTCAAAATTCCAAACTTGTTTTGCATGCATGAAAATCTGAAATGACCCTGGCAGGAGTAGAGGCATGCAATGCACCCTCTGAAACACAAAATAAAGGATTTCAATTTTCCTTGATTTCCATATTCTGTTGTTGTCTATATTTACCTAGGGGGTAGATATATATAACAATTTGGTTACTCAACGGGATCACCTACCTGCTAGGTAGAAGATCAGTGGCCTTTTAGTAGTCCATTGAGCATGGAGTCATAAGCAATAACCTGAAACCAACCTGATATATGATCCCGAGCCTGATACCACAACTCCTTCTCTGAGAGCATGCTGAACTGTAGCAATTCAACCTGGGAGCAACCAAACCTATGCCAAAGCACTTAGGGAAACTGAAACCTAACTATAATAAGACAATGTGTATCCACACTTAGAGGAATTAAAATCTAGGCTAATATTTACAAGGGTAAACCTTTTCTTTTTAGTATCAATGTTTAAGATAGATTCCGTTAACCGAAATCGGGAGTTCCTCTCCGTCCAATGTAGAAAATTGGAAGGTATTACAACTTTTACATCCCATGACCAAGTAGGGGACACTTCAAATGGAATCAAACTACGAATGCCTTCCTGGTTTTGCCCGATCTACATCCCATTTTAGAACTAGGTCCCCTTTCTTTAAGGTCCTTGCTCTTGCTTTCTTATCAAACCATCTTTTTACTAATGCCTAATCTTTCACAATTGTTTGAACTACATGTTCTCTAATTTCTTCCAATTCCATCAATTCTACATACTTGGCCTCCATTGGTTTGAACTTAGACAACTCCAACTGCTTCATGAGCTCCAATGCAGGCAGTTCTAATGATATAGGAAATACTGCCTCTTTCACATAGACCACCTCATAAG
The DNA here is from genome assembly GCA_019776745.2 of Taxus chinensis. Taxonomy (NCBI): domain Eukaryota; kingdom Viridiplantae; phylum Streptophyta; class Pinopsida; order Cupressales; family Taxaceae; genus Taxus; species Taxus chinensis. The sequence goes on from CM034146.1 coordinate 626,888,642, forward strand.
GAATTACCTGTAGATCTCTTTGGTGTTATCCTATCAGCCCATAACACTGATTTTATATTTGTATGCCATGTTCTTTGATTTTCATCCAGAGTCCTTCTAATGATTCTTAGCAAATTCTTGTTCGTGGACTCTGCCTGTCCATTACCCTGTGGGTAATAGTTGGAAGAGGTTCTCAAGTAAATTCCATTCTTGATAGCCCATTCTATAATCTTGGAACCTATGAATGCAAATGCATTGTCCGATATGATAGTGGCTAGCACACCAAACCTAGTCACTATTCCTTCATAAAAGTCTAGTATATTAGACTCATTTGTTTCTTTGAGCACTACTAGTTTCAGTCCACTTGGTGAAATAGTCCATTTCCATGAGAATCCACTTGTGGCCTTGGCTTGAGTTTGGATTGATGACCCCGATGAAGTCCAATCCCCATTGCATAAATGGTTGGTCAACCAAAATTGGGTGCAATGTAAGTGCTGCTAGTCTTTCTTTTCCTGTGAAGAGTGCACATTTTTTGCACCTTTTTATCCATGTATAGCAGTCACTGAACACTGTGGGCCAATAATACCCTACCTTCATTATCTTGAGAGTTGTTACCCATGGGGAAAAATGTCCTCTGGAACCTCCATCGTGAAAATCTCGTAACACCCTCACAATTTGACCTATCCCAATGCACCTCAATAGAACTCCATTGATGTCTTTCTTAAACAAAACACCATCAACAAGCACATGTGGAATGGCTTGTAATCTAAAGTATCTCCTCTTTTCTTTACTCATTTTTGGAGGGCATAGGTCTGTCTGTAGGAAGTGTATCATATTCTGAGTCCAACAAGGAGTGGGCACATCATCATTTTCCTATTCTTGACCATCCTGTAGTACCAAGACAGTCTCCTTTTCATCACCTACTTCATCTTGTTGACTTGAGGCTAGTTGTTCACATAATCCCTTTCCATGGACCAGCTTAGTGACCTTAATTTCGATGTCATATTCCATGACACGAGTGATCCATCCTACACGTTTCTCATTCAGATCCTTGTTTAGAAGGAAGTCCTTGACTCCCACATGAGAGACCAACAATTGGATCTTGTTGTTTGAGACTAGGTGCTTGAATTTCTTTAAGCTCCTGATCACTGCAAGGACATGCTTTTCAATGAAAGAGTACCTAGTTTCATATTCCTCCAAGCCTTTACTGAAGAAAGCAACTGGTTGTTCCAACCCCTCTTTGTTTTGTTGTACCAGGATTGCAGAAATTGTGTCCCCACCACCAAAGGCATATAGCATGAAATCCTTGGAGAAATCTGGATTGATGAGAGTTGGAGCTTGAGATATAGCATCTTTTATAGCCTCAAAACTTGCCTTGCCTTTAGCTGTCCACTTAAATGTCATGCTCTTCTTTAACATCAGTGTTACTGGCTTTACGAGAGCTACAAAGTTTGGAACAAACCTGTGGACAAAATTGATCCTTCCTAAGAATATTTGAAGAGCCTTCTTGTGACTTGGCAATGGCAATGCTCTAATTTCCTCAACTCTTTCTGGGTCAATTGTCAATCCCTCCTTTGAAACAATATGGCCTAGAAGTTTTCCTTCATGAGCCAAGAATATGCATTTTTTGGGATTCAATGATACCCCAAATCTTCTACACCTCTAAAATACTTGTCTCAGATGAAAGAGGTGATCCACTGCATTTTTGGAGAATACAGTGATGTTGTCAAGATATATCAGAACTATTTCGTTGATCAACCCCTTGAATGCCATATCCATTACCCTTTGGAAAGTGGCTCCAACATTTGATAGCCCAAATGGCATCTTCATGTAGGCATAGGTGCCCCATTTGGTGGTGAAAGCCGTCTTGAACTGGTCATCTTCTTTCACCATTATCTGGTTATACCCTGAGTATCCATCTAGGAGAGAGAATCTCTCTGAACCAGATACCACTTGCAGGATTTTTTCCATTGAAGGAAGTGGGTAATGGTCTTTGAGAGATGCCCTGTTGAGGTCTCGGAAGTCCACGCATAGCCTGATTTCTCAATTCTTCTTCCTGACCGGTACCAGGTTTGCAACCCAGCTTGAGTGTTTGATCGGGAATATAATGCTTGCCTCTATTAGCTTGTTTAGCTCTTTCTTCATTAGAGGCTCAATGTGAGGGTTGACTGGTCTTTGCTTCTGCCTGATGGGCTTAGCATCTAGATCTAGTTCTATGGTATGTTGTGCCAACTTCGAGTTGAATCCTCGCAGGTCCTCATAGCTCCAAGTGAAGACATCTGGAAATTCTTGGCAAAGCTGTATGAAATCTGATTTCTTCTATTCAGTGGCCACTTTACCAATTTGAAGTGTTTTGCCTTCCCCAACCTAAATTGGCTTCTGAATCTTCTCCTTTGACTGTATGTTAGCCTTTTCCTTACGGAACTGGTCATTAGGATTGAAGATAGACTCCAATGTTACTAAACCCTTGGGAAGCTTGTTTGTCCGTAACTGCACTACTTGATCCCCGTATTGCTGCTCTAGTCTATCCTGATTCCTAGCCAAGAATTCAACCTCTTCTTGTAAGAAATTGACGATCTGTTGATCATTCTCAAACACCTGCCAGCTTGTGTTATTATCTGGCACTGCTGGCCTCACAATCACATGGATATGTGGCTGTGTTTTTTTCCCTTTTGATGTTTTCAACTACATCAAACGTTGCTCCAACTGCTGCGAGCCTATCTTTGGCTTCATTTTTCTTCCTGGGTATGGACACAATGTTGAAAGCTTCGAAATCCTCAATGAGGTCCCATACCCTATTCTTGTATCTCTTCAGCAGGTCATTCTTTGTAGCATGTTGTCCCTGACTTGGTTGACAATTAGCTCGCTATCTCCAAACACCTGCAAGTTCTTTATGCCCTTTTTCCTGGCCCAATGAAGTCCATGAATCAAGGCCTCATATTCAGCTGTGTTGTTTGAACAGGAAAACTGGAAATGAAAAGTTGAATAATATTCAATGTCTTTTGGTGAAATCAACATTGCACCTCCTCCAGCACCTTGTTTGCTTCTCGAACCATCAAAAAAATAGTTGCCAAAATTCATTTTCATCCTTTTGTTCAGGATCCTAATGATGTTAGGAATGGGTGAATTTTCTTCATGTACACAATACACGCCCAATTCAGATTCTTCAATTTCCTTGTATGGGTCAAATGCATGACTTTTGTTTGCCCATTCATCCAAAGTCAAATCAGGAATTCCCTCAACCTTAGTACCTATTTCTAGATCATTTGAACACTCCTCCTGATCAAAGGCTGAGTAATTTACATTGATAGGACTTGGTACATGAGGTTCAATATGGAAATTGGCAATTGGTTCTGACCTGATTGTTGCTTTGGCCCCATACCTCATCCTAAAAATCATGTGTGACCAATCTACAGATAGATATCCACCAATTTTTACAGTGAAGTCTCTTAATAGACACAATGCAAAGAGTGGCAGAAGGTCAATTACAGACACATCCTACAGAAACTGTGACATTAGGATAGGCATGTAGTGTTAGGCTTAACCCTTTGATGACCCCAACTGTTCCTACTTGTCCATTCCATCTAGCTGTACTACTCCTTTCAGAACTGGCTCATACTTCAAACCCAGTTGATCCGCTATCTGCTTCGGCATCACTGAACTACTTGCCCCTGAATCTATCATGTAGTTGTGTACCAAGTGGTTTCCAACAATCAATGACACATAGAATGGTGGAGGCTTCAAATTTTTTCTCGTCTGGCCTCCATCATGTTGCACTATATTAGTGAGAACTTTCTCATGTCCTCGGTTAGATACATTCGAGGAAGACCAGTTAGCCATTGCAGCTTGTAATAAATCTCATTGTCCTGGGATTGCTAGTGATTCCCACATGGAAATGTTCACATGTGTCTTCTTCATTTGATCGATGATGTTGAAAGGGGATGAATTGTCCTTTTGTCTACCCCTTACTTGGCGCAACCTTTTCTAGAGCTTGAACAGGCACATGTGTTGCCACAACGGTTACCTTAGGCTGACTTTGCACATTTGGAGCTGCATTTGGTCTACTGACCCCTTTGTTGTGTAGGAGTGGGCTGAGAAACAACTAGATTAGATGGTTTTCCCTCTTTTATGCTTCTCTTCTTTGACTGTGTGTTGGAAGCACATGCCTTGAAAAGGCTGTTGGTTAACTCCATAGAAGTCTTCCTATTTTCTAATTGGCCAATGTGGTTTCTGTTGGAGGTCCTTCTTGTTGTGTTTCTTGCTGCTGATTCCCTTCTTGGCTTGGTTCTTGAGACACACCAATGGTTTACACCATCAAGGCCTGATTTAGTGCACCATTGAAACACATTGATTGATTATGAGGTAAATTATAGGGGTAACACCAGTCGTACTCCTGTGCCATATTGTTTTGTGTTGGAACCAAGGCTCTTGAGGATGTCATTGCATTTGGATCATACGGTCAAAATGGCCTGGTAGCTTGAGGTTGTCCTTGGTTTTGGTTTTGATTTACAGCCTGAGGTGGTGGTCTATTTTGTTGGTATGAGGGCCTAGCTTGGTACTGTGCTTGAGGCTGATATGGTCTAGAACTTTGAGCTTGTTGTCTTTTGATAGTCACTAACTCATTTCCAAGGTTCTGTAGTTGTTTCATAACCTCCTGCAATTCCTTTGAAGTATTTGAAGAAGTTGATGCCTCATTATTGCTTTGATTTCTAGGGGTTAGAATGGGATTCAATTCTAGTGTTTGACTGGTCGTAGGATTTCCCATATCTGGATAGAGAGGCATTGGTGGCCTTGGTGCAAGCTTACCAGCTTGGATCAAATAGTTCTCTGCTCTGATAGCTGTGTCGTAGGCCCCTGACAGTGTTGTTCCTCCCATTGATTGGATCATCATGGCTATGTCTGAATTTATAGCCTTTAAGAAATAAAGGAATGCTCCTTGGTGGTTGGTCTAACAGCTATTGGAATCCTGTCCCATGTCTGTTGGAATTTGAAGTTGAAATCTGTCATTTGCTCATTAGGATCCCTTTTGATTGTTGTCAGTTGTTCCAATAAAGACAAATTGTTTTCCCTCTCCCCAAATTGGTTGCAAAGAGCTGAACAAAGTTGGTTCCAATTCGTAATAGACCCTGTTGCTAGGCTCCTAAACCATTGTAAGGCCTTACCTTTGAAAGATGAAGCCAACAACTTGACTGCAACATCCATTTCATTTATTTCATGGATTGCACATGCATTGGCAATATCCTGGATGTGGTCAATAGGAGTAGTATGATTTTCTCCTATGAAATAGGGGATATTCTTTAGCGCTGCAACCGAAACTTGATTCTAAGCATTTAGGGAAAGTGGACTACTTGCCCGTGAAATTGACAAAGGGATTCGGTGGTAGATGTGCCATTATGATTGGCCTAAGAACCCTGGTTGATGTGAGAAAAGGTCTACCAGGTGGAGGTGTAGACAAAGTCCTGTTAGGTGGAGATGGTGATCTTTGTGGTCTTCTTCCTCTCCTTCCTCTGCCTGGTGATAGTTGCAAGTAGACAAATAGCCCCTCTTCTTGAGTGTCAGACCTGGTTCGAATTCTTCTCATGTACCTGGGCAACTTGTGCTACTACACCGCTGAATTCTATCCCTTCAGAGTCGCCAGATGTGTTAGAGAACGAGCCTCAAAAGGCTAGATTTTGCCAAGTTACACACCAAACTTGACAATATTGAAAATAGAATTTAAAACTTTGAAGGACCTGGAGGATACAAGTCTCCAATTCAGTTTTCGGGTCTTGTTGTGTAGCTGCTAATCCCCGAAAGGTATAGGCAGAACTCAGGTCATGCAAGGCAACTTACAAAACCTGAATTGCCATATGTCAGAACTTGGGACATGCTCAACACTTGGGAAAACCTGAAATACACTATTGTCAGGAATAGGACCATGCAATGCATCCCCAAAACCTGAAATGAAGGATAGGACTAGGGACTGTTTGGCAACCCAAAACCTGAAATGAAAAGAGTTGGGTTTTCTTGTATGCTCTCTGACCTTGAAATCCTGAAACACTAAAAACTATGAAATTTTGAAAGTCAAAATATCAAAAATCTAAGGATACCCTTTTGAAGATTACCCCCAGATCTACCAACTGGTGAAATTTTGACTTGTTTTGAGTGAGTTAAGCCCTTGAAAATTGATTTCGGAGTTCAGCCTGGAAGGTGAAAAATTGAAATTGTAAAACTTGCAATTTCTAAGTCCAAATTTCTTGAAAATTCCTTCAAAACTTGTGGAATGACCTCTTGGTCCCACCTAGGAATGCCAAAACTATTGATGGTGAATCACAGCACCCTTGAATGTCTGCAACTTGATGGGTTGAGACTCTCAGTGCGATTGCATAACATGGAGCTTTTCCCAAGTGTGGGACCTTGCGAATCGGGAAAGCTCTCCAGATGAAGGCCGGTTCCTATTCCTCTGTTCAGATGCACACATAAAAATGCAGAGGGTTCACTCAAAAACCTAATCTAACTTGCTAAGGAGACAAGGTTGAGAAGATGCAAGAAAATAAACCTAATCTAGCCAAGGTGATGCACCAAAGGAATGATGAACAACTGTTTTGCCAATAAACACAAACCATAAAAATGCAATACAATAAACATGCACAGGTAACCAAGGCTGCAATAAGAGATCATTTGAATGCAATGAATACAAGAGAGGGTTGAAATCATCCATAGACTTAGTTTTTATTGCTCCAAATATTGATACAGTCCATTACAATGGCCAAAAGGCACAAACATGCATTACAGTTTGAATGGAAGGTCTGGAACTCCACAAATTCACCTGCCAAAGAGAAGAAGGGAGGGGAAAAACAAGAATGTTCAACCTTTAGAAAGAGGCCCCTCCTTACAATTTATAGGAAGAAAAGAGAGGGAGAAGAGAGGAATTCAAAATCTACCCCAACCACCTCCAGATTGCATTTAATTCATCTCATTATGGCGGTAGGTGAGAACCCTAGCAAACCCAAAAAATGGTGAACTGTATTTTGAATTTTTGAAGAACTTGTTCTCACCCAAATAAAGATATCCAGTTGTAGTTGGATAGAGGACCCTGTAAGCTTTCCAAAAAGTCCAACCTTGCATGAATCCGAGCTCCCTGTGAAAAGTTATGGCCATTTGAATATTTCCTAAGTCAGGGTCTGCTTCTTGTCGGGTTCGGGGTTCTCCTTTGCATTTGCATCAGGTTTGGAGGGTGCCTCGACATGTGTTTGATGCTTATGTTTTCCCGAAACCCACTTCTGCCAGTGTTGCCAAGATTTCCTTTGTTTCGGGTTCGGAAGTTGGACTTGCATATGCATTGGGTTTTTAAGGTGGCTCGACATGTTTTCACCCCCATGCTTTCCCGACTTGTTTCCCCGACTTCAAAACCCGATTTTCCTAGGTAGTGTTTCAAGTTTTCAGAACTCCCAAGCATTGGGACATGTCTTGCGATTTGCATGCTTCATGTCTCGTGTTTCTTGAAACCCGAAACCCGAAATCCTTAATGTCAAGTTTTTGAGCATGCGCAACATATTTTCTTTGTGTCGGGATTTTTCAGCCATGCAATGCATCTTTTTCTTTGTGTCCCCCAAAACTCAAAACCTGAAATGAAGGATTTCGGGACTAGGGACCTATTTGGCAACCTCTAAAACCCAAAATGAAGGATTCAGAATTCCAGACTTGTTTTGCATGCATGAAAACCTGAAATGACCTTGGTGGGAGTAGAGGCATGCAATGCACCCTCTGAAACCTGAAATGAAGGATTTCAATTTTCCTTGATTTCCATATTCTGTTGTTGTCTATATTTACCCAGGGGGTAGATATATATAACAACGTCATCTTGCCACGTGTCTAGGGGGTCAACAAAAGTAAAACAACAAACATGCCCAAATCTGCTAAGTATAAAGAATCAGCGGAAGCCTCGATGTGTCATCCTCACACAACTTTAAAGGAAAAATGTAGAGGCAAGTTCAAATGAGCACTAACTCAATGCATTCCTAGGGGTCAACATAAGTCAAACATGAAACATGCCTGAATCGGCGGAAGCCTCCATGTGTCAGCTTGACACAACTTCAAAGGTAAAATCTAGAGGCAAGTTTTAAATGAGTGCTAGTTTGCCATGTGTCTAGGGTCAAATATACAACCCCACCAAAGAAAAGGGAGCAGGTCGAATCTTGAGCCCGAATAGAAAAGCAAATCGTTCTGAGGCCCGCTTAAGTTTGATTCTCTCCCACGTGGACGACTCAAATTTAAACTTTGTAAAGACATGGTTGATGGTTGTGATTCGATGCATCTGGTTTTGCTGCTAGACATGAAACTGGCCGAGGCATTGGAGAAACTCATAAACCAATTTCTTGAATCATTTTTCATTATTTTTGTAGCCGATGTAACCATTCTAGGAAACTATTTAATGTCTTCTCCATGCTATTGTAATGGTTGGAATTTTGATATTCTAGAACTATAAAATTAAGTCTAAAGAAATCAATACAAGGGTTTTTCCCCTTTTCCTATGTTTTCTCTTTCTTTCTTGCTCTAATATGTGAACCATTTAATCCTTCCATGCTTAGAAAATTTGTGTTCTAGTTTATGTAATCTCAAGAACTTTGAGTCTGTGGATTGTGCCTGCTATAAACGTGAATGGTTCTACTCTATACCTCATTTGCTCAATACATATAAGGGTTTTCTCTGTCATCTCTTTTCCATGAAATTATTGTCTTCTTTTGCTTTCCTCCTCTCTTCAATTCTTCTATCCTCATGTATTGATAACTTTCTAGGCATAAAACACATTTTGAGATATCGAGAAACCACCATTGAATGAAATATTGTGTATTTATACATAGGTTTTCCCCCTTCTTTCAATAAGGGAACCTCTGCCATTGAAGAGGAGGGACTTGCTTGTCCCCTGACTGTGGTTTGATACCAAGTGTAAATCTAAAACCCAATAAGTGACTCTACAATATTTAGATTTAATTAAAATTAAGTTAAATCAAAAGGCAGCATTATGGTTATAGGTGTTTTAGAGAACCAAGAGGATCTCATTCAATTTATCATTAGTTGAACCATAAGAATTTGTTGAGCTACTTACAACATCATTGTTTACTCTTCTTATAACCATTACATCGTGTTAAAATAGGAATAAACTTAGCATTATAATAATGAACCCATTAATTTCATTATACTAATACTAAGTTTTAATTCCATCAACACCTCATTTATTTTTCCAAAAGTGTAGTAATTTTGGAAACTCAATAATGTTCAGTTCTCATTCATATCACAAGATTACACATATATAGGAAAGTATTTTCCTATAATCGAGGATGTTGTTTCAACAACTCTCCTGTGTACGTGAGATATTTAGACAATGCTAAAAATATAAAAAACTAAAGAGGTGAAGTTGTTAAAACAACTTCACATTACAAATTATATTAAACATATACACACCATAACATTTACACTAATTAAGGATAACCTAACATTCCCCCCTTAGGTTGAACATAGGGAATAACACCATCTTCAACCAAGCTACATGTTTCTCTGTATCCTGCACATGGTCTTGATCCTAAACACTGACTATGGGAACTACATCATCCAAGGGCTGATCAACCTATTAGATGAATACATGAATCAAGACCATTCAACCAATTCACATAAACCATCAAGTTAGTCTGATCAAGAACACTTCCTGCAATAATATTAAAGATACAAATCTCCACATCATTATCATCACGGGGGAAACACAAATAATGTAGTGCACATAGGAACATGGAAGCTCATTTATTCTTATTCATCACACACAAAGCAAGATAATGGCACTAAATCAGTATATCACCTTTGAGGTAGTAACGAACTCAAGGACATTGATTGAACTCCTACCTCTGTTGCCTCCATCCTCCAACATTGCTGCTTAGCTTAGATGAATTTTTTTATGAAGCTCAATGATTTCTGGGCGTTGGGTAACACTAAAAATGCATCTGTAAGGAATTATTTTTTTATTTTTACAACTTTGAAAAAAATGACACGTGACTAGTGACTCAATTTAACATTAACTAAACAAAAATTGGCTTAATAAGATTGAGAAATGATTTGACAGTTTTTAACTCTAATGGAATTTTAAGACTTTTTATAATTGTCCTTACAACAATAACTTATAATGACATATTTACACAAAATGACAACTTAGATTTTTGACTCTAAGACAATGGACTAGTTTTATTATATTTTTTACAGTAAAAAAGACTAAACCTACACTTATTTTGACGAAACGTAAGACTCTAAAAAATACAATATAGGACACATGCCAATAAACATAAAAAGACTATTTAAAAAATTGACGAGTCTAAAATGTATCTAAAGACCTCAAATTCATACTCGAAAACAAATAATACAAAACTTACTTTGAGGGACTAATTAAAAAAATTATGAAATTCCTATCACGAATTTTTGGGAATGTTTTTTTGCATGGGAATGTAGAAATTAGCTCTAGATCTACTTTTGTTTCCATGAGCATGCGTTGGCACTTGGCAGTGTTGTTTCTACCATGCTGAACGAATGACAAGATAGACCCATCAAATAAAGACACACCAAAAATTTTGACTTATAAAATAAAAATAAAAAAACTGAGATCATAGAGGAACGAAACTGCACATTGGAAATTATTGGAGAGGTGTCTAGCACTTGATAATTGCTACACAGGTGAATTTTACTGCAGAAGCATCTTTTATGCAAACTAACAATGCATTCATATCAACCGTGTTGAGCTTAAGATAAGCCTCATACAAATATGGAACATGTAGAACCAAGTATAGGCGTTTTCATTGATATTTTCAGAGGCAAAAAAAACTGTTATTGTAATGCAATTCACTGTGTACAAATTTTTAAACTTAGATGCATGCATGTAGACCATGATCTTCTATCTACCAATATCAATGCTTGTAGTTACTTGGATGTTGGTGGAGTTTGAGAGATCTTCTTTGTCATTGTTTTCATTTAAACACCTATGCCATTGTTCTTTTTCTAACCTGCTTTGTGCTGAGATCATTTTTCAAGATCTGTAGATAGATCTTTCTCTTTTGTGTTGCAGTGCTTGGCCTAACACAGATGGAGATGCCAACCTAGGTAATCATGTGATTCTCTTCCTGTAATGAAGTTTTGAAGTGCAAGTTTGATTTAGTGTGTAGAAGCCATGCGATTCATGTGAGAGTTTATGAGGGGATTTGTTCATGCTTTGCCTTTTCCCCAACCGATGAGAAGATTATTGTTTTGATTTTAAGAATAATTGCAAAAATATTTTATCTGAGTTTGTTATCCATTCTTTCCAGTTTTCTCTAATCGATCCATGGAAACAATGGGAAATCCATTATTATTTTTATTTCCTAGTTGTTGGATTCCATCCTAAGAAAGTACTTTCATTAATGTTCGGTTCTCATTCATATCACAGGTTTACACATATATCTAGAAAAGTATTATCCTATAATCAAGGAGGTTGTTTAAACAACTCTACTATGTACGTGAGTTGTTTAAAAAAATCTACAAATAAAAAATTAAAGACGTGAAGTTGTTAAAAAAAGTTCACATTACAAATTATATAAAACATATACAAACCATAACGTACAAACTAATTAAGGATACCCAAACAAATTTTCTAATTTGTTTTCCACAAGTCAATCAACGAAGTATAAAATAGAGTTAATCCAATACAAACCGGATAACAATTTTAAACATCTAGTTATTAAGTTAAATTTGATCCATATGATAACTCTTCTATGTATAAACGTTATAGACCTGAGATTGTTGCATCCTTATCTACCTTCAATCCACTCTTTGTGACCAATCATATAATCTTTTGTATGTTCATGTTTACCTTTATCTAGGTTGAGAGAACTATGTTTCCATCCTTAAATATCTACCACGAAAGTCAATTACTTAACTCTATACCCCAGTATCTAACATATATAAAGTAACAATAAGATGAACAGACAATACATTCAGCTATTTGCATTACTTTGGATAAATTTTCTAGCCATACACAAACAACTTATCCCGAGACTGCACATAAGCCTTAGGGACATAATATTCCACCACAAAACAAATATCTCGGCACTTTTATCTAGATTTTTTTTTTAATAAGTTCAACATGTTAAGGAGGAGGGATGTTCTTAATAGGAACATCTACATAAACCAAAATAACCACAACTCACTAATGGTATTTATAGAATGAGGAGAGACCATGTAATGAGTTACTACCATTACCTCCTCTTTCATTTTTCCGTAACTACTAATAGATATTTACATGATGGCATGAGATTACATCCATTCTTCATTATAATTAAAGTTGTCTATCCATAATCAAATTTCATCGTCTGGTAAGTCTTACGAAACTTAATTTATTCCATTATTTATCTAACTTATATTTGAGGGTTATTTTTTTAACAGTCCTCTAATTCATTCATTGTGTACCAATCGGTTCTGGATAACTTATTCAATTTATCGACTATATATTAGTTTCCATTTAGTCAATTAAACTTTTTTTCATTATAGGTTACTTGATTCAAAGGTTGTTTTAGTTGATTACCCACTGGTCTATTTAAAAAGAGGATATAATACCATTTTCTTGTCATGGTTTACTTATTATATCATTTTTTTGCCAAGGTTACCTAAAGAGAGGGCCCTAGCCTTTTGTGGTATCACCAGCCCACACCGGCCATGGAACCATCTTTTGACGGTAGTTTTAAGCTCTTCGCTAGACCACAAATTAAACCACATTATCATGGTACCCTATCACCAGGGTATCCAAACTATCGCTAGTAGGCCGTCTTAACATGGAGCCAAGATTTAAACCTTGGAACTCCAAATTACTAGGAGACACAAGAACTGTTAGACCACTACCCGTTGGATGGTTTTCTTATTATATCATGAAGAATATAACTCCTTGATTTTTGTAAGTTATCATGGTGATTAATTTTCATAATGTTGTAACTGCTGAAATGAAGAAAAACATGTTAAGATATATTTGTGATCTTAAAGGAATGTGTTACTAATCTGGACCCTTGTATACTGTAATTTGTTTACTTGGGACAACAGTTATTATTGCTTGTATGTTGCTGATGTGACAATAGATTTGTCGTATGCTTGATGAAATCTATTCGCTGATTGACAGCACACCTTGAATCAATTCCATTGATCCAAGGTATGTTGTGGCCTTCTTGTGATCGCTTTGTCGATTTACTTTTAAACCAGACTGAAGGTTGATATAAATGTTGCAGCACCTGATTTCAAGTATGAATATCTGGTACGTAGATGCCAATGGAAAAGGTTCGATTCTCAAACCATACACTGTTGTAACGCTAGACCACGTAAGGTGATAAAGGCCTGGATGCAGGTGGCTCAGGTATGTGGAACATGGGATGAAACGTCTTGCATAGTGTTGAATATGAATGTTAGTCAGAAGGACTTGATTGGAAACTAATTAATTAAGTTTTAGGGGACTAAGACCCTAACCTACCCCTAAGTTCTACCTTATACCCTAACTACTATCCTATATGGATTTTTAAATTTTATAAGGGTGAAAATAGATCTAAATCCTAGTAACCTATGAACTAGGCGAATGACCTAGATATGGACACTATTAAAATCCTAAACTAATCCTAACCTAAGGAAGGGGATGCACAGACCCATGTGGATGGAAAGGATAAGGAGGGAAGGTAAGAATTTAATGGGACAGTAAATGAGGTCCTTGCTTGGACAGCGCCAAGTTTGGTGGGAATAGGGAAAAGTTAGAGGCATCCAGTTAGCCATGAGACTAAATTTTGATTTCATGCAAAATTTGAAATTTGGAACTTGCCAACCCGAATCGGCGGTGGCGTGAGGAAAAAGGAAAAAGGCATGCATTCAATGCATTAATTGCCTTGGTCTTTGTGACCAGCTCACCTTGGAAAGAGGATAGAGGAAAAGGAAAGTTGTTGTTGCTGTGCACATTTGGATTTTGTTGCTCTGCATTTGGTTTCTTCACGGTTCTGTCGAACCAGCTGTGTTTGATTATTATCTTTGTTTCTTTGGAAAAACTAAGGCTATTCTTGAGCCTATGGAAGTGAGTGGCTAGTTGGAAATCCTGACTGAGGACGTTGTGGAAGGAAACAACTCTAGTAGGCGCATTTTTATTTGAGCTTCAAGGAAGATTAACAGGCATGTTGAGCCCTTCTCCTTAAACTGCTTGCTTTTTCTTAATCATCTCATTAAAACAACCCTGCTCTTCTGATGAGGGGGTATTGGTTTATTCAATTTTGCTGTCATGATTGAGGTGAGTTTGGGTTGAGTCGTTTTCTTTGCTGTATGCAACTTGGGTATTTCTTTGCCAATGGGTAAGTTGAATGAATCTGTTCTTGCTGTACGAGTCTGCATTGATAGCATTGAGTAATTGTTTCTATTACCCATATGGATTCGATTTGGTGAATGTACCAACGATGTGAATGTTGTTTTCTAAGTTTTGCGCATCATTGAGAAAAAAGAGAATGAGATTTTCGGGTTGAAATGTTTGTTGAGAAATAACTCGAACTGGGTATTCTTGTTGCATTTTGAAGAAAATAAGTGTTTCTTTACTGAGATTATTAAGGAAATAAGTTTTTCTTCTTTCTACTGTTTTAAATTCTGAAAGTAATGGTAATTGGGTTTCATTGTGTATTATGGGTTTGGTTTTATGGAAGTGATCGTGATATGTAGATTGTTTTCTGACTTGATGTGCCTTTTTTGTACAAATGGAAGGATGAAATGATTCGTATGATTTCTGGTATACACTGTCTTTCTAAAACGAACTCGACTTGAGTAATTCTTATTGTGTTTTGAAGAAAATGGGTGTTTTCTTATTGAAATAATTAAAGGAAGGAATTTTTCTCTTCCTGTTGCTTGAACTCTGGAAATATTAGCAATAGAGATTCACTATGCATTACGGATTGGACTTGTCGTAAGTAACAGTAAAGTGCAACTTGTTATTTATGAACTGTGTGTGTAAATGGGTATAGAAGGCCGTGCAAATATTTGACAAAGCGGCTGTATAATTGTTCCTCTGGTTATAATACAGTGTAAGAAGTATGAATTATTCTAGTACAGTGAGAGCATAGTATGCATCTTTACATTGTTTGCTCTATGGTAGATACGATGTTTTACCTACTTGTTTTTGGTATTCGTATGTGCCTGATTGAAAGGAAGTATTGATATGGATGATAAATTCTTCCTTGTTTTCATTAAAAGTAGAATATGAATGGATTTATTCCTTGTTGTTGGAAAGTGAATTCTCTCATTATTAGGATGAAAATGTGACTTGTTGTGTTTGCTGTACATTCTATATGTTGTAAAGACGTAAATTTCTATAGAATGAATTATTTAAAAGAGAATTATAATAATTAGAATGAGTCATACTATTGGATTGTGTCTGTTCTAAATAGCGGATATTTGGTTAGACAATGAGAAGAGGTAATATGATCCATCTTCCTTGTATTCGGTTATTGATTTCTTAAATTTCACTCTGAACTGTTATCATTGATTGGTGTCTCGTTTGGATTAAATTTTCAGTACATTCATGAGGAAAGGAAAAAGAGTGTGGATGGAGAACTTGGAATAATGATCATTTCTTCTCTCATACAGTTGGAAATCTGTAATTGTTATGGAATGAATTTTGTATTGCTTTGGTTTAAGCATCTACATTTTATTACTGTTCACTTTTCTCATCAGTATTTGATTTCTTGAAATCAAATGAGTTGCATGAACTGATAGGAAAGTAATTTGGTTTATAATTTCAGTCAAATTTTATCCTTTGGAATTATAACTAATGTAAGGGAATGGAATTGATAGAATTTATGTTAGAATAGCAGTATACATACTTGTGTTCCTAGTTCTTACAGATGTTGTAATCTGGAACTGTTGAAGGAAATTACTTCTTGTAATGATTATTTAGGAAAGAGGATAGTAATACTTTGACTGATTAGGATGGTAATTAGATGATTCAGTTGTTATGCTGTTCATTTTCTTTTATACTTAATTCTTGAATGATGTTCACAGTAACGTTTCATAATAGCTAGGTTCTTTTATTGAGACAGTTAATTAAAAGCACCTCATTTTAATGACAAGTGCTTAATATGCTCAAATCAATGAACTGACCCATGCAAGTAATTTTGCAGATAGAACTAGAGTATAAACGAAGACATGGTTGTTTTCTGATACTTCTTTTGATTGACTGAATATGGATTCTAATTGATAGCTATTACTCCTCTATGAGCAATTGAGAAAAGAAGAAATTACATTCTTCTATCTTCTTTGTTGTAATGTTGTTTAATATAAACAAAGTCCAGTCATTTGGACTGGCAAATGTATAGATTATAAAATGGATGGATGGATACAAATAGAAGTGTGATATTTTAATGACTGTATCAGTTTGATATTGTTGAATAAGTTGGGAATATAACATTATTCCTTGATTTGGAATTATTCAAATGTTCTTGGATGGATTTAAAAGGAAATGACATCTATTCTTACCTAAATGCAACTTTTACGTTGAAATGTGTAATTAGTTCATACTTGTGTTAAGATGAATTTTTAATTGACATTAAAAAGGATTTAGGAAAATAACAAAAAAGAACATGATCTCTTAATTGAAAGGTATTAGGGATTAGCTTGAAAGCTAAGGAATATCAAATAACTTAGGAGCAGCCGAACCTCGTATTCGAACTCCGTTAATAGCCTTCGAATGTTAAAATTCAGAAAATAAGGATATGGGGAAAACATATCTATGGTTAACAGACCTTAACTATGTAAGGTTAAGGAGGATAAATGAATAAATTCATTTAGAATTAGACCTCGTTTAAATGACATCTAATAAGATGGAATTATGAATTTTGTTTACAGTTGTGGAAAAATTTGGTGAAGTTTAATAGGTTAAACTGATTAAGTTTATCGGTAATGGGTTGCTTAGTCCAAGGATTAAGAAAAGAACCTAGTAGAGAAAGTGCAACCCTTCGGTACGAAGGAGGAGATGCGTAGTAAGCGAGAAGACGGATTAAGTCTCTCTTAGCTACATAAAACTGTAACAAGAATGAGGATAAAGGATCAGCATGGCTGTTGAAAGTTGATCTTAAATATTAAGATCATAACCAAATCACACTTGAGCTGGATGTGTACTCTCGATGGGAGGATTCCGTAGGACATTGACATACGCCAGCTATAACATGGTGTCTTCATGAAGGCAGGGCCTTCATGACGACACAATGTTATAGTTGACATATTAGAATTCCCTCCCGAATTAAATCATCATGATTACATAAGCTGGATACTAAGTTCTTGGCTGGGGATAGGAATGTGATCACGTACACGGAGTGACTCCCGAGGACTAAAGGTAACTAGACACACGGAGTCATCTAGGGATGACACCGTATGTCTGTGTATCTTTAGTTACCATGAGTAACTTCCTATACTCGTTCATATTGCTAGTTGGGGTTAGAGTTTGACCTTAATGGGAAGGACTGGTAGAGACCAGGAAAGACCATTCTAGATAACAGACAAAGTGAGGTGAAGGACGTATTCCATTGGTGTGTATCACATCCAGGAATATGATCATGAAAAGCATGTGAAAATCTTTGGCCAAAGTATTGCAAATGTTGGTTGCGTTGTCCTAATCACCTAGCTTAAGATGTAGGATGTCAGATGAATATCAGTAACAGATATTCAGATAGGCTTCTTAAATGGATCACTCTGATAACCGGAAACAGTAAGAGAACCTTGTATATATATTATACTATGCATGAATTAACATGAAGGATCGGTAAGTCGCCGAGTCATGAAATGAGAGATTGCTGAAACTCCGAGCCATAAAATGGGAGATCGGTAGTTCTTCGAGTCATTTACAGCAGCATATGGAATTCATTATATGATTGAATGGAACTAAATGTGTGTTCCATATTGCAAATATGTGAACAGAGAACATTAGTTTTAAAAGGAAATTATGTAATCCAAACTACATTATTTGGACAGAGAACAATTATTAGAACTTGAACATGTGTTTTAATTATATAATTCATAACAGGGAACGTTGTATAAAAAAATAAAAAAATTCCCTTGTTCTAGTATCTTAAAATGGGGATGTTACATCTTGGTATCAGAGCTGAAGGTTGCAGCTCTTGGACCTAATGAGTCCACAATATTAATAAGGTTTACATTTTCTTATTGAATAGAAAATGGTCAGAACAAAAGGGAATGTTGCGAACAACCCGTTACTGGGGGAGAAGTAGCTACTGCTCAAAAGCTTGATGAAATCCTTGCTGCCCTACTAGATACGAGAGATCGTTTGACTGTTCTGGAACAGAAGTCAATGGACAACGAAGAGGAGGAAGAAGAAGATGATATAAATGATCAGCCACCTCTTGTGGACAACACCAATGGAGGGAATCCGGGTGTTGATAATAATAATGTGAATGCTCCTAATCATCCTAAAAATAAAAGGGCAAGATTAGCAGCTGAACTTACAAATGACATAAAGAGAATAAGTCCTCCAAAGTTTGATGGAACAACCCTTGGGGATGGAGCTGAGAATTGACTCAGTGAAATGGAGAAATACTTTGCAATAAGAAACTTCTCCAAGGAGACCAAAGCGATATGGGGAGCATATCATCTTCTCATGAAGCATCATCATGGTGGGACAACCGTAAGGTTGAGTTGAATATTGTCAAATCAAACATAACTTGGGATCAATTTAAGGGTTAATTTAGGCAACGATGGCTACCTCAACTCTATTTTGATAGGAAAATGACTGAATTTCAGAACTGGTCACAAGGAAGGCTGACGCTGACAGAATACTGGGAAGGGTTTACTAAACTCCTTAAGTATGTGCCGCATAGTACCAAGCTGATGAGAAGTTCAGAATATGGAAGTTCATAATGGGACTGAATCCTATCATTGGTGGCGAAGTGGATGTCCACAGCCCAACCACCATGGAAGGAGTTGTCGAAAAGGCAATAAGACAGGAACAAAAATTGAGAGCAATTTCTGCTCATAGGGAAGAGATAAGGAAGAAGATTCCCAATTCTTCTTCATCTCTCGCACCCAAAAAAGGGGCCTTGGAAAAGGTTTGGTGTTAAAAACAAAATTGTTGTAGATAACAACAAGAAATCTGTAATGAACAAACCTATAAATAGTGTGCGAAACAACTTCACAAAAGTTAGTGGCAATGGACAAAAGTCCTATGGAAGCCAAAATGATAACTTCAAAGCTGGTAACAAATTTGAGCCTAGGAAAGGGCTAGTTGGAGGATGCTTCAACTGTGGAAAGGACCACTATGCGAGTCACTGTCCTCTAAAGAAGGATGACCGCGATCAGCAGCATAGGATACACGTTGCAGTGGCTAACAGACAAGCTAAAAAGCAAGTTACGCCTATAGAAGTTCCAGGTAAGTTATTCGGTACACCTGTAGTCATACTTTTTGATACTGGAGCTACTGAATGCTTTATTTCTACTAAACTTGCAATGAAATTAAAAAGAAAGGCTGAACGAATGGATAAAACATGGACAGTGCATTATGGGAATAATGTTGTCCATACAGTCAAAATGTGCCTTTTTGGGGCAATTCTTGACTTTCCTAGTTTCTCCACCAAATTTGACCTATATGTCACTCCTTTAGGATCATATGATATCATTATTGGAGTTAACTAGTTGGTAGAACATAAGGCAAAGGTCAACTGTTATGAAAAAACAAATTTTTTTGTTTGATGACCTGTAGAAAGCAGCAGTCATTCAAGGTGTAAAACGTGAAGTTGCAGTTAGGAAACTGACAGCTATGCAACTAAAAAGGGCTAAAAATAGAGGTTGCACCTTGTATGCAGTAAAAATGATAGAAAATGTTGAGGAAGATAATGATTTTATGGAAAGATATCCATTGTTAAGGGGTTTCAGTGATGTGTTTCCGGAGGAATTACCAGGTCTTCCACCCAAACGAGAATTTGACTTTGCAATAGAAATCAAGCCAGGAACTGAACCCATATCTAAGGCACCTTATAGAATGACCACCCTCAAGTTGGTAGAGCTAAAGGGTCAATTACAGGAACTTTTGACTAAGGGGCTGATAAGACTGAGCATCTCACCATGGGGAGCACCGGTAATTTTTGTAAAGAAGAAAGGATGGCACATTGAGGCTGTGCATTGATTAGAGAATGCTGAACAAGGCAACTATTAAGAATCGATACCCACTTCCTAGGATTGATGATATGTTCGACCATATGCAGAGGAGCATCAGTCTATTCAAAAATAGATCTTTGATCTGGGTATCATCAACTGAGAATAAAGGAAGAAGATATTCATAAAACAACTTTTAGAACAAGGTACGAGCATTATGAATTCATGGTGTTACCTTTTGGGTTGACCAATGAACCTGCCGCCTTCATGAATTTGATGAATAATATTTTTCAAGAATACCTAGACAAGTTTTTGCTTGTATTCTTAGATGACATTCTTATATACTCTAAAAATGTCGAAGAGCACCAAGAACATTTAAGGATAGTGCTAGAAGTTTTAAGAAATAGGAAGTTGTATGGTAAACTATCTAAATGTTCCTTTTATGATGCAGAGGTGCATTATTTGGGACACATTATAAGCAAGAATGGAATAGCTGTAGACCCTTCAAAGATCTACAGCTATAACTGAGTGGCCTGCGCCTAAGAACGTGCATGAAGTAAGAAGCTTCATGGGCTTGGTAAGATATTATAGAAAGTTCGTTAAGGAATTTTCAAAAATTGCTGCCCCAAACACCTCACTTACAAAAGAAGGATAAGACTTTTTGTCTTGACGGACAAATGTGAATCTTCCTTTAAAAATTTAAAAGAATAGTTAACTACAACACCTATTTTAATTGTACCTAGATCCAAATGGAAATTTTATGGTTGTAACGGATGCATCGGGAGAAGGCCTTGGAGGTATTCTGTTACAGAATAACCATGTCATAGCTTATGAAAGCAGAAAGCTTAAGTTACATGAACAGAATTATGCTCCACACGACCTAGAGCTCGCTGCTATTGTTCATGCCCTTCAAATGTGGAGGCATTACCTTTTAGGCAAACCTTTTGAGTTAAAAACTGACCATCCTGGGGTTGAAGTATATTTTTACTTAGCCAAATCTGAATGCAAGGCAGCGAAGATGGTTAGAATTTCTATCTCAGTATGATTTTAATATAAGCTACATCAAAGGAAAGGAAAATAGAGTGGCAGATTCTCTGAGTCGAAGGAAGCATATCTCTGCTCTTATAACGTTAAGAACTCAGTTTAAGGATGAGGTGAAAGATGCCTTGGAATCATATCCTTATTTCTAGCAAGTCAAAATAGCACTTGCTATAGATCCAAAGGATGTCAGGTATAAAGGATTTCATTTCGACAATGAAGGAATTCTGAGGTTCGAAAACAGGGTATATATACCTTTGGCAAATGACTTAAGAAGGAAATTGTTCTGAATTTCATAATTCACCTTTTTCTGGACACCCTGGCATTACAAAAATGCTTGCTGATCTTAAGCAGCAATACTTCTAGAAGGGAATGAAAAAGGATGTGGTGGAATTTGTAACACACTGCTTAGAATGTCAGCGTGTTAAGGCGGAACATATGCATCCCACTGGATTATTGTATCCCCACAGCATTCCATAGTACAAATGGCAAGTGATAACGATGGATTTCATTCAAGGATTGCCTATGTCAAGAAATAAGCACGATATTATCCTGGTTGTCGTCGACAAATTAACCAAAGTGGCATACTTCATTGTTGGTAATTTGAAAGACGATGCACCAGTGTTAGCAAGAAAATTTGTACATGAAATTTTTAGATTGCATGGAATACTTGAATTAATCATATCAGACAGAGATCTGAGGATGACATCAAGGTTTTGGCAAACGCTTAATGTAGCCTTTGGAACTAAATTAAACTTCAGCTCTGCATATCATCCGGAGACGGATGGATAGACCGAGAGAGTTAATCAAGTTGTAGAGGACGTGTTAAGAATGTATTGCATGGACCAGCAGTATAAATGGGAGGAATACCTTCCGCTGGTAGAATTTGCCTACAATAATACATACCATGCCTCTTTAAAAATGGCACCCTTTGAAGCATTGTATGGAAGAAAATGCAAAATCCCTGTTAGCTAGGACAACGTAGAGGACAGAGAGGTAATTGGGCCAGAAATGCTTACGGAAATGGAATAACAAATCGAAATGATTCGGGAACATCTTAAGGAGGCTGCCAATAGGCAAAAGAGTTATGCAGACTTAAAGTGGGTTGATAGGAATTATAAACTAGGAGAGAAGGTCTTTCTTTGGGTTAAGCCGAAAAAGAGCTCAATAACTTTTGGCAAGGCTGCCAAGTTGTCGCCACGATATGTGGGACCTTTTGAAATTGTTGAAATAATCAACCCAGTAGCTTATTGTCTAGGATTACCTCCTACTTTATCAAAAATGCATGATGTTTTTCATATCTCTTTGCTTAAGAAATACGTAACAAATTTATCACATGTGCTGAATTAGAATTCCTTACAGGTCCAAGACCTAGGAATAATCGTGGTTAAGCCCATTCGAGTGCTGGGAACTTGCCAGTTGTACTTAAGAAATAGCGAAGTGAATCAATGTAAGGTCCAGTGGGACCAGTTTAGTGAAGAAAGTGCAACTTGGGAAAATCTCGAAGAAATGAGATCTGCTTTTCCATACTTGTTTAATCGAAATTGAAATTCAAAAAACTAATAATTCTACCAAATTTAGACAATTATTGGTCTATTTTACAATTGTCTTAAAACACTGTTTTAAAGAGTGAATATATTTTTGGTATGAAATTGTGAATGGAAGGACAATAACTAAATTTTGTCCTAGAAACTCCTTGAATTGGTTAATTTGATCATCGGGATGATGATTCTTTAAGAAGGGAGGAATGTAACGCCTTGATTTTTGTAAGTTATCATGGTGATTACTTTTCATAATGTAATGAAGACAAACATGTTAAGATATATTTTTGATCTTAAAGGAATGTGTTGCTAATCAGGACCCTTGTATGTTGTAATTTGTTTACTTGGGACAGCAGTTATTATTGCTTGTATATTGCTGATGTGACAACAGATTTTTTGTATGCTTGATGAACTCTATTCGCTGATTGACAACACACCTTGAATCAATTCCATTGATCCAAGGAATGCTATGGCCTTCTTGTAATCGCTTTGTCGATTTACTTTTAAACCAGACTGAAGGTTGATATAAATGTTGCATCACCTGATTTCAGGTATGAATATATGGCACGTAGATGCCAATGAAAAAGGTTTGATTCCCGAACCATACACTATTGTAACGCTAGAATACGTAAGGCGATAAAGGCCTGGATGCGGGTTGCTCAGGTATGTGGAACGTGGGACGAAATGTCTTGCTTAATGTTAATATAAATGTCAGGCAGAAAGATTTGATATGGAAATTGATTAATTAAGTATTAGGGGACTAAGACCCTAACCTACCCCTAAGTTCTACCTTATACCCTAACTACTATCCTATATGGATTTTTAAATTTTATAAGGGTGAAAATAGATCTAAATCCTATTAACCTATGAACTAGGCGAATGACCTAGATATGGACACTATTAAAAATCCAAAACTAATCCTAACCTAAGGAAGGGGACACACAGACCCATGTGGATGGAAAGGATAAGGAGGGAAGGTAAGAATTTAATGGGACAGTAAATGAGGTCCTTGCTTGGACAACGTCAAGTTTGGTGGGAACAGGGAAAAGTAAGAGGCATTCAGTTAGCCATGAGACTAAATTTTGATTTCATGCAAAATTTGAAATTCGGAACTCGCCAACCCGAGTCGGTGGTGGCATGAGGAAAAAGGAAAAAGGAAGTGCCTTCAATGCATTAATTGCCTTGGTCTTTGTGACCATCTCACCTTGGAAAGAGGATAGAGGAAAAGGAAAGTTGTTGTTGCTATGGGCATTTGGATTTTGTTGCTTTGCATTTGGTTTCTTCACGGTTCTGTCGAACCAGATGTGTTTGATTATTATCTCTGTTTCTTTGGAAAAACTAACGCTATTCTTGAGCCTATGGAAGTGTGTGGCTAGTTGGAAATCTCGGCCGAGGATGACGTGGAAGGAAACAATTCCAGTAGGCACAGTTTTCTTAGAGCTTCAAGGAAGATTAACAGGCATGTTAAGCCCTTCTCTTTAAACTACTTGCTTTTGCTTAATCGTCTCATTAAAACAACCCTGTTCTTCTGATGAGGGGGTTTTGGTTTATTCGATTTTGCTATCATGATTGAGGTGATTTTGGGTTAAGTCATTTTCTTTGCTGTATGCGACTTGGGTATTTCTTTGCATATGGGTAAGTTGAATAAATCTGTTCTTGTTGTACGAGTCTGCATTGATAGTATTGAGTAATTGTTTTTATTACCCATATGGATTGGAGTTGGTGAATGTACCAATGATGTGAATGTTGTTTTCTGGGTTCTGCGCATCCTTGTGAAATAGGAGAATGAGATTTTTGGGTTGAAATGTCTGTTGAGAAAGAACTCGAACTGGGTATTTCTTTGCAAATGGGTACATTGAATGAAATTTTACATGCTGTGTGAGTTTTTTTTGACATTGTTGAACAATCGTTCTATTGCCAATATGGGTTTGAGTGGTGGAACGTAATAGCTATGCATGTAATATTTTTGAGTGCTGTAATTTTCTTTTTTGTAAAAAAAATGGAAGGATGAAATGATTCGTATGATTTCTGGTATGCGCTGTGTTTCTAAAATGAACTCGACTTGAGTAATTCTTATTTTGTTTTGAAGAAAATGGATGTTTTCTTATTGAAATAATTTAAGGAACGAATTTTTCTCTTCCTGTTGCTTGAACTCTGGAAATATTAGCAATAGAGCTTCACTGTACATTACAGATTGGACTTCCTGTAGGTAACAGTAAAGTGCAAATTGTTATTTATGAACTGTGTGCATTAATCGGTTTAGAAGGCCGTGCAAATATTTGTCAAAGGGGTTGTATAACTGTTCCTCTTGTTATAATATAGTGTAAGAAGTATGAATTCTTCTAGTACAATAAGAGCATAGTATGCATCTTTACATTGTTTGCTCTATGGTGGATAAGATGTTTTACCTACTTGTTTTTGGTATTCGTATGTCCCTGATTGAAAGGAAGTATTGATATGGATGATAAATTCTTCCTTGTTTTCATTAAAAGCAGAATATGAATGGATTTATTCCTTGCTATTGGAAAGTGAATTCTCTCATTATAAGGATGAAAATGTGACTTGTTGTGGTTGCTGTACATTCTATATGTTGTAAAGACGTAAATGTCTGTAGAATGAATTATTTAAAAGAGAATTATAATAATTAGAATGAGTCATACTATTGGATTGTGTCTGTTCTAAATAGCAAATATTTGGTTAAACAATGAGAAGAGGTAATATGATCCATCTTCCTTGTATTCAGTTATTGATTTCTTAAGTTTCACTCTGAAATGTTATCATTGATTGGTGTCTCGTTTGGATTAAATTTTCAATATAGTCATGAGGAAAGGAAAAGAAGTGTGGATGGATAACTTGGAATAATGATCATTTCTTCTCTCCTACATTTGGAAATCAGTAGTCGTTAAGGAATGAATTTTGTATTGCTTTGGTTTAAGCATCTATGTTTTATTGTTGTTCACTTTTCTCATGAGTATTTGATTGCTTGGAATCAAATGAGTTACATGAACTGAAAGGAAAGTAATTCGGTTTATATTTCAGTCAAATTTTATCCTTGAAAATTATAACTAATGAAAGGGAATGAAATTGATAGCATTTATGTTATTACAGCAGTATACATACTTGTGTTCCTAGTTCTTACTGATTTTGTAATCTGGAACTGTTGAAGGAAATTACTTCTTGTAATGATTATTTGGGAAAGAGGGAAGTAATCCTTTGACTGATTGGGATGGTAATTAGATGATTCAATTGTTATGTTGTTCATTATTTTTGATACTTAATTCTTGAATGATGTTCATAGTAACGTTTCATAAAAGCAGGGTTCTTTTATTGAGACAGTTAATTAAAAGCACCTCATTTTAATGATAAGTGCTTAATATGCTCAGTTCAATGAACTGACCCATGCAAGGAATTTTACAGATGGAACTTGAGTATAAACGAAGACATGGTTGTTTTCTGATTCTTCTTTTGATTGACTGAAGATGGATATTAATTGATAGTTATTACTCCTCTACGAGGAATTGAGAAAAGAAGAAATTACATTCTTCTATCTTATGTGTTGTAATGTTGTTTAATATAAACAAAGTCTAGTCATTTGGACTGGCAAATGTATAGATTATAAAACAAATGGATGAATACAAATACAAGTGTGATATTTTAATGACTATATCAGTTTGATATTGTTGAATAAGTTGGGAATATAACATTATTCCTTGATTTGGAATTATTCAAATGATCATGGATGGATTTAAAAGGAAATGACATCTATTCTTACTTTAATGTAACTTTTATGTTGAAATGTGCAATTAGTTCATACTTGGGTTAAGATGAATTTTTAATTGACATTAAAAAGGATTTAGGAAAAACATGATCTCTTAATTGAAAGGTATTTGGGATTAGCTTGAAAGCTAAGGAATATCAAATAATTTAGGAACAACAGAACCTCGTATTTGGACTCTGTTAATAGTCTTGAATGTTAAAAATTTAGAAAATAAGGATATGGGGAAAACATATCTATGGTTAATAGACCTTAACTATGTAAGGTTAAGGAGGATAAATGAATAAATTCATTTAGAATTAGACCTCATTTAAATGACGTCTAATAAGATGGAATTCTGAATTTTTTTTACAGTTGTGGAAAAACTTGGTGAAGTTTAATAGGTTAAACTGATTAAGCTTATCAGTAATGGGCTGCTTAATCCAAGGATTAAGAAGAGAACCAATTAGAGAATATGTAACCCTTCGGTATGAAGGAGGAGATGCGTAGTAAGCTAGAAGACGGATTAAGTCTCTCTTAGCTACATGCAAGTGTAACAAGAACAAGGATAAAGGGTCAGCATGGCTACTGAAAGTTAATCTTAAATATTAAGATCATAACCAAATCACACTTGAGCTAGACGTGTACTCTTAATGGGAGGATTCCGTAGGACATTGACATACGCTAGCTACAACATGGTGTCTTCATGAAGGTGGGGCCTTCATGACGACACAATGTTATAGCTGACATATTACAATGCCCTCCCAAATTAAATCATCAAGATTACATAAGTTGGATACTAAGTTCTTGGCTGGGGATAGGAATGTGATCAGGTATACGGAGTGACTCCGGAGGACTAAAGGTAACTAGACACACGGAGTTGTCTAGGGATGACACCGTATGTCTGCGTATCTTTAGTTACCATGAGTAACTTCCTATACTCGTTCATATTGCTAGTTGGGGTTAGAGTTTTACCTTAATGGGAAGGACTGATAGAGACCAGGAAAGACCATTCTAGATAACAGACGAAGTGAGGTGAATGACGTATTCCATTGGTGTGTATCACATCCAGGAATATGATCATGCAAATCATGTGAAAATATTTGGCCAAAGTATCACAAGTGCTGGTTGCGTTGTCCTAATCACCTAGTTTAAGATGTAGGATGTCAGATGAATATCAGTAACAGATATTTAGATAGAATTCTTAAATGGATCACTTCGATAACCAGAAACGGTAAGAGAATCTTGTATATACATTATACTATGCATGAATTAACATGAAGGATCGGTAAGTTGCCGAGTCATGAAATGACAGATCGCTGAAACTCTGAGCCATAAAATGGGAGATCGGTAGTTCTTCGAGTCATTTATAGCAACATATGGAATCTGTTATATGATTGAATGGCACTGAATGTGTGTTCCATATTACAAATATGTGAACAGAGAACATTAGTTTTAAAAGGAAATTGTGTGATCCAAACTGCATTATTTGGATAGAGAACAATTATTAAAACTTGAACATGTGTTTGAATTATATAATTCATAACAGGGAACGTTGTATAATTTTTTATTTATTTTTCCCTTGTTCTAGTATCTTAAAATGGGGATGTTACAAAGAATAATGATGATTGATAATTAAATTAATATAAACATGCCCGTTTTTTATATTTAGGTAGATGTTTATTATTCACATTTACTATTATGATATCTTGATATTTTGAAGAATATATTATAATATCATTTCAAGCCACATAAAGTTTACTCAATACTTAATTAATGATCAATACTATTATTCTCTTGATAAACATCATATCCATCAACATACTTTTCGATTTCCTTACTTTATTAATCATAAGACTAGTCTAAGTGAAGAATTAAGTTAAGTAATGTTATAATAACATATCTCAAGGCCTTTGGTGCACTTAATTAATAACACAGAGGTTTCATTATCTAGGAAATATCCAAGCACATTCATTCATATTAAGGTAATTTAAATAGATAACATTAAATTCAATATACCAGTAGACATTAGGGGTCAAAGCATTTAATTTACTAATATTTTGACTTAGGTATTGGTGGTAGTTCAGAAATGTGGGCCAAAGGAGAGCTAGAGTTAGTTTTAACATTAAACTAAAATATTTAACCCCTAGTTTTTACAACTAAATACATTAAAATTGTAAAAGGAGTTTTGTTATGAAGTTAAATTATAATCTCTTTTTGGATAAAAAAATATAAATTAGGAGATTATTAACCAAGAAATAATAATATTCTAGAAAACTAGGATTGAGTATGATTTTCAACACAAATTATATTATTTCACCATCTTAATTATTTCAAGAACTGTTGATAAACGAATAAATTTTAACATTAACGTGATTATTAATATGTCTCAAATGGCTTGAAAATATATTTCTAGAGTAAAGGCATATTATGAAAATATTAATTGATTAGAAAAAATGATATATTTTCTATTTGATATATTAGGTTAGAAAAAAGAAGTAAGTAAAATTGTAATGGAAAAAAAGGTAAGTAACGTACATGGAAAAAATAGTGGGTATTATAAATTGAATAATTGGGGGTAAAAAATAACATTAAGGGTATTATTTAATACCCTTCGAACAAACGCGCTATATCATACTTTTACTAAGCGAATCCTTGAGGGTTAATAAGATTAGTAGTAGACTATACAAATATATAGCCATAAAAAATAGGGACATAAATAGTATTTTCCCTTAGATACCATGTTTGATTAAAACCAACTATATTTAGGAAAAATATAGGAGTTCTAAATCAACACAGAATCACTCAAAGTTATGAAATTAATTATCTTCATTATACAAGAAACACAATTTGTATTAGGATTATATGTTAGGCTCATATGCCCATCTTAAATGGCTAAGTTTACTTCATGAAATCATTTAATAAAAAATAAGAAACTTGTTGAGGTTATCCTTTTTTACATATGAGTGTCAGGTCATAATCAAATAAAATATTAGTAATAAGTCCAAAGTATTCACTTCATAACATCTCCTATTTAATTGTACATTTGTTAGGAGAGAGAAATATACATGCATTAGTTTGAGAGAAACGACATGAATCAACTCACTCATATTTTATATCATAACCACTATATAGAGAGAATACCTATCAAGGTTTGAACCCATACCAGATCAAGTCAATTTGATAATTCAATCTAATTAAATTAAATCAACAAGTATAATATCATCAACTTGCATCAAATCATATTAAATCAACAAATATTTAACTGTAATAGTGGTTTATATCAAATTATGTTTAATCAAGCAATAATTAACTTCACTTTGTAATTCATGTAGAAAACAATAAAAAATCTTCAAGTAATAAACTTATGAAAACTAATCATACTTTTCCTACAATTCATTCAGTTAAGAATGCATTTCATAAATACATCAAAATTGAATAAGTTTGTATTGCTTTCCTTTTATGATAATATTGCAGCACTTATTAACATCTTCAACATTAACAAAGTTCATATTTTATATTGAAGCACAATACTTGAAATATAATACTTATCTAACTATAAGAGTGTGTGATTGAAAGCTTCATATTATCTTGCAAAATGTACAGATCTACAAAAAGGATAGATAGCAAAACACCTTCATACATTTTCATTTATGTGTTCCCAAATATTGGGAAACATATGATTATAAAAAGACATTAAAAAATATTAACTTCATGTATCCTACCTTAAATTGATGGATGTTAATTACAATATTATGTCAACTGAAGACGTTAATAGTTTCTCAACTCAGAAGATGTGCACACACTTCCATAATGAAATTACAACATGCAAACACATATTGTTTATTTCCAACTAGTACTAGAAAACACATGTTTTCAGTAAAGAACAGAGTCCCAACCTAGATATTTAAAATTCATTCCATTCACAAGAATACATGAAACCAAAAAATGAAAAAAAACTTAACTCGTATACCTCATTTCACTCATAAGAATACACATACCCAGTAAGCATAAAAAACTTAAGCTCATAAATATGTTCATAATGTCGACATATAACCAATTAGACAAAAATAAATCAGTACAAACATTATGCCATAAAAACCAAACACACAAAACACCCCAGATTACTATTAACAGAATATAAACATTTTGATTTAGAGTATCAACGAAAATCTAGTCATGCTTGCAATGTCCACGTTTTTTCTCAACTCGGCTTCCTTTCTCCTACAATCTTATCCAGAAATCAAAAATAATAATGCATTCATAAAAACATTCCTTTTTCAAAAAGAGCTCAACTATATCCATTTCTAGATTAGAATTCACGACCAAAAAACATGCGAAATG
This sequence comes from Taxus chinensis, assembly GCA_019776745.2. Taxonomy (NCBI): domain Eukaryota; kingdom Viridiplantae; phylum Streptophyta; class Pinopsida; order Cupressales; family Taxaceae; genus Taxus; species Taxus chinensis. Next base: position 626,919,449 of record CM034146.1, read on the forward strand.
GAGATAAATTTTGCTTCCTTTGAAACACCTAAAAAATAGTTCATGCAAAACAAACCAAATAGCCAAATGGAGAGAATGTGACCAATCTTAGGGTTGGATTCTCGGGGAAGCTACCCATTACCAAGGATTCGGCCAACCATTAATGTAACATTTAAAACCCAAAACATCTTAGTGTTATTTCCTCATGTCACACAACGCTTCTCACTACACATCTCATTAAACAAGTATGGTTTGAATTACATTTGCAAAGTTATTTTCCCAAGTCACCAATGCCACACAACTAACATGTGATGTAAGTCCAAATAGACACTAATACATGGCACCCACTCTTTGTCAAGTGTATTTTTATTTGAATTTAATGAAATCCATTTATCCTCCATGTATTAATTAAAGCATAATATATTTACCTACGTTCATATGCAAAGTATTCTAATAAATCAACACTTAGTATAGTCAGGTTACAAGCTCCTATCATGCCACAATAAATACCAAGCGGTATAACAAATGACCCAATGTGAAGACTCCAAGCAAGAGAATAAACACGAAATATAATTATTGCCTTACATATATTTTCCAAAATTGATTTTAAAAATATATATGCGACAGAAAATACCAGTGTGAGATAAGACTTCCTACTGTTAATTGAACGCCATTTAAACAAAGCTTGACTTGTTTTCAGAAATGTGGAATTATCCCTAACACTTAATTTTACCCAATTGAAATTCTATTGGCCATATATACGGTTTTCAATTTTGGGACTCGAAAGTGTGGGACGTTACACGGTTCATGCGTGACATGAGCAATGGTTATGCAATCATGCATGAGATGATTTCCTTCATATGAGATATTATCTACAAAACCTAACCCTTCCACTAAATCCTACCTAAGGTTTTGATCCGATGTCCACAACAATCTTCTAGTGGTTTTCATACATAAATAATATTCACTTTTTCATCTCTGTTTAGCACGCACAATTCATGTAGCAAGAACTGTTCAGCATGTGTTTGGAGAATATTATAACGTATTTTCAATGTCCTAATTCCTACAATCCCCATCGTGCATGTCATTATGAAATGTTAGCTAGAGCAACTCGTAATCCAACATGGAACGAATTTGGCATAATAAAACAATTGTAACTTCTTTTACAATTTATAGTGATGATTGTTTTACATCTTCTAGGGGTGCAGGTGCTAGTTAGGTCATTTTTTCATGAGGTCTTATTTTTATATTTTATTTTTTTAATAGTGCAATGTGTATTTCTAGTTTTTTCAATTATACTTCTACTTCTAATGTAGAGGAGCATAGTAATAGGCAGGTGTGGAGGCTTCAATTTACCAAGAGTCTAGGCAAAACATTTTTATAATTTGTGGCATTTGAAACTTGAATGGAGAACTTTGCATGCTTTAGTATCAGTTAAAATACAAACTCACCTAGGTCCCTTCCACTAGGTCTGAAATTTCATTTGCTAACAAGAAAACAATAACATTTTTTGTAATATTGTGAAATTATCTATATTATTTTGTATGATAAAAAATATAATATTTTAGGTGTGTCATATAAATTTGATAAATAACATACAAGCTTAGAATTTCGAATTATAAGCGCATGTCAAATCAAAATTTGTTAACAACCTACCTCTGTTAGGGGTTGTAAATTTATTTTTATTTTTCCTTTTCAAAAATATAAATAAGTTATACATTTTCACATATTAAATTTTTTAAATTATTAACATGTCATTTTGTATGACTACTTAATTTTTTAAAAATTTTCAACGTGTCATTTTCTACGACTACTTAATTTTTTTACAAGTAAACTACAGTTATAGTCTTAAAAAACAACCCAAGGCCTATAATAACAACAAATAATACATTTAATATTCATGTAACCCATGTAATTTTTTCATTACAGCTTTATGCCTTTTTACTGCAAATGGTACAGCTTTATGCATTTTTAAATGTTGTACCTTATGTTTCATCAGTGCAAATGTTGCAGCTTTAAGTCATTTCAATTATTGTTATTGAAGTGAAGCCAAAAAAATAGTAAAAAAATTGCATCGCTAAAAAAATTACGGTTAGGAAAAGAAATTAATTTTAATGAGCATTGAGTACGATTCTATACCAAGTTGGCTTGGCTTCATATGAAAAGCAACGTATTGATGCGGATGGATCATGGAGATCGTCTTCGTCAAATGAATATGATGTACCTCAGAAAGACATGCCGACATTATGCAACCAGATAAAGAGAGCTTGAAATGATTCTGATTCGACTGAGACGAGTGGACATTTGTTGAAAATAGCAGCAAGAAACTCAATTTAATTTTCTGTCTAGAATAAATTGAGGAGGAAATTCGAAATTCCACAGCAACAGGACACTTGGATGTGTTAGCTGAGTCATTAGCAATCAGTTAACTCAGTAAATTCGAGTTGAGACAATGAGATCAGTTAGTTACAGAGATTCCTATATTTTAGGAACCCAGGTTGAGTTTATTTGAGTTGTAAATAGTTAAAACTAGTTTCAAGTGAAACTGAACTAGTTAATGATTAGTTAGGTGGTTGGACTTCAGTCTAACCCAATGATCATTCAGTTAACTGATAAATTAACCCATTTCTTGCTCATGCATGTGAATAATTCGAATTTTGAAGTTGTGGTGGAATTTCCAAGGCAGAGGACAGCAAGTGCATAGGATTTTTGTTTTAGTGATCTGACTAAGATAGACCTTATATAGGTAGGCTGTGTTCAGTTGATACAATGGGGAAATTATAATTGATCTCTTCCATTTTGATTAATGCAAAACAGAGCTTGTGGGGTTTTGGGCAGTAAGCTTTCCCCAATTTTGATATATCTTGTCTCTATATTTATGCAATTTCTGTGTGTGATGTTTTTTTATTTATGTAGTAGATTAGATTTGTGTCTCATGATTTAGATAAATTTCATGAGCAGTTGCGAATCTATTGAAATTTCTACATGGTATCAGAGCTTTAGTCACAGAAGAATAGGGAATTCGAAGTTTCTCCTTAGGTCTACAGGCAGTGTAGCAGCATCTCTACAGAGCTTGGAAGATGGCTTTCAACGGGTTGAGGCTAGAATTTACCTTGGATGGCAGCTCCAACTTCGTAGCTTTGAAGGATCGCATGGAGGTAGCATTTGCAGATAATGGGTTATTGGAATATATCGAGTCTGATATTCCACAGCTAGCTGCAACAGATGTCCAGCTTGCTCAGTGGAAGAAGGATGTGGCGAAAGGAAGAAGAATTATCCTTGAAGGGGTTCGAGATCATATTGTCTCAAACCTCCATGGGAAGACTTCTCCATTCGCAATGTGGAAAACATTGACAGAGTTATTCCAGAATCAGAGTGATCAGAGAAAGATGGCACTCAAGGATAAACTTCGAAAGATCAAGATGGAGAAAAACGATACTATTCCGCAGTATCTGAGCAAGCTCACACAATGCCATGATGAGCTTGGTGGTGTTAGAGTTACTGTTCCAGAAGATGATTTGGTGAGTCTAGCATTGCTAGGTCTTCCCAAGAGCTGGCACAGTTACGAAGATTCTGTAAATGGTCAAGAAAAGCTACCTGATTGGTCGCGCTTGTGGTCTGATCTTCAGCAGGAAGAATTTAGGCGAAGCACGAGAGATGGATCCTCATCCAAAGCTGATGAAGAGGAAAACTTCGCATTGATGGGAAAAGCGAAGAAAGGGAAAGGGAAGAAATTCCAACCCAAGCCCGATTCTAATCATGGCGGAAAAAAAGGAGTTTTGTCGAAGGTGAAGTGCTTCCACTATCATGAGTTTGGGCACTACGCAACCAGATGTCCGCAGAAGAAATCCAGCAAGAAAACTGCAGCTGTAGCTGAAGCTTTAGCTTCACAGTTCAAGCTTGATTTCACACTCGTTACATGCATGGCCAGCACAGTAATGAGTACCGCATGGTTTTTGGATTCGGGTGCATCTTTTCACATGACTGGATGCAAATATTTCTTCATTGAAATGGAGGAGAAGGATCTGCAGATAAATATAGAGCTAGGCGATGACGGGCGGTACAGTGCAACCGGTATAGGCACTGTAACCTTCCAGAGAGAGTTGGGATCAGATCTTCAACTCAAAGATGTCATGTATGTGCCAGGCTTGAAGAAGAACCTGATCTTGGTAGCAGTCCTCGAAGATCGTGGTTATGATGTGGTATTCAGCCAGGGAAAAGCATTCCTGAGACACATAACCACTAGGCAAGTAAAGCAGATCGGGGTTCGTGTGAAGAACCTCTACAAACTTGATATAGATGGTAGCGCAACATTGATGGGTAAAGCAGACAGTGTGGTGAGCCAGGATGAAGGTGAGTTATGGCACAGCAGATTGGGCCATCTACACCATGGTGCTTTGAAGATCATGCAACAGATTTCTATAGGTCTTCCAAAGGGTACTTTTCCACAGATAGACACATGTAAGGCATGTACCATGGGGAAGTATAAAAAATCCACTTTTCATGAGAAGGAGAACTGAGCAATGGAAATCCTTGAGAGAGTCCACTCAGATGTGTGTGGACCATTCTCAACAGCTTCCACAGCAAAACACAGGTATTCTGTGATTTTTGTTGATGATTTTTCTAGAAAGTGTTGGATCTACTTCATGCCGAAGAAAGATCAGACGTTCTCCAAGTTTTGTGAGTTCAAAGCACTGGTAGAGAAAGATACAGGGAAGAAGGTGAAGGCTCTAAGGACTGACAATGGTGGTGAGTACATCTCTAATGAATTCAAGAACTTCTGTGCCAAAGAAGGAATTCGGAGAGAGTTAATTGCACCTCATAACCCACAACAGAATGGGGTTGCAGAAAGAAAGAACAGAACAATTGTGGGAGCAGCACGAGCTATGTTACATGATCAAGGCCTACCATTGCATTTGTGGGCAGAGGCATGCAACACAGCCGTATTTGTGCAAAACTGTAGTCCTCATCGGATACTTGGCATGAGTACACCAGAGGAGGCCTTTATTGGTAAGAAACCTGATGTTTCATATTTTAAAATTTTTGGCTCATCTGTCTATTGCCATGTGACCAAAGATGCCAGGAAGAAGCTAGAACCAACTGCAGAGATTGGGATATTTGTGGGGTATACTGATACTCCCCACAACTATCGGGTGTATTTCCCAACTAACAGGATGACAGTTGTCAGAAGGGATCTTACATTTGATGAAGAGAAAGCCATGCAATTGTCCCTTGAGAGGGAGCTTGATTTGCATGCAGATGAGGAACTCTTAGTTCCCAAGGATGAACCTCAAGATGTGGAGCAGTCACATGCAGAGGATCATGGAGTGGCAGAAACCACTCATGCTGGGTCATCCACTAGAGATGGAAGCAAGCGAACTAGGGAAGTTGATAGATTGTTGCATAATGCTAGAGAGAGTGTGGGACAACCCACATCGCAGCGTAGGCAAACGAGGTTACCAAGTCGGTACACTAACTACATGGCTCTGATGAGCGTGAGTGTAGAGACTGAGCCATCCTCATTTGAGGAAGCTGTAGAGCAACCAGTATGGGTTGATGCTATGGTAGAGGAATTTGATTCCATTGTCAGAAATAGTGTTTGGGAGGTGGTCCCAAGACCAGCAGACAAACCAGTGGTAGGTTCAAGATGGCTTTACAAAGTGAAGCATGCAACAGATGGAAGCATCGAGAAACATAAGGCTAGATTTGTGGCAAGGGGTTTTCTCAGGTAGAAGGTATTGATTGTACGAGGAGACTTTTGCTCCAGTAGCAAGGTATTCTTCCATCAGATCTATTCTTTCTTTGTCCGCGCAAATGGGGTGGAAGATCCACCAAATGGATGTAAAAACAACATTCCTCAATGGATTGATTGAGGAAGAGGTGTATATTGAACAGCCAGAGGGATTTGAGACCTTTGACAGAGAGTCTCATGTGTGTAGACTCAAGCGAGCGTTATATGGGCTCAAGCAAGCATCTCGTGCTTGGTACACTAGGATCAACAACTATTTCACTGGGTTAGGCTTCACCAAAAGTGAAGCAGATGTAAACCTTTATCATATTGTTGTTGAAGGTAAATTATTGATTATCGTGCTATATGTTGATGATTTAATTTTGACCGGTGATGGGCAGTTGATCAGTTCTTGCAAAGAGGATCTTGCAAGAGAATTTGAAATGAAGGACATGGGACTCATGCATTATTTCCTAGGTTTAGAAGTATGGAAAGGAGATGGAGAACTTTTTATTTCTCAAGGAAAGTATGCCAATGAGATACTAAAAAGATTTCACATGGAGAAGAGTAAACCCATGGAGACACCTCTTGCAGGAAGTTGGAGGAAGGAGGATGCTACTTCAGGTGAAGTAGTAGATGCTACCACTTACAGGAAGCTTGTAGGTTCACTTATGTATTTAGTGAACACACGACCAGACATGTGTTATGCCGTTAACCAGCTTAGTCAAGCCATGGTTAAGCCAACCAAACTATATTGGAAGGCAGCAAAGCATGTGTTACGATACCTTAGAGGCACTACTCAGTTTGGTCTTTGGTATAGACGGATAGAGGGAGTGAAGCTGCAAGGCTTCACAGATGCAGATTGGGCGGGGAATCCATCAGATAGAAAGAGCACATCAGGAGGAATTTTTAGTGTTGGGTCAGTAGCGGTTTCTTGGTACAGCAGGAAGCAGAGATCTGTGGCGCTCAGCTCAGCAGAAGCAGAATACATGGCTGCAAGTCAAGCAGCATGTGAGGCTATTTGGATGAGAAATATTCTTGTTGGTTTATTTGGTTAGTTAATGGATCTTACCATGATTCACTATGAAAATCAGAGTTGTATCAAACTCTCTGAGAATCTAGTTTTTCATGATCGTTCCAAGCATATTGATATCTGGTATCACCATCTTCGAGATTGTGTGCAGAGGTGGATTATGTTGCTACAGTACATCCCGACGGAGGAACAAGATGTAGATATTTTGACGAATGCTTTATCAAGAGGCAAATTTGAATTCCATAGGGACAAGATTGGGGTCCATGATAATCCCTTTCTTGCTGAGAGGGAGTGTTGAAAATAGCAGCAAGAAACTCAATTTAATTTTCTGTCTAGATTAAATTGAGGAGGAAATTCAAAATTCCATAGCAACAGGACACTTGGATGTGTTAGCTGAGTCATTAGCAATCAGTTAACTCAATAAATTCGAGTTGAGATAATGAGATCAGTTAGTTACAGAGATTCCTATATTTTAGGAACCCAGGTTGAGTTTATTTGAGTTGTAAACAGTTAAAACTAGTTTCAAGTGAAACTGAACTAGTTAATGATTAGTTAGGTGGTTGGACTTCATTCTAACCTAATGATCATTCAGTTAACTGATAAATTAACCCATTTCTTGCTCATGCATGTGAATAATTCGAATTTTGAAGTTGTGGTGGAATTTCCAAGGCAGAGGACAGCAAGTGCACAGGGGTTTTGTTTTAGTGATCTGACTGAGATAGACCTTATATAGGTAGGCTGTGTTCAGTTGATACAATGGGGAAATTGTAATTGATCTCTTCCATTTTGATTAATGCAAAACAGAGCTTGTGTGGTTTTGGGCAATAAGCTTTCCCCGATTTTGATATATCTTGTCTCTGTATTTATGTAATTTCTGTGTGTGATGTTTTTTTATTTATGCAGTAGATTAGATTTGTGTCTCGTGATTTAGATAAATTTCATGAGCAGTTACGAATCTATTGAAATTTATACATGGTATCAGAGCTTTAATCACAGAAGAACATGGAATTCGAAGTTTCTCCTCAGGTCTACAGGTAGTGCAGCAGCATCTCTACAGAGCTTGGAAGATGGATTTCAATGGGTTGAGGCTAGAATTTGCCTTGGATGGCAGCTCCAACTTTGTAGCTTGGAACGATTGCATGGAGGTAGCATTTGCAGATAATGGGTTGTTGGAATATATCGAGTCTGATATTCCACAGCCAGCTGCAACAGATGTCCAGCTTTCTCAGTGGAAGAAGGATGTGGTGAAAGGAAGAAGAATTATCCTTGAAGGGATTCGAGATCATATTGTCTCAAACCTCCATGGGAAGACTTCTCCATTCGCAATGTGGAAAACATTGACAGAGTTATTCCAGAATCAGAGTGATCAGAGAAAGCTGGCACTCAAGGATAAACTTCGAAAGATCAAGATGGAGAAAAATGATACTATTCCGCAGTATCTGAGCAAGCTCACACAATGCTTGGAAGTTTCTTTGATTGTTCTTCTTTCTCAGCACTCAGTCTGGCAGTCTCTAACTCACAGTCATCTGAAGTCTCAATGTTTGATGGCTCATTACAATTCTTAGGAATGGTGTTGAAGTGGGAGGCAAAATCAATGGCAGCTTGTCGAACAGAGTGTGGTGAGGGATTCATGTTGGCCATATGCATTAATACAGTTGAGTTGAACTGCGAGAAGGGGAAATTGAAATTAGTGGCGTGGGGACCTCGCAGGCACAAGAGCGCAGCGTCATAAGCTCGAGCAGCAGCGTGGGCAGTGAAGTACAAACCCAGCGATATGCACGATCTTTTTCCACACCGGATTTCGGCAACCCGTTTACCCCATTTTCACTTTCGTGCACCTCGATACTTACCTCCCTCTCCCTCTGCCAAATCGGACATATCAATTGCCGAAAGTTGCAGAGTTAAGAGTTGGAGTTGATATCAGTTACAAGGATAGATGTGAGGAGAAGACATAAAACTTCAGTGAATATAGTTAAAAGACGCAGGGTACAGATGAGCAAATAATTTCATGCGGTGATGTTTTTATAGATGCATATGATTCCCATGTTCAAGGAAAGTATGAGACTCCAGTCTTTCTAGACTCAGCGACCGCATTCTATCCACGCTCCTGGTTCTCTCATGATATCTTGTGCACATGAGGGTGAAAAGCTTTGAGCCCTCTCTAGCCAGCCGTACTGCGATTTAACCCAGAGTTAGGTGCAGCCCAGGCCCGTCCAAAGCTTCGTGAAAACGTACATATATTAAATGCAAAAAAATACATATTTAATTTAGTCCGACCAGTGATAGTTCATTTAAATATTTAAATATCTATTTTTAAACTATTAAAAAACCGACTGCAGTACTGACGTGACATGAACAGCGGGCTAGGCTTTGGTGCATGTGCATGAACCAGTCAAATTAGCCCGGTCAGGCCTTCGAAAGTGAGCTTTTCCTCAGCCCACTCTTGCCTTGGTGGCTCTCTCAGGTCCCATTTATTGTAATGAAAATAGTTGGAAGCTGCTAGCGTGTCTGTCGACAATGATCCAATGGGCCCCACCACTCATTTACCACGGTAACTCCCAAACAGTGTTTCGTTTTCCCTAATCTGTTACATCTCGTTGTCAACTCAACAACCTCACTTTCCCAAATATCCGTGACTTTACTGACCTCTTCAATTTCGAATATTAAATTTGAACACCCGCTCATGTAAAAATTTTAAAACTCCGATTACTTACAAACCCATTATTTTGTTTTATTTTTACCCTGGAAAAGCCTCTTCGGACATTCACGCTAGTGGCTTAAATTTGACATCCGTTTGGACATTTTTTTCGCACTATTAAAATTGACAGGTGTTTTGACGTTTTTGTTTTTTAGGTTGTTTTTAACACTTGCATATTGAATGCAGTAATTATATGTTGTGATTTTTGTTGTTAAATATCGAATTTTTCATTCTTTTTTTAACTGTGTAATTCCTGTGTTTCTGACGAAGAAATCTGAGGCCAGGCCAAAAAATTTGAATCGTAGATAATTTCTTATACTTCAGGATTCGATAAAAAATTTAATTTCACCTAGGCGACAAAGGGCTCATTTCGAAAGATAAGGTACATGGTGTCCTCATATTTTACTATCGTTACTTTCAATTTATTGTGTGTATTTACTGAGTTGTAGCCCTTTCTTGGTTTTGAAATAGATGGTGCTTATAGAGCCGACCTCTAGAAATATGGGTATAGGGCTGGCATTCGTGGCCAAAGCGAGAGTGTACACATTGTTGCTGACAATGTCGTCTTACAAGTTCCCCTCTCCACTGTCCTCTGGTGTGGATAGATACCTCAAGTCCAAGAATCCAAATGTCAAGGTACCCCTCCATTTTTTAATTCTCCCCACAATCCCTTCAATTTAATTACTTCATTATAGTTTAGAATGCAATTGCAAAAAGCTAATTAGCTGCTTCGATTTTTGGACCCATTTGAGGGGTTATGATAATCAAAATTTTGGCCAAAAGACTCGACTCTTATTAAAGGTATAGGATAGCTTGAATCTAAACCCACCCAAACTAAAAGGAAATTGTATCTTCTAAAGGTATAGATCCTCAATGTGGTTCATATTCTCTCTCCAACATGTAGTTATGTGTAGGCCGAAGTATATCTCAAATAGCGCCTTAACAAATATTCTTTGGCTGTTCTTCATGCTTATCAAATCCAACTACCGAAAGGGGTTGGCCTGTATTGGCTTCCAACTATATGATTCCAAATCTTCTTTGAATGCAATCGTTAACATTCAAGGCTTAAAACTACTCTTTTCCCCAATCAAGAGTTGCCAATGATTTGTCAGTTGAGCCAAGGAGAACCTAATCAACCTTATATTTGTAAATGTAAGTGACAGTAATCATTCACATCTTACCTATAGTGTAACTTGAAATAGATAATACTTCCATTTTTAGTGTTTCGTGGATCAGTTGACAGAGCAAGAGATCCATGTGCATCTCGAGACTTGTACAATGAACTAGCTTCGAAACATAAAACAGTTAAGCTTTATGAGGGCTTTCTAAATGACTTGTTGTTTGAAACAAAAATAACACATCCTGGCAGGTATCTTGTATGTAGAATAAGCAAGTAAACAATAATTAATTTTACCAAAATAACAAAACAGTAGCTAAGATACAAGCTTCGAACATTATACTCACCTTCTTCAATCCAGTGCAGTAGCACACAAAAATTGATACTTTGATTTATGTTTTTCTTTTATTTGTTTTGATTTTGATCTGGCAATCTTCAAAGCACGAATGCTAACCTGCACTTTTTAGGATGCAAAGTTAGAGTGTACCAATGAACACAATCTAAGATGCAATATGTGGAGGCAGGTGACCCTTGTGTGCTGGATATTATAGCGAGTTGCATGATAGGAAATTAAGAGTAGCGGAACAACTTCCTACGCTAATCTTTGAGGAGAGATATTATGCAAAACTTTCAACATAGTAAAACAGTTACAGAAATATCAGCAACATATTCATAGCAAAACACAAACACTAGATATACGTGGGGAAAATCCTTTCGGATAAAAAACCCTACACTCCAAAAGCCCACTCAATGTATTTCAAATCTAATAACAAGATTACATACACTTGTAGAGCAAGTTTCTTATAGGAGTATCACAAGAAACAATTCTAGGAGGATTAAAACTCACTACTCCAATTGCTTCTCTAAGCCTTCAATTTATAGACCTCCGGTTATACAAGAAACCATCTATGGTTTACAAAACCATGTGCCAAACCTCTCATGAGGTGGATAACATTAAAGAGCAAGATTTAGCTCTAAAATTAGACTCCCACGTCCACAATATTCTCCCCTATTTTTTACCCTTAGAGATGTCATAAAATCTGTCATAATATCTCTAAATATAGTCCTTCCATGATATACTATCATATGGGAATCTTTTGACAACACCTATTTCTATTTTTAGAGCCTAGACAATGTGAAACGGTTGTAGGAAAATCTTAAATGAATAAACCAAACAAGGTTGAGACACCTCATTTCCAACATTGCATAGAAACTAGCTCAACCCTGTAAACCGTAAAAGTTAGACAGTTTGACCTCTTTATAGCTTAAAGAAATTTTTACCCTACTCAAACTGTGTCCCAACTCCAAAGGTTATGCCCTACTCATTGAGCTTTGTTTATCTTAAGAAGATATTAGAAACAGACTTCATTTTAATAGATTTCCCAACAAACATACCACAATTACATCTGCCTCAATTGAGATTTTCTTGAGTTTTAGGTAAAGCACTAACACTGATGTGCTCTATTTCTCTACTATTGTGGCTTTAATTTAATTCTTGGAAGTTTTCAGGGATTTGGTAGTCCTTTTACACGGCCTTAATGAGCACATGTAAGCAAAGAGCTTCATTTGACATTTTATTAACTGATGTCTTTATTATATAATATAACTATATTTAATATATTTTAATCGATTTATATTATACACTATATTTAAAAAAATACCAAGTTATAAATAATTGATTTTATTTGTAAGTATACAAATATATAACGAGTTTATTTGATTATAAAACAACATCACAAAATGATCCATTTTAAAGTCTGGATATCATTTATGATAAAAGGATTTTAATCACAACATATTATAACTAGATGAGATTTAAATTGGAATTTTTTAGAACTAATATTTTTCCATTGAAAATAAATACTTAAATTTATACAACTTGTAGGTAAATAGGAGTATATTTAAATTTGATTTCCTTACAACTCTCATCTCATAATGATTTGCAATACTAACAATTAGTGTAAAGATAGAAATATCATTTTTCAACAACAAACTACTTATTGCAAGCAAAATTTCTTTTTAAATACATTAACTAAATGAACACTACAGATTTCTAACAAGAACGAGATCCCTCAAAGAAATATCACATTTTCTTTTAGTGCTCTCAACATCACACTTTGCATTTTTAGTGGGAAAAGCATTTTTCCAATAACAAACATTCTTTTCAAAAATGAAGTTTCCAACAATCCAAAATAAAGGATCAACTATTTTACTAGATTTCATTTTCAAGAACTTAAGCTCGCAAATGCAACATTTTTCCAAAATACTTAAAATACACAAGGAACCACATTACAAGGATTTTTTTTTTCCAAGATTGAAGGAAGATCACACATACTAATGTGACACTAATTTACAAAGTAATCCCAATCAAAAAAAGGAAACCTCACAAGACAAAGAAGCTTCCCACATAGCCATGTCCATAAAATTACAATGAGAGTAGTGTTCACAAAAATTTGAGAAAACAATGAGAAGCCATGATATTAAGAAACTCCAACCATATTTCAAGTTTGAGCTCCAAATTTGAGTGTTTTTCAAAAAACCAACACATAGAAAAAAGACTTGTTTTACCACCCAACTTATTGGCATCATTACATGTCTTTTAAAAGGTTGGAAGACATGCTAGCCTCCCCCAAGCCCATGGGAGAGAGATATAGCTTCCACAAATGTGCACAAAATGTAGGGAAAAATAAAAAACAAACACATACACATACATGACAAATTCATACATTAAAGAAACACAACGTTTTCCAACAAAAAAAAACAGGACAAAACCATATTCATCCTCAAAAATAGGGAAGAGTAGATGAGACATCCAAAATCGCCAAAGAGTGTGGTTCAACCATAGGATGCACAATTACAAGATTCTTCACAAAACCTCCTTATCCCTCCAAGATAACAATCCCTCATTATTGCTCCACCTATTCACCTAAATTCCTCCTTGGAAGGATTTTCAAACCCAATAGGTTATCTCTCCAAGGATGGAGAAGGGGGTTCAAACCATATGATCCACCTTCTACACCTCAAACCATATGAGGGCAATAAAAATAACCAACATGGCTTTCCCATCAAGCCATGAGGTTTAAGATGGAAAATCCCTCCCTCTTCTCCAATATAACTCCAAAATCCATCAAGCCATATGATGGATGGAGAAAATAATAAATAACATACCCAAGAAATATGCAACACAAGAAACAAAACACCAATTTCAACCCTAAGCAAATATAAGATCTATCATAAAAAATAATATCAAGTGAGATCAAAGATCCTCCCTCCACAAGTTCTCCAAAACTCTAAGATTTTCCCAATTCCTTGTCCAAAAAAACTCTAACTCTAAAAGCCTCCAAGCACCAAGAAAAAGCCAAAAAAAAGTTATCTTTCTCCCCCATGAGGGAGTATTTGAAGAAAAACAAACAAATTTCCTCACCAATGAGGGGGTGACATGTTTCACCCCTCTCTTCCCTCCAAGACAAAGATTACCTAAGCAAAAAGAAGAAAAGATAAACTCACATTTAAACACCCTTCTCCCAAATTGCCCAAAACTAAAATGAGACAAGTTTGTGCAACTTTGTACAACACACACATTCAAATCCATCTTACATGGATGGTTACAAAAGGGATAAATGGGAGGGAATCTCTATCTATGCTTTGGAATTAAGCTCCCTACCTAATAGGTAGGGTCGAAGAGATTATTTTCATGTTAAGTGAACTCCCAAAACTAAAAGGCGTCACTTAAAATGCCATAAATAATCTAATTTCGTGTTTGGCACATTTGGGCACAAGTGTAGAGGATGTGGGGCCCACTCAATGGTGCACTTGCGACCCCAATCCTCTCTAATTAACACACACTTACCTAAATACACAACTTAATGCTAGTGGGGGCCATTAAGTCCCCAAACCTAGTTTACTTAACAAAATAAAACAACCTAAACACAATTATATTTAGATTACATACAACATTACCAATAAGGATCACTCATGGTGCCCAAATAATATAAGCAAACAATAAGGCCTCATATAGCTAACATGGTTAGGACTTAGCCCCGTCGGCCACTTGTGCACAAATTATGTAGCTGCCCTGAAACCCACGTTATTTTGTGCCCTTTACTGCACACTCAATGCACACATTAAACACATATGGCTAATACAAGTGTAAATCAACTACTCAATAAATAATCAAGTCTACACATGCAAATCTATGATATCACAACATAAACATGGAATCGTAAATGGGAAATATGCACACTTTCACACAATTCATCATATGATAGCCATTGAAATACATCTAAATGACATACATCCATGTTATCATGTGTTCTCATTAACAATCAAATAATTCATATCCTCGAGACATGCGAATAAACTATGCATCCATCATATATAAATTAGGGCCAAGTAACATTGAAGTTTGTTAGTATCCACAACATCAAATAAAATGTGCCAACATACTAACCAAAGATAAATTAGTGCTACGTGCCCAAATCACCATACACGTACATGAAGATCAAATAACATAACATAATGTCCAAAATATATAAAATCCATATCAAATCATATCTATGAATAAAGAAGTCAAAAAATAACCGAGGCTATAAAATGGGGGAACTACATCCCCCTCTCCTAAAATTAGACTTCCTTCTAGAAGTCACTGAAAGAGATAGGGACTTATAGCTCTCAATGGTGTAGCATCCTCCGAGGTATCTTATATCTCATCATATCTATCCTACTGCACTCTAACTTGGTCTAAATCTCGACCACAAACGGCCAACCTCCGGTGCTCCAGAATATGTCAATCTCGTTCCTTGGTGGCTCTCTCGGGTCCCATTTATTGCAATGAAAACAGTTGGAAGCTGCCAGCGTGTCCGTCAACAATGAACCAATGGGCCCCACCACTCATTTACCATGGTAACTCCCAAACAATGTTTCGTTTTCCCTAATCTGTTACATCTCGTTGTCAACTCAATGACCTCACTTTCCCAAATATCCGTTACCGGGATCGACTTTACCGACCTCTTCAATTTCGAATATTAAATTTGAACACCCGCTCATGTAAAATTTTTAAAACTCCCATACCACATTATTTACGCTAGAGCACCTTTGTCAGCGCTATACCGAGGATAGAGGGAAGCCAAGCCCCTATCTTGCCGGTACATTTCTGTTTGAGCGGATTTAATATCAGGTCAAAATATCTACTGTAAAGGTCAAAAGTAATGAGGATGTTCAAAGGAAATGTGTTATATTTTCAATCTACTTACAAACCCATTATTTTTTTTATTTTTACCCTGGAAAAGCCTCTTCGGACGTTCACAGTAGTGGCTTAAATTTGACATCCATTTGGACATTTTTTTCGCACAATTAAAATTGACGGGCATTTTGACGTTTTTGTTTTTTAGGTTGTTTTTAACACTTGCATGTTGAATGCGGCAATTATATGTTGTGATTTCTGTTGTTAAATATCGAATTATTCATTACTTTTTTAATTGTGTAATTCCTGCGTTTTTTTACGAAGAAATCCGAGGCCAGGCCAAAAAATTGGAATTGTAGATAATTTATTATACTTCTGGATTCGACAAAAAATTTAATTTCACCCAAGCGACAAAGGGCTCATTTCGAATGATAAGGTACATGGTGTCCTCATATTTTACTATCGTTACTTTCAATTTATTGTGTGTATTTACTAAGTTGTATCCCTTTCTTGGTTTTGAAATAGATGGTGCTTATACAGCTGACCACTAGAAATATGGGTATAGTGCTGGCATTCATGGCCGAAGCGAGAGCGTACAAATTGTTGTTGAAAATTTTGTCTTACACTAGCCTTGAGCAATGAGTGACAATGCGGGCATTTGGATCTGAGCTTGTGCTTACAAATCCTGACAAGTTCATGGGTGGTGCCATCAAGAAGGCATACCAAATTCTATAGAATACTCCTAATGCGTTTATGCTCCAACAATTCGAGAATCATGCCAATGTTAAGGTAGCTAATAACAACTATATGAATCACACATTTGCACGCCCATTTTGAGACAACAGGGCTAGAGATCTGGGAAGACACTCTTGGTCAGGAGGATATCTTCATGATGGGAATTGGGAGTGGTGGCACTGTATCTAGTGTGGGCAGATACCTCAAGTCCACGAATACAAATGTCAAGGTACCCCTCCATTTTTTAATCCTCCCCACAATCCCTTCAATTTAATTACTTCATTATAGTTTAGAATGCAATTGCAAAAAGCTAATTAGCTACTTCAATTTTTGGACCCATTTGAGGGGTTATGATAATCAAAATTTTGGCCAAAAGACTCGACTCTTATTAAAGGTATAGGATAGCCTGAATCTAAACCCACCCAAACTCAAAGGAAATTGTATCTTCTAAAGGTATAGAGCCTCAATGTGGTTCAGATGCTCTCTCCAATATGCAGTTATGTGTAGGCCGAAGTATACATCAAATAGTGCCTTAACAAATATTCTTTGGTTATTATTCATGCTTATCAAATCCAACTAATGAAAGGGGTTGGCCTGTATTGGATTCCAACTATATGATTCCAAATATTCTTTGAATGCAATTGTTAACATTCAAGGCTTAAAACTACTCTTTTCCCCACTCAAGAGTTGCCAATGATTTTTCAGTTGAGCCAAGGAGAACCTAATCAACCTTATATTTGTAAATCTAAGTAACAGTAATCATTCACATCTTACCTATAGTGTAACTTGAAATAGATAACACTTCCATTTTTAGTGTTTCGTGGATCAGTTGACAGAGCAAGAGATCCATGTGCATCTCGAGACTTGTACAATGAACCATCTTCGAAACATAAAACAGTTTAGTTTTATGAGGGCTTTCTAACTGACTTGTTTTTTGAAACAAAAAATACACATCGTGGCAGGTATCTTGTATGTAGAATAAGCAAGTAAACAATAATTAATTTTACAAAAATAACAAAATAGTAGCTAAGATATAAGCTTCGAACATTATACTCGCCTTCTTCAATCCAAAGCAGTAGCACACAAAAATTGATACTTTGATTTATGTTTTTCTTTTATTTGTTTTGATTTTGATCTCGCAATCTTCAAAGCACGAATGCTAACCTGCACTTTTTAGGATGCAAAGTTAGAGTGCACCAGTGAACACAATCTAAGATGCAATATGTGGAGGTAGGTGACCCTTGTATGCTAGATATTACAGCGAATTGAATGATAGGAAATTAAGAGTAGCGGAACAACTTCCTATGCTAATCTTTGAGGAGAGATATTATGCAAAACTTTCGACATAGTAAAATAGTTACAGAAATATCAGCAACATATTCATAACAAAACACAAACACTAGATATATGTGGGGAAAATCCTTTCTGATAAAAAACCCCACACTCTAGAAGCCCACTCAATGTATTTCAAATCTAATAACAAGATTACATACACTTGCAGAGCAAGTTCCTTATAGGAGTATCACAAGAAACAATTCTAGGAGGATTAAAACTCACTACTCCAATTGCTTCTCCAAGCCTTAAATTTATAGACCTCCGGTTATACAAGAAACCATCTATGGTTTACAAAACCATGTGCCAAACCTCTCATGAGGTTAATAGCATTAAAGAGCAAGATTTCGGTTTAAAATTAGGCTCCCATGTCCATAATATTCTCCCCTATTTTTGACCCTTAGAGATGTCATAAAATCTATCATAATATCTCTAAAAATAGTCTTTCCATGATATACTATCATATGGGAATATTTTGACAACTCCTATTTCTATTTTTAGAGCCTAGACAATGTGAAACGGTTGTAGGAAAATTTTAAATGAATAAACCAAACAAGGTTGAGACACCTCATTTCCAACATTGCATAGAAACTAGCTCAACCCTGTAAACCGTAAAAGCCAGACAGTTTGACCCCTTTATAGCTTAAAGAAATTTTTACCCTACTCAAATTGTGTCCCAACTCTATAGGTTATGCCCTACTCATTGAGCTTTGTTTATCTTAAGAAGATATCATAGAGAGACTTCATTTTGATAGATTCCCAACAAATATACCACAGTTTAATCTTCCTCAACTGAGATTTTCTTGAGTTTTAGGTAAAGCACTAACAATGATGTCCTCTATTTCTCTACTATTGTGGCTTTAATTTAATTCTTGGAATTTTTCAAGGGATTGGTAGTCCTTTTACACGGCCTTAATGAGCACAGGTAAGCAAAGAGCTTCACTTGACATTTTATTAATTGATGTCTTTATTATATAATATAACTATATTTAATATATTTTAATCGATTTATATTATACACTATATTTAAAAAAATACCAAGTTGTAAATAATTGATTTTATTTGTAAGTATACAAATATATAACGAGTTTATTTGATTAAAAAACAACATCACAAAATGATCCATTTTAAAGTCTGGATATCATTTATGATAAAAGTATTTTAATCACAACAAATTTTAACTAGATGAGATTTAAAATGGAATTTTTTAGAACTAATATTTTTCCATTGAAAATAAATACTTAAATTTATACAACTTGTAGGTAAATAGGAGTATATTTAAATTTGATTTCCTTACAACTCTCATCTCATAATGATTTGCAATACTAACAATTAGTGTACAGATAGAAATATCATTTTTCAACAACAAACTGCTTATTGCAAGAAAAATTTCTTTTTAAATACAATAACTAAATGAACACTACAGATTTCTAACAAGAATGAGAGCCCTCAAAGAAATATCACATTTTCTTTTAGTGCTCTCAACATCACACTTTGCATTTTTAGTGGGAAAAGCATTTTTCCAATAACAAAAATTCTTTTCAAAAATGAAGTTTCCAACAATCCAAAACAAAGTTTCAACTATTTTACTAGATTTCATTTTCAAGAACTTAAGCTCACAAATGCAACATTTTTCCAAAATACTTAAAATACACAAGGAACCACATTACAAGGCTTTTTTTTTCCAAGATTGAAGGAAGATCACACATACTAATGTGACATTAGTTTACAAAGTAATCCCAATCACAAAAAGGAAACCTCACAAGACAAAGAAGGTTCCCACATAACCATGTCCATAAAATTACAATGAGAGTAGTGTTCACAAAAATTTGAGAAAACAATGAGAAGCCATGATATCAAGAAACTCCAACCATCTTCCAAGTTTGAGCTCCAAATTTGAGTGTGTTTCAAAGAAACCAACACATAGAGAAATACTTGTTTTACCAACCAACTTATTGGCATCATTACATGTCTTTCAAAAGGTTAGAAGACATGCTAGCCTCCCCAAAGCCCATGGGAGAGAGATATAGCTTCCACAAACGTGCACAAAATGTAGGGAAAAATAAAAAACAAACACATACACATACATGACAAATTCATACATTAAAGAAACAAAATGTTTACCAACCAAACAAAAGAGGACAAAACCATATTCATCCTCAAAAATAGGGAAGAGTAGATGAGACATCCAAAAGCGCCAAAGAGTGTGGTTCAACCATAGGATGCACAGTTACAAGATTCCTCACAAAACCTCCTTATCCCTCCAAGATAACAATCCCTTATTATTGCTCCACCTATTGACCTAAATTCCTCCTTGGGAGGATTTTCAAACCCAATAGGTTTCCTCTCCAAGGATGGTGAAGGGGGTTCAAACCATATGAGTGCAATAAAAATAACCAACGTGGCTTTCCCATCAAGCCATGAGGTTTAAGATGGAAAATCCCTCCCTCTTCCCCAATATAACTCAAAAATCCATCAAGCCATATGATGGATGGAGAAAATAATAAATAACATACCCAAGCAATATGCAACACAAGAAACAAAACACCATTTTAACCCTAAGCAAATCTAAGATCTATCACGAAAAATAATATCAAGTTAGATCAAAGATCCTCCCTCTACAAGTTCTCCAAAACTCTAAGATTTTCCCAATTCCTTGTCCAAAAAACTCTAACTCTAAAAGCCTCCAAGCACCAAGAAAAAGCCAAAAAAAAGTTCTCTTTCACCCCCATAAGGGAGTATTTGAAGAAAAGCATACAAATTTCCTCACCAATGAGGGGGTGACATGTGTCACCCCTCTCTTCATTCCAAGTCAAATATTACCAAAACAAAAAGAAGAAAAGATAAACTCACATTTAAACACCCTTCTCCCAGATTACCCAAAAATAAAATGAGACAAGTTTGTACAACTTTGTACAACACACACATTCAAATCCATCTTACATGGATGGTTACAAAAGGGTTAAATGGGAGGGTATCTATATTTATGCTTCGGAATTAAGCTCCCTACCTAATAGGTAGGGTTGAAGAGATTATTTTCATGCTAAGTGAACTCCCAAAACTAAAAGGTGTCCCTTAAAATGCCATAAATAATCTAATTTCGGGTTTGGCACATTTGGGCACAAGTGTAGAGGATGTGGGGCCCACTCAATGGTGCACTTGTGACCCCAATCCTCCCTAATTAACACACACTTACCTAAATACACAACTTAATGCAAGTGGGGGCCATTAAGTCCCCAAACCTAGTTTACTTAACAAAATAAAACAACCTAAACACAATTAAATTTAGATTACATACAACATTACAAATAAGGGTCACTCATGGTGCCCAAATAATATAAGCAAACAATAAGGCCTTATACAGCTAACATGGTTATGACTTAGCCCCATCGGCCACTTGTGCACAAATTGCATAGCTGCCCTGAAACCCACATTATTTTGTGCCCTTTACTGCACACTCAATGCACACATTAAACACATATGGCCAATACAAGTGTAAATCAACTACTCAATAAATAATCAAGTCTACACATGCAAATATATGATATCACAACATAAACATGGAATCGTAAATGGGAAATATGCACACTTTCACACAATTCATCATATGATAGCCATTGAAATACATATAAATGACATACATCCATGTTATCATGTGTTCTCATTAACAATAAAATTATTCATATCCTCGAGACATGTGACTAAACTATGCATCCATTATATATAAATTAGGCCCGAGTAACATAGAATTTTTTTAGTATCCACAACATCAAATAAAATGTGCCAACATACTAACCAAAGATAAATTAGTGCTACGTGCCCAAATCACCATACACGTACATCAAGATCAAATAACATAACATAATGTCCAAAATATATCAAATCCATGTCAAATCATATCTATGAATAAAGAAGTCAACAAATAACCGAGGCTATAAAATGGGGGCATTACATCCCTCTCTCCTAAAATGAGACTTCCTTGTAGAAGTCATTGAAAGAGATAGGGACTTATAGCTCTCAATGGTGTAGCATCCTCCTGTGTAGCTTATGTCTCATCATATCTATCCTACTGCACTCTAACTTGGTCTAAATCTCAACCACAAACAGCCAACCTCCAGTGCTCAAGAATATGTACAAGTTCCCCTCTCCATTGTCCTCCATCCTCTACATGTTTTGTCTACCAATCCAAAACATGAGATATGTCAAGTACATATCTATATAGTACAGAAACATGAAATACATTGTGGTCCTGTGCAAGGCGTGGTGGAAAACCTAGGTGATAGGAAACTGGACCGATGACCTCCAAAATATCAAATGGCCCCATAAAACAAGGTGATAGCTTAGAACCCTTTCTATAATGGATCAGGATCTTATGTGGATGAACTCTCAAGAAGAATTTGTCACCTAATGAGAAGTTATGATCAGTCCTCTTGGTGTCTGCATATGCCTTCTGGTGTGTTCTGTCCTGCTCAAGACATTGCCTAATCAGAATAACCTGCTGCTCTAAGTCTTGTAGAAAAGTTGGTCCCAAAATAATCATGTCTTCTAGTCTGTTATAACTCAGAGGTGTCGTGCAAGGTTAACAATACAAATCCTAGTAGGGAGCCATACTAATGGAACTGTGATAATTATTATTGTATGCAAACTCAACCAAATTTAGATAATTTTCCCACTTATCTTAATGGTCCATCGCATACATCATAAACAGGTGCTCAAGTACTTGATTAACCCTCTTTGTTTGTCCATCTGTCTCTTAATGGTATGCTGAGCTGAAATTAATTTGTGTACCCAAAGTGGTCTGAAAGGAATTCTAGAAAACTGATGTGTAAATGGTATCCTTGTCATTGATGATGGTCTTCAAAATCTCATGCAATCTAACAATGTCCTCCATAAATAATTTGGCAATGGCCTATACATTATAGGAGACCTTGGTTAGCGAGAAATGCGCAACCTTGGTCAACTTACCTACAGGGACCATAATGGCATCATGATGATAAGAAGACATAGGGAGTCCAACTATGAAATCCATCAAGATCACATCTCATTTCCACTCAGGAATATCATGAGGATGTAAGAGTCCCGCAGGATGAGAATGCTCTACCTTGACCCTCTAGAACTCAAGGCAACCTACAAAAAATAATGTTATGTCCCATCAAAGACCAGGCCAATAATATAACTCTCTCAAATCGGTGTGTATTTTCTTCACTCCTTAATGTGTTGCATATGGGGCTCGATGAGCCTCTGTAAGAATGAATCTATGCAGATCACCAGGAACATATATGCGCATATGGAACAAAAGTAAAACATCTTCCTCTAAAATGCACCCTGGGTATGTGCCCTCTAATGAACCCTGTGACTCAAACATCTTCCTAACACCCTCATAAAACTTTTCCTCTAGAAGGTGTTGAAGAATCCTACCTCTTAAGTTTGATTGTAGTGTCAAGGATGTAAGCATATGTCATCATCTACTAAGTGGATATGTAACGATATTTTCATTTCCTTTGATATACTGCACCTCCATGTTGTACTCACATAGGAACTCAATCCAATGCCATTGGCAAGCATTAAGGTTCAGTTGTGAGAAGATATATTACAAGCTACAGTGATCTGTCCTCAAAATGAATGGCCTACCCAAAAGGAAATAATGCCAACGTACAAGGGAATGAACAACTGCTATAACCTCTAATTCATGAGTAGGATAGCGAAGCTCATAATATTTGAGCTTATGTGATGAAAAGGTAATAACCAGATGCTCATACATAGGAACTACTCCCAGAACCTCTAGTGATGCATCAGTGCAAACGAAAAAATCCTCTGTTGGTTCCAGAACTACTGTGATAGGAACCATGTTTAATCTTTCCTTAAGCAACTAGAATTCATGCTCACACTTCCTTGACCAATCAAACTTCTTCCCTTTTCTATGAAGGGAAGTAATAGGGTGAGAAATCCTGGAAAATTCCTGTACAAAACTATGGTAATAACCTGCTAAACCCATAAAACTCCTCACCTTAGTAACTGATGTGGGCGTTGACCAATCAATAATAGCATATATCTTATAAGGATCTACTAACATACCCTCTCCTGATACGATGTGGCCCAAGTATTGAATCTCGGTCTGGAAGAAGATGTATTTTTCCAAGTTCTCAAACAACTTATTCTCTCTCAAAACCTGTAGTACCTATCTTAAATGCTCCTCATGTTCCTCCTTGAAATGAGAATATATCAATATATCATCTAGGAACATTAAGACAAAGCGGTCAAAAATTTTCCTGAATAGTCCATTCATGAGGCTCATGAAGACAGCTGGGGCATTGTTTAAACTGAAAGGGACAAATGTGAATTCATAATTCCCATAACATGTGTGGAAAGATGTCTTATGAAAGTATAAATCTGATATGTGTAACTATTGATACCCTGAATTGAGATTGATTTTAGAGAACACCCTCGCTCCCCACATCTGATCAAACAAGTCATCAATCTTATGGAATGGATAACGGTTCTTTATTGTGAATTTTTTGAGTTGTTTGAAGTCTACAAAAAGCCTTAGATAATCATCCTTCTTCTTCACAAATATGACTAGCCCTCCCTAAGGAGATACACTAGGGCAAATGAGATCCTTCTGTAGACAACTCTTTTAACTGTATCTTGAGCTCATGAAGCTCTGGATTCATCGTTTGATAGGGTGCCCTACAAACTGGTATTGATCATGGCACTAAATCAATGGTGAAATCCACCTCTCTATGGGGTGGTAAGCTTGGAAGCTCACCTGGAAACACATCTATATACTCCCTCAAAACTACACGATCATCTAAGACTGAATTCTCTAGAGTGATCTTTGATCAATCACTGATGAGGATAGAAAATAACTGACAACCTTTCGACATGCTCCACTTGAATTACTTAGTCAAGATCATGTGTAAAGAGACAAGCCTCTACATCCCTGAAATCACAACTACACTCCCAAGATCATCTTGACACTCAATGACCTTATTCCTATAATCTACCTTGGCTCAATGAGCATCGAGCCAATTCATACCTAAAACAACCTGATAAGATCCTAGAGGTATAACTCAGAGGTCAAGTGTAGTTTATAAGACTCCTAAATCAAGTACATAACTCTCCACATACGAGTCCATGGTGATTTTGGCCCTAGAGGCCAACTGTCTAGCTGCCTAGCCACCACTAGCCCACATTGATCCACTACAGAAGGAGATATAAAATAATCTGAAGCACCTGAATCAAAAAGTACTGAGACAAAAATATCCCTAGTAGTAATTTTCATCTCAATAACTATGGCCTGATGCTCAGCCTGATGGTTATCAACTATTGCATTTACATGATGGGCATGTCGTATATCACCCACTGTCTTCTCAGATCTAGGATCTCTCTGCATATCCATGGTAGCGGGTTTGTGCGAACACATGCACACATAGTTATCAGGGGAACTGTAAATTAAACATCCTCCCATACCCCTCATAGATGGGGTCCCTCATGTACTTTGGTGAACTGATCTTGCCAGCTCAACTCTAGTAGACTATTGCGTGCGAGCTGGCTCTACCTACTGAATACCTTATCTCCTATCCCTGGCTCCACTAAAACCACCTCTACTACCAAATCTCTGTAAGCTCTAAGTCTATCTAGCCCTCTACTTCTCATGGCCCTTATGGTGTGTCTTCTCCTATGGATGTTGTGGAGGCTTAAATACTGTTGCAGGAGGCTAGAATCCTCATCTTGGGGGTGGTATTGTACCTTATGACCTCTGGATTTGAAAGGCTTGCCTCTTCTCCTGAAATTATCTATACTTCCTATCTTGATATTCCTGCACCCTGGTTCTGCTCTCCTCAGCTAAGTAGGCTTTCTATATGGCCTTCTCAAGTGTGGGAGGAGATATCATCCTAACTTCTCCTCTTATGTCTACATTCAGGGCCTGAATAAATCTGTTAACCTGTAATTTTTCATCTTCCAGGTAGTCCACCTACTGCAAAAGATCCTGGAACAAACTCTCATATTATGTCATTGTGCGAAAGCCCTATTGTAAGTCATGAAACTCATTAATCCTCTTCTACACGAAATGTTCTGACATATAAGGAGCCATGAATTGCTCCTTGAACAACTCCTAGGTCACTGTATCCCAAGTCAAATGGAGCTTCTGCTCCTCATTTCTCCACCAAACACTTGTTGCACCTTGGACGAGGTATATGAAGAACCTGACTTTGACATTGTTCTCATAAGAATGCAAGCCAAAGAAACTATCAAGGCTGAGGATCCATGACTCAGCCTCAAAGTCATCTATAATGCCGATGTATGTAGATGGATGCAAGTGAAGAAGATCTCTAATCACGCTTCCCATATCACAATCCTAGCCAACAAGTGAATGGGATTGCCTATCCCCAAATGGTCCCTCAAAACTATGTGAATGGTTAGGATAGTGTGAGGCCACCCTCTCGCGGTGAACGGAATGGCTACATGACATCTCCCACCTCTGTGTATCATACTCCAGTAACTAGTTACTCCGATTGTGCATCCTCACCTATCGACTCCTCGTATCCTGACTGGATATCCTCCTCTCTCATCTTGTGCAGTGGTGGAAGGCACTGCTACACAACACCTATCAGCTGTTGAAGAGCCTCTAAAATATGAGGTCCGAAATTAGGTGCTTGCGACTCAGGTGTTTATGATCTACTTCCCAAGTCCCTAATGGGTTGATGTCTTGCGGGTGCCATCCTATGTACAAAGTAAGAAAATGGATTATTAAGTTGTAAAAAGGCTACTGAAATGTTTTAGTTTATTTTTTCAATGTTATTAAAACATTATTAACTAACTAATTATTTATCCAGAGTGTCCACGTGTGCAAACTATCACTCTATTACCAAATGTAATGCCCCGCCTAAGTACATGACAAACCATACCAAAAGGTAGTTAAAAATTTGGGTAATTTTTTAAAAAATAAATACTTATGCTGTGCTTAACTGATTCCCATTATTAATTATTTTATACCAATTTGACTTACCCAATTAATTAACTACCTGTCTAAACCCAACTTGATTATTTAATTATTATCATGGCTACCCTATTAAGCATTTTCTAGGGTCATGTTATCTTTCGAAAATGCACCCTGTAGAGAGATGACTGTAGGGGTTCTAAGATTTCTCTAGATCTCTCTCTTTTGTAGATACTATGGAAACACCTTAGGTCTATGGGTATACCTATTGTTGAGGTGAGTTTCCGGTATCAAGGCCAATTTGTTCTTGATGTATCCTAAACTGAATTTTTAGGGTTTTTAGGGTAAAAAGATGACTGTAAATGAATTGAAAACTGGGGTGATACACTAAACTTGTTGAGGGCTTTGACTGAGTACATGCAAAAATATTTGAGAATGGATTCTGGATGCATAAACCAATAGTTTTCAACAGAATATTAAGGCAAAGCACTTGATGTATTGAGGGAATGATTCACAACAATACCATTAAGATAATACATACACACTAATATTATGCAGAAATTATTAAATTTGCAGCAAGTTAAGATGATTAATCAGGGAATTTTACATTCACAAGAAATAATGAAGGATAAACAACACTGTAAATAAAATGGAAAGGAATAAATGAATTCTCATTCAAAGGGAAAAACTAAAAAAAACTTCTTCAGCACTCCTGTGTCTAAAAAAGTCTTCCAAGTTCCTTGCAATTGCACACAATAAATGGCAAGATTATTCATCCATCTTGTCCTAAAATTAGGCTAAAATTTTCACTTGCCCATGTATGCTAATTTTACCCCTTTATCATGAATAAATAAAGGAATAAAATAGACATGCTAATTATAAAGAGGCATTCATAGCCTTAGTTAAAAACTATAATTCAGTCCAAGTGTAGTTGATTGATTTATTTTTAATAAAATAAGATGAATAATTTTGCTAACACTAGCCCTTGCTTGTTGTGTAAGTCTCCTCCAATGTGCATGTAATCTTTCTCTTCTAGTGCTTGATGTGACACTTGGAACTTGATCCACTTGCAATGATATTTTAGCATCCCTTAATTCTGCCCCTTAATGCACATGCAAAAAATTAATCTCCCTATGTGAGCAAAAATAATTATTTTATTTGCAATACTTTACAAAATATTCACCCATGTATTTCATCTACTGTGGGACCACCAACAAGTTTTGAAGTTGACATTTTTTTGTAGGTATTCTTCTTTGTCTTATCTCAACATGGCATATACATACTTCTCCAAATACCATTTCAAGTGTGGGGACCACTGAAGCAAAGTTTAAGGTAAGTTTGTAATTCTTAAGGTGAAGTTCACAAGGTTTTCCTCGACCTATCATTGATCACTGTTTGACTTGATCATGGGCATATGTAATAGCTTGAATAATAATCATTGATCATGGGGATCCTTTTTATCCTTAGAATATGCACTATATTTAATAGTCATAATGTCTCGGAATCTCATTGATTATTCATTGCACATAATATATATAGACCTTAGTCAAATGACCATATGATTTCTTAGATAATTTAGTCCCCTCCGCGAGAGCTCCACCCATGATGTTTGTCGGTTACTATCCTTTGACTCAGGTTAGGCTAGGGTTTTCTTTGTGGTATGACACGTGTGCTTGGGTAACTATGTGGTTGAGTAAAGTAATTCTTCACGAGTTGAGGAAGAAAAAAGAGGAAACCCTAATCATTTTTCATATGGATTTTGATCTCTCACGAGCAGGAGGAACTTTGTTTAATTTTTTTGTAGTTGCCCTTGTTTTTAATGATGAAGCTTAGTTCCTTGGCCTTTGATGTTGGTTCCATAGACTTTGACGTGCTCTGTTTTATAGATAAATTCTCTTTTTGTTGCCATTGACGGGTTTTGAACTTTTCTTCTTGATGATTTTATCAACGTGATCACTGTGGGTTGATTTTTGGCTCAATCCTTTTGGCCTCCATACTGGTTCTGCTTCATTCTTGAAGCTCTATTTTCCTGGTTTGAACTTGAAATTTGTTCAAATAAGTCACATTCAAAGAATAATTTTTAATTCAAACCCTCTCTAGGTCATTTCTGAAATCTTGTTGGGTAATTTTTGTTCTTTCTCCTCTATGGTTGTGCTACGAGTGACTTTTGGTTTCTGTGTTTCATCGAGCTTTGAATGAGGGTTTGGAGATGCTTTAACTCATCATTATTTTTTGAGAATGTGATTTTTGAGCTCTAGATTGTATGGTCACTTCACTTGAAGCCGTCATCAAGGAAGGTTAGTGTATTCTCAAGATTTATTCTGCCATACTTAGATTTTGAGCTCCATTTTCATTTTTAATGCAAACCCATAAGGGTTTCCCCCATTTTGTAGTTGTTTTCTTGGCATGACTTTGGAGGCCATAACCTGTGAGAAACTATGAAAATATGAGCTTTTCTCTACATCATGACTCCATATCTAGGTGCTTTGTATTCTTGGTACTCATATTTTCCTCTGCAAGTTTGAGCTCATTTTGAGTTGAATTTAGATCTTTCGTCCTTATTTTCTTAT
Source organism: Taxus chinensis (assembly GCA_019776745.2). Classification (NCBI taxonomy): domain Eukaryota; kingdom Viridiplantae; phylum Streptophyta; class Pinopsida; order Cupressales; family Taxaceae; genus Taxus; species Taxus chinensis. The sequence continues at coordinate 626,948,764 of CM034146.1, forward strand.
GTGTTTGGTTCTATTTTTTCTTTCTTGCATTGATGTTCAAGATCTGGTTTTTCTTATTTCTCCTAAAATTGTTCTTTTATTGAAACCTATCTCTCTCATAGCTTGCTAGATATGAAAAAAAAACTTACCTAGATCGATGTTTTGAAATGTCGTTATGCTCTGAAATTTTGTTTAATATGCATCCTTTCTTTGATTCAATTTGGTCTTTGAAATCTTGATCTCGGTATTAGATATTGTCATGTTTATCTGATCACATCCACCATCGGAGTGGAACTCTTTACTTTTAATAGCATTGAGGATTTCCTTTAATCTGTAATGCTTTGAATTACCATTTATTATGGCCGCCATGGTTTTATTAACTTATGGAATCAAATCAAGGTTCTTGAAGTTTTGGTGAGCTTGTTGTTTACAACATTTTTCTGGGTTCACTTGTTCAACAACAACATTGGATTTTTTAAGCTGATTAGTGGTTGTTTTATGGTCATGATTCAACATTCATGGAGACATAACTTTGCAAATACCTATTTTATAACTTCTAGGGCTGTTGGTCGTCAGATAGGACTTTACGAAGAGCAACAGTCAGGGGACAAGAAGTCCCTCCTCTTTAATGGGAGAGGTTCCCTTATTCAGAAACGAACCTATTTACAAATGTACAAGACATAACTTGTTGGTTAAACTTGGATATTACGAAAGTATTTTTTATGAAGATCATCAATTACAAAAGGACTGAGGAAATGAGAGTATGGGAAAGAGTAGAAAGGTAACATGCAGAATTATAGATATCAGAGTAATTCTTTATGTATGTGAAAGTCACAGTGAATTGAAACAAGATCATTTGCATCGGATAAATAAGATAGAATTCAAAGACAAAAAGTTCTGTAAATAACATCTATTAGAACACAAAGTTTCTTAACATAACACAGATTCATTAATCAAGGACACAAAGTTCCTTCTTGATTATACAAGATCACTAGGCTTGCAAAGTTGAAGAGTATGCAATCGGTAAGACTAAAAAACTTGAGACAAATGATCTTCACAAAGAAAATAAATGAAAGCTTAGGAATAACAGAGATCAGATAGACAAAGAATGGAAAGTCCTTCTGTATTGATTTCTTTATGATATATTTATACTTTTCAGAAAATAGGCCAAGTTCTTCCTCCTTCAAAATGGCGTGGAAAGGCCATTATATAGCTTACAAATCAGTAACTCTTTGTAACTACTTCTTTTAACTAAAGATTAGTTAAGGATTTCCAATCGCAATACCTCAACTTATTACAATGAATCCGAGAAAAAGAATTAGAAAAGAAGAGAAGAATAAGGAGAAGAAGATAGGTGGTTATGACTGAGAGGGGCCCACTGACTTCAAAATCCGCTGCCTGAACTTCTTTAACACCTCAGCTATGTCTCTGCCACGAGGGACTGACGTGTTGGTCGTAGACTAAGTCCAAAATCCAAGACACTTCTCCATCTCATTATCAAACTCGACATGAGTATGATAATCTTTGTTTGCTTCTTCAATGGCAGATTGAAGAGAGCAAATCTCCTTCATTTTCTCCTTGGAGATGGAACTTTCCTTGAATAAGTTATCTTTGACAAAAGCTCTGAATTGAGCTTTGATTTCTTGCAAGGAAATAAGTACACCAGAAGTTTCATCTTGAAGATGGCAGTGTATATCTTTGAAAGAAGAGACAACCAGTGTCTTGAAAGCTTCAACCTTCTGCCAACTGTTCTTCAGCTCTCCCAAAGCCTCCTCCAAGACTTTGATCTTCCATTCCATGCTGTAAACCTAGGATTTTGATAGATTATCCTTTGCATCATCAAAAACCTTATTTGCCAGTAAGATGTTCTCATCTGTCATGTCCCATAAGGCAGAGGTCTATTATGCAACTACTCCAGAGCTTGAGCTCTTTATCCATGATCCTGATAGTAGAGGACAGCTTCTATTGCAAATTATTCACTTTTCCATGGAGTTTGAAAGCTTCATCGATGAAGTTCAACCCTGCAACAAGCATATCATCCACCATGGATTCCATAGCTCTACCATAGACGGAATACTTGTGCATGTCTTTGATACTCTGTACTTCATCTTGGCTCAAAATTATAGGTGGTGGAAGAGTGGTCAATGGAGTAGGGTCTAAAACTTTGTCCTTAGACAAAAGAGACTTGATGAAACCTGTGAGAATTTGGGCCTGTTCTTCTAATTGTTCAATAGTTTGCTGCCCCTTCTCTACCCTCCCAATGACTCTTGTGACTGTTTCCTAGAGGTTATGGATCTCCCCTTCAGGAGTAGCCTCTCCCATTGGAATTCTTGAAAGCTCCAAGTCAGATGCCAACAAGTCTTGCTCTGATTTGTCTACTGTAGGCTTAGCGATCTCCAGAAATTGCTGACCTTGAGCATCAGACACTATTCTAGAGGTAGTTCTGGTTTTCTTGGCACGAGAAGGAGTGGTTCGCAATAAGGCTGCGACAGCATCAAAATTTGACCCTAAACTCCGAGAGGAAAATTTTCTCTTCCTATTGTCAACCAAAGGTTACACCCACGCAAAAGAGGAAGAGGAATCAACAAGAGGGGAAAGAGGGCCGAGAGACATAGAGCTCATGAAACTCAAGGTCTGTGCAACTGTGGTCTCAAGTTGAGACATTAGAAGGGTGCTGGACACAATGGCTACTGAAGAATCAGCAGCACTTGGATGTTCAGTGCTCTAGACTTCCTTATCTTTATCTACTGGACCTTCAGGAGCATCCGCAGGGGCTGGCACTTCACTTTCTTCGCTTTCACTAAGAACAATGATGTTCTCCGGTCCCATAGGCACTTCTACTTTCTTTCTTTGAGGATCATTTTCCATAGGCTCCTTCTTAACCTCCTTGAGTTTCTTCTGGTACAGTTGAGAGGATGAGGAAGGAGTGGAAGCTACAGGTCCTTGAGTTGATGAGGTAGGAGGGGTCTTCACTGGTGTTTCCAACCTTGGAATAGATGCTTCTCTTCTTGGTGTTGAAGCATCCTTAGAAGAGGATTCTCCTGAATGCCTCCTGAATTCTCGAACTATCCTGTCAAACCAGACCTTAGTCCTGACTAAGACTAGAGCAAGGATCTCAGCCACATCATCCCTCTCTTTCCTGTTCCAATCCAGATCCTCCAAAGGAGTGTGCTTAACCACATTTTCATACTCATACGAGTATAGATCAGAGTTTTCATCTTGGAGACCTTCACGAACTTGATACAGACCGAGTTCTTGGATCAGTGACAGAGAGAACCTTCCATAATGTCTTCTCCTGGCCTCAAAATCATTTGCACAGTTAGCCCAGTAGTCTTCTGTATCTACCCTATGATGGTAGATTATCTTGATGTTCTGTTCAATGAACTTCTTCAAGTCAAAGCAGGTCCTTGGGTTGAAGAAATGAACGGTGATAGGGACCAGGGTTCTCTCTATGTTCTGAGCATCTAGGGTTGTTTTGCAAGTGTAGTTTCCCAGAGAGATGGGAAAGTGCAAGCCAAAAATCTTCTTATCTCTTCAAGTTCTGTGTAACTTTTCTAGTTACCTGCATATTTCTATCAAGGCCATTTTATCATTGCAGAACATGGGAAGTCTCAGAGGGGTGCCCTCATAGCCGGTGAGCCTGATATAAGAGAATTTCCTGAACTGGATGAAGTACGCACCATAGTGTGATATTAGAGTCATAGCTTCATCTGAAAATCTCCTGGCAGTGTCACCTTCGAGCAATCTGACCACGTACATGGTAAAAGCGTCATTGACCCTTCTGAAATTATGATTGCTGGTCTCCAAGGTGAACTGCGGGCAATAGGCATATACTGGATCGTCTTTGTGTGCATCTCTATAAGAAAAACCAAACCACTACCTTGATGCTGCTAGGGTATACATCAGATAAGAATTCATGGAGAACTTCTTTGTTTGCTGTACATTGGACAGCTGCTCTGCCAAATTCATGCTAATGATCTCCGCCCAACTGATATTTTGTGTTCCCTCGCACACCATGCTGATGAGCGGACACATCCAGAAGTGGAATTCGTTGGTAGATGGCAAACCCATAACCTGAGCCAGCAGAATTATAAATTAAAACAATTCTTCATTAAAATCTACCTGGAAAAGGGTTTTGGACAGGCGAGAGGCTCCCTTCCTAGGGTTTTTAAGCCATGACTTCGCCACTCGTGCCTTATATTTGTCACTGTCTTGGTTGAACAGGACCTGTGCTTGATCCCGGGAAACGACTATGGTATTATCCATCTCTGGAATCCTCAGAGCAGTGCTAATGGCGGAAGCATCCAGTTTGGTGATGATTTCCCTGTATATATTGGTTAATTCACTTGAAGCAGGGTCAAAGTGAGCTCCACACGAAAGCACGGTATCAGCGCACTATACCGAGATCAGGAAACCTCCGGCGAAAGCCAAACCGCTATCATGAATCATTTGTGCCATTGGTGTAGGGTTTGCGTCTACCATCCTCGCCCAAAAATCACTGAAGTCAAGATGACGAGCTTCGTTGTCCCCAATATTGTGAACGGCAGACTCAAGTGGTGAAATTTGTTCCTGTCCCTGAAACTTGATCTTCATATTGATAGTAGCTAGGAGGACAGAGCCATAAACCAGACTCGGAAAGGAATTACAGAGGGAGGGGATACACGCGTAGGTTTTCAAATTGCAAGGGTTCGAGAAAAAGATAGCATGGAAGTAGTGTGAAAAATGCAAAGGGGAAATGCTTTTTATATAGCCGTTTAGGAGAGAGAAAGGTCATAAATGCGCATTTAATACATACCCACCAATTTGAATAAGCATGATATTCGGGTAGAGCGGGAAAAATAAGCACGAATGACATTTGGTTCACTTGGGACATGTGAGACGTGAATGCGCGACACACGTGGCTCGGCCGTTTTGGGTGAAACAGGGAGAAGACGCACAAATGCATTTTGGGACATTTGGGATGAAAAGGCGTGAAGGACGCGGTTCGGGTGTTTCGGCCAAAAATGGAACAAAGAGGCCCGTTTGAACTTTGGGACATTCGGGATGAAAAGTTCCGAAGGGCGCGGTTTGGGCGAATTGGCTGAAAATGGAACAACTTGCATAATTTGATTTGGGACATTTGGGACACGAAAGTGCAAAGTACGTGGTTCGGGTGTTTCGGCCAAAAATGGAACAGCTCGCACAATAAGTTTGGGACACTTGGGATGAAAAGTTCCGACGGGCCCGAAATCAGGACAACTTCGGGGAAATCGGCTGATCGGGGAACATAACGCACTTTTGAACTTGGGACAATTGGGACAAAAAGTTCCGACAGGCCCGAAAATCACTCAAAATGACCCAAAAACGTAGATTTTCTCAATTTCACAACTTAGGTACTTTAGAGAAAACATTTAAACTCAAACATTTTGAATTTTTTTTACCTTCATCAGAGCAGGGAATTTTGAGTGGACAACAGCTGGCTCCTTCTGGGGATGACTTGGCATAAATTCAAGGAATGAGACAAGGTAAGAACTTAGACAAACTCGGGGAAGCAGACCAGTGCCTTATCCATTGGGCCATGGAGTCAAAAATTAGACCAATACAGAGGACAACACACCAAAACAGAAAAGGAAAGAAAAACAAAAACACTCTACAGAATATACAAAGGACTCCCTAATCACCTATGACTTGAACAACTTGAGATACTGCCCACTATAAGGAAGTGGGAGAGAAGAACCATCCATGTAATCAAGATAAAAGGAATTCTCACCAGCAAAGTGTCTGATATTGAAAGGTCTGAGCCACAGGGAATCAAACTTTCCATGGCTGCCACGAGGTTCATGCCTTTTATCCCATAACAGCACAGTGTCCCCAACTTGGAAATCTATGAACCTGACTTTCTTGTCAAACAGGACCTTAATCTTCTGCTGGTGAATAGATATCCTATCAGCAACCTCCAATCTGTCCTCATTCAGTTTGTGAAGGTACATAATTCTCTTATCCAGAGCATCACTGAAACTAGTATCCTCAATGGCCTTCATTAGATACAAGGCTGGCAGTTCCACTATTACTGGCAGTTGAGCTTCTACTCCATATACCACTTGAAAAGGAGACATTCCAATAGCTCTCTTTGGTGTAATCTTGTCTGCCCAAAGAGCATCATAGAGCTTCTTGTGCCAGTTTCATTGAGACTCATTGACTAACTTCCTTATAATAGTCACCATATTTTTGTTAGTGGATTCTGCTTGCCCATTTCCCTGAGGGTAGTAATCTAAAGACTGAGCCAGGGAGATGCCATATCCATAGCAGAAGTCCATTATCTTAGCTGAAGAGAAATTTGAAGCATTATCTGTTACAATCTTATTAGGTATACCATACCTTACCAAGATGTTCTCCTTGATGAAGCTGCATACCACTTTAGAAGTAGTGCTCTTAACTGGAATAGCTTCCACCCATTTGGTGAAGTAGTCTGTGGCAGTTAGTACATGAGTGTGACCAACACTAGAAGCAGGATTAAGTGTACCAATGAAGTCCAAACCCCACTGTTGAAATGGTTCCTCAATCACAACTGGCTTGAGAGGCAAATAAGCAAATTTAGGTCTTCCCACGAAGGTCTGACAAGCCTCACATTTCTCCACCCACTTGGATGCATCTCTGAACAAGGAAGGCCAGTAGTATCCTCCACGGAGTATCTTATGAGCTGTAACCGTTGATGAATAGTACCCTCCACATGCCTGATTGTGAAAAGCTGAGAGCAACTTTCTTTGTTGTTCCTTGTCCACACACTTAAAAAATCTCCCATCTAAGCCACGCTTGAACAAAGCATTTTCCCATAATACATATTGCACTGACCTCAATTCAACAGTCCTCTTTTCTTTGGCAATTAAATGAGAGGGGCATTCCCCATAGGTGAGAAAATGGGCGATGTCAGCATACCATTCGTCAACTGAACTAAGGAACAGAACAGTAGGAAGGTCAACTTTCTCCAGTAATTCATGCTTAGCTCCTTCAGCAATGAGCTCACAAAGGCCTTTTCCGCGAACCAGCTTGGTCGGCTTGATGTCAATGTCATACTCTTGGACCTTAGAAACCCAGTTCCCTCTCTTGGATCCAAATTCTTGTTGTGTGAGAATTGACTTAACAGTTGTATCTGGAACCAACACCATGGAGTGAGAGTTGAGGATATAAAAACGAAACTGCTTAACAGCTTTGACCACTGCAAAAGCATGCTTCTCCATCATGGTGTATTTTAACTCATGATCCTTCATAATATAGCTCATGAACGCAATTGGGAGTTCATGCTCATTAGAGTCTTCTTGAGTTAAGACAACAGCCAAGGTATTATCTGTAGCATAGCAATAGATGATGAAATCTTTACTAAAATCAGGACAGGCCAAAACTGGAGTTTTAGCGATAGCTCTCTTGATACCCTCAAAGGATTCCTTTCCTTCAGAAGACCAACCAAATGTTTGCTTCCCTTTCATCATCTGAGAAATATTCAAAGTTAACTCTGCAAAATCAGGGATGAATCTTCTCAAAAAATTGATCTTACCGAAGAAGGAGTGCACGCCCTTTTTACTGGTTGGGAGAGGAATTTGCTGGATAGCTTGTACTCATTCAGGATCAATCTTAATACCATCCTTGGAGACAATGTGCCCTAATAGTTTTCCCTCTGTAACACAAAAGACAGATTTTTTAGGATTCAAAGAAATTCCATGCTCTCTGCATCTTAGCAGAACTGTCTCTAGGTGATCAAAATGATCTGCTCTTGTCTTGGAAAATACTGTCAGGTCATCAAGATATATGACAATACACTTCCCTTTCAAACTTCCAAAAGCCAGATCCATAGCTCTCTGGAAAGTGGCACCAGCATTAATAAGCCCAAAAGGCATTCTCTTGTAGGCAAAGGTACCCCAAGGAGTAGTGAAAGCTATTTTGTGTTGATCTACAGTATCAACCTCTACCTGATTATATCCCGAAAATCCATCAAGCATAGATAACATTTCAGATCCTGTTACTGCTTGCAATACTTGATCCATCATAGGCAAAGGATAATTATCTTTCAGAGAAGCCTGATTCAGGTTCCTGAAATCAACACAGATGCGGATCTCACCATTTTTCTTCCTAACAGGCACAATATTTGCAATCCATGTTGAATGGTGAATGGGAAAAATGATTTTAGCCTTCAACAACTTCTGTATTTCCTGAAAGATGGTGTCTGCTATTTTGGGGTTGTATTGCCTCTGTTTCTGCTTGAAAGGCTTAATTCCAGGCTTAAGAGGAATAGAGTACTGCATATCTTTTGGTTTGAAAGCTTTCAAATCTTCATAAGAGTAAGCGAGAACATCCTTATACCTCTTTAAAAGAGCAATTGCTTTTCTTCCTCTCATCTGCTGTGCAACATTTTCCAATGTTCACGAGCTTAGGGTCAGTAGAACTCCCAATATCAATCTTATCATACTCAGCTGATTGTTGAGGCCCAGTGGAAGCTCTAGATTTCACATACCTGTCATGTTTATCAAATAGTTCCTCCAAACTCACCAACCCTTTAGGAATCTTGTTTCCTTTGAGATTGATGCATCCATCTTGATCTGTTTCTTCCCCTTGGGCGACTGCTTGGTCAAAGGGCACACTCTCACGAGGTAGGTTGTCACTTCCCTCAAAATACAGTTGTTCGAAATTACCCTTGAGTTTTAGGAAGGAAAGCAAATGTTGATCATCATTGAAAACTTGCCAGTTATTGGTATTATCAGGTACACTAGGCCGATGGACCATTTCAATAGTGAACTTATCCTGAGAGAAGTCAGGATGAGGAATCAGTAGTGACCCTGAGACTGCTAGCGAATCAGCCTTGCTGTTCTTCTCCCTAGGTATTGCCTCAATGGAGAAAGCATCAAGGAATTCAATGGAATCCCAAACCTGATTCTCGGTAATGTTTCAGCCTCCCATTTTTTACTTGAAAAAGGTTTCTGACTTGCTTTACAATCAGTTCTGCATCACCACGAGCCAGAAGATTCTTCACACCTTGTTCTTTGGCCACTTACAGTCCAAGAATGAGAGCCTCATACTCTGCTGTATTATTAGTATTTTCAAACTGCAACTTAAATGAAAAAGGATGTAGGCATCCTTCAGGTGACACTAGTAGGACACCAGCTCCAGAACCAGCTGAGGAACAACTTCCATCAAATTCTAAAATCCAAACACCATTAGGATCTTTAGGTGACATTCTGGGAAGTTGGATTTCATCAGGGGACATAATCATGTAATTGCCATGACCCATATCCTCATAGAGTATTTGTGCTTTAGGATCATCCGTTTTTTGCACAATATACTCAGATTGCTTCTCAGGCATCAACTTTTTCATTTGTCCATTAACAGGTATGAGTGCATGTGACCAGTCCATTTGGATTTCCCCACCCACATCTTTGCAGAAGTTCCTACTTAGCAACATCCCGTATGAAGGAGGGATATCTGCTACTAAGATGGTAGCCAACACTTTCTTTTCAGGCAAGGCAGCAAAAGCCACTTGTGCATCTTTAATTCTTCCGACCAGGGGCACTTCTTTTCTCTCCATGGAGTAACAAGATCCATAAGTGCGTGTGAGGGTCAGGCCTAAAGCATGAGCTACTTTAGCAGGCATTACGTTATCTGAGGCTCCTGAGTCAATGACACAATTACTGAGCCTATGACCAGCTATAAGAAGTGTTACATAAAATGGTTTAATTTTGTCACTAGGCGAGGTGACAGCAGCTACCAGACTAGGCTGTGGTGCAGAAGAAGGAGTAGGTAAAAGGCCTTTAGAAGTGGTTTTGGAATGGGAATTAACAAATTGAATCATTTTGGCAAAAGCTTTGGGATGAGTTTGATAATACTCGGCCTCTGAGATTTGAACCTTAGTCTTTTTCAGATGATCAATAATATCAAAAGACCCAGAAGTGGACGGGCCATCATCATTTGAAATTCTAGGCTTATCAACTTTAGGAGAAAAAGAAGGAACTTTGCTAGTAGGATTGACAGGACTCACCTTTGGTGTAGATAAAGTAGGGATAGGAGATCCTCTTTTTGCAATTACGGGAATAGTTTCCGACTGCTCCTTAGATTTCTTTATGGGCTGCGTCACCTTCTCCCTCTGATTTGTCTGCTCTCGAGTCATGACAGCAAATGATTCGCTATTCATGTCTGCTACCACTTCATCATAATCATCTCCATCATCAATGCCCTCAGTGGTGAAGAAATTAACCCGAGATCCCTCAAGTTCTTCTGCCTCATCATCAAATTCCTCCACAAACTCTTCGCAAGCTTCATCATCCTCATCATCATCTGGCTCTTCAACCTCACAGGTTGCATTCACAGGAACTTTAACAGGAGGTCCTTCAAGTGCCAGTCTTGTTTGAGAAGCAAGGCAAATGATTTCTGGGCTGAGAAATTCCTTCTTGGAACATCTGCATAAGGGGCATGCTGAGCCAATTGTTTCTTTATAGCAATGAGATCATTCGCAAGTTTTTGGACTAACGGATCAGTATTAGGTCCAGGAGTGGAGGAGGAGGAAGCAACAGACTTAGATTTGGAAGGGTCTCTCCTCAAATTCCCTGACATGATCAGATCATCCTCGACACTAACAGCAAGAGTTTGATCCTCCACCAATGTTGCGAGATTAGCCCTTCTCAGCGCATAACTGACTTCAGATGATTGGGCATTTAAGAAGAAACATTTTCGGATTTGATCAATAGGTCGAGTATTTACAGGAATTTTGTTGATTAGTCTGTTGAATCGGGCCACAAATTCTCTCATGGGTTCTGATGAATCTTTCTTTATCTGAGAAATTTGGGCAAGCAAGGCATGCACATCTTCTGCTGGTTTGAAACGATTTTCAAACTGAGTTCTCATTGTGTCCCAGTCGGTGATAGCACCAGCCGGAAGGTGGTAGAACCAATCAGCAGCATTATCTTGTAACATCTCAACGAACAGCCTTATGGAGACGTCTTCATGTTCGACTCCCAGAACTCCACATGCAACAATGAAGGCTGCGATGTGTTCATCAGGATGCACTTTGCCATCGCCTTTGAATTTGGGGAAGTTCTTCCGGTTACCTCTGGGTAACTCATGCAAAGGCTGAGGAAGAGCAAGGGGCCAGACATGATGACCCCATGGTAATGGCGCCGCCATTCTTTGAAAAACAGCTTGGAGAGGAACCGCAACACCAGTAAGAATCAAAGCTCGCAGATTAGGGCTAGCTGGCTCTGTAGGAATTCTATTTTGAGCAGGTGGAGTGCTTGTCGAATGAGTTCTTATATTTCTTGTTGAAGGAAAAGGAAAACCCTACTGCTCCAAAATATGGAACTGAGAATCTTCAATACCAAGGGTCCTTCTCCCTCGAGTAAAATGCGGAGTCGCCAGATCAAAAGATGATAAAAAATAACAGAACTGGAAAATGATTTTCCCCAGCGGAGTCACCAAAAACTGTTGGTCGTCAAAAAGGACTTCTAAGAAGAGCAACAGTCAGGGGACAAGAAGTCCCTCCTCTTTAATGGGAGAGGTTCCCTTATTCAGAAACGAACTTATTTACAAATGTGCAAGACATGATTTATTGGTTAAACTTGGATATCACGAAAGTGTTTTCTATGAAGATCATCAATTACAAAAGGACTGAGGAAATGAGAGTACGGGAAAGATCAGAAAGGCAACATGCAGAATTATAGATATCAGAGTAATTCTTTATGTATGTGAAAGTCACAGTGAAATGAAACAAGATCATTTGTATCGAATAAATAAGATGGAATTTAAAGACACAAAGTTCTGTAAATAACATCTTCTTAGAAGACAAAGTTTCTTAACATAACATAGATTCATTAATCAAGGAAACAAAGTTCCTTCTTGGTTATACAAGATCACCGTGCTTGCAAAGTTGAAGAGCATGCAATCGGTAAGACTAACGAACTTGAGACAAATGATCTTCACAAAGAAAATAAATGAAAGCTTAGGAATAACAGAGATCAGATAGACAAAGAATGGAAAAGTCCTTCGGTATTGATTTCTTTATAATCTATTTACACTTTTTAGAAAATAAGCCAAGTTCTTCCCCTTCAAAATGGTGTGGAAAGGCCATTATATAGCTTACAAATCAGTTACTCTCTGTAACTACTTCTTTTAACTAAAGATTAGTTAAGGATTGCCAATCGCAATACCTCAACTTATTACAGTGAATCCGAGAAAAAGAATTAGAAAAGAAGAGAAGAATAAGGAGAAGAGGACAGGTGGCCGGTCACTGAGAGGGACCCAGGGACTTCAGAATCCGCTGCCTGAATTTCTTTAATGCCTCAGCTATATCTCTGCCATGAGGGACTGACGTGTTAGTCGTAGACTGAGTCCAAAATCCAAGACACTTCTCCATCTCTTTGTCAAACTCGACATGAGTATGATAATCTTTGTTTGCTTCTTCAATGGCAGATTGAAGAGAGAAAATCTCCTTCATTTTCTCTTTGGAGATGGAACTTTCCTTGAATGAGTTATCTTTGAAAAAAGCTCTGAATTGAGCTTTGATTTCTTGTAAGGAAAGTACACCAGAAGTTTCATCTTGAAGATGGCAGTGTATATCTTTGAAAGCAGAGACAACCAGTGTCTTGAAAGCTTCACCCTTCTGCCAGCTGTTCTTCAGTTCTCCCAAAGCCTCCTCCAAGACTTTGATCTTCCACTCCTCACTGTAAACCCAGGATTTTGATCGATTATCCTTTGCATCATCAAAAACCTTGTTTGCCAGTAAGATATTCTCATCTGCCTATCCCATAAGGCGGAGGTCTACTATGAAACTGCTCCAGAGTTTGAGCTCTTTATCCATGATATTGATAGTGGAGGAGAGCTTCAGTTGCACATTGCTCACCTTTTCGTGGAGTTTGAAAGATTCATCGATGAATTTTAATCCAGGAACAAGCATGTCATCCACCAGGGCTTCAATAGCTCTGCCATAGACAGAATACTTGTGCATATCTTTAATACTCTGCACTTCATCTTGGCTTAGAATTACAGGAGGTGGGAGAGTAGTCAATGGGGTAGGGTCCAAAAATTTGTCCTTAGACAAAAGAGACTTGATGAAACCTATGAGGACTTGGGCCTATTCTTCCAACTGTTCAATAGTTTTTTGCCCTTTCTCTACCCTCCCAATGACTCTTGTGACTGTTTCCTGGAGGTTGTGAATTTCACCTTCAGGGGTAGACTCTCCCATTGCGATTCTTGAGAGCTCTAAGTCGGATACCTGCAAGTCCTGCTCTGATTTATCCGTTGTAGGCTTGGCAATCTCAAGGAATTGCTGACCTTGAGCATCAGACACTATTCTGGAGGTAGTTCTGGCTTTCTTAGCACGAGAAGGAGTGGTGCCCAACAAGGCTGCGACAACATCAAAATTTGATCCTGAGCTTCGGGAGGAAAATTTCCTCTTCCTTTTGTCAACCAAAGGTTGCACCCACGTAAAAGAGGAAGAGGAATCAGCAGGAGGGGAAGGAGGGCCGAGAGACATAGAGCTCATGACACTCAAGGTCTGTGCAGTTGTGGTCTCAAGTTGAGACGTTAGAAGGGCGCTGGACACAATGGCTGCTGAAGAATCAGCAGCACTTGGAAGTTCAGTGCTATGGACTTCCTTATCTTTATCTGCTGGATCTTCAGGAGCATTTGCAAGGGTTGGCATTTCACTTTCTTCACTTTCACTGAGAACAATGATGTTCTCTGGTCCCATAGGCAACTCTGCCTGCTTTCTTTGAGGGTCACTTTCTGCAGGCCCCTTCTTAACCTCCTTGAGTTTCTTTTGGTACACTTGAGTGGATGAAGAAGGAGTGGAAGCTGCAGGTCCTTGAATTTATGAGGTAGGAGGGATCTTCACTGGTGTTTCCGACCTTGGAATATATGCTTCTCTTCTTGGTGTTGAAGCATCCTTAGAAGAGGATTCTCCTAAATGCCTCATGAATTCTCGAACTATCCTGTCAAACCAGACCTTAGTCCTGACTAAGTCAGGAGCAAGGATCTCAGCCAGATCATCCCTCTCTTTCCTGTTCCAATCTAGGTCCTCCAAAGGAGTGTGCTTAACCACATTTTCATACTCATACGAGTATAGATCAGAGTTGTCATCCTGGAGACCTTCAAGAACTTGATACAGACCAAGTTCTTGGATCAGTGGCAGAGAGAACTTGCCATAACGTCTTCTCCTGGCCTCAAAATCATCTGCACAGTCAGCCCAGTAGTCTTTTGTATCAGCCCTGTGATGGTAGATTATCTTGATGTTCTGTTCAATGAACTTCTTCAAGTCTAAGCAGGTCCTTGGCTTGAAGAAATGAACGGTGATAAGGACCAGGGTTCTCTCTATGTTCTGAGCATCTAGGGCTGTTTTGCAAGTGTAGTTTCCCAGAGAGATGGGAAAGTGCAAGCCAGAAATCTTCTTATCTCTGCAAGTTCTGTGCAGCTTGTCTAGTTGCCTGCATATTTCTATCAAGCCCATTTTATCATTGCAGAACATGGGTAGTCTCAGAGGGGTGCCCTCATAGCCGGCGAGCCTGATATAAGAGAATTTCTTGAACTGGATGAAGTAAGCACCGTAGTGCGATATTAGAGTCATAGCTTCATCTGAAAATCTCCTGGTAGTGTCACCTTCGAGCAATCTGACCACGTACATGGTAAAAGCGTCATTGACCCTTCTTAAATTACGATTGCTAGTCTCCAAGGTGAACTGCGGGCAGTAGGCATATACTAGATCGTCTTTGTGTGCATCTATATAAGAAAAACTGAACCACTGCCTTGATGCTGCCAGAGTGTACATCAGGTATGAAGTCATATAGAATTTCTTCGTTTGCTGCACGTTGGACAGCTGCTCTGCCAAATTCATGCTAATGATCTCCACCCAGCTGATATTCTGTGTTCCCTCGCACACCATGCTGATCAACGGGCACATCCAGAAGTGGAATTCGTTGGTAGAGGGCAAACCCATAACCCGAGCCAGCAGAATTATGAAGTCAGACAATTCTTCATTAAAATGGAAAAGGGTTTTGGACAGACGAGACGCTCCCTTCCTAGGGTTTTTAAGCCAGGACTTCGCCACGCGTGCCTTATATTTGTCGTTGTCTTGATTGAACAGGGCCTGTGCTTGATCTTGGGAAATGACTATAGCATTATCCATCTCTGGAATCCTCAGAGCAGTGCTAATGGCAGTAGCATCCAGTTTGGCAATGAGTTCCCCATGTATATTGGTCAATTCGCTCGAAGTGGGGTCGAAGTGAGCTCCGCATGAAAGCACGATATCAGCACACTGTACCGAGATCGGGAAACCTCCGGCAAAAGCCAAACCGCTATCATGAATCATTTGTGCCATTGGTGTAGGGTTTGTGTCTGCCATCCTCACCCAAAAATCACCGAAGTCGAGATGTCGAGCTTCACTGTCCCCAATATTGGGAATGGTAGACTCTAGTGACGAAATTTGTTCCTGTCCCTGGAATTTGATCTTCATATTGGTATTATCAGAGAGAGAGAATTTCAATCTAGACTTGGGAAGGAATTGCAGTAGGGAACGGGTATGTGCGCAAGAAATTAGATTGTGGGGGTTCGGGCAAAAGATAGCAAGGAAGCAGTGTGAAAAATGCAAAAGGGGGTCTGCCCGTTATATAGCCGTTTTGGAGAGAGAAAGGAAATGAATGCGCATTAAATTCATATCTACCAATTTGAATAAGCATGATGTTTGGGTAGAGCGGGAAAAAATAAGCACGAATGACACTTGGTTCATTTGGGACATGTGAGACACGAATGCGCGAAACACGCGGCTCGGGCGATTCGGGTGAAACAGGGAGAAGACACACAAATGCATTTTGGGACATTTGGGATGAAAACGCACGAAGTACGCGGTTCGGGTGTTTCAGGTGAAAATGGAACAAAAGGCCCGTTTGAACTTGGGACATTCTGAATGAAAAGTTCTGAAGGGCGCGGTTCGGGTGAATCGACCGAAAATGGAACAACTTGCACTTTTGACTTGGGAAAAAAAGCTCTGAAGTACGCGATTCAGGCGGTTCGGGAGAAAATGTTACAATAGGTCCGGAGAAGTTTGGGACATTCAAGACGAAAATGCGTGAAGTACGCGGTTCGGGTGTTTCGGCCGAAATTGGAACAACTCGCACAATTGACTTTGGGACAGTTGGGACGAAAAGTTCCGACGAGCCCGAAAATGGAACAACTTCAGGGATTTCGGCCGATTGGGGAACAGATTGCACTTCGGGACTTGGGACACGTGGGACAAAAATGTCCGACAGGCCCGAAATACATACAAAATGACCCAAAACTATGGATTTTCTCAATTTCACGACTTAGGTACTTTAGAGAAAACATTTAAACTCAAAATTTTGAAATTTTTACCTTCATCAGAGCAGGGAATTTTGAGTGGACAACAGGGGCTTAATTTACAATCACCAATTATAAAATTTATGTCTTTTTGTAGCTCAGATCTAAGGTTAGATGTATCTAGCTTTGTAATAACTCATATTTTATCGAAGTTGTTCACCATCTGGGTTTTATACTTTAATGGAACTTGAACGAGTTTATCTCTGACTTGTTTGTATCTTGGTGCTTTAGTTTAGATGAAATATTGATTTTTGAAAACAAAAAGTTGTTCCTTCTTCAATTTGATCATTTCTTTTGAGGGTTTCAAGCTAGTATTTTGCTTCATATAACTCATATCGGACTGTGGAATATCTGAAATGAGCTCTTATCTCCACAAATCTATGATCTCAATACTTTATTTATGATCTTGATATTTTTTTTTCTTATCTCACGAAACATACCTTTCGACCCATGCTTATGAGTTGAAACACTTTGAATTTATGAGAAAAATTTTAATGTTTTGGATACTTTTCCACATTCTATTTATCTTGAAATTTTCCCTCATTGGCATTGTCTTGTTTTCTTGAAAATTCTTGCAATCTTTTACAATTTTCATATTTGCACTTATATGAAATGATTCCTTCTTCCTCAATGAAACTTGATCAATAGGTATTGATATTACACTTGAATGCTATAATCATAGATCATTCATACATGTTTCTGTAACTTCATTCAACTTAGTATTCTATGTCCATTTGTACATTTAAAAGATGATCCTCTTCTCAAATATATGACCTAATCTCATAGATTTCCTAAGTTCTATATTGTATTTTGCTGACTGAGATAGCTTGATAAGTTGAAGCTTTATTTAATGAATCATTCTAGATGTTGTACTTTTAGATCATTTTTTATAATTGTTGCACTTCATTATAGTCTTTTCATTATATCATTGAAAGTGTATTCCTTAGTTGGTGTGAATGAATACATAAATGTTGTCGTTCAACAGTTATACTTGTACTATTTACTTTTCTTACAAAGCTATGAACAAAAATTCTATTTATGAAATTGTATATAACTTCAACTGACTTATAATAATAACCTAAAATGGTAATAACAATGTGTTGTTATACTAGTTTCTATTTGTATTTTGAGAGTTTCCTTTGTTAATGCATTGATAAATTGAATTGGAATCAATACTTTGTTTGATTGATGTATCTTCCCTTATTGTTTTATTGGAATTTATTGCAAATTTAATTCAAATCATGCAGCTTAAATGAAACTATGCCCTCATTTTTTCTGCTTTACTTTCTATTTGTCATTTTTTATGCAAATTTTATGAGTTTTTTTGCCAGACCCTTGGAGCTCTAAAAGTTTTTAATTTATATTTTTTCCTTTCATGTATCCTTCCATGTATCTTATCTGTACCTTTTTTTAAAAGATTCGTCTGCTTTATACTGTAAAACACATGGATATAGATCAAACCTAGAGCTCTAGTAGTATGTACTATATGTCAATAGGTACTTGTTGCTAGGAATTGGAGATGATGATGAAGCAACTGAAGATGAAGAAATACAAGGAGCACGAGAGAAACAACCTAATAAAGAAATGGATGGGTTTCTTCTCTCTCCATTTACTTATAGTTTTAAGTATATGCATAATTTTATTTCCAATTACATATAAGTTACATCCCATAGTTTGTGTGGGTTTACTATACCGTTATTGCTCATCGAATAAATGAATTTTTTTCATGTAATGAGATGTATGTCTTCTCTTTTTTTTACTTTCTTCTTCATTTTTATGGATAATAAATGAGATTATACAACTCAGAACAATTAAATAGTTCACTTAATCATAGAAATAAATTTGAAATCAAGTGTACCTTTTTAATGCTCATCAAAAATGTAAAATCCTTGTAAACTACCTTTTCCATGCTTTAGAACCTACAACTAAGACTGTTGTTTCAGAACATAAAACTCTACATATGTCATCTTTCCCACCCTCACACCAAGCCCTTGCATCAGTCTTCCTAGGGCTACTGCATTGTCTTCCTGAAGGTGACACAACCCGAAATGTGGTATAAGATGGAAAAACTTTTAGTTGCTAATTTGATGCATGACATTATTATTCTGTCCAAAACCAAGTAATTAAAAATTGTATCTCTTTCCGAGATGTCTTCCCCAAAACATACTCAAACCTCTAACTTGACCATTCTAAGAATCTTAAATTTTTTGAGTTGACCTTTGCACAACGGCGGTGTGAAAAATGTCAACAGGTCACATTATAAAGTTTACACCCCCCTTTTAGTTTTATTAACCCCCCCTTTTTAGTTAATTAACCCCCCACACACCCTTCTTTTAATTTATTTCCTATTCCCACAAAAACCCATGACTTAAAAGTAGCATGGGTTTACATGTGGGACCCCATGACCAAACTAATCATGTCCCTAGATTTCATGTTGCCATGAAAATGACCTAATCCATCTTTATGTTCTCTTTCTTCTCTCATTTAGTTTTATTTTATTATTTGTAGGTTTGGGAGAGGCCATGAACGACCATACAAAAAAAAATTGTTACTAGGTGTTGATGGAGAAATTTCATCTCCCCTATTTCATTCCATGCTAGTTCCCCTTTTTCCTTTTTTGTTTGATTTGGATACCAAGGGTTTTCAAGTATTTTCCCATTATTAGTTTATTTACCCAGATAAATCTCTTGTTGGGTATGTAGAATACCCATTTTTTTTTGGGGGGAAAGAAGGTAAATCTTCCTAAAAGTGTATGTGTATATATATATATATATATCCAATAGTATGAAAATCGATTTAAACATCCTTCAAATAAAAAAAATGCCAGTGTTTTGATTTTTAACAGGGGTAGCAGATTGTGAAAACCAGTGGGGTTTTTGTGAATGTTGGCGGGCAGCTGTAGGGAGGAAGGGGTGTAGGGAGGGTGTATGGAGTTTGAATTTGGGCAAGGATGGGGCTGTGGGTGGAGTTTACCGTAGGTTTGGGGAGGGTCCCTTACCAATTTTTATTTTTTTTTACAACAAACAAAACATCGCCACATTGTTATTTAATTTTTAAGTTTTATTTTAATATATATATATATATATATATATAGTATACTATATTTTCAAATATTATATTCTAATATATAACTATAATAATATATTAAGTAATATATAACTATGTGTGAATATATTATAGTCGTATTATATAATATAACCATATTGAATATATTTTAATATATTTATATTATACACTATATTGAAAAAAACACGAATTTGTAAATAATAGATTTTATTTGTAAGTATACAAATATATACTGGGTTTATTTTATTATAAAAAAACATCAAAAAAATGATCCATTTTAAAGTCTGAATATCATTTATGATAGAAGGGATTTTCATCATAACAATTTTTAACGAAATGATATTTAAAATGGATTTTTTAGAAGTAATATTTTTCCATTGAAAAAGTAATACTCAAATTTATACAACTTGTATGTAAATAGGAGTATATTTAATTTTTATTTCCTTACAACTCTCATCTCATAATGATTTGCAATACTAACAACTAGTTTAAAGATAGAAATATCATTTTTAAACAACAAACTACTTATTGCACAGCAAAATTTATTTTTAAATACAATAATTAAATGAACACTAAAAAATTTCTAACAAGAAGGAGATCCCTCAAAGAAATATCACATTTTCTTTTAGTACTCTTAACATTACACTTTGCATTTTTTAGTGGGAAAAACATATTTCTAATAACAAACTTTATTTTCAAAAATGAAGTTTCCAACAATAAAAAATAAAGGTTCAACTATTTTACTAGATTTCATTTTCAAGAACTTAAGGTCAAAAATGCAACATCCTTTCCAGAATACTTAAAATACACAAGGAACCACATTACAAGGCTTTTTTTCAAAGATTGAAGGAAGATCACACATGTTAATGTGACACTAGTTTACCAAGTAATCCCAATCACAAAAAGGAAACCTCACAAGACCAAAGAAACTTCCCACATAGCCATGTCCATAAGATTACAACGAGAGTAGTGTTCACACAATTTGGAGAAAACAATGAGAAGCCATGATATCAAGAAACTCCAACCATCTTCCTAGTTTGAGCTCCAACTTTGAGTGTTTTTTCAAATATTCCAACACATAGAGAAAGCCTTGTTTTACCACCCAACCTATAGGCATCATTACATGACTTTCCAAAGGTTGGAAGACATGTTATCCTTCCCAAAGCCCATGGAGGAAAGAGCTATCTTCTAAAAATGTGCACAATATTTAGGGAGAAATAAAAAAAAAACACATTCACATACAAGACAAATCCATTTATTTAAGAAACACAACATTTACTAACTAATGAAAAGAGGAGAAAACCATATTCATCCTCAAAAATTGGAAGAGTAGATGATACAATCCAAAAGTGCCAAAGAGTGTGGTCCCAACCATAGGATGCACACTTACAAGATTCTTCATAAAACCTCCTTATTCCTCCCAAATAACAATCCCCTCCTTATTGCTCATCCCCTTTTTCCCTCAAATTCTCCTTGGGAGGGGTTTTCAAACCCAATGGATTTTCTCTCCAAGGATGGGGAAGGGGGTTCAAACCATATGAACCCACCTTCCCCACCTCAAACCATATGAGGGGAATAAAAAGAACCAACACGGTTTTCCTATAAAGACATGAGGTTAAAGAGGGAAAATACCTCTCTCTTCCCTAATAAAACTCCAAAATCCATCAAGCCATATGATGGATGCAGAAAATAATAAATAACATACACAAGCAATATGCAACATAAGGCAACAAAACACCAATTTTAAACCCTAAGAAAATATAAGATCTATCATGAAAAATAATATCACGTGAGATCAAAGATCCTCCCTCCACAAGCTCTCCAAAACTCTAAGATTTTCCCAATTCCTTGTCAAAAAAAAATCTAACTCTAAAAGCCTCCAAGCACCAAAAAAAGCTCTCTAAAAACCTCTAACGCTTTTACTAATTCCTTGTCCAAGAAAACTCTAACTTCAAAAGCCTCCAAGAACAAAGAAAAAGCCAAAAAAAGGTTATCTTTCTCACTCATGAGGGAGTATTTGAAGAAAAGAAAACAAATTTTCTCACCAATGAGGAGGGCGACATGTGTCACCCCTCTCTTCCCCTCCCAAGTCATAGAATCTCAAAACAAAAAGAAGAAAGAATAAAATCACACTTAAACACATGTCTACCAAATTGCCCAAAAAGAAAAATGAGACAAGTTTGTGCAACTTTTTTACAACACACATATTCCAATCCATATTACATGGATGGTGAGAAAAGAGAGGCTAAATGGGAGGGAAACTCCCTCTATGCCTTGTAATTAAGCCCCCTTACCTAATAGGTAGGGTCCAAGGGATTATTTTCATGCTAAGTGAACTCTCAAAACTAAAAGGGTCACTTAAAATGCCATAAATTAGCCCAATTTAGGGTTAGGAACATTTGGGAACACGTGTAGAGGATGTTGGGCCCACTCAAGGGTGCACATGTGACCTTAATCCTCTCTAATTAACACACACTTACCCCAAATACTAAATTTAAAAGCAAGTGGGGACCATTAAGTCCCTAAACTTAGTCTACTTAATAAAATAAATCAACCTAAACACAATTAATTTTAGATGACATACAATATTACAAGTAAGGATCACTCATGGTGCCCAAATAATACAAGTAAAACAATAAGGCCCCCATAAAACTAATATGGTTAGGACTTAGTCCCTATGGGCCACTTGTGCACAAATTATGTAGCTTCCATGAAATCCACATTCTATTGTGCCCTCTAACCTGCACACTCAATGCACACATTAAAAGCATATGCCCAATAAAAGTGTAAATCAACTACTTAATAAATGATCAATTTTACATATGCGAATCTATGATATCACAATACCAACATGGAATCGTAAATGAAAAATTTGCACACTTTGACACAATTCATCATATGTTAGCCATTGAAATACATATAAATGACATACATCCATGTTATCATGTGTTCTCATCAACAATAGAATAATTCATATCCTCAAGAAATGTGACTAAACTATGCATACATCATATATAAATTAGGCCCAAGTAACATAGCAATATGTTAGTATCCACAACATTAAATATAAAATGTGTCAACATACTGATCAAAGATAAATTGTCGCTACGTGCCCAAATCACCATACATGTTCGTGAAGATCAAATAACATCACATAATGTCCAAAATATATCAAATCCCTGTCAAATCATATCTATGAATAAAGAAGTTAGTAGATAACTAAGGCTATAAAATGTGGGCGCTACAGACGGGCATAAATGCACTCAAATCTCTCCTTTTCAAGTATTGACTGATGGTTGTGTTTCTACTTTGGTTTTTAATTTTTCACTTGAAATTTATTTGTATGCAAAATTTGGTTTTTTTTTTTTAAAATGGAAAGGTTCCATATATTTTGCCATATTTCTTGCAGAAATTCCATTTTTTGCCTCTATGGCCATTTCCCCCAAGTTTATGTAGTTTTTATCATCTTTTCTTGAAATTTGGGATATAGTGGAAGGTATGAGCATTTCGCAAAGCAACTCTCCTCACATAGCTATGGATTTTATGCAATGGACTGGATTGGTGAGGTTTTATTCTATTAATTTGAAATATTATTTATTTCTTATGGTTACAAATCAATCATAAGTTTTGATCTACTGCTTTTGAGTAATCATTTGGACTTTACTCATGTCATGAATTTTTTATTTGCACTTACTTCTATGGAACAAAGAAGGTTAATTTTCATACAGTGTATCTTATATCTATGTGATTGTTTTGTTTTCCTTTTTCTACTATCACTTTCCAGTTCTCCTAGCAAGTGAGATTAACAACAAACGATGTATATATAATAGTCTTGCAAGTGGCACTCACAACTGTAAACACTACATTTAGATCTCATATATTTATAATAATTAGAAGAAAGTCTTCATATTTAATATGTTGTCAAAAAAAATAACTCTAGAAACATTAATAATAGGATAATTCATTTCCATAGATGTTTTGTATGTGTGTAGAAAACATCGATCATGATTTTGTTTTGAATTTATCACAGGTCATGGTGGGAGTGATGGATTACATGGATATGTTCCTTCACTTGACCATATTGTTTCACACACAATATGTCATACTGTTAAAAAATTGTATGCAAGATGGGTTACAAAGGCACTCTTAGTTAACTACTCTTTGCTCTTTTACATTTTCTAATTTTGCATATGTACAAAGGGCTTTTCTTCCAAAAGGCAGATTGGAGAATACAAACATTCCTTTCTCTTTATTTTTCCACTCAACATGTGGATAATTTTTATTTAAGGTAAAACATGTGAAGAGTTGAAACCATGTTATTTGGTTTGAGTGTTTCTACTTTACCAAAAGTTGGGAATTGTGATATGTTTTTTGGGAATCTATCACAATGAATTTCGGTTCTGATATCTTTTCTTGAAAAAATGTTTTGAAGGATGCCTCACATCAATATGTGGAGTCAATTATAGAGGGAGTGATATTGACTTCCCCAACATTGTGTGACAGGCCTACACATCCAATTTTTTGGTTAAGAAAACTAGTCATGAATCAAATAATACGAAGATTTGTGGATAAGTAAAATCTCAAGGTTATTTATTGTTGTTTCAATGATTTATGCAGGTGATAGCACCTATTTTATCTCTTATTTTACCCAAGTTCCAGTTTATTAGTGCAAACAAGGGGGGGGATACCTTTAATGCTCGACAACATTTAACAAAAAATTTAAAAGGGGGGCGGGGAGTTAATAAAGCTGACTGAAGTGGATGGGAGGTGGCATGAAGGCATGGGAAAAATTTCAAGACATGTGGGAAAGTGGTGGATTGGAGTATGGGCTATCAGGGGTGGTAGGTGGGAAGGATTGTAAACATGTCGCTTCTCTTGCCGGATAATTCAGGCACTTTATTATGGAATCCAACGCAGAAACCACAAGGAAACAAGCGTTAACATTGTAAACTTAGCAGTAATTCGATAATTATACTGATGTTTGGACTGAGTCTATGGGACCACATTAAATAATCGGAACATTGCGTGAAAATTGGGTTGAACCGACCTAAAACTATTATCCATCCTCCAATAAAAACCAATATTGGTTAAATCACTCTTACGCACAGGATAAATCTTACATGAATTTATTTAAATGAATTGATTTGGATTTGCGCATGTATTAAAGTGGTTTAAATTGGTTTGGAGAGGAAAGGAAACTGCATATCATTATTTTGTGTGTTGTATAGGAATAAACATTGATCTGGATCAGTACCTGTGCTCTGAAGCAGGTTCATTGATCTGTCAGAAGGAAGGAGATGTTCTTCCAGATGTGGTTATGATCATTGTATAGAGAAGTACAATAATAATAATAGTAATAAATAAAAATAAAAATAATTGAGGATTGGGAAGGGCTTCATTGATGAGAAGATTATAGCTGAGTTGAATTTACTTCTTGTTCTTATATACAAATATGTTGCGCACATTATATCCCCTGTATAAGTGTTTCCTACTTTCATCTTTTTTTACAAGTAGTTGATCTATTGTTTGAGAGAACGAAGGTTCCTGCGGTACTATCCATCACATACTTATGAGGATTCGGTCCTTTTTCACCATTCTCCATGCGCCAAAATGAGAGGTTTACTCTTCCATCAAAGCATAATAAATATTTTCATTAGACATCGTAGCTGCAAGTTCCATGTGGGACATGTATGCAAATGTGGAACCCTACACAAGATGTGTGAACTGTTTGATAGAATTTCGAAAGGATATCCAGCTCGGAGGATGTTTTGTTGTAGGTGGGGCGTAAATTTTTTCTCTTGATTGCAGGATATGGATCTATTAAAAAGGAGGCTTTAGAAACTTTCAAGCAAATATAATTGACCAATGCAAAGCCAAGTTTCTACAATTATTGCATATATGCAAAATGTGTGTGCTCCCAACAGGTGAATACAATGACTTTTTTCTCCTTGTTCTATAAATGATTTGACCCCGCATAACATGCGTTAAAACTCTTGTATTGTTTATGGCTTATGTATTGGGGGATTTCAACGGTCCTGACCGGTTTTCATATATATTTTTTCTTGTTTTGAGGGAAGGGAGCTTGTGCTTCTATGGATTGGTTGAAAAGGTGTTTGAAAACTATCCAAAAAGGGGGTTTGTGATGGTCTCTAGACCGCTTGGAACATATGGAGTATGGCCACCGTGGGACGTGGTATTGAATCGTGACTTTATGTAGTGTGATGGTTACAAGATATGCACAGATTGAGATTTTTTTTTGAAACCATGCAAACCATTTGAAGAAATGCCTAATTAAGATGTAGATCCAAAATCCCCTATTTTGACTACATCGTTCTTGGATAGGCATGGTTCATCTCCCCTTGTTCTTTATAATTATCGTACTTTAGATTTTCCATTTGTAGAGTAATATTTTTTTTAAAAAAATGTTTATCATGAATTCCACTATTTTATATAAACTTGTTTTGGAAAAAAGGTAAAATCTCATCTGGTATTCATGTAACTTGAATAACACTTGGTAGTCGAAGAACAAACTAAAACCCTCCTTTAGACCCATCATTTGGATAAACTTCATAACCATTTTAAATAGTTGTAACATACTGTTATCGACAAGATAAGTTTTGTCCCCTCGTAAACCCAACCAATTGTTCCATTGTAAAAGTCTAGTAAATCATGATATTCATAGAACCCACAATGCAACCTTTTAAAACAAGAAAACGATATATAAATTATCGTTATTATTTCTTGTCATGAGTTGAGAGTTTCCTCAAGATTTAAGTTCGACCCCTAATCGATCATTCATACTCTCTTTATCTCTCCTCTAGGAGACCTGTTACCACGTTTGTGCTTTTATGAAGTTGCTAAAATTGAAAAGGTGGGTTTCATATCATCTCTCTGTTTGAATCCTGGACAACAAAATTGCTTATCCGCCTTCATAAACCTATAGTAATAATACTAGAAAGTTTCCAGGAACCTTCTATTTACGAGAAAACAAAATTATTTTGTATAGTTTAGGTAAAAGCATTTTGTGGACCTCCGGTTGAAGTTTTCTTAGGTCAATCTTGATCAATTACGACTGGTGCCTCTAGAAAAACTGTCGCCGTTTGAAAATCTGTTTGCTAATTCTTAGCACCTATCGACACTAGTGAATTACCCCATATATAGCGGAATTTGTAGCAAGTTCTACGTTTTATGTTATTTTAATCAAACTTCATTTTTGGAGGTGGTTTTCTAAGCCCTCAAGATAACTTTTGTTCATTTGCAGCTACGCCAATTATGACCAATGGCCTCGGAAAACTAGACCAACAATGGTAAACTATTCACCAATTCTAAATTTTGTCACTTCCTTGGAATTATCGGTGTATATATGAGTACATGTAGAAAATTACTCGATGGTATGTTTTCTCACCAGGAAGATAATGTTTGAAAGTGGTTTCTTAGCCTTCGACCCTAAATTGAAAGTTTTTGCAACTATCAGGAAAACATAAAAAGATTGTTGTAGGACCCCGTGGGGTTATCAATTCTCCATGGAAACTTGTTGACACTTGTAACTAACTATTTGAAATTATATCAAGTGACTTGCTGTGTGAAATTGAAAATTTTGAGAAATAGTGGTTCTCTCTCTCCCTATCTCTTTCTCTCTCCTTCATGAAGAAATGAAGTGAAGTTAAATGAAGTTAATTTGCATCTCTAACCCTCTCCCTTAGAATGCAAATTATTATTATGTAAATAAGAAACATAAAAAATTAATTATGTTAGATCTAGGTGGATTCCATGCTAGTGATTTATCGCTCATTCCATGCTCACATAGTTTTGTAGGATGCATGTAAGATGTCTAAACGGTGTGGTTCTGCCTCATTTTATATTATTGTAATTTATGTATGTCAATGGAAAGAAATTTAAGTGTTGTTATATTACAGTTAAGACACATTATTGAAATTTGGTAATATAAATAAAATTCTAGACTTAGGGGTGATTTGGGGAAGTTTGCATTTAACTAAAGGTGATATTTTGGTTCAAATTTACATATGGTAGAAAGGGGGTTGGATATATATGTTAAGTGACATACTGGAGGATATTTTGTCATTTTCGAAGCATTGACAGGGTTATTACCGAAGTTTTGTAAAATTTTAAGATGTTAGTGTTTAAGGGGAAATGTTCATATAAACATGGGTGTTATTTGATTTCAAAATTTTAATGTAAAATTTGGATAATTGTGTTAAAAGAAATTTAATTTAATAGACTATATTGCAATTATAGTGTGCAATTGATGATTAAATAGTTGGTGTGTGGTGATTCTTTCTTTGAAAATGTAATAAAGAAATCTATCTAAAATAGGTAACCCTAGTATAAAATTCATACATAACTACTCTTCTTGTGTGTTTCCTTTCTGCATAGAAAACCAAGATCTTAGAATGAACTTAATCTTTACACTCAATGACACCTTGTAGCTTAGGTAAATAAGATCCCAAGTTTTATTATATCGTCATAGCTTCTATGCTTAGTGACATCATCATGAACGCGATGGTTAGGAACGACATGGTCAAACATTATCTAGAGTATGTGGTACCCTTCTAGGATTGGTAATCGTTTTTGTAATAAGGAAAATGTTGTTTTTCATAAGGTACAATGCTATGGGAAAACCAACATTAAGCATTGTATAAAATCCTCTTGGACCGACCAGAATTATTGAGTGGCGAAGATTGCCAGCTAACCTTGAAAATCACCTTTAAGAGTTGGGATCATAAATGAACATGATACCCAATCTCATTTATCATTTGGGTTATATAATTCAATATTAAGAGTTATTTTTGAGACTTAACAACCTTTATATTTTGATTAGTTTGTGGGAATGTAACCATAATTGGTGTGTTAGGAGAAAAGATAATTTTAGATCGTTCATATAATGTATTTAAACCATCATGTAGTGAGGGACTAAATCAACAACATGTGATCCCTTACGTGATCCGTAGTCCTTTAAATGAAGGATTATTCCCCTTGTTTCCACATTTTCCTAGTGTATAATGGATGTACGTTGTGAAACTAGGTGATCTTATTTTTGGGACAATTCCCTAGGATGAGAACTAGTTCACTCACGAGCATCCAAATGTCCTTTTAATCAAATGGGTTACTCAAAAAACTTCAAAACACTAATTAAATCAAACTAAGTGATATCATTTTAAGATGAATGTAAATGATTCAAATAGGTCTTATGTTCTAGATACTTACACATGAGAATACTAAGTGTGAATACCCTTTAACTTCCTCTCAAACAATAGTGTCGGCTTGACAAGAAGTGTTGAATGTACCTAGAGTTACAAGATGATTTTTGAGATAAGGGTGTTCAATCACTCTAGTTGTGACCTTTGTAGGGTGGGTAAAATTTATAATTGAATGTCTCCTATTATCATGCATGTAATACTTATTGCCCAGGAATCCAAATTTTGTTAAGTGTGAAATCATACCCATTAGTTCCTTGATGACTAAGTAATAGAGTGAAGTAGATGAGATACATGGTTATTTTTCATAACGTGAAAAAAAATAGACTAACCTTAGAACTTAAATGCTAATATGAAAAGAACGCAAAATATATCTACTATTGAATCAATAAACTTCCTTTACTTCTTGAGAACATCCCTTGTTGTAACTAAGATAAATGGGAAATCCAATTGAACATGCAACTTAGAAAATGAATCCTTGGGACAAATACTAAAAATATCATGTATGTATATATGTTCATAGCAATAACCAGGTTACAACATTCTGGTGTGATGAGGGAAATAAGTAAAATTAGATGGGATTACCACAAGTGAAATGTTAAATAAAGTAAAAATAATGTAGTTTAATTATAAAATAATTGATAAGTGATTTCAAGAAAATAAGGTCAATATCGAAATATGAATGTAATAAATATGTAACCTGGGAAAAATGTTGTCAAGGATGGTGCCTATAAAGGAGTCATAATGTAGTTGAATCATTGTGTTTTGTCTTGTCATTTGGGATAAGGTGGCCTTGATGTGCATCATGTACTATTCATGTTATCTTTATGGGATAAGGGTTGTGCAAACATCTCATGTGTTATTCATCATCTTAAGAGATACCTTGTGTTGTCATGTGGTGTCGTAAATAACAATGTAAGTAAAAAAAATTATTCTGGTATTTTTACTGTTGTATTTGTGTGTGTAAAATGTGGGCATTATATTTGGTATCAAAGTGGAGGTTTATGCTCTCAAACCTCTAGGATGGATTGGAGTTGTGATGATTTTTCATGGTGATGGTGGAGATTAGAAGAGTAATATGATATATGTTTTTATGTGAACAATTTTGTAATTGTGATATTATGAATGCACATGTGGTACATGTCGCTTAGTGCATGTTTATTATTAGGTTGATGTGCTTTTGATGAGATTATTCATTCTCATTTTTCATGGATTCAATGAGGATTCCATGTGTGATGTGTTGTATTCTTATGTGTGAGAAGAATTTTTTTATGGATGGTGGTTTGTTGAAGCATCTTATAATTTTGTTATATGTAGGTGTGATGATGTGTTATACGAAAAAGATTTGTGTATATTGGATTGAATTTTATAGTAACATGTCGCCACCGTGTAGTGATAAATTATGTTTCACCCATTTTTTCCTTGAATCGATTCTATGTTGTAATGTTATTCACTTCATTCATCATGTGTATAATTTGTGTAATATATATGATTCATGTGTGAATTAGGACGCTATGTGGATTGTATGACCCCGATTGTGTAATACTTGCACATTCAGTACATTATCGTGAAAATGATGTATCGTAAGTGAAAGTAAGAATTGTGTTGTATCCTATATATATACCATGCGTAAGATGCTATGGTTAATGTGCATGAATCACCATTTTGTTAGTGATGTAGTTGTGTGTCATGTTGTGAATCTTACACTAGAAAATTGTAAGGGGGAAATCATTAAGAGTGTATGTGTGGAGAGAGGAGGCATGGACAAGGTTTTCATAATCTTGAGTAGAGTATGACTGAGGAAGTGGAGTCTTATATAGACTGAAAACCTACTTCTATCTATTTAGTATACTTCAAGATTTCTCAGTATATTGTGGATGTGCACCACCTTAGGCTCAACTTATGTAAAATAATCATCCCCTTTTGTCTCCTATTGGGTTTTCCATTCAAACAATCCTATGTGATTTTGACTATGTTGAGCCATGTGGGAGTATGTAGGGATGATTCAGAACATAGATGATGATAGATGTATTATTTGATATGTTATTTTATGAGCTGAGGCTTGATGTCTGAGTGCTAAAAATATGTTGAGTACCACTTTGGATGCCTGTATAAAGCCACATAGTTATTGTGATGTGTTATTTGTTTGTACCTATTTCTTTTGTAAATTGAATATTTTTCTTTTTCTTGCTAGAACCAATAGTTTTCTTAATTGATATGTTCTTATATTTTGGGCATTTTATTTGGTTTTTGCACTAACATGTGGATTTTTGCACTAACTATGGCTATTTGGCCATTTTTTTACTTAGATTTAAACTTCCTTTTCCTTTTTAAAGGTTTTATATCCTAGCCCAAGGGTTTGGAATTTTTCCACTTGGCATTTGAAATGGATTGTTATGCTCGTTCTAATGTCATAATGTGTGGAATAGGGTCATGGGATTCACCATGGAATGGTGGAACCTATGGACCCACTTCATTGTATGGGGGTGTGCCCCAACGAGTTACAAATAACTAGTGGGTTGTTAAACCACGAGTTATTATGTCACTTGGGTTAGGGGTTCTTGGACTCTATGTCCCTTGGGCGATAGGGTGACCGACCCCTTTGAGGGAGGCATAAGAGACTTGAGGGAGGCATAAGAGACTTGAGGGAGGCATAACAAGACTTGAGGGAGACATAAGAGACTTGAGGGAGATACTTGAGCGAGGCATAAGAGACTTATGTGTGTGTGATTATTGCACTTGGAGTTTTATTTTTATGTTTGTGATGCTTTGGGAGGCATATGTAGTTGTTGGTGATGGTTTGGGAGGTATATGGAGTTGTTTTGTGATGTTTTGGGAGGTGTATGGTGTTGGTGTTATGAATTATGTGTACTCTTGTGAGTCCGGTTATGTTTTGTGATGTTGAGGATTGGTGCTCCTCATTGTTGGTATGATGTTGTTTCCATCTTGACCCTATATAGCTATAGTTATTGTTTTGAGTTGTGTGCAACCTTTATATGTGTACTTGTTGGGAATTCCATGTTGTAGTAGTTCTTCTTATGTTACATGTACATTTGTGTGAGGGGCATGTGTGTGACAAGTACTATGTTGTGAGGGCTATGTATGTTCCTCTCCATGGTTTAGTTGAGTGCCTATGATATGATATATTTACATAGGTATGTAGTTATATGTTTTGTGGAGCATTGGTGTTGTGTTTGGGCCTATTGCAGTAACATGATGTCAGTTTCAGTTGGTCACCCATGAAACATAAGACAATTGAAATTTTAAATAAAGAATATTAAGATATTGAGATTAAGAAGTACTTTAAAGGAAAATATTAACTAAGTAATAAGGTAAAATAGAATTACCAAGCTTCACAGAACATTAAGAGTTTATGAAATTGTTAAACTTTCTATAGATCCCTATGGTCATGTTCTAATGACAGAGATCTTATTCCTTGACAAAAATTATCGATGTTAGCTTCCTTCCTTTCTTTTCAATTTTACTACCCTTGGTGTTATGTCGCATTGAGGATGATACTCTTATAAGGGGAGGGAAATGTCATGCCCGACACATTTAACAAAAAATAAAATAAAATGGGGGAAATTTAATAGAGCTAACAGCGAGTGGATGTTAGGAGGTGGCGTGAAGGCATGGAAAAAACTAGAAAGGCACATAAGCAGGTGGAGGAGTGGATTATGGGCTATATAGGGTGACATGTGGGAAGTTTTGTCAACACTTTACTTCCCCTGCCCAATAATTTAGGTACTTTATTATGAATCAAACATAGAAACCACAAGGAAACCAATGTTAACATTGTAAACTTAGCACTAATCTGATAATTATAGTGATGACGGGGTCTATGAGCCACATTAAATAACTTGAACATTGTGTGAAATTGGGTTAAATTGAGCTAAAACTATTATCCATCCTCTAATCAGAACCAATACTATATGTTTCCTGGCTTGACTAGTAACCTCTTGTCAATGACTTAGTTCATGAATAATCACCTAAAGGTAGAATTTATTGTCTAAAATGGCACTAAGTCATACTTGATCTCATGAAAAGGTAAGATTATTTCTAGATGTTTTCTAAAAGATAAGTTATTTTCTTTAGATAATGTTTCATCTCCTGCAATAGCTTTATCTGCATCAACAGTTGAATCTACTGCACTCTGGAATTTTAGATATGGACACTTATCAGCTAGTTCATTGCATTAGATTATTTCAAAAGCAATGGTGCATGAACTACCTAGATTATCCATATCCTTGGTTATTTTCCCTAGTTATCTTGCATGAAAACAACATAGGGATCCGTTTCAGGTGAGCACCTTCTATGCCAAGAAATGTCTAAAGGTAGTTCATACCAATCTGAACAGTCTACTACCTGCTTCATTTTTAGGATACAAGTACTTCCAACTCTTCGTGGATGATAACTCTCACAAGATGTGGGTGTTTTTCCTAGAGAAGAAAAGTGAGGTTCGTTAACGTTTCTAGAGTTTCTATCATTGTGTTGTGAAAGAGACCGGACAACAACTTATTCTATTTCAATCAGATCGAGGGGTGGAATTCACATGAAATAATTTATTGGCCTTCCTGAACCAATAAGGAATTAAGAAGAATTTGACTTCTACCTAAATGCCCCACCAAAATGGCATTGTTGAGCGTCAGAATCACACAGTGGTGGAGATGGCTTGCTGCATGCTAACAACAACAAAGCTAGAGGAATGTTATTGGGCTGAAGTAGTACAGACAACTGTATATCTTCTCAACAAGGCACCAACAAAGATTCTAAAATATAAAATTCCAGAAGAGGTATGGAATGGTAAAAATCCATCAATCTCTCATTTGCATGTATTTGGTTGCACAACATACATGCATGTCCAAACTCAGAAGAGAAAGAAGGTTGAGCCAAAGACACTCCCATGTATCCTACTTGACTAAAAAACTACCTCGAAGGCATATCATCTCATGGATCTTGAGATGAAGAAAATATATAAGAGTTGAGACATGGTTTGTGACGAGTCATCCTTTGACTTAACATTATCAACAGACAATCTAGTAACAACCACCTCTCACTGAATAGTCTCTGAGTCAGATGATGAACCAGAGGAGACTACTCAAATAAAATAAATGCTACAAGGGGAGCTATTTTTTGATCTTGAAGAACTTGAGAACGTGACTCCACAACAAGCCACACAAAAATGAAAAATTTCTTTTCGAAAGTAGCCAAGTTCTTGTCTGAAGTGGGTACAAAGAACCATCAAAGAATCACTTTTGCAAAAACTCCCAGATACATCATCCGGAGTTAAACAAGAAATAATGTAAAAGTTATACTCATGAGTTCACTGATTAATATCTCTAACCTTGATAATGTTCATGAAGCACTTAGTGAGCCTCAGTAGAAGGAAGCCTTGGATATAGAAATCATCTCACTCAAGAAAAATAGGACATGGGAAATTGTTGATCTTCCTACACGAAAGAAACCCATAGGATAGAAATGGGTTTTCAAGATGAAATATAAGGTAGATGGATCCATCGAAAAACACAAATCACAACTTGTAGAAAAAGGATATGCTCAAAAGGAGGGCATTAACTATGAATAAACCTTTTTACCCATTGTAAAGATCAATACCATTAGAGTAGTTTACACACTAGGATCATAGAAAGGATGGAGATTGTTATCTCTTGAAAGTATACCATGTAGAGAGATGGCTGCAAGTTTTCTAAGCTTGCACAATTGATCTCTCTCTTTCGTAGATACAATGGAAACACCTCAGGTTTGTGGGTATGCCTATTTTGAGGTGAGTATTCGGTATCAAGGTCAGTTCCTTATTGGTGTATCCTAAACTGATTTATAGGAATTTGAGGGTAAAAGATGACTGTAAAATGATTAAACCAAGGTGATACACCAAATTTTTATGAGGTCTTTGACTGAGTATATGCACAACTGATTTGGGAAGGATTCTTGATGCACAGACCAATAGTTTTTCTGCAGAATGTCTAAGGGTAAAACACTTGATTGTACTAAGGGAAGATCACAACATTACTAATAAGTTAACATGCACATTAAAATTAAGAAGAAGAGACTGAAATCGCAGCAGGGTAAAGTGATTGAGTAGGGAATTCACATTCACAATACTAATAGAAACATACACAAGACTGCAAAATAACTTGGAAAGGCTGAAAATGCTTCACACTCATAGGGCAAAATTGGTGAAATGTTATTTAGTACTCATATATCCAAAAAATCCTCTAGTAGTCCTCTTGTGGTTTGTAAAGTCACACAATATATAGCCAAAATAAAATTCACCCTCTCCCTAAAAATAGCCCAAGGCTTGTACTCACCCATGCATCTTATTTTTATCTTTAATTTAATAATAGATAAAGGGAAAAATATAGCATGAAATTATTAGTCTTACTTACATTAGAGTCAAATTGAAGTTGATTGTTCTATTTTTAAGAAAGAAGGATGAATAAATTGATAAAAATAAGGTTGTTTTCTAGGCAAGTCTCTTTCCATGAACATGAAATTCTATCTTATTCTCTATTTTTTCCTATTGTGAAGGCATGCAAAATACAACTCCCTATATGTGAGCAAATAATTACGATACTTAGCAATATTTGTAATAAAAATTCCTCCTGTGGGGACCACCTGCTATGTGCACATGTTCTGATATTGACATCTCCTTTTGAGAAAAGGTCACATGAGTGACACTCTGCAAATCAACCTAGCTCTTTGAAGTGGGGACCACCTGTGGTTGAACTCTTGTCTTCATTAGGTTTGGCCACTTTTGTGGACTTAGCATATACTATGTTTTTAAATAAGGAGGGGCACTTTATAAGAGCCACCAAAATGCTCAACCACCCTTGATTATTTGAAATGACCATACTATATGGTTTGCCACCTTGGATTATTGTTGGACTTCGCATATTATAAAACTCTCCTTTTCGGTGATCATGGTATATGATTTGGTTGGCCCCTTTTTAAATTATTTGAAACATGCACTAAGGTTTGGACTTTGAAAGTATTTTATAATGATTTGTTTGGTGGACACGTGGGTTTTCCCCTTCTCCACGGTGAGTCACCCCTTAGTGACTTGGTCGGTGGCATCAACTTTGCTTAGGTTGATTATAACCATAGTAGTTTATTTTGAATTTTTTTGCCTTTTCCTAGTCGTTGATCTTTGTACCATGTTTGATCGCGAACCATCAATTTATGGTCTGTGGTTAGGGTTTTTTCCCCCACTAAATGTTGACAGTGGCATACTGACCATGGTTAGCATTGATTTTCACGATGATCTAAGGATGTTGATCTTATGTCCTTGGCATTTTGTGATCTACAATCTTTGACTGTGGTTTAGTTTGAGTTAACCCACTTCTTGGTTTGGGTAGTAAAGGGAACTCAACCCTAAAGCATATTCATGTGAATTTTTTTGTGAAGCAGACGAAGCCCTAGAAATTTTTTTGTTTGAAGCCATTATTCTTGTTTTGTTTCAAGCTCATCTTTCACTGTATTTTGGAGCTCAATTTGAGTGAGTTTTTTGTAATGATGCTGCCATTGTTTAGTGTTTTCGAGCTCATCTTTGTATTGTCTGCCATGTTTTTTTCTTCAAGCTTGGCCTTGCTCATTTATTTTCTATGTCACTTCATCAGACTTTGACATGATGGTGGAAGATCATTTGGCTGACATTTCAATTCCTTCGAGATTTAACTGGTTCATTATGAGATTTAGTTGAGCTGAGGTTGTGAAACTTTGTGAGCGGAAGCATTTAATCTCTCTGCCATACTCTTTCTTTGAGCTTGGCTCTGTCATTCTTTATCTTCTGTTATTTTTAAAGTTGTGGTTTCTTTAATGGTGACATTGTTGAAACTCAGTGAACTTGGCTTAATTATGTTGTTTCTGTGGGTTTTCCTTTACAGACACTATTCTTCACTATGTTAGAGCTTTCTAAGCAAGGTGATTGTGAGTGTGTGCCACCATTTCACTTCTTTCAATCTTTCTACTTCATCTTTCTAAGCACGATATCTAGCTATTAGGAGGCACCATGAATGCATTTTGTCATTCTATTAAGATCTGTATCAACCTAAATGAGAAGATGGTGAGTTTTTGTTTTTCGAGCACTGTAATGTTTCATTTTTCATTCTCGGCCTCTATACGTACTGATGCTTCTGTTATCTTTTCTTTTTTTAATGTATCATTGAACTCTTAGCAATATTTATGGGTTTTTGTGATTTGTTTCTTGTGATTGACTCCCGAGTTTGAAACATCACGTGGGATTTTGGACCTCTCGCTTCATCATCCAGTTGCTTGAAAGTTTTGACCATTTGATTATATACAGTGAGTGTATTCTTCAGCCAATATAAATCATGAATTATAGATCTATATTTTTTTGAGTTCTAGGTATCTGTAGATATGTGACCTTGAGAAATTTTCAACCTTGTGTGACAAATACCTATAAAGGCTTGAAGTACTGATTTCATTATGTACTATAATTGTATTTCTTGGTTTTCTTGTTCCTATCATGCTCAACCATTGCTAAAATGAGCTTTGAAGAGACTCTGTGATTATGTGTTTTCTATTATGAAGCTCTGATTTACTTTGTCCCTTCCTTTGTTTTACTATGGTGGACATATGGTATTTTCTTCTTTCTAGATACTCATACTTCATCTTCTTCTCTATATGAGTTCTTTGTGCTTTAAATTTAGGACAACTATTATCTCATCATTTATTGAGAATATTGTAGAAGAAGGTTATGATTTTCTGGAAATAAAATTTATGGACATTATTTTAGGTCCATTCTAAAATCCTTAGCTCAATTTTGTATTATGGAGAATCCATTTGTTACAATTCATTGTTTCAGGATCAAATTGATTTTCTAAAATTCTGTAGCACCTTGCTTCAATCCTTTTCAAATTGAGATCACTTGAACATTGAGTTTCTCCGTGAGTTGAATGTTTGAAACGCGATCATTTTCTGAAAATCACATCTATGAATGCTTGACTATAACAATATTTTTGACTTACTGAAAATAATATATACTGTTTTTTGAAAACATTGTTATAGGTTGGCTCCATATTGTAAAATTATGAACGTGACTTTGATTCCTCACCATTTTCTAAACTTTTGTATTAGAAATATCATTTTCGGAACTCTGTTTATAATTCCTGCATGTTGGACAATTCAAGTTTTGTCAAAAATGTAGTTCCATTTCTTTTGTGCTTCAATACTATACTTGAGCTTCACTTGTAGCTGGATCTATATTTGATCATTTTCCTTGCATAGATAGTTATACTTCTTTGATATGGCAACATCTTTGTATTCATTCTGAATGACTTCTATTTTTGTAACTATAAATCATGCATTCATTTTGATCTCTGAAGCTATTACTTGTAGTATTCTGCAATCTTTTTTGTATCTCAACAGTGTATAATAATCTGATGGACAACTTATTTCTTTTAATTTGAAATTTATCCTTTCCTGTAGCAGCTAGCTTTGATTTTTTTCCTTTCTTGTAGCAACAACCTTTTAAAGTGTTATTTCCTGTATCATCTAAAAAATTTAAAGTGTTGATTTTATGGCGAAGCCCTGGCAAATTTTTTCCAGAATTCTCTCTTCCATCCATTTCCAGCATAGTAGTTGTATTTTATGATTCATAACATAACACTTCGTGTTTGAAGCTAGATTGGTAAATAAAATGAGACATCATAGTTGTGTTATCTTTCTCATAGCATGCTTTGTTGTTTTTCTGTATCATTTACTTGATTTAAATCATTCCTTTAAGCATGCAGTAATTAAAAACACCATAATGGAAAGTTTTAAATGTCCATTTTACATGGCGAAGCCCTGTCAAAACTTTTCTAGAATCTTGTCTTCATTCCTTTCAACTGTGACATTCTCTTTTAGCCAAACATCAGCTTTCAAATTCTACTTTTTTCATCTGTTGCAAATTGAAGCATGTGCTTCTATTACTAGTCTCTCTTCTACATTGTAACTTCTTCTATTTCAGAACAATCTTTGGAACTTTGAGTTACATTCTTCCTTTCATTACAGGAACTTATGACTTATCTATTTTTCTCTGGCTATGACCTTTATCTGCACACTTAGAAAAATAGGTAGAAAATAATTAGGATTTTTAGCCTCTCTTATGTCCATGTTTTTCTTCTTTATTTTCTCTTCCTTCTCTCTGAGTGAATAAGTCATGTATACAGTTTGTTCTTCAAGTAGAATACATCTCATGTTAGGAAAAGATTCATATGCACGAAGTAGAACAGTGTAGGAATATGAATTGATCGCTGAGCTCGTAAATGAAAATTAACTTTTCTTCTTTCCAGGTACAATGGCTTCTACCATGGAGATGAAGGAGAAACAAGAGATGGAGACGAAGATTCTTCAATCGAAGAATAGAAATGTCAAGGTAATGATCGGTTCACTCATACTCTTTTGATTTCTCTTTCATGCATGTGTACCTTTCTTTTTAGTAGCTATAATTTACTTTTCAGTTACATCCCACGGCTTGTGTGGGAAACATTTGACTCTCCTTGTGAATAAAACATTGAATTTTGAAAATGAGTTGTGTATTTTCTTGTGCATTCTAGATTTTCTATATGGATTGTATAATGAAATAAAAAACTCAGTAACATATTTGAAGGCTTAATCATGAAGGAAAGAACATTGATGAGAACTTCTAACATTCCGTAATGAAATTTGATTTTTTGTAATCTACATTTATGTTTGCTGCTTCAAAATTCAGCACTTCACCTAATTTGTAACTTGTCATGTTTATCAAGACAACATAGTTGTCCTTTGA
Organism: Taxus chinensis; assembly: GCA_019776745.2. Classification (NCBI taxonomy): domain Eukaryota; kingdom Viridiplantae; phylum Streptophyta; class Pinopsida; order Cupressales; family Taxaceae; genus Taxus; species Taxus chinensis. The sequence goes on from CM034146.1 coordinate 626,988,157, forward strand.
GGCTTTAGGTTATTTTGTTGAAGATGGCATGAAATTGCAGACTATATGATCTATTATGTTTTAAGACAACACACATAACTACAGATTTGATTTAATTTTATAACTAATTCGATAGTAACATATAACATAATAACTTCCTTACCTTAGGTATACTTCACCCAAGACTTTTCAATGTAACGACAAAGTTTTGAGTTGCCCATTTTTACACAAGTGCAAAAATTGTCAACATTTATAGCGATCATGTGGGGAAAGCTATGTGCTAGCTTAAAGATTAGTGCCTTGCTCTTGTCTATTGGGCATGGAGTCTAAACATGTAACCAAAATTTTCCTTTTTCGAAAGGTCCAACCCTTCCAAAAAAAACTAAATCTGGGAAAGGATATGGTAAACAGATCACATGCATGAATGCACTTATTGAATTGAAAAACATTGCAATGTGTAGGAACTACACTTATTGAAGGGAAATCCTACTCTAACAGTCACTGTAAGATTTTTTAATAACAAAGTTTGAGAAACATACCATTCACATGAATGGGAAGTTCCCCTCCATTTATCTTCGAAATCTAAAAATAATTGTGTTCCTTGCAATCTGAAATCATGTAAGGACCAATCTAGAGTGTATCAAACTTTGAGTGTCTTCCTAGCTTTACACGATCAACATCCCACTTTAACACAATATCTCCTTCATTGAAGACTCTGAATTTGGATTTCTTGTCAAAAGTCTTATTCATTTGTTTATGATTCTTCTCCATACTCAAATGAGCTTGATCTCTTAGCTCTTGTAATTTTATTACCTCTACATAACAAACCCGTAATGGTTCACTCTCAAGAAACTCCATTTGATGTAGCAAATCCAATGCAAGTAACTCAATTGAAATAGGAATTCTCGTTTCTTTTCCATACATAAGTTTGTATGGTGAATTTCTAGTTGATCTTTTAGGAGTCACTCTATCATCCCAAAGTGTTGAATTCAACATCAGATGCCAAGCTCTTTGATTATCCTTTAGCATTCTTCTGATGATCCTTAATAGATTCTTGTTAGTACTCTTAGCTAAGCCATTACCTTGTGGGTAATAATTAGATGAAGAACCTAGATATATTCCATGTTTGATAGCCCAATATTTTATATTTACACTAAGGAATGCTAAAGCATTATCTGATATGATAGTTGCTGGAACACCAAATCTGCAAACTATTCCTTCCTAAAAGGATAGTATTAAAGCTTCATTAGCATCCTTCAAGGATATTGCTTCAGTCCATCATGTAAAATAATTTGTAGCAGTTAAGATCCACTTGTGTCTTTGTGATGATGGTGGATTTATCATGCCAATAAATTCAAGACCCCACTACATAAAAGGTTGATCAACTGAAATAGGTTGCAAGGGCAGCGAAGCTAGAAGTTCTTTTCTGACAAAGAATGCACACTTTTTACACTTTCTAATCCATTCAAAATAGTCTTTGAATATGCTAGGCCAATAGTAACTAGCTTTCCTAATTTTTAAGGCTATGGTATGTGCTGAGAAGTGACCTCCTGCAGGTACTTCATGGAATTCTGATAGTATTTTATTAACTTTATCATGATCAACACATCGCATCAAAATTCCATTTATATATTTTTTGAATAACGCATTCTATTTTTTGAAATACATTCTTTTATTCTTGTCCATACCTTTCAGATAGGTGCCCTACTGTAATAATTATCCAAATCAGTCATCCATCTTGATTCCTGAATCTCATGAGTGAGCTCAGGTTGCTTATGTTCTAGTTAAACCATAATTTCTGATTGTTGATATACAATTTCGACATGTTGTTTTGAATCATCTGGTTCTACAGCTTGCTATTTTTATATACCAGCAATTAGATGCTCACATAAACCTTTCCCTTGAACTGTCTTATCAACCTAAATATCAACATCATACTCCATGACCTTTGTTATACAGTTTGCTCTTTTCTCAGTCAATTCCTTATTTAGTAAGAATTATTTCACACTTGGATCAGAAACAAGAATATGTATTTTATCGTTTGAAAGCATATACTTAAAATTATTTAGTCCTTTGACTACTGAAAGTACTTGTTTTTCAAGAAATGTGTACCTTGTATCGTAATCATGAAAAATTTGTCCACATAAAGCAATAGGTTGCTCAACATTTTCATCATTGACTTGAGTTAGTATAACTAAGATTGTTTCAGCTCCTGCAAGTGCATACATCATAAAATATTTGTTGAAATTTCGATTTGCAAGAGTAGGACCCTGAGAGATAGCTGCTTTGATTGCTTCAAATCCTTCTCTTCCTTCACTGGTCCAGGAGAAATTTTTCTCTTTCTTTAGCATAGTCGTGAGTGGTTTAACCAATGATGTAAAATCTTGAACAAATCTTCTAACAAAATTGATTTTTATAAGAAAATTGTGTAATGCCTTCTTATGATGAGGCAATGATAGTTGTGATATGGCTTCGATACTAAAAGGATCAATTTCTAAACCCTTCTTAGAAACAATATGACCAAGTAGCTTGCCTTCATGTACTGAAAAGATAGACTTCAGTGGATTCAAAGATATCTCAAATTGTCTACACAACTGAAAAGTCTTCCTTGGATCTATCAGGTGTTCTTTTGGATTTTTTGAGAGCATAGTAATGTCATCCAAATAAATAAGAATGTATTTTTTTAACAAACTATGAAAATCCATATCCATTGCATGTTGAAATTTTGCACCAGTATTTGAGAGACCAAAAGGCATCCTTATAGAAGCATAAGTACCCCACTTGGTGGTAAAATTTTTTTTGTATCAATCTTCTTCTCAAACTAAAATATAATTATATCCACTGTAACCATCTAGAAGAGATAGTCTATCTGAACCTGAGACTGTTCTTAGAATCTGATCCATATTTGGGAGTGGGTAATTATCTTTTAATGAAGCCTTATTAAGATCTCTAAAATCTACACATAGTCTGATTTCACCTTTCTTCTTCCTAATAGGAACAAGATTGGCTACCCAACTTGAATGCTTAACTGGAAAGATAATAACCAATTCAATCAACTTGGATAATTCTTTCCTCGTCAAAGGCTTTATTTTGGGATTCAGAGGCCTTTGTTTCTGCCTAACAAGTTTAGAATTTGGTTGTAACTCAATTGTATGTTGTGCTAAACTAGGATTAAATCCTTTCAGATCTTGGTATTTCCAAGAAAAAACATCTTTTGCAAAGATTAATAAATGACTACTTTTCAGTTAAAGAACATATCTTCCTAAGAAATAACTTTTTCCCTTCATCAACCAAGATCTCTTCGTAATTATCAGCATGAGTTGACATTTTAGTCTTGACCTTTCTTAACTGATCATTAGTGTTGAAGATGTATTCTAACATGACCAAACCTTGAGGAAGTTTATTTGTATTCAACTAAACAATCTGATCACAATAAAAATGCTGTAATTTATCCTGATTCATTGTAAAAAACTCAGCTTCTTGCTGCAAAAACATGTAGATTTGATAATCAATTTCAAAAAAATTCCAATTTGAATCATTATCAAGTACTGAGGGCCTAACAATTAACTTTGTATGGGGCTGGATTTTGCTATTTTCAATCTGTTCAGGCACTTTAAAACTAGCCCCAACTGCTGCAAGTCTGTCTACATGTTTGTCTTCAGCTCTAGGAATAGATTGAATGTTAATAGCATCGAAATCTTCCATTAAGTATGAAACTCTATGTCTGTAAGAATTAATTACTGGATTCTTACAAACACTGAAATATCTTACTTGATTAACAACCAACTCAGAGTCACCAAATATCTATAGAATGATGATGCCTTTCTTTTCAGCCCAAAGTAAGCCATGAATTAAAGCTTCGCATTCAGCTACATTGCAGGTACATTAAAATTGGAGACTCAGAGTTGAGAAATACCTTTCATTTGTTGGAGAAGTGAGCATCAGGCCTGATCCCTGTCTCTTTTTGTTCTTAGCTCCATCAAAATGAAGCTTCCAAATCCCTTTTGTTGATTCTTCTATTTTGGACAGTAAAGGAAGTGGTGTATTTTCTTCATGCATACAATACACACCAAATAGGTGTTCTTCAACTTCCTTAAAAGGATCATGATCATGTTCTTACACTATATTTTCATCCATAAACATATTAGAAACACCATCCAATGTTGAAACATGAGGTACCTCATCAAAATCAAACTGATCTAAGGCTGAATAATTAGCCACTGCATTTCAAGAGTGAGGCTCAATGTGAAATCTGGCCAATGGCTCTAAATTGATAGTAACTTTAGTACCATAACGAGTAGTGAAAAATGATAAGGACCAATCTGAAGAGAGATAAACTCCTATTTTTGTTGTGAAATATCTAGATAAGCATAAGGCAAAATATGGAGGTAAGTCTACAACAGTAACACCTTGGATAATAGAAACATTTGGGCAAGGATATAATGTCACTTCTAAATTTGTTATTATACCAACCGTATTAGTTGCAGTTCCATCAAGCTATAAGAAAATCCTTTCTGTAGGCTCATACTGCAAACCTAGTTTTTTTGCAATCACTTTTGGCATAACTTTACTACTTGCACCACTGTCCACCATGCAAGTAAGAACTATATGTTCTCCAATAATCAGTGATAAATAGAATGGTGGTGGCTTCTTGATGTTATGAGCATTCAGAACTTTCTGAACCATCCACTTAACTTCTTTAATACGGTCTTGTTCAAACATTGACAGGACCATATCTATCTTTTGAACTTCCTTTTCTGCTGTACTTGAAAAAATTTGTAGCTTAGGTAGCTCGTGAGAGAGTAAATATTATTGTCTGAGAATGCTTAGAGCATCCCACATTGAGATGTTAACATTATGTTTTTTCATTACATCAACAATATTAAAAGAAGTAACTGTTTAAGAGACAAAATAAACTGTCTTAGAGTAGGTCTTAGCAAAAATTGATTTTGCTTTAGTTGCCTTCGATATTTGAGGTATAAACAATCTTCTTGGATCAGACTGTAGTTTTTTTTGATGGCCTTTAACAACTAGAACACTTAATGTTTTTCGAGGAAAAACAGGGTTATTAGTTGACTTTAGAGATATAGATGTTGTCTTATCAGTGACAGTAGGTAGGATAGGCCTATTTTGTTGCTTTTTACTTTCAGCAGCCTTCCTTTGAGCCCTAGTAGTGACTACAATAAAAACCTCCTCATTAAATCTGATTAAATTCTATTAAGGTGCTTTCTAAACATGAGTTTCTTGCTGCCCACCCACCATTTTAGGCATGAACAATGCTTTAGATTGAGGTTGTGCAACAAGATTTAGTTTCAGAAAAGTATTTAGGAAATTTACATCTCAATGAGGTTGATTACAAGGTTGACACCATTCTTCTGTAGCCATATTAACTAGGACTAAAGCGTTAGATGATCTAAGGGCCTTTGGGTCAAACTGCCTTTGCTGGTAAGGCTGCCTATAATTTTGATTCTATTGATAGGGTTTCCTTTTTTGTTGATTCTGTGGATAGGGATGATAAGGAGCCTGATAGGGTCTGCTAGGTAATGCAATTTTGTTCTCAATCGAAGTGAATTTATTTCCCATAGTCTGCAAAGCTTTAAACACATCATCTGATGGAGCTAAAATATTAGGCTATATGATTGTAATAGGCTTAGGAATAGGTGCTAAATCTTCCAAAAATGGCATTGATGGCCTTGGTGCTAATTTTTCAACTTGAATAAGACTATTTTCAGCTTGGATAGCAATATCATAAGCATCTGGAAGTTTTTCTCCCCCCATTGACTAAATCGTAGTTGAGATATCACTGTTTAATGCTCTAAGATAATAAAGAAAAGCATGATCAGCTTGAGGCTTGACACTTGTTAGAATTCTCTCCCAAGTTCTGGAAAAATGGATATTGAAGCTAGACATAAATCCATTAGGAGCTCTTTTAATAGTAGACAACTGTTCAATGAGAGATAAATGATTTGAATTATCATGGAATTGTTTAAGAAAATTTTCACCTAAGTTATCCCAAGCTCTTATGCTTCCAATTTCTAGGTTTATATACCATTGCAAGGCTTGCCCTTTAAAATATGTAGCTGAAAGTCTTAAAGCTACATCTTCATGAGTGATATTATGGACTACACATAGGGGTGCAACATATTTAATATGTTCAGCTGGTTTAACATGATTTTCACCCGTGAATGATGGAAAAAATTTCATGGCAGCATTAGGTATGTCATGGTAAACTAGGATTACTAATGGACTATTATTAGTAAAGGTAACAAAATTCCTTGATGGATGGATAACCATTTGAAAAACTAGGATATTAGTTAATAAATTGACACGTGGTGAAGGAATATTAGTAGGGTTACCAAAACCAAGTCTACTATAAGGTAAAGTATTACCAACACTTCTCCTTCTAGTAGAATTCAAAGGTAAAGAAACAAACTTAGAAGGAATTCCTCTTACCGATGATCTTTTAGTCACTTTAGGCATGGAACATGCTGCAATACTGGTATGATATCAGCTTAACAAAGTCACTAAAAGATCCTAGAATCTTTAGAATAATTTTTTGTAGCCTGTTCCTGAAAGTGACTTTTAATTTTCTATAATCTGCTATAGATCTACTGTAAAGATTGTAATTCACATGCAGATTTGATTCGTCGTCCCACCAGGCATACCAAAAACTAGTATCTCTCGAAAGTACACCCTATAGAGAGATGAATGTAGGTTTTATAATCTTGTACAATTGATCTCTCTCTTTTGTAGATATAATGGAAACACATCAAGTCTGTGGGTAAAGTACCTAATTTGAGGTGAGTCTTCGGTATCAAGGTCGGTTCCTTATTGGTGTATCCTAAACTGATTTCTAGGAATTTTAGGGTAAAAGATGACTGTAAAATGATTAAACCAAGGTGATACACCAAATTTGTATGAGGTCTTTGACTGAGTATATGCACAACTGATTTGGGAAGGATTCTTGATGCACAGACCAATAGTTTTTCTGTAGAATGTCTAAGAGTAAAACACTTGATTGTACTAAGGGAAGATCACAACATTACTAATAAGTTAACATGCACATTAAAATTAAGAAGAAGAGACTGAAATCGCAGCAGGGAAAGGTGATTGAGCAGGGAATTTGCATTCACAAGACTAATAGAAACATACACAAGACTGAAAAATAACTTGGAAAGGCTGAAAATGCTTCACACTCATAGGGAAAAATTGGCGAAATTTTATTTAGTACTCATATATCCAAAAAATCCTCTAGTAGTCCTCTTGTGGTTTGTAAAGTCACACAATATATAGCCAAAATAAAATTCACCCTCTCCCTAAAAATAGCCCAAGGCTTGTACCCACCCATGCATCTTATTTTTATCCTTAATTTAATAATAGATAAAGGGAAAAAAAGAGCATGTAATTACAAATAGGCATTATTAACCTTACTTAAATTACAGTCAAATTGAAGTTGACTGTTCTATTTTTAAGAAAGAAGGATGAATAAATTTCTAAAAATAAGGTTGTTTGCTAGGAAAATCTCTTTCCATGAACATGCAACTCTTTCTTCTTCTCTATTATGTCTTGTTGTGAAGGCATGCAAAATACAACTCCCTGTATGTGAGCAAAATAATTAGGATACTTAGTAATATTTACAAAAATAATTCCTCCTGTGGGGACCACCTACTATGTGTACATGTTCTGATATTGACATCTCCTTTTGAAAAATGGTCACATGAGTGACACTCTGCAAATCAACCTAGCTCTTTGAAGTGGGGACCACATGTGGTCGAAATCTTGTCTTCATTGGGTTTGGCCACTTTTGTGGACTTAGCATATACTATGTTTTTAAATCATGAGGGGCAATTTATAAGAGCCACGACAATTCTTGACCACCTTTGATTATTTGAAATGACCATACTATATGGTCTACCACCTTTGATTATTGTTGGACTTGGCATATTATAAAACTCACCTTTTTGGTGATCATGGTATATGATTTAGTCGGCCCCTTTTTAAATTGTTTGAAACATGCACTAAGGTTTGAACTTTGAAAGTTGTTTGCAATGATTTGTTTGGTGCACACGTGGGCTATCCCCTTCTCCATGATGTGTCACCCCTTGGTGACTTGGTCAGTGGCATGAAGTCTGGTCAGGTTGATTATAACCCTAGTAGTTTATTTTGAATTTTTGTGCCTTTTTCTGATTGTTGATCTTTGTACCATGTTTGATCGTAAACTGTTGATTTATGGTCTGTGGTTAGGGTTTTGGCTCCCATTAAATGTTGATGGTGGCATACTGACCATGGTTAGCATTGATTGTGGTAATGATCTGAGGATGTTGATCTTGTGTCCTTGGCGTTTTGTGATCTACAATCTCTGACTATGGTTGAGTTTGAGTAAACCCACTTCTGGGTTCAAGCGGTAAAGGGAACTTAACCTTAAAGAAAATTCATTTGGATTTTTTTGTGGCACGGGTGAATCCCTAGAAAAAATTTGGTTTGACACTATTTTTCTTATTGTGATTCGAGCTTAGCTTTCACTATATTTTGGAGCTCCTTCTGAGTGAGTTTTTTGTAATGATGCCGCCATTGTTTAGTGTTTTCGAGCTCAACTTTTTATTGGTCGCCATGTTATTTTCTTCGAGCTCAGCCTTGGTCATTTATTGTCTGTGTCACTTCATTAGATATTGACATGATGGTGGGAGATCAGAGCTCATTTTTTGTCTTATTTCTATAGCGGCCACCAATGTTTCTAATCTCAAATCTTAGTCTGGTCTTTTTATTTTTTTGTGGCTACCATTTATGTTTCTTCAAGATTTATCTGGTTCATCATGAGATCTAGTTGAGCTAAGCTTGTGAATCTTTGTGAGTAGAAGCATTTGATCTCTCTGCTATACTCTTTCTTTTAGCTCATCTCCGTAATTCTTTATCTTCTGTTATTTTTAATGCTACGGTTTCTTTAATGGTGACATTGTTGAAGCTCGACGAGCTCGGCTTCGTTATGTTGTTTCTACTCATTTTCCTTTGCAGAAACTATTCTTCACTCTATTAGAGTTTTCTGAGCAAGGTGATTATGAGTGTGTTCCACCATTGAACTTCTTTCAATCTTTCTACTTCATTTTTTTGATCATGATATCTGACTATTAAGAGGCACCACAGATTAATTTTTCCATTGTATTAAGATCTATATCAGCCTAAATGAGAAGATGGTGAGTTTTTGTTGTTCAAGCACTGCAATGCTTCATTTTTCATTCTCGACCTCTCTATGCACTGATACTTTTGTTATATTTTCTTTTTTTAATGTATCACTGAAATCTTAGCAATATTTATGGGTTTGTGTGACTTGTTTCTTGTGATTGAATCTCGAGTTCAAAACATCACATGGGCCTGTGGACCTCTCGAAAGTTCAGACCATTTGATTATATACGGTGAGTGTATTCTTTAGCCAATCTGAATCACGAATTATAGATTTGTATTTTTTTGAGTTCTGGGTATCTGTAGATATGTGACCTTGAGAAATTTTCAACCCTATGTGGAAAATACCTATAAAAGCTTGAAGAACTGATTTCATTGTGTACTATAATTGTATTTCCTAATTTTCTTGTACTAGTCATGTTTGGCCATTGCTAAAATGAGCTTCAAAGAGAATCTGTGATTATGTGTTTGATGTTTATGAAGCTCTGATTTACTGTTTCCCTTCCTTTGTTTTACTATGGTGGACATAGGGTATTTTTTCCTTTCTGGATACTCATACTCAACTTCTTCTCTATATGAGTTCTTTGTGCTTTAACTCCAAGACAACTGTTACCTCATCATTTATTGAGAATATTGTAGAAGAAGGTTATGATTTTCTACAAATAAAGGTTCTGTACATTATTTCAGGTCCATTCTGAAATCTTTAGCTCAATTTTGTATTATGGAGAATCCATTTGTTACAATTCATTGTTTTAGGATCAAATTGATTCTCTAAAATTTTGTAGCACCTTGTTTCAATCCTTTTCAAATTGAGATCACTTGAACATTGAGTTTCTTTGTGAGATGAGTGTTTGAGATGCAATTGTTTTATGAAAATCACATCTATGAATGCTTGACTTTAACAATATTCTTAACTTTCTGAAAATAATATATACTATTTTTTGAAAACATTGTTATAGGATGGCTCCATATTGTAAAATTATGAACCTGACTTTGATTCCTTTCTATTTTCTAAAATTATGTGTTAGACTATCATTTATGGAACTCTGTTTACAATTCCTACATGTTGGACAATTCAATTTTTGTCAAAAATGTAGTTCCATTTCTTTTGTGCTTCAATATTGTACTTGAGCTTCGCCTATAGATGCATCTATATTTGATCAATTTCTTTGCATAGATAGTTGTACTTCTCTAATATGGCAGCATCTATGTATTCATTCTGAATGACTTCTATTTTTGTAACTTTAAATCATGCATTAAATTTGATCTTTGAAGCTATTAATTGTAGTATTCTGTAATCTTGTTTATATCTCAGCACTGTATAATAATTTGATGGACAACTTATTTCTTTTAATTTGAAATTTATCTTTTCCTGTAGCAACTAGCTTTGATTTTTGTCCTTTCCTCTAGCAACTAGAATTCAAAGTGTTCTTTTGTATAGCATCTGAAAAATTTAAAGTGTTGATTTTTATGGTGAAGCCCTGGCAAATTTTTTTCCAGAATTCTCTCTTCCATCCATTTCCAGCATAGTAGTTGTATTTTTTGATTCAAAACGTAACACTTCATGTTTGAAGCTGGATTGGTAAATAAAATGAGGCATCATAGTTGTGTTATCTTGATCATAGCATGCTTTGCTATTTTTCTGTATCTTTTACTTGATTTAAATCATTCCTTTAAGCATGTAGTAATTAAAAACAACATGATGAAAAGTTGTAAATGTCCATTTTACATGGCGAAGCCCTGCAAACATTTTTTGAGAATATTTTCTTCATTTCTTTCAACTGTGACATTCTCTTTTAGCCAAACATCAGCTTTAAAATTCTACTTTTTTCTTTTGTTGTAAACTGAAACATGTGCTTTTATTACTATTCTCTCTTCTACACTGTAACTTCTTCTATTTAAGAACAATCTTTGGAACTTTGAGTTACATTCTTCCTTTCATTATAGGCAATTATGAATTGTCTATTTTTCTTTAGCCATAACCTATACCTGCACACTTAGAAAAATAGTTAGAAAATAATTAGGCTTTTTGGCCTCTCTTATGTCCATGTTTTTCTTCTTTATTTTCTTTTCCTTCTCTCTGAGTGAATTAATTATGTATGCATTTTTTTCCTCAAGTAGAACACATCTCATGTTAGGAAAAGATTCATATGCACGGAGTGGAACAATGTAGTAATATGAATTGATCCCTGAGCTCGTAACTGACAGTTAACTTTTCTTCTTTTCAGGTACAATGACTTCTACCATGGAGATGAAGGAGAAACAAGAGATTTAGATGAAGATGCTTCAATTGAAGAACATAAACCCCAAGGAAATGATGGGTTCACTCATACTCCTTTTCTTTCTCTTTCATGTATGTGTACCTTTTTTTCAGTAGCTATACTTTACTTTTCAGTTACATCCCATGGCTTATGTGGGAAACATTTGACTCTCCTTATGAATAAAACATTGAATTTTGTATTTTCTTGTGCATTCTAGATTTTCTGTATGGATTGTATAATGAAGTAAACAACTCAGTAACATAATTAAATGGCTTAATCATGAAGGAAAGAACATTGATGAGAACTTGTACCATTTAGTAATGAACTTTGATTTTAGTAATCTGCATTTCTGTTTGCTGCTTCAAAACTTAGCACTTCACCTAATTTGTAACTTGTCGTCTTGATCAAGACAACACAGTTGTCCTTCGGGGCTTTGTGTTCTTTTGTTGAAGATGGCATGAAATTACAGACTATGTGATTTATTATGTTTTCAGACAGCACACATAACTACAGATTCCATTTAATCTTGTAACTAATTCAGCAGTAACAAATAACATAATAACTTACTTAGCTTAGGTATACTTCACCCAAGACTTTTCAATGTATCGATGAAGTTTGGAGTTGCCCATTTTTACACAAGTGCCAAAATTTTCAACAAAGAATTTAGCAGATGGATGTCAAGAGTGATTTTCTAAATGGTGATCTAAAAGAAGAAGTGTACATGACCCAACTTGAAGGGTTTTTTGATAGAAATCATCCTGAAAAGGTATTTTGTCTCATCAAATATCTGTATAAGCTGAAACAAGCTCCAAGGGAATGGTATATCGAGATAGATGATCATTTACTGTAGCATGGCTTCACTCATAACCCATCAGATTCAAATTTTTATATAAAGAAGGTAGAAAAATAAATTATTGTTGTTGTTTTATATCTGGTTGATCTTGTGATCACTGGTAGTTCAGAAGATCAGGTTGATATTATAAAGAATGATCTCAAAAGAACCTTCAACATGACAGATTTGGCCTACTTCATTATTGTCTTGGCTTTGAGATATGGCAAAACGAGCATCACTTTTTTTCTCCCAGATAAAGTATGTCATGACACTCTTGAAAAATTACAATATGTCCAATTGTAAACCTATATCCACTCCCATGGAAAAAGTCTTGCAACTTTAAAGATTCCAGGACTCACCTCACGTAGATGCTACTCTTTATAGGAAATTTGTTGGAGGGATCATATATTTGACATATACTACACCATATTTATGCTATTCTATCAGCTATCTTTCCATATTCATATAGTAACTAAAGAAATGTCATTGGATTGCAGCAAAGCATGTATTGAGATATGTCCAAGGAACAAATGATTATGGTCTGTAATATATCAAGAATGATCAGTTCTTCTTACAGTGATACGTCGATTCGGACCACATTAGATCTATTGATGACAAGAAGCCAAACACATGATACATATTTCATCTCAGATCTAGAAATATCTCGTGGCGCCGCACGAGGATATGTGTGCGAAGTGATATGGTTACATCACATTTTAGATGACATCGACATTCCTGAAAAAAAATCACCTATTCTCTATTGCGACAATCAGAGTGTCTCGAAGCTCATGTAGAATATAATTTTGCATGAACGAACAAAACATATTGAGATTTATTTCCATTTCATTTGAGAGCATGTCTTAAACCATCACATTCAGCTCCAATACTATCCTACAGAAGAAAAATTTGTTGATATTCTAACAAAATCTCTTGGAAACATGAAATTTGAACTTTTTAGGGGTCACATTTACAAGAATAATGTAATAAGGGGGGGAGGAATGTTAGCATAGTCAACATAGTATTTTATTATTAGACTAGTTTTTTTTATTCCATTATTCGCTCTTATTGTTAGTAACAACTCCATCCATTCCGGGGAGTAACTCCGTCCATTACTGGGACTATATTTTGTACATGTCCCTATAAATATTGTACATGCTTCTAATTAAATAAGACTTAGTAAGAGATATTCAATATCTATTTATTCTCCTCGCTAAGCTCCTCACAACTTCTCTGTCTCTGAGAAGGAATGAGGTCTTCTTCCTAATATGGTTATGATCATTGTTTAGATAAGAAGAAAAAATATAATAATAACTAAATAAAAATAAAAATAATTGAGGATTGGGAAGGGCTTCATTAATGATAATATTATGTCTAAGTTGAATTTGATTCTTATTCTTATGTACACCTATGTTACGTACATTATATCTCATGTAGAAGTGTTTCCTACTTTTATATTTTCTTACAAGTAGTTGATCTAGTGTTTGAGGTAGCAAAATTCCTTCCCTACTATCCATCACATACTTATGTGGATTTTGTGTTTTTAACCATTCTCCCTATGCCAAAATGAGAGCTTTACTCATCCATCAAAGCATAATCAATATTTTTATTAGACATCACAGCCGCAAGTGCCCTATGGGGCATGTATACAAATGTGGAATCCTACACAAGACCTGGGAAATGTTTGATAGAATAGCAAAAGGATATGCATCTCAGGGGATGTTTTGTTATAGGTGGGGAACAAATGTTTTCTCATTGATTGTAGGATATGCATCTATTTAAAAGGATGCTTTAGAAAATTTCAAGCAAATATAATTGACCAATGCAAAGCCAAAATTATACAACTGTTGTATGTATGCAATATGTGTGTGCTCTCAATAGGTGAATACAATGACTTTGATATCCTTTCTGCATGGAGGTTTTCACCTCCCCTAACATGTGTTAGAATTTTTTTACAGTTTATGTCTTATGTATTGTGGGATTTCAATGGTCCTGACTAGTTTTCCTATATTTTTTATTGTTTTAAGGGAATGGACCCTGTGCTTCTATGGATCAATTGAAAAGTCATTTGAAAAGTGCCAAAAAGGGGTTTCGGATGGTCTTAGACTACTTGTTACATAGGGAGTATGCCCACCATGGGATGTGGCATTGAAACATGAATTTATGGAGTGCGATGATTACAAGATGTGGCTTTTAGGAAGTTGTTAAAATTGAAAAGTTGGGTTTTGTATCGGCTCACCGTTTGAATCCTGTACAATGAAATGATTATCTACCCTTACAAACCTCCAGTATTTTTACTAGACAATTTCCTGGAACCTTATGTTTGGGAGAAAAAAATCTTTTTGATAGATTAGAAAAGGCAATTTGTAGGCCTCTAGTCATAGTTTTACTAGGTCAAACTAGACCAATTAGGACCGGTGGCTGTAGAAAACCTACCACCATTTGAAAACTGTTTGGTAGTTCTCAACCCCGTCGACACTAGTGAATTATCCATATATAAGGGAACTTGTACAAATTTTACATTTTACATTCATCCATTGAACGTCAGTTTTGGATGTGGTTTTCTAAGACCTTGAGCTAACTTTTGATCATTTACACCAAGGTGAATTATGATTGATGGCCTCGCAAAAATTTCCACCAATTGTAAACCATTCGCTAGTTATGAATTCCATTAGTTCCTAGGAATTCTTGATGTATAGGAGGACATGTAGAAACTTACTTGCAGTATATTTTCTCACCAAAAGACAACATTTGAAAGTGGGTTCTTAGCCTTTGAGCCTAAATTGAACATTTTTGTAACTAACATGAAAACATAAAAGGAAACTTTTAGGAACCCTATCAGGTTATTAAATCCTTGTGGAAACTTGTTAACACTTGAAGATATCTTTCTAAAATTCTATCAAGTGACTTTTTGTGTGAAATTGAAATTCTGGAAAAATAGTGGTTATCTCTTTCCATATCTCTTTCTCTCTCCTTGTTTAGGAAATGAAGTGAAATGAAATGAAATGAATATGCATCTCTGACCCTCTACCTTAGAATGCAAATTATTATTATGTAAACATGAAATTAAAAATGTTAATTATGCTAGATCTATGTGGATCACATGCCAACGATTTATCACTAATTTCATGTTGACATGATTTTGCAGGAAGAAAGTAAGATGGCGAAATGGTGTGGTTGTGATTCATTGTATATTATTGTAATTTATGTATGTTAATGGAACTAAATTTTATATACTGTTATGTTACAGTAAAGACTCATTATTGAAATTTGGTAACATGAATAAAAAGCTAGATTTAGGGGTGCTTTGGGGAATTGTGCATTTAACTAAATGTGTTCTTTTGGTTCAAATTTATGTATGGTAAAAAGGGGTTAAATATATATGTTAATTGATATTGTAGAGGATATTTTTTCATTTGTGAAGTATTGAAAGGTTTATTAATGTATTTTTGTAATATTTTTAAGATACTAGTGTTTAAGGGGAATTTCCATCTAAACATGGGTGTTATTTGATTCCAAAATTGTAATTTAAAAGTTGGATGAGTGTGTTAAACAAAATTGAATTTAATAGAATATAGTGCAATTCCAGTGTGCAATGGATGATTAAATAAATGGTATGTGGTGTTTCTTACTTTGAAAATGTAATAAATAAATCTATCCAAAATAGCTAACCCTAGTATTAAATTCATGCATAACTACTCTTACTGTGTGTTTCTTTTCTCCATAGAAAACCAAGATCTTAGAATGAACTTAATATTTACACTCAATGACACCTTCTAACTTAGGTAAATAAGATCCCAAGTTTTATTTTATCATCATAGCTTGCATGCTTAGCGGCATCGTCATGAATCTGATGGTTAGGAATGACATGGTCAAAAATTATCTAGAGTATGTGGTACCCATATAGGATTGGTAATCATGTGTGTAATAAGGAGAATGTTATTTTTCATAAGGTATAATACTATGGGAAATCCAACATTAAGCATAGTGTACAATCCTCTTAGACCAACATACTTGTTGAGTTGCGAAGATTGTGAGCTAGCCTTATAAGTCACTTTTAAGATTTCAGGTCATAAATGAACTCGATACCCAATCTAAATTGTAGTTTGGGTTATCAAATTTGATATTAAGATTTATTTGTGAGACATAACAACCTTTTAATTTTGATTAATTTTTAGGAATGTAACCATAATTGATGTGCTAGAAGAAAATAAAATTTTAGATTACTCATATAATGTGTTTAAACCATCATGTGGTGAGGGTCAAAATCCACAATGTGTGATCCCTTATGTTAGTCGTAGTCCTTTAAATGAAGGATTACTCCCCTTGTTCCCCAATTTTCCTAGTGCATAATGGATATACGTTGTGAAACTAGGTGATCTTGTTTTTAATCAATTCCCTAGGATGAGAACAAGTGGTTCTATGAGCATAAAAATGTCCTTTTAATCAAATGGGTTACTTAACAAACTTCACAACACTGATTAAATCAAACTAAGTGATATTGTTTTAAGATGAATCTAAATTATTCAAACAAGTCTTATCTTCTAGATACCTACACATGAGAATACTAAGTGTGAATACCCTTTAACCTCCTCTCAAATAATAGTGTTATTCATACAAGAAGTGTCAAATGTACCTAGAGTTATAAGATGATTTATGAGATAAGGGTGTTCAATTATTCTAGTTATGACCTTTATAAGGTGGGTAAAATTTTGAATTGAATGTCTCCTGTTATCATGCATCTAATAGTTATTGCCCAAGAATAAAAATTTGGTTAAGTTTTAAATCATGCCCCTTAGCACCTCGATGACTAAGTAATAGAGTGAAGTAGATGAGATAAATGGTTAGTGGTCATAAAATGAAACAAAATAGACTAACCTTAGAACTTAAATGCCAATATGAAAAGAACACTAAATATATCTACTATTGAATCAATAAACTTCCTTTACTTCTTGAGAACCTCCCTTATTGTAACTAAGATAAATGGTAAATCCAATAAAAAATGTAACTTATAAAATGAATCCTTGAAAAAAAATACTAAAAAGATCATGTATGTAGATATGTTCATACCAATAACCAGGCTACAAGATTCTGGTGTAATAAGGGAAATAAGTTAAATTAGATGGTGTTACTCCAAGTGAAATGTTAAATAAAGTAAAAATAATGTTTAATTATAAAATAACTAATAAGTGATTCCAATAAAATAAGGTCAATATCGAAATATGAATGTATTAAATATGTAAACTGGGAAAATGTTGTCAAGGATGGTGCCTATAGGGGAGTCATAATGTAGTTGAATCATTCTATTATGTCTTGTCATTTGGGAGAAGGTGTCCTTGATGTGCATCATGTAATATTAATGTTATCTTTATGGGATAAGGTTTGTGAAAACATCTCATGTGTTATGCTTCATCCTAAGATATAACTTGCGTTTTCATGCGGTGTCGTGTAAATAATAATGTTAGTAAAAAAATTTATTTCATTATTTTATGTGTTGTATTTTTGTGTGTAAAATGTGGGCATTACAATACCAATGTATAGGGATCCTGCAACACTTGTTCTCAAGTACTCTGATATGTTTGTGTACACTGGACCGATAAGGATTCATACTAGTTTTGAGATACTTTGAATCACATCTTACCTACAGTGCAACTAGAAAAATATAAGATTTTCATTTTTAGTGCTTCATGGATTAGCTGACAAGGTAAGAGATCCATGTGCATCTCTATACTTGTACAATGAAGTTGTTTTGAATCATAAAGAAATTAAGCTTCATGAGGGATTTCTACATAGCTTTCTCTTTTACCTAGAGTGTGATCATATTGTAGGTGACATCATCGATTGGATGGATGGTAAAATGCAATGCTAAAATGTTTAACATCCTTTTATCCTAAATGCACAGGAAAATGATGGTTAGTTAGATGTTGGTGTGGAATTCATTTGTATGCTTCTTGATGTAATTTTTGTTAGGAATTGTCAAGTAGCCCTGACATCATCTTCTGAAATTGTATACACTATTGTTTTAACACAAACCTACGCCTATTTGGGTTTTGAGTCTAGGTTTGCATTATAATTTCTACAATATTGGAATCAGGGTTTGTTTGAAGTTTGTAAAAAGTGTATTCACCTCTAGGAAAGCATTATCAAAGTCATATTTTTGTATTTGATGATTTAATTCGAGAATCCCTTGAAAGTGATGAAACATACAGAAACACAAAAAACTATTTGAAAAAACTAATTTGTATGTAGCTGAACAAAAACATTTTTTTAAGATATAAAAAATATCAAATAGACACTTAAAAAATTAAAATGAATCCATATTTTTTAAGTATTTAGCAAATTTTTAAACATAATTTTATGTAATTAATTAGGGATAAATTGTTTCATATGTGAAAGATATTGTTTCTTTATATGATCATATCTACAGTATAGATCCCACAAAAGCAATGTCCTGAATTGTGGAACAACAGGTTATATTTTGAGATCCTTAAGTTATTTATATCTAAAATTTCATGATTATTTTTTACGTTAACTAAGATTCATTTGCAATTCCACACAGTTTAACTGGTATTGCTATTGAGTCAAATTCTGAGATTTTGGATATAGATATCCTTTATGGAGTTTTAGAGGTATCAAGTGATGATGATATAAAAATGGCTCGAGAACTAGCTGTGAATGAACGCCTCATGGTAAATATATTTTTTATTTTTATTTTGGGTTATAGTGATCTAATACTTTCAACATATATATAATTGAATATATTCATAGACAATTTATTTTTTCAGCACATGGTATCTTGTCAATAGGTTATAACAGTTATTTACATATATTCATAAATTGTAGGTTGGAATCTCTTCAAGAGATAATATAGTTGCAGCACTGCAGTTGGCATGAAGATCAAAGAATCGTAACAAACTCATTGTGGTATGTAATCTAATATAATCAATCAAACTATGGGTATTATTTATTTTGTTAAATATATTTATTATGTAGAGAGGTACGAGTTGGTTTAATGATTTTTGTTGCTATGTAAGTAGACTATACACCCAAGCTTTGGAGAACAGTATTTCTCAATTGTACCATTCCAAAAATTAAATGAAGAGGTAGAACTCATGAAACTAGTTCCTTTGGATTGATGCTTCATGATTTATAATATGGAAGGAAAGGAAATAAAAAAAATGATGCGTGATTGAATATAAAATATTTAGTTCCCTTTACAGATGCAAATTCCTCCCTAAGATACTCCCTGGGATACTCCTCTTCTTCCCGTAGCGGTCGCATGTATTTCCCATGCTTTCTGTTTTCCCTCTGGGCATTTTTTGTGGCCTATGTGGCGCTTTTGTGTGACCATGAGATGTAACTCTCCTTTATTTACAAATATAAAGGCAGTTCCAATAATATTTTTTTAAAGTTATTTTTCAAAAGTGGTCTTTATTCTCTATAATTGTGTCAACTTAGTCAAAAGAGGGTATGTTGTAAATGTACACCTACTTAGCATGATGTAATTTGTTTATAATCCACAAACATGAGTAAGGATGTCAATATCTATGTAATTGAGTTCTCTTTAATCTATAAAAAAATCTTTATTATAAATTATAGAATATTTATGAATTTCCTATATTATAATTATATTTAAAAGATGACCAATTTAATATTTTCTCCATAATAAAATTATAATATATTTTAATTGCATTTGATGTCTTGAATGATTTTATTTTGGATTATTATAATTGATTATTTATTATGATAAATATTTTCTTTCAAAATTTTAATTGAAAAGTGTATTTTTGTCAATGATATAGAATAATAAAATTCTAATGGAGCAAAAAAGGTGGGGAATGGAATCATATTCCATAATATGACCAAATCGAAATATATAAGCCTTACACTATAACAAAGTCTCTAATAATTGTGTACAATTAGTAAAAAAATAAAACAACACAAAGGCACAAAGCATTAGACAACATAAATGAACATGGAAACAAGTGGAGGTAGATGCCGAGGAGTATTGTTAGAGTTGCTACCCCCAACTATTTCCACCAAGTGGATATGAAGTATTAAATATGGGCTCTCAATCACCGCTATCATGTTTTTATTTTGCTTCCTTAATTTACATGATCCGAGAAATAGCCAATGCCAAGGTAGGAAGTTTGTCTTGAGAAGGTGTGCCCACCAAGGGGTCACATCTACCAAAGGAATCTCTAAGTTGGTCAAACACATTACCTTGATCAAATGAAGGTTGGCTTGAGTGAGGTGAAAAGTTATACTATCTTTGTGAGTGGTGATGTCTTTAGAATCCTTGACTCTGACCTTGAGAAGGTGAGGAGTAATAGAGATAATCACATAGCACTTGGCTAACAACATAAGTGGCCTTATCATACATTTTGTGCATCGATTATTTCTTGCATTCACCTCAACAGGATCTCGGAAGGTATAATTATGCATCACCTCAATCATTCCACTTCCCCTTCCCTTATAATTCTCCAACCTCAGATGCCCTACTCTACACCCCTCTTCCTCTTCCATTTTTTATCTCCCATATTCTTTTATAGCATCATGATCTACCCTCCTCTTTTCCTACCTACATGTGTCAATCGTATTCTCCATTACTTTTACATGTCTTAAATAATATTTAACTAAAAAGATCATTTCTTTATCGCCTTTCTTCTTTCTGCACCATACTTTGTTCTCATTTCCTAATCATTCACATACACCATCCCTTTCAACATTCATATTGAATTGTACACATGCAATTTATAGTTTAATTATTTGATCATTATGTTCTATCCTTTGAGAAAAAAGAAGGGTATCTGATGGGAATCTACGCCACGAGGTGCAGGGTAACTGTTGTTGATAAAGTGAGCATGGAATAAGAGGTACTTTTAGAAATAATTTTACATAGATGCCTCAACATGTTGTGTTTTATAGACTACCACTGCGAACGAAATATAGATTCCATTCGACAAGAATTTCCCAAAATAACTATAAATATTAAATCTTTAATAAATTTGAACGACAAAAATTCCTGATGGTGTTATATAGAATTGACCAACAATAGAAATTATTTTTAAAAATGATTCAAACAATAACCTGAATGTTGCAGTTGTTTTAATGTCAAGATAATTTCAATAATAATAATATTTTTTTAATTAATTATCGTGAAAATGTTTCAATTGTTTTTATAATTTTAGATTA
This sequence comes from Taxus chinensis, assembly GCA_019776745.2. NCBI lineage: Eukaryota > Viridiplantae > Streptophyta > Pinopsida > Cupressales > Taxaceae > Taxus > Taxus chinensis. The sequence continues at coordinate 627,009,598 of CM034146.1, forward strand.
ATTTTTATTTTCTTTATAAAATTCTACTAATAATAAATTTTATGAACCAATTAATTCAATTTGTAAATAAAATGCAATACATTCTCCCCTACTCTTTGATATGTAAGTTTCTATTCCATCATATTTGCTTATGAATTCTCTTAAAAAGCATTCACATTCGTCAATTTTTTTTTTGGTCCCTCTTTCATAATATTTAGTATATGTAAAATCTTGCTGATTTTAATACTTTTATAGAAGATAATTTCATGGATATTATTAAAATGCATAGGTCCTTTTTGAATTTAATTGATAGTGGATGCAGAGATCTAAATCCCCTTCTTTCTTTCATAGAATTTGTAAATTTGAATTTGTGTAATTGCATTCATTGTACATGACCCAAACTTTAGAAAGTTTAATGATTATTTCAAAAACATTTGGAAAAATAAAATAAAATATGAGCTTGCATTAATACAATTTAGCTAAAATAATGTCTTGAGATTTCAAAAAATATTGGTTTCTTTTAGTGAATGAGTCCACTAAATTAGTTAAAATTTTAGTTTTGTACAAAACAAAAAATCATATTATTCAGTAAAAAAAATATAGATAAATATGTATTAATTATTATTTGACTTAAATCTAAATTTTAACAAAATGGATGAATTTTTCAAGTTTAAAATTTTAAGGTTATTTTTTGCTCAAAATGAATTTACAATTAAAGGATATTTATTCTTAATATATGTTGGAATATATCTCAACTCTTAGTTGGTGTTAGCTAGTTAAATTGGAAAATAAAAAATATGACATAAATTAAATCCAATTTTAGTAGTATAATTATATTTTCTATTGTACAAAGTTAAAAACGATAAAATATAGTAAATAAACGTGACATTTAGAGTTGTAGAATGAGATTTTGGGGGGTTTATGAAGTATCAAAGGAGGATAAGGGAAGACCAAGAAAACAAAAAGACTAATCCCACAATCAAAAAACCAACATATTAGCAAGAAGACTACAACTATTTAGGTTTGATCCCAATTCTAAGATAAATATTAAGGTATATTGAGGTTTACATATTATTGATAACAAATCCTACCAACCAATCCTGAATTATTTTTTGGAATGAATCAATAATTATAGATGTACAATAAAATTGAATATGTATTCATGAAGAGTGGAATTTGAACTTGGGGTAGTAAGGAATTTATTTAAAATAAATGACATGAATTTTCTTGGGACAATGAAGCTACAAAGGAGGAGATAAGAACATTGAATACACAGACATAATCATCCCACAACTAATTAATCACTATGTTAGTAGGAGGGACACATCCATTGTGGCATCACCTCCATTGGTATAATGATTATGTTATATTGGGTTTTATATATTTTTGCATACCAAGCCTAACAATTAATTTTTTATTTATTTTTTGAATGAATGAGTTTTTTAGACTCATATAAGTAATTCTAAGATGCATTAAAGAGGCATATAAAACTTGGGGTAGTAAGCTATGTATTTAAAGGGTGCTGCAAAATATGTTTTTGGGATTATGATCCAAAGGAGGAGATATGCGAATGCCAAACAAGAAAACAAACATATCCTAAAACAAAAAAAACATATTTTTATTAGTAGGGCCAATTAGATTATATAATTTCCCCCATTTGAATAAGAATCATTGTATTTTTGGGTTTAAATATTGTAGAAAAAAAATCTACCAACCAATGTGGGATAAAGTTTGTTAACAAATGAGGTTTCTAGAGTCTTCAACATAATTCCATGATGCATTGAAGAGGGATATCCAAATTTGGTAACAAAATATGTATTTAAATTCAATTGAATGGAATTTTTGGGGATATTGAAGCTATAAATGTGGAAATAAGGTTGAATAAGAAATTCCAAGATGCGCTAAAGAAGTATATCCAAGTTAGTTCATAAGGTAGTTATTTTATGGTAATTGAATTGGAAAGTATGTAGATTATGAATCCACAAAGGATGATATGGGATGGTTGACCAAGAAAATAAAATCATCTTGTAACCCATCAAGGATCATTATATTACTATAAGGGACACTTATATTATGGTGCCAACCCCCTTAGCTTTGGGATCATGATATATATTGCGGCATTAATTGTGGTGCAAACCAATCCTACCAAATAATGTGCTATTAAATTTTTTACTTGATGTGAATTTTAAAGTGTTAGAAGAAAATCCAATGTCTATTGAAGAGGTATGCCTATTTCAGGTTGGTAATTCATATGGACCACACAATTTAACGATCATACTTTTTTCTTATATCTTAAAGATATACAAGAAAATAACTAAAAAATACACAATATAAACATATATGAAACATTGAACATTAATTTGTGTTGCTATTTTATTTTGAAATTTGTTATACACGTCCCGATATAATAAAACATGATACCAAATAATAATGAGTATATGTCTTTGTCATGAATGCTCCATATGAAACTACACTCCTTTTACCTTTTACCTTGAGTAGCTTCACAACTCACCCATATCACATAGCTTATTACATCATATACATTATACAAAGTTCCAAAAAATATGTCTCAAATTATCCACCATACTTTGATAATTTTTTAACAGCTCCCAATGTTATTCGTTTCACACATAGTTTTTGGATTGACGTGACGTGCATTCAAATTCTAAATTACATATCATTTTTATAGATGCTTAGAAAATAATATTCAAAGGATTAATAGATGTAAGGTTGAGTTGCAACTCCCCTTTCACATGGAAACATCATATGCCAATTTTTTAGATACACCAGTGAATTCACTCAACATAATTATTTGCACCCTTTCTTCACAGTTATCTCTCAAAAGTGCAGCTTGTAGAGAGATGATTGCAGGGGTTATAAGTTTTCTTTGGATCTCTCTCTTTAGTAGATAAAATGGAAACACCTCAGGTATGTGGGTACACCCATTACTGAGGTGATTCTCCAGTATCAGGGTCGGTTCCTTCTTGATGTATCCTAAACTATTTTTTTAGGTTTTGAGGGTAAAAGATGACTGTAAATGGATTGAAAACTGGGGTGATACACCAAATTTATTGAGGGATTTGAGTAAGTACATGTAAAAATATTTGAGAATAGATTATAGATGCACAAACCAATATTTTTTATCAAAAAATTAAGGCAAAACACTTGATGTATTCAGGCAATGATTCACAACAATACTGTTAAGATAAGCATGCACACTAATATTATGTATAATTTACTAAATTTGGAGCAAGGTAAGATGATCAATCAGGTAATTTTGAAATTCACAAGAAATAATAAAGTATACACTACAATGCAAATAATTGGAAAGGGAGAAATCAATTATCATTCAAAGGAAAAAAATAGCAAAAACTTTCTTCAGCACTCATGTGTCAAAAATTCCTCCATGTGCTTTGCCAATGCACACAATATATATCAAAATTATTCATCCCACCCTTCCTAAAAATAAAATAAAATTTTACTCACCCATGCATACTATTGTTATCCTTTATCATGAATAAATAAAGTAATAAAATAAGCATACTAATACAATAAGGCATTAATAGCCTTATTTACAAAAAATACAACTATGTCAAATTACAGTTGATTGTTCTATTTTTAAAGAATTTGGATGAATAATTTGGATAGTAATAGGATTTACTTGATGAGAAAGTATTCTCCAATACATGTAATTTCTGTCTTCTAGCTGATGATGTGATATCTGTAACTTGATCCACTTGCAATTGTAAAAATAGCATTTTAAACTACCCCTTGGATGCACATGGAAAAATTAATCTCCGTGCAAGTAAATATAATGCCTCTTCTTTTACATTTAGAATTTTTTTACTCAATTCCATATCACCCATTGTGGGGACCAATGTGAGCACATATGCAGTAAAATAATACTCTTATTATTGTGAAAAAAGGTAATAGGCCTAAAAAAGGGATCCTTGTACTCTAATGTTGACCTTTGCTTGTCTTCTACTGATCACATGAAGAATTGCACTTGTACACATCATGTTATTGTTTTCGTTACAAAACCTCCCACTATGGGAACCACCTCTTATGTGAACACTTTGTCTCCATTCTGAATTTGACCTGTTTTTGAAGAAATTGAGGATATTTTGGAAAGTATAATGTAAAGTGGTCGTACTTTGATTTGATTAGAATGTACTTTGATAAAAAAATCACATGTTTAAAAAAAATTCCCTTCATGATTTGATCATGGCCATACTATAATACTCGGCCTCCTTAAATTATATTATCATTTCATAGTAATTTGTTGTCGGTATTTGATTATTTAGGCATATATTAGAAGACATTAACAAGGTCAATGCAATGACTTCTTTTAAATGATGTAGGTTGGTTCCTTCTTATAGTGACTCACCCCTTGAGCTTTGTAGGTGGTTCTCCTTTCAAGGCTAACTCAGTTGTGGTTAGGGTTTACATTTGCTACAAACCTGCAGAATGATTTATGGCCATTGATTTCTTTGATCTAACCAAGGTAGGTGAGGAGATGACCATGGTAATTTGAGTTTTTCTTTGATCTTGAAAATTGCTCCATGGACGTTGATCTTGTGTGCTTTATCTTCTCCATCGAGAATCTTTTAATACCTGATTTGCATAGTGGTTGACTTGGGTGATTATCCGATATCATTGATTTTTGTACTGTTAGTTTAGTTCCATTGATCTTCAACTCAAGTGAGTTAGGTTTGTTTAAAATATTGTCAGGCTTATCACTTCGTCATTATCATTTTCTCATTCTGAGCGGCAAATCCCTGGCAATTTTTTTTAGTGGAAGCCGTAGATGTGATGGTGAAGCTTGATGGGAGACTCTGTGAAGTTTTGTGCATACATTTTTATTTTGTTTCTTCATGCCATCATTTTGAGCTTCACTTTGATCTTTATAACTACTCTGTTACCATGAAAGTGCCTTTGAGCTCACTGTAGAGAGGTGTCTATAGATATTAATGGCTTCCATTTGCTAGAGATTTTGAGCTTGATTTTCTAGTTTAATATGAGCTATGTGGTCATAGAGGGTGGACATGGAGCTTCATGAGCATATATCTGAAATTTTGTGATTTATTTTTAACTCTTTCTGAGCTATGCATAGGATTATTTTTCATCTCATTGTCGTTTTAAGCTTGATTGTGGAGAATTTGATGAGCCTTGGAAAGAAGGCTTTGAGATCTGCGGTTCGCTATATTCTCAGGAACTTTGTTCTTGTTATCGTCTCTTTTCCTGTTCGAGCTCTACCAGATAGTGACCACCATGAGTGCTTAAAGGTGAGATAGTTTTGTTTTTTCACACATATAATTGTATTTTCATTTTTTTCCTTGGATCTGATATTGAATCTTTTGAAAATGTTTTTGGGTTCTATGATCTCTTGCTCTTGCTTGAATCCAAAGTTCAAAAATCATTTTGGGTGATAATCCTTTTACTCTGGACTTGATCATTTTGATGGTTTTGAAAACATTGAGCTTCCTTCGTATGTCTTAGCCTCCATATTAACAATTTTGTATGCAATAAAACTGAGTTCTCGAAATACCCAGTAATGGGTTTGTTTACTTTTTCAAAATATATCTTTCATGTAATGCGTGGAAATTTTGAATTTGAGACTCATTTTCTGAGAAAAAATTCTAGGTTCCTTATTTTCCCTAGAAAATTCTTAGATTTGGCTCTTTGTTTGTTGTAATATTTTATGGTTTTGAGTTCATACTCCTCAAATTCTTATTCGGCCTTTTCTTGTGCAAATATAGGTTTTCTTTGTACTCTACTATAAGAGCTCGATCTGAAAAACTTGTAGACACCGTTGTTGAGGATTTTTTGAGCTCTGATTCATTTTAAACTATAATAATTTGATGCTTCTAAACAACTTTGAAGTGGCACCTTGCTCGAGATACCTAGATTTGGGTCTTATTTTATACTGAGCATTTGGCCATGGAAAATATGATTCTGGATATTTCCTTAGGTTTTACTGAGCATATAGAATCTTGTATACTAGAGCATTCCATATTCTCTCAAAATCTATAACTTTCTTGTCAAACTATTACATATTATAATGAAATCTGAATTCCTATGATGATTTGGCTTAAAGCTAGAAATTGTATTTCTGGATATGAACCCCTGAACTTTTATGACATTTTTACCCTGTATTTGCTTGTGCTTATTTCATATATGCCTTGTGATTCAAAGGCAAGAATATTTGTTGTTGGAAAACTATTCACCTTTATTATTCAATAACTTGAACCTATTACTTACTTGCATACTCTGGATTCCCCGCATACATGCTACAATACTTTTTATTTCAAGATTTTATTCAGCTAAATGTTTTTTCTCTTATCTCTTAAATTGATGAGAAGTTGATATAGATGTTTTAAAAAAATCTAAAAATTTGTTCTTCTGAATAAAACCCTGTTTTGATAAAAAGTCCATATGATTTGAGTATTTTTATTTGATGAAATTTTCCATTATCATGGTTACATTTCCGTTATCATTCATTGATAAAACTAAGTAAACTAGTTGCCATATTGATATGTAATAATTAATTTTTATTTACCTTCTGCCATCTTGATCTTGAGCAGTAGGAAAAAAGAAATAAGGTAGTGATGGATTCCTTCACATTCTTTCACTTTTATTTTCATGCACATGCACCTTCTATCTCAATAGTTATGATGTTTACTTGAGTCACATCCCACAACTTGTGTGGGAAACATCTAAAATTCCTTATGAATAAAATATTGAATTCTGAAACCGAGTTATGTACTTCCTTCTAAATTTCATCTTTGTGTATGGATTGTATAATGAATTAAACAACTCAATAACATAATTGAATGTATTTAATCATGAAGGAAAAAACATTAAAATACCTATAACCTTAGTAATGAAATTTTATGCTACTGTAATCTGCAACTCCTATTGTTGTTCCAAAAATAAGCACTTCATCTATTCTATATTTTAAAAAAATCTGCTACTCCTATTAGTAATGATATGGATGTTTTAAAAAAAATCTGAAAAATTGTTCTTCTGAATAAAACCCTGTTTTGATAAAAAGTCCATATGATTTGAGTATTTTTATTTGATGAAATTTTCCATTATCATGGTTACATTTCTGTTATCATTCATTGATAAAACTAAGTAAACTAGTTGCCATATTGATATGTAATAATGAATTTGTATTTACCTTCTGCCATCTTGATCTTGAGCAGCAGGACAAAAGAAATAAGGCAGTGATGGATTCCTTCACATTCTTTCACTTTTATTTTCATGCACATGCACCTTCTATTTCAATAGTTATGATGTTTACTTGAGTCACATCCCACGACTTGTGTGGGAAACATCTAAAATTCCTTATGAATAAAATATTGAATTCTGAAACCGAGTTATGTACTTCCTTCTAAATTTCATCTTTGTGTATGGATTGTATAATGAATTAAACAACTCAATAACATAATTGAATGTATTTAATCATGAAGGAAAAAACTTTAAAATACCTATAACCTTAGTAATGAAATTTTATGCTACTGTAATCTACAACTCCTATTGTTGTTCCAAAAATTAGCACTTCATCTATTCTATATTTTAAAAAAATCTGCAACTCCTATTAGTAATGATATAGATGTTTTAAAAAAAATCTAAAAATTTGTTCTTCTGAATAAACCCTGTTTTTATAAAAAGTCCATATGATTTGAGTATTTTTATTTGATGAATTTTTCCATTATCATGGTTACATTTCCATTATCATTCATTGATAAAACTAAGTAAACTGGTTTCCATATTGATATGTAATAACGAATTTGTATTTACCTTCTGCCATCTTGATCTTGAGCAGCAGGACAAAAGAAATAAGGCAGTGATGGATTCCTTCACATTCTTTCACTTTTATTTTCATGCACATGCACCTTCTATTTCAATAGTTATGATGTTTACTTGAGTTACATCCCACGACTTGTGTGGGAAACATCTAAAATTCCTTATGAATAAAATATTGAATTCTGAAACCGAGTTATGTACTTCCTTATAAATTTCATCTTTTTGTATGGATTGTATAATGAATTAAATAACTCAATAACATAATTGAATATATTTAATCATGAAGGAAAAAACGTTAAAATACCTATAACCTTAGTAATGAAATTTTATGCTACTATAATCTGCAACTCCTATTGTTGTTCCAAAAATTAGCACTTCATCTATTCTATATTTTTTGTCTTTACAAGATAACACATCTGTCCTTCGGGGCCTTTGTGTTCTTTTGCTAAAGACAAACATGAAATTGCAGACTATGTGATGTTGTTACGTTTTGTAACAACACACATAATTGCAAATTGCATGTAGTCATTAATTAATCCAACAGAACAAATATTAAACTGAAAGAATCTCCCCTAACTTAGGTTCACTTCAGCAATGCCATCCATCGTAATGAAGTTTCAAGTTTCCCATTTTTCATGAGAGAAAAAATTGTTAACATTTCTAGCCATCCTATGGGGAAAGCTTCCTTCTAGCCTATAAACTAGTGCCTTTCTCTTTTCCATTGGGCATGGATTCTAAAGAATTTAATCAAAATTTTCCGTTTTGAAGGTCCAATCCTTCTAAAACAAACTAAAACTGGGAAATGATCTGGTAGAATAGATCACACGCATGAGTGCACTTATTGAATTTGAAAAACATTGCAATGTGTAGCAACGACACTTATTGAAAGGGAAATCCTACTCTAAACAAACATTGTCGTATTTTCAAAAACAATGTTTGAGAAACATACCATTCATAGGAATGGGGAGTTCCCTTCCATTCAGCCATGAGAGCTGAAAAACATTATGTTGATTACAAGCTGAAATCATATAAGGACGACTCTAAAGTCTGTCAAACTTTATGTGATTTTTAGGATTTTCATGATCAACATCCCATTTCAACACAATGTCTCCTTCATTAAATATTATAAACTTAGCCTTCTTATCAAAAAATTTCTTCATATTTTTTTATTCTTTTCCATGTTCATATGAGCTTGATCTCTTAACTGTTGTAATTCCATCAATTCTATATAACAAACCTGTAATGGTTCATTCTCGAGTAGATCCATCTGATGCAACAAATCTAAAGTAGATAACTCAACTAAAATAGGAATTCTTTCCTCTCTTCCGTAAAAAAGCTTGTATGGTGAATTTTCCATTGATCTTTTAGGAGTCACTCTATCATCCCAAAGTGCTAAATTCACTATGAGATGTCAAGGTCTATGGTTATCTTTGAGTGTTCTTATGATGATCCTTAAAATATTATTTTTAGTATTTTCAACTAACCCATTACCTTGTGGGTAATAATTAGATGACGTACTTAAATAAATTTCATGCTTGATAGCCCAATCTGTTACCTTTTCACCAAGAAATGCTAAGGAATTATCTGAAATGATAGTTGTTGGAACACCAAATCTATAAAATATACCTTCATAAAAGGATAGAATCAAAGTTTCGTTAGCATCTTTCAAAGCTATGTCTTCAGTCCAACATGTAAAGTAATCTGTAGCTATAAAAATCCACTTGCGTCCTCATGATAAAGGTGGATTTATCATGCCAATAAAAAAAAATACCCCATTGTATGAATGGTTGATCCACTGAAATAGGTTTTAGGGGCAGTAAATTTATTGACCAAAATAAGCTTACACTTATTTTTGGGTCAACTAACACCATTTCCCCCCTTTTTGTGCTTCAATCTAAATTATATATATATATTAATCACTTAAGAATTCCTGAAAGCATTTCCATTAGATAGGAAATTTCTTCACCTTTCTGAAAATATAAAGAAGTCCTTCTAACTCTTCACATTTTTAAAGTTACAGCCTGGCGGGCCTTAGAAGCTGTTTTTTGACAAATGCGGGCCAATGGGCTTGGGAAGACTTTTCACTTAAGGGGAATATTGCCCACCGATGGGGTGACGAGAGATATTCTGGCATTTTGCACTTTTCACAAAAGGCACAAGTTATAATTTTGGGCCCACGAGCATGGGAAGGATTTCTTTTGCTAAGTGGAAAATGCGGGCCAGTGTGGCTGGGGATGACTTTCGCCAAATGATAAATGCATGACGAAAGGACTAGGGATGAATTGTGTAAAATATAAATTTGTGGGGCCACAGGAGTTTTTGCATTTTCTACAACTTTCATAAAATCACAATTTACAATTGTTGGCCCAAGAGCCCACAAAGGATCTTTACACCAAATTAAAAAAAATGCCTAAGGCCCGTAAAGGGGCACGTGTCCATAATTCAAGTCAAAGTGAGAAGGCAGGTCGTCGGAAGTAGTTTGAAGTTTGGTTTTTGTTTTGAAAAGTGTAAAAGTATAAAATTAATTTGCACCTCTATCGATGCCCATAGAAGCCACGTGTCAAGCCTAAATTACATGTGGGGAGGTGGGCTCGGGGATGACTCTTAGGAAAGTAGAAATGATGGAAGCCCCATGTGTCTCCTCGGTGCTCTTTCAAAGGGCAACTACAAATGCAATCCCCAAACAAGCGCTAGCTTGCCACGTGCCTAGAGTCAAAATAGGGATAGAGTCGGCCGTTGAAAAGTCCAAAAGCCTGTGGAGGCTTCCACATGCCTCTTCCATGTAACTTCAAATGCAAAATCCAGAGGCAGGTCCCAAATGTGCGCTGAACCTTCACATGTCCAGGGTAAGACATATGACCCCACCAAACAAAAGGGACTAAGCCAAACATAAGGAAATGGAGGAGTGGCCCGTGGATGATGCCACATGTCCTATCGTCACAATTTTAGGAGTTAGCTATAACAGTCCAACCCTAAAAGAGTTAAGGCATTATATAAAGTGGGCCCCTCTTACTCACCAAAGAGACAAGGCAGGCAAATCCTACAAAAACCCCCACATGTCCCGAGTCAAACATTTCCTTCGCCAACAAGGGGGACTCAAGCAAAACACAAGGAAATAGATAAATCCTACGAACGGTGCCACGTGTCTTATCGACGTAACTCTAGGAGTGAAAGGAGGTGGCTGAATCTTTAAAGCACATGGGACTGCCACATGGACCCTAGATGGACAGACTCTTACAAATAGAACGATCCCACATTAGACCCGAAATCCTGAAGCACATTTAGATAGCCATATCTTTCAACTAGGAGCTTAGATTTGGGAGGGAGAGGAAATTTTTGAGAACTCTCGGCACCTGCTACTCACTTGCCACCATAAATGTTTTAGCCCGCCATTTTTGAGGATCTCAAGTCTCCCACCTACCATCATGATGAAGAATGGGCCTCCTTTCTTCCTCAGCAAGGAACAACAAGTGAAGGCATGGTTTTTTACAGTGAAGCCTATCATAGTTGCAGGTAGATTCAATGCTCTTGCAAGGGTGTTTGGAGGATTGAAATTTTTCCTCTCCTTCTATTTTTCTTGTATAAATTGTAAAGTAGGGGAATTTTTCAGGTTTTTGGTCACCTTTATCTCCTGCCCCCCTCTCTTTCTTCCCTAGGGTAGAATGTGGAGTTTAAGCCTCCTATCATGGCTCTATAATGGAATTTTCTTGCCTCTTGCCCCTTGATGATGTACTGTGTGACTCATGCAGAAATTAAATCTATTTGGTGATGCATTTTGTGCATTCTTCCTTAATTTATCATCTCTTCTCACCTCTCACCATTGCAAGGTATATTGTACATATCTTTAATATCTATTGCATGTTTTAGGAGCTATGTTTAATGGGTCGAAGTGTTGTTTTGTGTTAATTGTATCCATGGTCTGTGATGCATCTATCCATCCTCTCCATTGCTCTCCTCTCTTCACTTCAAGCATTTGGGTTTGTGACCAGCACCTTCCTTTTTTGGTGTATCAACGCTTTAGTGTAGGCTCTCCTTCACTCTCTCTTTCTCTCTAGTTTCTTGGAATGATTATATTAGGATATATTAGTTTTCCTGCACTAGAGTAGCTTGTGGCAGGTAGTTTAGGAAGAAGAAGTCGGCTTTCTCCAGAGGGCCATCTCAAGTTCACAAGTCCCGTAGCTTGAGAGATGGTCCAATGTTGTGCAATCACACTAAATGCCCCACTCAAACCTGAGGCCATCTGTGGGTGCCGTGATTTTGCACCAATAGAAGTTAAACATTCTTTTCCAACAAATAAAGCACATTTCTTACACTTTTTAATCCATTTGAAACAATCTTTGAATATGATGGGCCAATGGTAACCAACTTTAATAATCTTTAAGGCTGTAGTACATGCTGAAAAATGAACTCCTGCAGGTTCCTCATGGAATTTGGATAATAATTGTTGAACTCTATCATAATCAACACATCACAACAAGATTATGTTTATATCTCTTCTGAATAACACACCATCAATGAAAACATAGGGTACAACTTGTAACCTGAAATAACTTCATTTATTCTTGTCCATACCTTCCAGATAAGTGCCATGCTATAGATAGTTAACTAAATCAGTCATCCATCTTGATTCCAAAACTTCTTGGATAAGCTTAGTTTACTAATTTCCTAGTTGCACCATGATATCTGATTTCTGATATGTAACTTCAACATGTTGTTCTGGATCTTTTGATTCTGCAACATATTGTTTTTCCATATCAGCAATTAGATGTTCACACAAACCTTTACCTCGAACTATCTTTGTAACATGAATATCAACATCATATTCCATAACCTTCATTATCTGACCTGCTATCTTCTCATTCAATTCTTTATTTAACAAGAAAGCTTTTACACTTGGATGAGAAACAAGAAGATGTATCTTGTTGTTTGAAAGCATGTACTTAAAATTCTTTAATCCTTTGACTACTAAAACTACTTTTTTTCTGAGAAAATTTTACCTTTTTTTGTAGTCATGCAAACTTTTTCCAAAAAAAGCAATTGGATGCTCAATATTTTTATCGTTAACCTAAGTTAATAAGGATGAAATTGTTTCAGCTCCTGCAAGTACATACTTTGTAAAATATTTATACAAATTAGGATTTTAAGAGTAGGATCTTCAGAAATAGTTTTTTTAATGGCTTTAAACCCTACTATCCCTTTTCTTGTCCAAGAGAAATTTTTATCTTTCTTCAGCATGGTTGTTAATGGTTTTACCAATGCTGTAAAATCTGGATAAAATCTTCCAACAAATTTGATTTTTCCTAGAAATCTCTATAATGCCTTCTTGTGATAAGGCAGTGATATCTATGATATGAATTCAATTCTAAAAGGTTCAATTGCTAATCCTTTTTTAGAAACAATATGACCACGTAATTTACCTTGATGTACTAAAAATATAGAATTTTTTGGATTCAATGATATTCCAAACTATCTACATAACTGAAAAGTCTGCCTTAAATGTATTATATGTTTATTGTAATTTTTGAAAATAAGGTAAAATCATCTAAATAAACCAGTATGCATTTATTTAATAAGCTACAAAAATCCATGTCTATTACATGTTGAAATGTTGTGCTAATATTCGAAAGGGAAAAAGGTATTCTTTTGTAAGCATAAGTACCGCACTTGGTGTTAAAAGATTTTTTGTATCTATCCTCTTCTCGAATTAGAATCTGAATGTATCCACTATAACTATCCAAAAGAGATAGTCTATCAAAACTAGAATATATTCTATAAATTTGATCCATGTTAGGTAGTGGATAGTGTTTTTTCAATGAAGCCTTGTTAAGATCTCTAAAATCCACAAATAATCTGATTTCTCCATTCTTTTTCCGAATAGGAACAAGGTTGGCTACCCAACTTGAATGCTTGAATAGAAAAATAATTCCTGATTTGATTAATGTGGATAATTCTTTTCTCATCAATAGCTCAATTTTAGGATTTATAAGCCTTTTCTTCTGCCTAATTGACTTGGAATTTAGCTGCAACTCTATTATATGCTAAGTTAAAATTGGATCAAACCCTCTCAAATATTGGTACTTCCAAGAAAAGAAATCTCTAAATTCTTTACATAATTTGATAAATGACTGCTTTTCATCTAAAGAACATACCTTTCTGATAAGTAGTTTTTTGTCGTCATCCACCAATATTTCTTCATGGTTATCTACGTGAGTTGAAATATTTCCTTTGTCCTTTCTTACGGATTGTCATAACTAAAAATGTCTTCTAGAGTGACCAATCATTGAGGAAACCTATTTTTTAACTAAACAATCTAATCACCATAGAAGTGTTGCATTTTTTCTTAATTTACTGCAGAAAATTCAGCCTCTTGCTGCAAAAATCTGCAAATCTATTTATCATCTTCAAAAACCTTCAAATTCTCTCCATTGTTAGGCATTGAAGGTTTGATAATTAATTTAATATTTGGTTGTACCTTGTTGTTTTCAATATGTTCTAGTACATAAAAAATAGCACCAACTACTGCAAGTTTGTTTCCATGTTTATTTTCATCTCTAGGGACGGATTGAATGTTATAGCATCAAAATCATCCATTAAGTCTAAAATGCTATGTTTGTAAGACTTAGACAATGAATTTTTACATACATTAAATTTTTTCACTTGATTATTAACTAATTTTGAATCTTTGAAAATTTGTAAAGTGTTGATACCTCTCTTTCTAGCCCGTTGCAAGCCAGGAGTTAATGTTTTGTATTCAACTACATTACAAGTACAAGAAAACTACGAGCTTAAAGCTGAAAAGTACCTTTCATTTGAAGGGGAAGGAAGCATTAAACATGTGCCTTATCCCTTGTTATTTTTGGCTCCATCAAAGTGATGCCTCCATAGCCCTTCTACCGATTCTTCCATTTTGGATAGCAAGGGAATCAGTGCATTTTCTTCATGCAATTAATAAACACCAAAAAAAACTTCTTCCACTTCCTTAAAATATTCATAGGCATGTTCTTCTTGAATATTTTCATCCATAGACAGATTAGAAACACCATCAAGTGCTGAAACTTGAGCTGTAACATCGAAATCAGGTTGATCTAGAATTGAGTAATTTGTTGCACCATTTGAAGCATGAGGCTCAATATGAAATCTAGCTAGAGGATCTAAATTTATGGTAACCTTAGTTCCATATTGTGTGGTTAAAAATAAAAAAGACCAATCTGAAGAAAGATAACCTCCTATTTTTGGTGTAATATCTCGTGATAAACATAGGGAAAAATAAGGAGGCAAATCTACAATAGTGACATCTCATAGAATTGTAACATTGGGACAAGTATGTAAGGTCACTTCCAAGTTTCTAATAAGACCAAATGTATTAGTCATTGTCTCGTCTAGTTACAAAACACTTTTATTTGTAGGCTCATACTACAGGCCCAACTTTTCCGCAATTGATTTTGGCATAACTTTGCTATTTGCACCACTGTCAACCATGCAATTATGAACTAAATGGTATCCAATAATCAGAGATAAATAAAATGGTGGTGGATACTTTATATCATGAGCATTTAAGACCTTTTGAACCATCACTTTAACTTTTTTAGTGCAATCTTGTTCTACTATTCCAAGGACCATGTATACTTTTTAAACTTCCTTTTCTGTTGTTTTTGAAGAAATCTATAGCTTATTTAGTTCATGAGAAAGAAAATTCTGATGTCCTGGAATACTTAGAGCATCCCAAATTGAGATATTAACATTATGCTTTTTTATTACATCAACAATATTAAAAGAAGTAAGAGTTTTAGAAACAAATTCTACTGTCTTAGCATAGGCTTTGGTGAAAACTGACTCTGCTTCAACTACTTTTGATATCTGAGGTATACAAAATCTTCTCGGATCAGGCTATGAATATTTTTGTTTTTCTTTACTAGCTGAAACACCTATTGTTTTATGAGGAACAACAAAACTATTAACTAATTTTTGGCCTATAGTTGTTTTATCTGTGACTATGGGCAGAATAAGCCTATTTTGTTGTTTTTCTCTCTCTTGAGAATTTTCTTGAGCCCTAATAGTAACAACAATAAATCCATCTTTACTAAAACTAAGTTCTATTCAAGTACTTTCTAAAGATGAGTTTCTTGCTACCCACCCTCCATTTGAGGCATAAATAATGTCTCAGGTTGAGGTTATTTAATGATGCTTATATTCAGGAATGGATTTGGACAACCTGCAACTGAATGAGGTTGATTATAAGGTTAACACCATTCTTCTATAGGCATTTTAACTGGGACTAAAGTAATATATGAACTAGGAGCCTCTAGTTCAAACTACCTTTGTTGATATGGTTGTCTATAATCCTAATTTTGTTGATAAGACTACCTATTTTGTTGGTTTTGTTGATAAGGAGCTTGATAAGGCCTGTTAGGTAATGGAATTATATTTTCATTTGAAGTTAGCTTGTTTCCCATGGTTTGTAAAGCTTTAAACACATCATATGATGTGTCTACAATAACAGGTTCTATAATGGTAATAGGCTGTGGGATAGGTGCCAAATATGCTAAAAAAGGCATTGAAGGTCTTGCTGCTAATTTTTTTGTCTTGAATAAGACTGTTTCCAGCCTTTATAGCAATATCATAAGCTGCTAGAAGAGTATCTCCTCCCATGGATTGAATCATAGTTGAAATATAACTATTTAGGCCTCTAAGATAATAAAGAAAAGCATGGTTAGCTTGAGGCTTGATGTTTGCTGGAATTATTTCCCAAGTTATACCGAAACGGATATTAAAATTGGCCATAAATTTATGAGGAGCTCTCTTAATTGTAGACAACTGTTCTATGAGGGATAAATTATCCGAATGATCTTGAAACTTTTTCAGAAATTTATCACTTAACTCATCCCATGTTCTTAAGCTTCCAATCTCTAAGTTTCTATACCATTGTAAGGATTTCATTTTAAAGGATGATGCTAAAAGTCCCAAGGCTACATCTTCATGTGTTATGTTGTGGATTGCACATAGGGCTGCAATATATTTGATGTGCTCTGTAGGTGTAACTTGATTTTCACCAGTGAATGAAGGTAAAATTTTCATGACAGCATTAGTAATATCATGATAAACTAGAATTACTAATGGGATGCCATTAGTAAATGTCACAAAATTCCTAGGAGGTTGAATAGCCATTGGAAAAACTAGAATCTGAAGAGAAAATTAATATGTGGTGAAGGAGGATTAGGAGGATGAGGGTTGTTAAAACCAAGCCTATTATAAGGTAGGGTGTTACCAACTCTTCTTCTTCATGTACAATTAAAAGGTAAAGAAATAAAATCAAAAGGAATTCCTCTTACCGATGATCTTGTAGTCACTTTAGGCATGGAACATGCTATGAAACTAGTTTGAAATTATCCTTACAGAGTCGCTAAATAAATATTTTAATCTTTAGAATAATTTGTTGCAGCTTGTTGCTCCAAAAGTAAATTTTCTTGTTGTGAACCTACTGTAAATTAATGTAATTTACTTGTAGATTTGATTCATTGTCCCATCGGGCATGCCAAAAAAAATTATCTCTCAAAAGTGCACCCTATAAAGAGATGACTGGAGGGGTTTTAAGCTTACTTTGGATCTCTCTCTTTCATAGATACAATGGAAACACCTCATTTCTATGGGTATACCTATTGTTTAGGTGAGTCTTTGATATCAAGGTCGGTTCCTACTTGATGTATCCTAAACTATTTTGTTTTCAGGTTTTGAGGGAAAAATATGACTGTAAATGAATTGAAAATTAGGGTGTTACACCAAATTTATTGAGGGATTCGACTGAGTACATGCACAAATAATTAAGAAGGGATTCTAGATGAACAAACCAATAGTTTTTAGGAGAATATTAAGGCAAAAAAATTGATGTATTGACGAAATGATTCACAACAATACTGTTAAGATAAGCATGCACACTAATATTATGCAGAATTTACTAAATTTGCAGCAAGGTAAGATGGTCAATCGGGGAATTTTGACATTCACAAGAAATAATAAAGTATACACTACACTACAAATAATTGGAAAGGTAGAAATGAATTCTCATTCGAAGGTAAAAACTGGCAAAAATATGCTTCAACACTCCTGTGTCCAAAAGACCTCCCTGTGCTTTGCCAACGCACACTATATATATCAAGATTATTCATCCCACCCTTCCTAAAAATAAATTAAAATTATAATCTCCCATGCATCCTATTTTTATCCTTCATCATGAATAAATAAAGGAATAAAAATAAGCATGCTAATAAAATAAGGCATTAATAGCCTTGTTTACAAAAAATACAACTCTATCAAACTCCAGTTCACTATTCTACTTTTAAAGAAGTTGGATGAATAATTTGGCTAGTAATAGGCCTTTCTTGATGATCAAGTCTTCTCCAATGCATGCAATTTATGTCTTTTAGGTGATGATGTGCCATCTGCAACTTGATCTACTTGCAATTGTAAAATGAACATTTTAAACTACCCCTTGGATGCACATGCAAAAATTAATCTCCTTACAAGAAAAAATAATTTTTAATCTTTAACATTTAGCAATACATTATTCAATTCCATATCACCCATTATGGGGACCACTATGAGCACATGTGTAATAAAATAATACTCCTATTTTTTGGAAAACAAGGTAATAGGCCTCAAAAAGGGTTCCCTGTACTCTGATGTTGACCTTTTCTTGTCTTATAGTGATCACATGAGGAATTGCACTCGTGCACACCATGTTATTGTTTTCCTTCTAAAACCTCCCACTGTGGGGACCACCTGTGATGTGGACACTTTGTCTCCATTTTGGATTTGACCTCTTTTTAAAGAAATTGAGGATGTTTTGGAAAGTATAAGGTAAAGTGGTTGTGCTTTGATTTGATTGGGATATACTTTGATAGTAAAAATTGCATGTTTAAAAAAAAAGGCCCTCATGATTTGATCATGGCCATACTATAATACTCAGCCACCTCTTTTATTATCATTGCATTGTAATTTGTTGTCAGTATTTGATTATTTCGGCATTTATTACAAGACCTTAACAGAGGTCAATGTAATGATTTATTTTAAATGATGTCGGCTGGCCCCTTCCCATGGTGAATCACTCCTTGAGCTTTGTCGTTGGTTCTTATTTCAAGGCTAACTCGGTTGTGGTTAGGGTTTACATTTTCTTTGAACCAAGTGAATGGTTTATAGCCATTGATTTCGGGTAATTGTCTATCCCGTGCTGTTGATCTAACTAGGGTAGGTGAGGAGTTGACCGTGGTAATTTGAGTTTTTCTTTGATCTTGGAAATTTATTTGTGGGCATTGATCTTGTATAATTTATCTTCTCCACCATTGATCTTATAATCCTTGATTGGCATAATGGTTTGCTTGGATGATCATTTAATACCGTTGATTTTTGTATTGTTGGTTTAGTGTCATTGATATTTAACTGAATTGATTTAGGTTTGTTTAAAATTTTTTGAGCTTATCACTTGGTCATTATCACTTTCTCATTCTGAGTGGTGAAACCATGGTAATTTTTTTTAGTGGAAGTCATGAATTTGATCCTGAAGCTCGATGGGAGACTCTGTGAAGTTCTGTGCATGCATTTTTATTTTGTTTCTTCATGCCATAATTTTTAGCTTCACTGTGATGTCTGTAACTACTCTGTTACCTTGAAAGTTTCTTCAAGATCACTGTAGTGAGGGGTCTTTAGACCCATTAATGGTTGTCATTTGATGGATATTTTGAGATTGGGTTTTTGGCTGAATATGAGCTCTGCAGTCATAGAGGGTGGACATGGAGCTTCATGAGCGTATATCTAAACTTTTTTATTTTTTAAAAGTTTTTCTGAGCATATGCACAGGATTCTTTGTTGTCTCATTTTCATTATAATCTTGAATATGGAGAATTTGACAAGCCATAAAAAGAAGGCCTTGAGCTTTGTGGTTCACAAATATTCTCAAGAAATCTATTCTTGTTAACGTGTCTTTTCCTATTTGAGCTCTACCAGATTCTTGACCAACATGAGTGGTTAAAGGTGAGCTACTTTTGTTTTTACACATGTACATTTTCTATTTTCATTTTTTTCCTTGGATTTGATACTGAATCATTTTGAAAATGTTTGTGGGTTTTGTGATCTCTTTCTCTTACTTGACTACCAAGTTTGAAAATCATTTTAGGTGATCATTGTTTTACTTTGGACTTGATCATTTTGATGGTTTTGACATTTTCAAGATTCCCTAGTAAGTCTTACCCTCCATATTAACACTTCTATGTGAAATAAAATTGAGTTCTCGAAATACCCACTAAGGGTTCATTTATTTTTTGACCTTCTCTTCTTGTAATATACTCAAATTTGAGTTTGAGACTAATTTTTCGAAACCATTTTGGGTTTTTTATTTTCCTCATGAGAAACACATGGATTTAGCACTCTGGTTTTTGTAATCTTTTATGGTTTTGAGTTCATACTCCTCAAACTCTTGTTTTTCCTTTTCTTGTGCAAATCTAGGTTTTCTCTATAGTCTTTATAAGAGCTCGAAATCTGAAAAAATTCATATGTGTAACTTGGGCACCATTCAGAAGGTTGCCGAGCTCTGATTTTCTTGATTTTTGTAGCCATTTGTTCATTTTGTAGACACTTTTGTTGAGGATTTTTTGAGCTCTGATTCATTTTAGACTGTAATACTTTGCATGCTTTTAAATAACTTTGAAGTGACACCTTGCTCGAGATACCAAGATTTAGGTTCTTATTTGATACTGAGTATTTGGCCATGGAAGATAAGATTCTACCCATTTCCTTATGTTTTTTGAGCATATAGAATCTTGTATACTAGAGCATTCCATATTCTCATAGAAAATGTCCAAATATCCTATTTTTCTTGTCAAATTATTACATATTGTAATGAACTCTGGATATGTCTGAAACTTGGCTTGAAGCTAGAAATTGTATTTCTGGATATGAACCACTGAATTTACATTTTGAATGTTTTACCTAATATTTCCTTGTGCTTTATTTTATATATTGCCTTGTGATTACAGAGGGATAGACTCCATAATCTTGTTGCTGTAAAATTTTCACCTTTATTATTGTTTCCTTTATAAGATGAACCAAAATTACTTACTTGTATACTGTTGAATTCCTATTTATACAAGCTACAATACTTTGATGTTTTCAATATTTTGTTCAGCTATTGTTGGTTTTATCTTATCTCTTAACTTGATGAAAGTCCATATAATGGTTTTTAAAAAAATGAAAATATGTTCTTCTTTGAATCTAACCCTATTTTGTAAAAATTCAATATGGTCTGAGTATTTACAGTTGATGAAATGTTTGATAGTATCATGCATTATCTATATTTTCCATTGCAAAGTCCGTTATCATTCATTAATAAAACTGAGTCAGCTAAGTTGTCATCTTGATATGAAACTCTAAATTTGTATTTACCTTATGGAATATAAATCTCTATCTTCATTTCTTCTCTTATTTTGTAACCGTTTCATGATTGTCTAAAGTCATTGATGTTTGATGAATTTGTCTAAGTATCAAGCTTCTTGATTCAATTATGTACTTGTTGTACTTCATTATCTTAAAATGATTGCATTACTTTGATTTATCTTTATAGAATGTGGTACCTTCTAATCTGAATGTTTCAAAGTATGGAGTGGTTTGGAACCCTTTTCTTGAGACTATGGAAGTTTGTTCCTTGTGATGTCATGATTCTCTGAAGTTGATCTTGTAGCTGCACATTGAGTTGGTTGCATTGTGTACTTTATCTCTTCATCATGAATTACCCTATCTGCATCATTAGTTATACTGTAACTGAAGTTGTTCTTTATCATGAAGTAACCTGTATTCATTTGAATCTGTAGCTTTGACTATACAATGTATTTTCTCCTTTATTTTCTCTCTTTTCTTGGATACTATTTGATTAGTACAATAGTTTATCTTTTGTCAAATCTTTTAAACATCTATTAGTTGCGAAATAGAATGATGGAAAGATGTAAAATGTCCATTTTACATGGTTTTGAAACCCTGTCAACATTTTCTGAAGACATTTCCATTTCCATTCTATTTCAGCTGTAATTTTATCTCATTCCATTTGTTAGAATCTGCAGCACTAAACCTACATTTCATTTTATGGATTAGTATAGGTACATCATTTTGTATATTCAACCTTTAGTTTGAACTGAAATAAATGTAATTTTCAAATTATGTAAATTAAAAAAAAATTCCAGGTGTTTATTTCCTTGTTCTTACCTGTACCTGCACATTTAGATAAACTAGTTAGAAAACATTAGGCTTTTTGGCCTCTCTTTTGTTCCACAGTTTTTTCTTTATCTTTACTCTCTAAAATGATTGTGAGAATCATATGTACTGATGTAGAATATTGTTGCTTGTCTGCTATGCATTTATCTTTTCTGTAATCATACCTCCTGATATCAGGAGATTCATTTTCACGAAGATAGACAGTACAAAAACATGATTTAATCCTGAGCTCATGATTGATAGTCTCTTTTCTATTTGTTTTTTAGGTACAGTGTAATGTTGAATAACAAGGATGAAGATGGAGCAAATATGGAGCTAGAGGTGGAGCAATGGAGATAAAAGAAACAAGGAAATGATGGGATTCCTTCATATTATTTTACTTTTATTTTCATGCACATGCACCTTCTATTTCAGTAGTTATGATGTTTACTTGAGTCACATCCCACGGCTTGTGTGGGAAACATTTGAAATTCCTTATGAATAAAACATTGAATTTTGAAACTAAGTTGTGTACTTCCTTCTGCATTTCAGCTTTTGTATATGGATTGTATAATGAATTAAACAACTCAATAACATAATTGAATGTATTTAATCATGAAGGAAAGAAATTTAAAATACATATAACCTTATTAATGAACTTTGATACTATTGTAATCTACAACTCTGATTGTTGTGAACTAAAATTTATCAGTTCATCTATTCTATATTTTCTGTCTTTACAAGATAGCACATCTATCCTTCAGGGCCTTTGTGTTTTTTTGCTGAATACAAACATGAAATTACAAACTATGTGGTTTTGTTACATTTTGTAACAGTGCACATAGCTGCAAATTGCATGTAGCCATTAATTAATCCAACAAAACAAATATTAAACTGAAATAATCTCCCCTAACTTAGGTTCACTTCACCAAATCCATTCATCTTAACGAAGTTTCGAGTTCCCCATTTTTCATGAGTGAAAAAATTACCAACATTCACCTTAGTAAGTTTTATGTTATTGACATGCATGACACTAAAAAGGAATGTAAGATATTTAAAATTCAAAGCTATTATAATTAATTAACTTCATATGTTAATTATACAAATAAAAATAACACATTGGCCCTTACAATTAATTATCATAGTACGTGAACATCTAAAAATCACAAGATGGAAGATATGATCACCTATACATGACTATAAAAAAGGTATCTAGATGCACATATTAAAGAATCTTAGAGTCTAGAGACTATATATGCTTCATTTCTAATATTTGTGAACTGTAATTTCTTTGGTTCAGGATTGTAAGGATTGATTGATTTTTATAATTTTTTCTTGTTCATATGGTACAGTGTTGGACACCCTAAGAATGGCCTTGAAATATGTTTCGTTGTAAAACCCTAGTTTTTGCACAATCTCTAAAACCATTTGTAATCAAATAAATCACATGAAAATCCTAAGAATGGGTGGAAGACCATATAATAAGATTAGTGTTTTGGTTGAAGTGCAATTTGTACATCGTATACATCAACATTGTACTCTGAATATGGCTAAAACCACACATAATTGTCCACCTAACATGTATCATCTATATGAATGTAGTTAATTGGAAACTTGAACCACTTAAACATGCTATATATGATTATGTTTTAGGTAATATACAAAAGTAGGGAAATCGGTGTACTTGGGAATGAGGGAATCTTGACTTCTTGATCTGGTTGATTACTTTAGAGCTGTAGTGGTAGTTTCCCTCATTCCCAAGTACACCAATTTAGCAATATTTAGGGATCCTTGAGTTCCTTTTTTGATTATTGCAATGACTGTTCCAAGTGATTTTTCTATGTGCTTTCCATGTGATTAAATAATTTGATGTTAACTTGCTTACATATATGGTTTTGAAGGTAAATTATTGTGATAATGTCAACCCATGAAGATGAAAAGACCAAAAAAATGTTATTGCATTGAAAGTAGAGTTTGTAAATGTGTAAGTGCAAGAGTACTATACAAGTTTTCCATGACTTAATTATACAACCTTGACCATTTTTATGTGTTTAGACAAGAATACACTAAATAAAATTATGAATTTGTATAATGGAAAAAATATTTTAATATTAATTCTGTATTAATATTCACAATTTATCGACACATTAGTATGTGGCAATAAGAAAGATAAGAAAGAGATACTAGATCATGTATTCAGTATGGATAAGATGTGGGTGTATTTCTTAAGCAAGAAGCACAATCACAATTAGTTGACATCAAAAAGGTAAAATGCCAAATTTGAGTGTCACTGATAACTCCACACTTTTCTTAGCACTACTTTATCATGTTCCTCGCAACCTGAACTGCGCTATGCAATATTATTCAATGAAAAAATTCACGTGGATCCTTTAACACATGTACTTCACCTCTATAAATATCACACAAAAATTTTTTATATAAAAAAGACTTCATCAAAAGGAAAACTCAGTGTTATGTGCAAGGTTTGATTTGAACAAAATGGAAACCACAAATCTTGGGTTTTCTATATTATAATGTCTTAATCACCATAAAGGAAAATATATGATGATTATTTCATTTAGCTATAATACACAAATATTTCCAAATTTAAATAGGTTTTACATTAAGAAATGTATTAAACATTAGCCAAATGGGTACAAAATCAAGAAGAAACAATGAGAAAAAGATCAATCAAGTGAAAAATCAAGACAAGGGATATAACAAAGTACAATACTTATTACCATAAATGAAGTACTATTTACTATATCATTCAGTTCGTAAGGTTTGGGATAGATATGATATTACACAAAGGATAATATATTACTTGACTATTTTTTTGTTGAAGAGAGTATCTTACTTCATTGCATTCTCATATATAGCACATAATATAGAATTTACCCTAAAGTAACTCAACTTTATCCATACATAATCCTCAATATTACATATCCAATACTCTCACTCTTTATCTTACTCAGTTACATATATGCAAGGTGTGGTCATCTAAAATAGAAATAAGTAGTCATGGACCATTTCCTATAGGGAATATTGTATTTTAGTTTTTAAAACCAATTTATTGGAAGATAATCTTCCCAACATGTCAACAAGAGTAGTCAGATAGACAATTTCAATTTCAATTCAATGTTTCATTTTTCCCTATGATTTAGTAATATATTTTTAACAAAAGTTCTTTTAAAATTCTGTATTAAACAAAATTTCCATAGCATTCAACATTACATTTATTTTTATTTATCTAAAGTCTAACTATTTAAAATCATGCTCACAGTGCATAAGAATTTTTTTTTGAATTATCTTCCTATTATTTTTTTGTCCAGTAGCCTAAGTGGGAATATTATAGGCTATAATTTTTAAGACTATTAATTGCACATACATTGAAAATTCTTCCAAATGGGATGTCGATGTTTAATTCACTAACTTTGTTTACACACATTATTTTACCCATATATATTATGGTATTTTGTCTAATAATTCAAGTATCTCTGATACTATCACATTATATATGCATGTCATTTCATTCCATGAAATCATTGATACATTTAGCCACAAATTACACATGCCTTATGTATGATTCCACATAACGCATACATGTCTATTAGGATGTATTCAACTATGCTAATTGACAAAAATCCAATTTCGATAACATTTGAATGGATGCCCATATTATGTTTTAAACCTACCATTTTAATGGATGTCCATATAATGTTTGGAGTAAATGCAACCCTATATTTGATCTCGTCCTAGCCAAAAACCATTGATGACATTAACAATGAAGAAGCGAACCCTCAACACCTTCTTTAAAATGAATAGGTAGTATAATGATGAGTAGTTTACAAGTTTGATTGTAAGGGAGGGATCCACCTTAGTACATCACTTGATATTATACACACACAAAAATTAAGGTTATTTCCCCTATTGTTTTTCTTACGCTTGACTTGAAACTTTCAAACACCTCTTTGAGACTTTTTGTCATTCCAGAGATACCCAATCATATATTTATGACCTTTTCCAACCCTTTCTCTATGATCTCATCAATCAGATAATGTTTTTGATTAGGGATATCTGTAGGTGGTAAACATACATTGATTTTGTACATAATTTATTTACAAGTATTATTTTATTTCAACTCTATAATGCCAAAAATGTTTTTGTTTAATAGTTATTCCACTTCTCAAAAAAAACTTCCAACATTAAAAATTTTGTCATATATGTTGTTTGTATTCAAATATAAATACAAATAGAAAAATGGTGTTGGAATTCCAATATTTTTGGGTTTTACTAAATTATCGTGAGAGCACACCATATCAAGAATCATGTATGTCTCGCTCCACTATAGTTGGGACCTCCACCTTGAAAAAATAGGTGCATATGGATTCGTTCCTACAATCGTTCCTCTTCATCTTCTTTTGGTTACTTCTTAACTGTTCCTTCTCATTCATTGAGATTGGAGGTTATCCTGCAACCAAGTTGTAAGCCCACTATTGGCCCCTCTTGATGGTTGTTACCGGTACAAGGAGGCAACATCATTTTGGTTGGGCCTCTACCACTACAATAGGGGATCATGGTTCTATAATATTTAGATTATTATTGTAATATGGGTGGAAGATCCATCTGTAAGAGATATCTCTAGTATGGTTTGTCTTCCTTTAAAGGGAAATCCATTGTTTCCTATAGTGCTTCTATTACATTGCATGATTATAATTTTTTCAATGTGATCATTGGGATTTAGTAACTTTGGTTTAGATTTTGAGTTGTGTGTTCTCCCAACATGGATATTTTGATATGTATTTCTCCAACCACCCTTTTTATTGTAATCATCATTTTTTTGATCTTTTGATTAATATATTTATATGTTCCAATAAAAACTAATGTCATTATAATATTGACTAGGTCATATTTATTCTTATGTAGAAAATAGGTCCTCTTGCGTTATGAATTATTACCAAAAATACATGAGAAAACCATCTAAATTATGTTAACGAATATTAATACTGATTATTTTTAAATTACTGTGTTGAGTAAAAATACAACAAAGAAGATGAAACTAAGATTATATTTTGTTTTTAAAATAATTGAAGACAAGAAAAAAATTCTATTAAACTATCGAGATGGCCTTCATAAATAATCTCTATTACATTTTCAAGAATTTTCAAATTTATTTTAATTTTAAAAATATTATTTTTGATGGTTAGTAATTCCATATCAAATATTATAGTATTCACCCCAAAGGAAAATCCATTTGACTCTAAATCACATTTTCTCCAATATCACCCATAAACCAAATAATTGATAAAATGATACACACAATAATTTTTTTGAAAAGAATCCAACCCAATAACACAAAAACATCCACCATATTCCCTTTACCCTAATCCATGTGTTACTCTTTACTGTTGTTGCGAAGGAAATTTTAAATACCACACAAGTCTAGGAAGGGAATAACATTGTATTCCCTTATTGAGGTTGTTAAAGTAGTTTGGTATGTTCTAGACCTTCTACAATATCTTCTATTCACATAAATTGTATGATCCTCCTGTCAATAACACACTCACTTTTTTCATACATCTGGTTCTTGTCATTATTTGATGTTGGTTTCTGAACATATAAGATCTTTTTTCTATAAATTCATAATCATTATAGTTCATTTGACATTTTATTACAATTTATGAACTAATAACTAAACTAGGCATGTTATAGAGGTCAAATGTATTGAGCACACATAAGCATTCAAGAAAGATCAGATATTCAATAAATCACATACAATTTTTTTTTTACATAGGTACACAAACTTTGATTTAAATGTTATTACAAACATTAACATAATATTTTTCAATATTTTTATTGTATAAAAATTTACTAAATCAAAAGATAGTTTTGTTGTTCATTGGTGTATTGTAAGTCAAAAAACATATTTGAATTTATGACAATTTGTAGATCATATTACCATCCACTCACGATGTGAAAATGAATCTATTGTTTGTATGGGATAAAGTGAAATTCCATGAAATCGAATGAGATTAGAGGTGAGATCCATACAAGTGAAATCGTCAAACATTTTCAAATATGTAATCTGTATTTTTTTTAACACACAAAATGCATAGTATAGACTGACAAGAACAACTTCACGCACCATAGATTTTTAAATTGTTAAATATATAATCTGAAAAAATAAACATTAATCATAATGAATGTTTTTTATCAACAATCCATTAATTTTAAATATAGTTTTCTTGTTTATGTGGAATCACAACACCCTTGATTGTTTACAACTCGATAAATTGAAATTGTCAATGTGATTGCATAACATGGAGATTTTCCCAAAGTGTGGGAATTTGCAATCGGGAAATATCTCTAGATGAAGGATGGTTCTTATTCCTCTATTCTGATACACACACTCAAATTGTAGAGGATTTATCCTAAAATCTACTCTAACTTGCCAAGGAGAGAGGGTTAAAAAGGATACAAGAAATTAAACCTAAGGTGATGGAGGTGATGCACAACAGGAATTCTAAACACCTTATCTACATGGAGATGAAAACTAATAAGTTTGAAGGGATTAAGTACATACCGCAAGTCATTCAAGTTTTATGAATTCATTCACCATTAAACATAGACCATTAAATATGCAACATAATTTAACATGTACAGTTAAAAGAAATTACAATGAGAGATCAGGAGAACGCAATGAACACAAGAGAGGGTTGAACTTTATCCACAAACTTATATTATTACTCCACATATTTTATGCAGTGCATTACAGTGGCCAAGAGGCACTAATTTACATTACAGCTTGAATGGGAGTTTGAACTCAAAAAATTCACTTACAGACAAGAGAAGAAGGGAGGGTGTAAAGAAAGACTATCCAACCCTTTAAAAATGATCCCATCCATATCATGTTGGTGTAAATAATTTAATTACACCGAATAAGCTCATTATAGCATATTGTTATATTTGTTTTAATTAGTTCTAACTCTTGGAGCTTGTTGAGATTCTCTCCACTCCTTGTGTGGAATTAGTTATCTCCAAATTAGCTTGACATTCCTATTATTTAGGAATGTCAAACTATCTATTCTCCCTATTTAATGAATCTCATGGATGGTGGAGATATCAGAGATAATTATTATTTCTTTGTTCCTCTTTATTGTGCTCTTATTTTCTTCTCTGAGTAATTCTTTGTGCTCACTCTTCCTGTGCTAGATCCTGCTAGTATATTTTTCATGGTATCAAAGCTATCGTTGCAAGAGAGTTGAAGTCGACCTCTATTTTCTCAGAATTGATATTCTCTAGTTTTATTTTTGCTGGACATTTTTACCTACTGTCCCTTCAGGCCTGACGTGGTTCGTTACAGGGTTTGGCATTTTTGCTAGGTTTGGCATCTTGTTTGGGAATTTTTCCCTGCTGGCGTGTTTTCTACGCACTTATTTCGGCATCTTAGACTTCGCCCTGCCTCTTTTTCCATGCCTAGGTTTGTGTTTTGCAGCCTGCACTCTTTTTTGACGCCTGGGTCTATGTTTTATGGCCTACACTCTTTTTTGCAGCTTGCTCTCTTTGCTACCCCTCTGACCAATGCACCTGGGATTCATTTTTTACTTGCTAAGCGTGATTACTTAGGGTTTTGCATCCGTTTTAGACGTTTTTATTTCCCTATATGGCGAATGGTCTAGTTTTGGCACCTTAGCCAAGTTGATTTGGTTTCTTCCCTTCTACAACTCCATAGAGACTCTAGTAAGTCTTTATCTGATTTTTCTATGAATACATGCACAGCTGTATCTAATTGGTGCATTTAAAGCATTTAAATATATATATATATATATATATATATATATATATATATATATATATATATATATTTAAATTTTTCTATAGTTTGTTATCAAAAATTGCATTATGGGGGGAAATTAATGCTTTTGATGCCTATTAATACTTTGTTGGTAGGTTGTTTGTAAACTGAGGACGAATTTGTATTTCTTGTTTCCTCCCGAGTCCAACGAGTGGTCATACAACCATCTTTTTCTTCGTTTTGGTCAACATTATAATCAGTGAGCAATTTTTAATAAAATTTGACTTATTTTATAGGAAATTGAAAGTTTAATAACTTTTGCATGGTAACTCGAAATTGAGTGCCATTTTTTGTAAAAGTTGATTATTTTTCATTCCCGTCACATTGAAGTAAATTTCATTGAAAAAGGGCAACTTTGGAAAATAACCTCATTGAAACCATGTCGAGAGCTTTTTTATCGTCCTTATCTTCTAGCCATACGGGTGATCTACGGTTGTTCGAGCCTCTATACTTGATGAATTACCATGTCTGGAAATTGAAGAAGTAACAACTTTTATAGTCTCTTGGATTATGGCATGTGTTTGATGATACAATTCCCACTTTCACCACAGAGAAGGACAAGTACCTGTATGCATGCAAGCAAGATGAAGCTCTTGGATTGATCGTGTTGAGTGTAGCAGATAACCTCCAGTTTCATATTTCTACAGCCACAGCTCCGAAAGAGGTATGGGAAAAATTTGAATCTTTGTTTGGCAAGATAAACGAGTTCAAATTAATTCAACTAGATCATGAATTAAACTCTTTATCACCTTCATATTTTCCTTCCATAGAAGAATTTCTGTCAAAATTAAAGAGATTCGTAGTCAGTTGAAAGCAGGTGGTAGAACTAAAAAGGATGATGAATGCATATACACGATCCTAACTAAACTAAAGGGTCCATTTTTTGTATTTACGTCAACCTTCTTTTCTACTATGGATGCACTAGACACTCAATTTAAAATGCCTTCATTTGAATAGTTTTGTGAACATATTTCACGAGAACAAGCAAAATTAATCTCTCTAGATGTTATGCCTACATCGAATCATGCTCTTGTTGCCAGTTCTCCTAAGAAAAATTGGAAAAACAAACCCAAAAAAAGCTATGATAATTTTGTATCCTTTCACAATATGGTTTCTAATCCCTCTGTTGACACTTCTAAACCACATAATAATGGTAAAAATAAGAGATCATTTCAGAAGAGGGTGTTTGATCCTTGTTCCTTTTGTGGGGGGAAAAATCACCCTGAATCCAGATTTTTTTGAATTTGGAAACATTAGAAAAGGCTTTAAAACAACACAAGATCACTATTCCATCACCTTCATCTACTTCCAATGCTGGCAAGGGTAAGGCTCTTTATGCTAGAGCTTCTTCTCCTTTGCAAAATCAGTGGATTTTTGACTCAGGGGCTACTCATCATATTACACATTACAGGGATTTGTTATCTTCTATTTCTTCTTGCAACACTACTCATATTTTGGTGGGCAATTCTGCTTCTGTAGATGTATTGGGTTATGGTATTGTAAATATGCCAAATGGGCATCTAAATAATGTTCTTTATGTTCCCCATATGTCTAACAATTTTCTTTCCATATATCAAATCTGTAACTTTGGTGATGGTAGAACTATTGAATTCTCACCAGATAAGGTTGTCATCAGGGAATCATGATGATATTGTAGCTACAGGATTTGTGGATCCATGTTCACGTTTGTATGTCTTTGAGAGTTTTGATAACTTTGCAGGATCTTCACTAATTGCTCATGCTTATTCTTTGAGCAAATTGTGGCATAAGAGGTTTGTTCACCTCAATTACAGGTATTTGCAACAGCTCTCTTCACATAATATGGTCACAGGACTTCCGAAGCTAAAATCACATGATGGTGTCTGCCCCGGTTGTATGTTGGGTAAGAAACACTTGGATCCTTTTCCAAAAGGTCAAGCAAAAAGAGCTATGGCTCATCTTGAGTTGGTACATAGTGATCTAACTTCTTTTCCTCATAGATCATTTTCTAGTGCTAAGTATGTACTCACATTCATAGATGATTTTACTAGGAAAACTTGGGTGTAATTTCTAAAATATAAAAGTGATGTCCTAGAGCATTTCAAAGTTTGTAAGGCTATTATAGAGAAAAAATATAGACATTATATTAAAATATTCCACAAGGATAATGGGGGGGGGAATATGAGAGTAATGCATTTACTGCTTTTTGTGCTAATCATGGAATTGTGCACCAATATACTGTTCCTCACACCCCTCAACAAAATGGATTTGCTGAACGAAAGAACCGAACACTCAAGGAAATGGAAAATCGCATGGTTTAGTCCAAGAACATGGCACCTCAGTTCTGGGTGGAAGTAGTCAACTGTGTAAATCATATTTAAAACAGAATGCCACATAAAGGAGTGCAAGGGGTTACTCTTGAGGAGGCATGGTCAGGTGAAAAACATGACGTATCAAAATTTTGGGTCTTTGGTTGTAAGGCTTGGGCCTTTGTTCCTAACGACACTCATAAAACAATAGAGAAGAAAAGAAAATAACTCATTTTTGTTGGTCATTGTGAGCATGTGAAGGCATATCGCCTCTTCAATCCCACTACCAAAGATGTTGGATTTCGGCGGGATGTTCGAGTTGATGAGACCAAGGCTCCTTTAGATCATACAGTAGTTCTTCCATCTCCATTATTACCTCTTGCTATTTTCACTGATGATGATTTTGATGGGCCACCTGATCTTGATCCTATTGCTCCTACTCCGGTTGCTCTTGCTCTGAAATGGATAAGATCTACATTGGCTGCAGCAGGTGATTTGGCGGGTGATTCATGAGATCTATGATGTACTAAACCTGAGACTTTTGGTGTTGTTGATCATCAGCCCTATTATGGTATGGCTCTTATGAGCCAAGCTATTTCTAATGATCTTGTTCTTTTTTCACAGGCATCTGGAAACCCAAAATGGGATTCAACAATGCAGGATGAATATTCTTCGCTTATGAAGAATAATACTTGGGATTTGGTTCCTCTTCCAAGGGGAAGAAATCTTGTACGATGTAAATGGGTCTATAAGACCAAATATACAGCTGATGGATCGGTTGAAAAATACAAGGCATGTCTTGTCGCCAAGGGGTATTCTCAAGTTGAAGTAGTAGATTACTCTGAAACTTTTTCTCCTGTCGCAAAGATGGATTTTGTGTGCCTTGTTCTCTCTCTTGATGCTTCTCATTGATGGTCAGTACATCGGATGGACGTAAAGATTGCATTTTTACATGGTGATCTCCATGAGGAGATTTATATGGAGCAACCTTAGGGGTTCGTACTTGACTCTTCACTGGTTTGTAGACTTCGGTGTTCACTCTATGGTCTCAAACAAGCCCCTCGGGCTTGGTATGAGAAGATGGATGCTTTCTTATTGTCTATTGGCTTTCATCGTTATAAGACCGATCATACAGTTTATGTCCTAAAGACTAATGATGACTTGCTTCTATTGGTATTATATGTTGATAATATCCTCATTACTAGTAGTTCAAATTCTCTATCAGAGGACATTAAATGGAAATTGAAAGAAAAATTTGATATGACAGATATGGGATTGTTGCACCACTTTCTTGGCCTACATGTTCACCAGTCTGCTGAGGGCATCTCTATTTGTCAGAAGACGTATGCTACAGATCTGCTTCAGAGATTTCATATGGCTAATTGCAAGCCATCTCCCACACCTTATCAGTCAGGTATTGAATTGACTGTTGCATGTAAATCTAACTTAGTAGATGCCACTTTGTATAGACAGTTGGTTGGGAGCCTTTTGTATCTCACTCATACTTGTCCCAATATCACCTTTTTTGTTAATCTTGTCTCTCGTTTTTCACATGAGCCTCATGAGAGTCATTGGCAAGCAGCCAAGCATATCTTGAGATATCTTTGGGGGACTTTGAGTTATGGTATTCATTACACACCTCAGAATGTTTCTAGTATTGAGGGCTTTATAGATTCTGATTGGGGAGGATGTCGCGATACTTGTAAATCCACCTCTGGCTTCTTTTTTCATCTTGGTTTTGGTCTAGTTGCATGGTCTTGTAAAAAATAGAATACAATTGCATTATCATCCACTGAGGCTGAATATCGAGGTGCTGTGATAGTAGGGCAGGAGGTTCTTTGGCTTCGTTAGATTCTTGGTGAGTTTGGTTTTTCATAGGAGTCTCCTTCCATTCTTTGGTGTGATAACCAAAGTGCTATTCACATTACACATAATCCTGTTGAGCATCAGTGCACAAAACACATAGAGATCCACATGCACTTCATTCGACAGTTGATTCAGAATGGGGTTGTTCAGATGGAGTTTGTTCCCATACCTGATCAGCTTGTAGATATCTTCACTAAAACCTTGGCTTCTCCTCACTATTTGGAGTTGCGAGACAAGCTTGGGGTGAAGGAAGTTGTCCTTAGGGGGGATCTTGTATAGTCCTTCCTTCCTTCTTTTCTAGTATTGTATCGGGTACCTTATCAGGCCTAGTAGCCTGGACCCTTCTTTCTTTTTACTCCCTAGAATTCACTTATGGGAGGGTGTTGGTGTAAATAATTTAATTACACCGAATAAGCTCATTATAGAAATTTTTTATATTGGTTTTAATTAGTTCTAACTTTCAAATCTTGTTGAGATTCTCTCCACTCCTTGTGTGGAATTAGTTATCTCCAAATTAGCTTGACATTCCTATTATTTAGGAATGTAAAACTATCTATTCTCCCTATTTAATGAATCTCTCGGATGGTGGAGATATCAGAGATAATTATTATTTCTCTGTTCATCTTTATTGTGCTCTTATTTTCTTCTCTGAGTAATTCTTTGTGCTCACTCTTCCTGTGCTAGATCATGCTAGTAGATTTTTCATATCATACATAGGAAGAATGAGATATAGGGAGAGAGAGGAATTAGAAATCTTCTTCAACCACCCAAAAATGCATTAAAATCACCTACAACAATGATGGTTGCCACTACAAAAGCCATACCTCCTTGTACTTTTCCTTGTTGGAGAAGAAAGGAAGCACATACATCATCATTTCGGTAGGTGAGAAACCTAAAACATTCCTCTAAAATGGTGGACTATATTTCCTGATTATTAAAAAGTCTAATTTTGTGCCAATTTGAGCTCCCAATCAAATGTTATGGCCATCTAAAGATGAGGCTTCCATACTACAATAAATTCTAGTGGCTAATCTACCTTTTCGGACTCCGAAATTGCATTGCATCCTCAAAAAATTGAAAATTTAGACTTTTGGGATTTAGAGCTTTGGGATTTTCCACTTCAAAGATTGCTGCACTATTTGTCACTCAAGTTGTCTCATGAGTTCCAAAATGCCAAACCTCCCAATTCCAAAATTTAGACTTCAAAGTTTGGACTACGAAATCATATCGTGTGACATTATTCATGTTCGAACGAAAAGTTCTGAAATTCTGAGCCCCTGAAGTTTGAAATCCAAACTTTAGGTTTTGGACCTTTTCCTTTTCAGGGGTTTGGGAGTTCATGTTTTAGGTGTTTGGGAATTCAAGTTTTGGGGTTTCAGGACATCAAGTTTCGGGATTTCAGGTTTCGTGGTTTTAGGGTTTTGGGGCTTTGGATTTTCGACATTTCGAGGTTTAGGGACTTCGGGTTTCAGGGTTAGATTATCTACTTAGTGCATGAAACATCTGAAATCCCAAAATCCCAAAGTCATAATTTTGAACTTCGGGTTTCAGACTTTCTTCTCCCCACATGGCACTATTCACATAGTGTTAATGAAACCTCTAAAACCCCGAAGTTTGAATTTTAAACTTTGGGTTTCCAAATTCTCACTCTTTTTTCACGCTTCTTTACACTAAGTCTCTAAAATTCACTTCGCCATACCTCCAAACACCCTCACCTCCAAATTTTGAATTTCGGACTTCAGAGATTATTCATTTCCCAAACTCCTTTGCAATGTGCTTATCTTGCCTTACCTGTTCAGCCAATCCCGAAGTGTGATCTCTAATGGCCAAATCAATCCCTCCATTTCCTCTCTATGGGTTCTTATTTGTTTAATTTCACCCAAGGGGAAAGTTGGATAACATTTCCATTATAATTTTAAAGAAACTATTGTAAGTTTATAATTTATATTATATAAATATAAACCTTACATCTAAATTTTTTGCTAAATTTAAAATCAATTAATTAGATGCCATTTTTAAGTAGACTCATTTGAAGAAGTGAGATGGAAGTATTATTAAGGGAAAATAGGGTCTTGTGGACTCTGAGTAAATATGAAAGTTCCAAAACCTAAAGCTCAAATTTGGCTATGGTGGAAATACCACCAGGTAAATTGGAGTTTGTACTAGAAATAAAAAATGAGGATAAATCGAAGCTCCAAATGTCTAAACCGCAAATCAATCCAAACTCCCTAAAATTTCTAGCCTTTTAAGAGGGTGAGAGATACAGAGATTATATTATGGAGACATTTTGGGAGGTGGTTGATCTTGGTGATGGATGGCACACTATGTAATCCATAAGAATTAAGTAGAGCAATTGGATTTTTGTAGGTTTTTGCCATCATTTGGGAGGGTTTCTTTCTTCTTGGTTTGTCTCTTATGAACCTGGGATTCCTTGAGTTAAGATTTTTTAACTCCCTTTGTTGTCCTATTTCACCTTTTTTACTCTTTTTTGGGTGACTTCACGATGCATATTCCTTTGTAAGGCCTCTGGGATCCACAATCCCTACTTATTACATTATCTAATTAAAAAATTATTATTGTTTCCCACATATTATTTAGGCTACAATTAAAAGTAGTTATTCTATTCATATGTGATCCATTCATATATTAGAGTCACCTAGTCTCAGTATGAACAAGACATGTCCCTCCAAGAAAAGAAAGAAAGAGAAGACTATTTACGGAGTTGTTGAATGTAGAGGGAACTGCCATCAAAACCTAATTTGGAAAAAAAAAAATCAAAGGCTGACGAAAGCACCTTAATTATTCTTATTTTAGTTATGGGAGACTTAATGATCCAGATTTGAGGTGGTAATTGCCTTGTGTTTCCTCAATTTAATTCTTTACTTTGAGTGGGATTGGTCAATTCTTTGTTTGTAGGTAAGAAATACCCTCCACACAAAATGCACCTATGTATGTGCGGCCCCCATAAAATTTTCCATGTTCCACATAAGATGTGCATGCAAAAGACATGATGTGTTAAGAAAAACCTGACGCTGGAGGGAGTCATATCACGGTGGACCTGTGCACACATATAGAAGATAATTTATGGAGATTTTATAGTCAGCTATCAACTTTTTCACCAAAGCGGCAAGGTCGAGGCTGCCAAATGCATTTAAGGGAGAATAAAGCATGTGGTTATCACTTTTCATGGTATAGTAAACCAACTTGGAAATTTGAAACCACTAATAAACATAAACATTTGTCTTCTTATCTTCCCTAGTTTGAGTCAATCGTAGTAAAGGAAATTGCAGATAAGATAACAAGTGGATGTTTTATGAGGAAGGATTCGACATCTTTGCTTCCTCTCAAATTTTTAAATGTTTTCACTTTTAAAAGATAATTAGTGAAGTATTTGGATCCTCATAAAACCTCGACAAAGCCTAGAGAAAGAAACATAAACATCAATCAAAGGCAAGGTTCTCAGAGAGCATATCACACAGTTGACCGTGACACATTCCACAATACATTGGTAACTTGGCATCAAGAACAAAAAAACCATCATGAATATACAATTATATTTTCTATATTAAGAGTTTGTTGTGATTACCAAAGCTTACATGATGCACATGCGTAGGGGCATGATTTAAACAAATCGTTAGAATGCATGATTTTTAATAATTCAAACTTCCTTGTCAATCATTGCTCCACTTCAATCAATCAGTGTGTCATGTCAATTTGTCTTCATGCAATTGAGTTTCCATCTTGACGTCACCTATCTGACGAGGTGTATGTGGGATGGTCCATCTATACCATGCATTAGGAAACACCATACATAGGTGGATTTTGGATTGAGGATAGCCACTGGCCATTACAACCTACTCCATCCATGTATCTAGCATCTTCTTTCATTCACATCTCTCTTGTCTACTTTGTTGATATGATCGATAGTACTCACATACATGTTTTTGTGTATCGTTGGAAACCTCCATCTTACAATTGGTTTCCAGCTCATGAAAGTGTCCTTACAAGCCTGTGGCTATCTAGGTGAAAAAATAGCTGGGCCCAACCACATGCCCCCATACATGCATGGGAGGGCCCCACTGGATTTGGTATACACACATTTTGGGAAACATCAAAATAAATACAAATGAAATCAAGTGGCAGCTTGTGGCAGGTCCTAGATGGATTGATAGTTCTGTCCACTTGTATGTGAGAGGTCACTGGTTCAAATCACATATTTTTATGGTATACACATTATGTGTATACCGCAAAACCAAAAAATTGCTATCATTATTTTAGTTTTAATACATTGTTGTTATGTATTTGATGGACAATTATAACTATCCTCCTTCCTCCCACAACCTTTATATTTGGGGCTCTTCTCTTTTGTTTGACACATTGAATACATTGAATAAATTCTATCTCCTACTATCACTGGTATCATATCTCCTCTATCCTTGGTGTAGAGTTTGGCACATCATTTTCCTGAAAGGTGAAATGTGGCAATAACAACATAGAGAATTTACAGTTCGCTTCGAGCATTTTTCTTTCAGTTCGTTGTTTTTACCTACAGACCTTGGCGTGTAAATCTAGAATCCCTGGAGTGACCCATTTTGCAGACCTAAGGTAGGACGAGTTTGGCCAGCGCGGAGTCTTGAAATTACCCTGCATTGAAGTGGAGCAGCCGGTTTTGGATTTGACCCTGTGACTTGAACCTGTTTGGCATCCATTGAGATGTGAAAGTCTTTCTCTGGAGGACGTGGATTAGAGTCTTAGTTAACCAGCGAAGTGGAGTTGTTGACATGGCATCAACCTGCATGGGAGATGACCTATTCTATTGTTCCAGCATTGAAAACCACTCTTCTCACTATAATTTTGGTGTAATATTGAAGGTAAAGAAAGTATTGAAGAGTATTTTCTTCATCTGGTCTAAGATGCCTTTGCATATAACTTTTCCATTGGAAGCACCAAAGAGCCACAGTACGAACCATGAGCATCCTGAACCGCATGTGTCTTTTCTCTTGTCTTCCTGAGCATGGAAGTGTCTGCCCAGTGTGAGGAGCCTTGCAGTGTCCAAACCTACATCATGAAGAGCTTAGTGAGAGAGGCTAATCCAGATAACCTCACCACGTACATGTCACACATTTATGATGCTGAGAGTGTTATGAGTAATCCTTCTGTTGGGTCACCTCTGAGAGCCCAAGAAGACACCATCGGCATCTATTTTTCCTTGCTTAATGAATTGTTGAATACCGACAACATATTATTTGACGAATTGGTGCATCAAGGATTATTTGACTATTTCTAGTTCGACGTGTGTTGTCAAGCATGCCGAATCCATGAAGAATTGGAGTGCGGCTATGATACAGATGATGAATGTGAAGTATAAAGCCCATAGGAGCATCCGTGTCTCACTGCATGCGCTTATAGAGCCCATATTCATGATAGGTTCCTTCAGTAAGGATTTGTAACCATGTTTTGAACAATAAATAAATAAAATAAAATTTTGAGTTTTTGGAAATGTCTTCACCCCACATTTTGTTGTCAAATGCCCAGTTGCTAAAAGGGCCAAATTTTACCACATGGAAAACCAAGATGTAGATGATTCTTCAGTTTGAAGATATTTGGGGGATAGTTTCTGGCACGAACGCCCCTCCCACAGATGCTGATCTCTTGGCTAAGTATGAAAAGGATGATGCAAAAGCATTAATGCTTATTACTTTGAGCCTTTATAATGAGGTTCAACCTCACATTCGGGAAGCAACCACTTACTCTATGGCATGGGCCGCATTGTGTACCATCTATGAAGCCAAGAATCTAACGACGATGTTGCATCTTTAGACAAAGCTTCACATGATGAGTATGCATGATGGCGAATTAGTCAAATCCTTCTTGCGGCATGTGGCTAAGTTATGTGCAAAACTTTCTACTCTCAGTGAAATGGTGGACGAAAAGTTCCCGCTCACCTTATGAGATCTTCCTTCGCAATTTCAGACACTAATCACCATGTTGACCATCACTCAATAGGAGGTGAGTTTCGTCAAACTGGTGAATTATCTCCAGCAGGAAGAAGCCATTCATAATGTTCAAGAAGCCTTCAAAGACAAGGCTCTCATCACAAGGCAAAAACATAGCAACAAGCCTCAGAAAGGGTAGTTAGCCCTTGAGAATCAGAACAAACATCCACAACAGTAACCTTCTCAATGGCCACCATAGCGGCCACCCCAGAAGTAGCATAATAACAAGGCAGATTGATGGTGCCACATTTACTCCACGAATACGAACACGACTACAAACTGTTATTACAATGGTCATAAGCATGGAAAATCTGGTGAAGAGAGGAGTTCTAGCCAAGGATATCCCAAGAAATCCTAATGGTGTGCTCGTAATTAGAGGTAGAAGGGTCATATTTCTACTCAACAGGATGCCTCCTCCGACGAAGAGGTTCCAGACACAACTCATCCAGACATTGTCCTAGTCTCACAAACTTTGCAGCTGTCAAAAAGTGTCTGGTTGATTGATTCGGGTGCCAGCAAACATATGACTGGAAATAAGAAGTTGTTCCATACCTTGAGTGACCCGCCCACTGGAGATCGGATCACCATCGTAAATAATCAGGAGTATATTGTGGCGGGGATTGGTGATGTCATCATTCCTCTTGGTACACAAAGATGTACACTCACAAAGGTGTTATATGTTCCAGGTTTGACCTCAAATCTCTTGTTTGTGAGTCAGCTTCTTAATCATTGACTGTGGGTTGAATTCTTTGTTCAGAAAGGGGTCAAGTCCTGCATCATTTCCCAAGGAAACTTAGTTATTTCTCGAGCATTTATGAAGGGTTGTCTATTTACACTGGATGCAGTCACTTCATCTAACATTGCTCTCTGCTTCAATGGTGGAGTCCACTGCACTATGGAACTTTTGATTTGGTCATCTTTCTACCAGGGCTCTACATTAGCTTAGTGCCAAGGAAATGGTAAGAGGGCTTCCTTCACTCTCCCATTCCTTACCTATTTTCTCGGGATGTCTTACGGGAAAACAACTTAAAGGTCCATTCAAATAGATCTCTTATCATTCTACAAAGCATCTTCAGGTTGTACACACCAATCTATGCGGACCTCTACTAGCTAGCTTCCAAGGGTTTGAATACTTCTAGCTCATCATTAATGATTACTCATAGAAAATGTGGGTATATTTTCTCCGGAAGAAGAGTGAGGAATTTTCCAATTTCCAAACCTTTTACCAGCAAGCCACCAGGCAGTCTGGGAAGCCTCTTCTTCTCCTTCACTCAGATCGAGGGTGGGAATTTGTATCAAAAATGTTATTAGCATACCTAAAACAACATGGCATTCAGTAACATCTGACTACACCCTACACACCCCAATAGAAAGTGATTTCCGAGCAACACAATAGGATTGTCATGGAGATGGCTCATTGTATGCTCTCCACCGCCAAGTTAGAGGATCAATTTTGGGTAGAAGTAGTTAAGATAGCAGTGTATCTAGTCAACTAGGCACCCACAAACATCTTGCTGAAAAGGACACTAGAAGAGGTATGGACTTTTCGTAAACCTTCTATCTATCATTTAATATTTTTTGGTTGTACTATGTATATGCATGTTCCAGATGAGAAAAGGAAGAAGATTGATCCAAAGACACTGCCATGTCTTTTCTTGGGGTATAGTACTACCTCAAAGGCATATCATCTCATGGATCCTAAGATGAAGAAAATTTATGAGAGTCGAGATGTGGTGTGTGATGAGACATTCTTTGACTCCCTGTCACACAATGGATATCCAATACCGACCTCGTCATATAGATTGCTCACACATCTAGATGATGGGAAGATGATTCTTCTCAGAGAGAAGAAGAGATGAGTGGAGACTTATTCGTTGATCTAGGAACACTGGAAAACACATCTTCACATCAGTAGTAGCAGCACCAACATCTGAAATGGGTCCATAATACTAAATTGGGGGTGCACACCTGAACTCACTTCCAGGTACTTGAACGGGAGTCAGAACACGAATTCAAGCTAGAAATGAGGTAAATTTTGCACTCATGAGTTCAGTTGTTGATAGCACTGAACCTAACACTGTTCGTGAGGCATTAGACCAACCATAATGGAAACAATCTATGAATGATGAATATGATTCCCTACTTTAGAATCAGACGTGAGAACTTGTCGATCTACCTCCAGGTAAGAAATCCATTGGTTGCAAATGGATTTTCAAAACAAAATATAAGGCAGATGGTTCAATTGACAAACAAAAAGCACGTCTTGTTGCAAAGGGTTATGCTCAGCAAGAAGGAATTGACTATGATGATACCTTTGCACCCAATGCAAAGATTAAAACCATCAGAGTTGTCTGTGCACTAGCAGCACAAAATGGATGGAAACTTTAGTAGATGGATGTCAAGAGTGCTTTTCTGAATGGTGATCTCAAAGAAGAAGTATACATGGCCCAACCTGAAGGGTTTGTAGACAAGCATCAACCACACAAGGTATGTCATCTGATAAAGTCACTTTATGGACTCAAACAAGCACCTAGGGCATGGTATATAAAAATTAATGATCACCTATTACAGCATGGATTCACTCGTAGCCCCTCATATACAAATTTATATATCAAGAAGCTAGGAACAAAGATTGTTATTATGGTTTTTCTACGTAGATGATCTTGTGATCACAGGAAGTTCTGACAATCTTGTGGATGATATAAAGAATTATCTGAAGAAATCCTTCGACGTGACCAATTTGGGGCTACTTCACTACTTTCTTGGCTTAGAGATATGGTGGAAGAAGAATCATATCTTCATCTCCCAGATGAATTATGCCAAGACCCTCATGGAGAAGTATGGAATGTTAGATTGTTAACCAAGGTCCACACCTATGGAAAAAGGTTTGCAATTATCTAGATTCTAGGATTCACGAAAGGTAGATGGCACTCACTACAGGTAGCTTGTGGGGAGTCTCATTTATTTGACTTATACTAGGCCAGATCTTTGCTTTGTAGTGAGCTATCTCACCATATTTATGAAGGAGCCGAAGAAATGTCATTAGATAGTAGTAAAGCATGTGTTGAGATATGTCTGAGGTACAATTG
Organism: Taxus chinensis; assembly: GCA_019776745.2. Lineage (NCBI taxonomy): Eukaryota > Viridiplantae > Streptophyta > Pinopsida > Cupressales > Taxaceae > Taxus > Taxus chinensis. The sequence goes on from CM034146.1 coordinate 627,052,715, forward strand.
ACTTTGGTCTGGAGTATCAGAAGAACACGCAGTTCTTCTTACAGGGATATACAGACTCAGACTATGTAGGCTCTGTTGATGACAGGAATTCCACTTCAGGGTATTTTTTTCATCTCGGATCTATACCTATCTCATGGACTAGCAAGAACCAAAGTATTGTTGCTCTCTCATTCACTGAGGCTGAATACCATGCCGCACGAGGATATGTGTGCGAATCAATTTGGTTACGTCGCATTCTTACAGATTTAGGGATTCTTGAAGAGAAACCTCCCATCATTCATTGCGACAATAAAGGTGTGTTGAAGCTTATGAAGAATCCTATTTTTCATGAATGAATAAAGAATATTGAGTTTTGAATGTCACTACATTCATGAACAGGTCTTGAATCACCAAATTTAGCTCCAGTACTGCCCTACTGATTTTTAAGTTGCAGATATTCTCACCAAGCCACTAGGCAAGGTGAAGTTTGATTTTTTTTAGGGGTACATATGTAGAAACAATGTATTAAGGGGGGAATATTAGCATTAGTTTAGTTTTAATACATTGTTGTTATGTATTTGATGGACAGTTATAACTGTCATCCTTCCTCCCATGGCCTTTATATTTGGGGCTCTACTCTTTTGTTTGACACATTGAATACATTGAATAAATTCTTTGTCTTATGCTATCAAAATATATAACCATTGGGTTTTTGTTTATACCACAGTGGGTCCAGACTACACATGGATGGGTTTGGGCATATATGGGGGCATGCAGTGGGGCCCATCAATTTTTTCACTAGGATAGTTGGCTCTGTCCTTAGAAGGGGTCATGGAAAATTTATTTTAAGACATAGATGGTATTAAAAAAATATTTTATTTTAATACAACACATTTTTGGAAACATCTACAAAGTCTGGTTTAAGAAAAACCTCGTCTCTCAAAGATGGTAGAAAAACCAAGTAAAAGAAAACATGTATATAAATACAAAACATCTACAGTCGTTACTCATTGATATGTGAATATATTTTATTATTTTTTTCATTGCTGGCCATGTGCAAATATGCAACACATAGATACATATGTGGAACGGTTCTAATTACAATGAATGAACTAAATTCAAGAGAACTTTGAATAATCATGTCAAAGTATGGAGGTGGAATCAATGATCATATAGGATGAAAAATAATCTCTAACATGGAAAATATCAGTGTTGTGACTAACAATTTACATAAAGATAAAAAACATGGGGAAAAAGGTTTTGGCCATGTTTATAGGGTAATATTAACCAACACATAACTTTACCCTATTTTTCTTCTTTTTTCTTCATAGGTCAAGTGTGAGATATAAGTCAGATATTGGCAGAGTATTTCATCTTACCGAGAGACATAAAAAAACATGGCTCACCCAGTTATTCTATCATTTCTATATCCTCTATATGTTGAGTGATTCATTGAAAAGGGTGTACTCATTTCTACATATGTGGGTAATGAGGAGCCTTTTTCATTTTCCACTACAAACACCATGTTGTGGATAACTACTTTTGGTATAAGTAGTATCGAGAAAGACTTCATGTCCCTTGTCAAGATAGGAAATGGCAATTTGTTCAAAGAATCTTTTATTTATAGAGGAGTTGGAATTCAAAATTTTAATTTGGGTTGATATTTCTTCAGAAACCAAGGGATCAACCCATGTATATTTAAAGGCACATTTTTTTATGTCCTTCACATGCCAACTCACTGAAAAATTTAATGCTAGTGAAGTATGACGAGTAAAAACTAGCAATCATACGCAAGCAATATGATGTGAATGCTGAAAGGAATGTGGTGGAGGAATGATATGTCGAAATCTTCAGCTAAATGAGAAGAGGAGATGTGTTAATTAAGGTATTTGATTTATGAAGGAGAGAAGGGAGAGGTGTAAAGTAAGCTCCACTCTAGATGTAAAGGATGTTGGATGTCGTGGACAACTATGTCATATCTCAGTGATATCATACACATTTGAGATTAGGGATAGTTTGTAACTACCAAGGTAATGGTTAGAGCTCCCCCATAAACAATATTGATGGTGTAAAACCATCAACAAAACATTAGATTAAGGGATTTGGATTGGAAAGTGTTTAATTTTTTCTTTGATGTATAGTAAAAAAACATGGTGGGAAGAGCTCTACATCCACCATTGTGATGGAATTTGATTTATTTACTCAAAATCAATTTCTTGTAAGAAATTTTAAGATTCATGGTTGAGGCCAACATCTTCCGAGCAATAATGAGATCCACCCATAATGTTTGGGGAAAACCGCTTCACCCTTTCACTGACTTGATATGGACGTAACCTTCTTTTCTGCAGGCAAAAACAAGGATGAAGAAACCAAAAAAATTGATCGAGCATGCACTTAACGGAAGGGCTCGACCTTAATTTATTGTGTATTCTCTCAACATTATTTTTTACATGTTACAAATGGATTTGGTGACAATGCAAAATTCACAATTGTCACTAATTTTGCACAATCGAGATGGTCCTTAATGCAAAGCATATGTATATCAAATATTATCAGATAGAGAGGGGAGCTCTCCTAGTGCAAATGCCTTTCAAAGTAATAAAATGTATATAGTTGATAAACTATATAATTTTGATCTCATTGACAATATATATTAAACTATATATTATAAAGATATTATACACTATATAGACTATTTGTAAACTATATATTATAAACTACAATATATATGTTTTCTCTTTCTTTAGGAAAATCAACATCCATGTCGTAAAATGGGAAGAGAACCCTCTTGATGGGTTAACATTTCCATGTATTTCTTAGGAAAATATGGGTTTTTTGCATAAAAGTGAATTCCAACAAATTCTCTACTTACAAGGGTATTTCAAAGTAGCAAATCACAAATATAAAATAAGTAGACATGCATAATGACAATTAGTTTAAGGTTGTTAATAAAACTTGTGAAGTGGATGGCAGAGGCCACCTCATGTTGATATGAAATTCATAGGTGCAACATGGTTCTACCCGCAGAAACATCTTCAACTTAATTAAAATAGGTTTGGTAATGGGCACATAGAAAGTTAATTTTTTTACCAATATAGGCATAAAATATTGAACACGGTGGATAAACTATTGAATGTAAATTATAAGGGAATTATTTCAATACTTGGACATAACATCATACTATTTTTAGCATGCATAAATTTGTCATCTATATAGTGAGATTCATTTTGGAAATGGGGATAGGTTTTTGAAATCACCATCTTTGCCAATTTTATTTAAAATATCACTATCAATTTTCATATAAATTAATATTTATAATCTATTAATATGTTAAAAACTATATATTAGAAATGGAAAAATAAATTAAACATTTTTTTTTACATTTTAATCGTTGTTTTTTCAATTGAAATCGTGAATGCGATCATCGCTCCACCCACTTCAAAAAAATGCAAACAAACCCACAACATGCATTGAAGATTACGAGGACTTTGGTAGTGGGGTGATAGAATTATGTATTGGTGTGGTTGTATGGATGGTAACCATGTGGGTGCTTAAGTGGCAAAAATTTTGTTTTGTAAGGTGTGCAATTGAGGAAGTAATATTCTCTTTGGGCAACTCAACTCATGCTGGAAGCCAATGCACTGGAAATAAACCACGCATCTTGATGCATAAGTGGGACGACCACGATGAATTTGAGGTCTTTAATATGACCTACAGAAAATGGAGTGCTAAGATCACCGCATATTGGTGTGGCTATAAGAAGCTTCCCTTGTTTTTAGCTGCCAAAAAGACATTCAGAGTAATTATAGTTTAGACCCTAAAAAAACAAAAAAATATAGTTTTTAACCCTTTAGTTATACCACTATGAATTGCAAATCTATTGACAATAAAAAAACAATGAATTGAAAAGAAAACCTATACAACTTTTAATTGAAAGCTTGAAATTTTACATCCCATTTGTGACTCGGAGTTTATTTAGTGGAAAAAATACATTGCTTCACATTAAGAGGAAAAAATATGATCCTTCAAATTGTGAATGCCATCATCTCTTTAACCACTTCAAAAAATGTGGAGAATCCTGCAACATGCATAAAAATTTACAAGGAGTCTGTGTGTGGGGTTAATGGAATTATGTATTGGTGTGGTTGTATGGATGCTAACCATGCAGGTGCTTGAGTGTTGGCCAAAAGCTGATTATGTAAGTTTGGCAATAGAGAAAGCAATCTTCTCTTTGGGGACCTCAACCCAAACTAGACACCTACGCACCAAAATAACCACTCAGCCTGATGCATTGGTGGGTAGTCACAATGAATTTGAGGTCGTTGATACAACCTGCGAAGTGTAGGGCAAAGATCAGTGCACGTCAATACAAGTTTTGGAAGATGACCATGTTTCTAGTTAGGAAAATGAATTTTAACGTATTTTAAACCCTAAAAATATACCACTATGAACTAGAAATCTACTAATAATCGTGGGACTATGAATTGAAACAGAAAATCTATATCACTTAAATTCAAAGCTTGAAATTTTACATCACATTTAGTGGAAAAAAAATTATTTCCTCATGTTAAGTGGCCAAAAATACAGTTGTGCAAGGTGGTCAATGGAGGAAGCGACCTTCTCTTTGGACACCTAAACCCACGTTGGATGCTCATGCACCCAAAAATTATTCATTTTGATGCAGAGGTGGATGAGCACGATGAAGTAGAGGTTGTTGATACGAGGTATGAAGTGGAGGGCTAAGATTGATACAATTGATAAGAGTGTCAAAAGCTGACCATATTTCTAACTGGGGAAAACACATTTCAGCATAAATATAGTCTAAGACCCTAAAACACACAAAATATAGTTTTAACCCTTAAACTATACCACTATGAAATTGAAATCTATTGATAATCATCAATTATGAATTGAAAAGAAAACCTATATCGCTTTATTTGAAAGCTTGAAATTTTACATCCCATTTGTGAATTATAGGACATTTAGTGTAAAACACATACCACTTCACATTAAGTGGCCAAAAATCTGGTTCTGCAAGGTGGGAAATGGAGGAGGTGACCCTTCTCCCAAGGCACATGAATCCACACTAGACGCAAACTCACCCCAAAAAAAAGTGCAACCTTACACATAAGTGGGTGACCACGATGAATTTGAGATTATTGATACGACATGCAAAGTGAAGTCTAACATTGGCTCAATCATTATGACTGTCAAAATTTTACAATGTTTTATAGCTAAGAAAGTGATATTCAACATTAATACAGTTTAGACCTAAAAAAAACACAAAATATAGTTTAAAACCATTAACTTCTACCATTATGAATATGAAATCTACTCACAATCATCAACTATGAATTAAAAATAAAACATATACCACTTTAATCGAAAGCTTGAAATATTACATCCCATATGTGACTCAGAACACATTTAGTCAAAAAAACATATATCACATCACATTAAGTAAGCAAAATCTAGTTGTGCAAGGTGGGGAATGGAGGAAATGACCTCTTTGGGACACCTCAACCCCACATTGAATGCCGATGCACCAAAAAAATCTACTCAGCCCAATAGACACATGAATGACCATGATGAATTTGAGGTCGTCTATATGACCTGTGAATGGAGGGGTAAGATCCATGCATGTAGATACGCGTGTCAAAAGGGCACAATGGTGCTAGCTGCGGAAACACATTTCAGTACAAATTTAGACCCTAAAAACACAAAATATAGTTTTAACCCTTAAACTATACCACTATGAATTGGAAATCTATTGACAACCATCAACTATGAATTGCAAAAAAAAACCTATAGCACATTAATTGAAAGCTTAAAATTTCACATCCCATTTGTGACTCAGAGCATACTTAGTGGAAAACATTTATTGCTTCACATTTGTCACATGAAGCACATTACAAGAAAAAAATTTAATTTGATATAAATTAATATTGCCTATTTAAACTTAAACAACAATGGATCCTTAATAAATGTTTCATGAAAAGGTCACAACAAATTATTTTAACAACTTAAATAAATAGTTCAACTTTCATAAAAATAATTAAAATTTAATACAACATTTAAGAGTATAAGCAACTTAAAAAGATATAATAAAAAGCAAGAAAATATAATTATTTTATAAAAATTCAAGTTATTGAAACCATCCCGTCATTTGAAGGGCTTATCAAAAGAGATTTTAAAATTTGAAGGAAAGCCCAAAATCTTGAAATATATATATATATATTATATATATATATATATATATATATATATATATATATCTTGAATCGAACATATGAGAAACCTTTTTGATGAATTTAAAGATAATATTAAAAATACCTAAATGAAACATATAAAAAACATATCAAGACATGATTAAATTTATTTGAATTTTTCTATTTATTTTCTATCTTTCAAAGGAATGGTAATTAACATGATAGCATAAAGTGGAAATATAAACTGCACACAATTACCGTAGTACATTTCTATTATAACTAAATGGCTTCATGATATGTCTTGTAGTAAAGTCAAGGCTTCTTCACTTGCAAAAGATTGATTTAGGAGAAATGGGTATTTTGAGATCATTAGTTTTTATTTCTAATAGAGAAAAAGATATATTTAGTTTGTCACTTTTCCTTGAAATTCTAATAGATCTTCCTCCCTAATTTTCTTGTATTCATACAAGAAGAGTTGTTGAATGAAAGAAGAAATAATCCCAATTGATTAAATAACATGGTCATTATATGATATTTCATATTGATATTATTATTAAAAAAATTGAGTGAGATGTAAATATTAATATTTCAGAATTAATATGGAAGTAAGATGAGTGATTTTGATGTTAAAAACAAGAATTCTATGTATCTTACTATGTATGTCTATCTCAAGATTTATGTTGCTTTACAATAGTAGGTCCCACAATCATATAATAAAAAATTCCTTTACAAATTAATGTTATAAAAATTTCGTTTCCATGGATGTTATAAAAACATCTAACAAAAGTAAAATAGTGGCTTAAATGCATAAATGCATTTGAATGTTGATTGTTAGTATTAGAGCAAGAGAAAGCACTTGTCAGAACCCACAATAATCCCCTGACTTCCAATAGGATGGTTAGGGATTTCCAACTTTCATTTCTTTATTTCTTGAACCGTAGATCTTTCCGTGATTTTTTGTTACAATTTTATTTTGATAATTTGAAATATGTGGTTGTGTCCCAATAGAAAAGTAAGTGGTATTTTTAAGTTGAATGAATATTTTGAAGTAGAATGAAGATTTTATGTAGGTAGAGTTTTCGAGACGAGCAGGCCTGGACATTGACAAGTTGTGGGCCATATTTTTGTGATTTTTGCCCTATATTGGGCCATTTTTGAGCTGTGGCTGAAAATTTTAAAAAATTGTAGACATTAAGATGCTGAAAATTTAGAAAATCCAATAATTTTTCATAGAATTCTTTATATATATATATATATAAAAACAAAATATATAAAAAATATTGGAATTTACACCCCAGGAAAAGCCGTATGATGTTAACAAATTTTGGTTTGACAAGCACTGATAATTTGAAATTCCAGGGCCGGAGATGAGTGTGCACGGAAGAGAAGGCAGTATGCAAGGAGGGGCGTTTGAGACATTCAACGAAAAGGAGAGCGCGTTACCAATTTGATCCACACCTCTTGCTTCAGGTACAAAATATAATATAGGGAACAATTTATTATTGATTTGTGGAGGAAGGATGGATTGAAAATTCATTTCATTTGAGTGTGAGGGTTGCAAGATGAGTGGAGTGGGAGTGGCGGTGTGAAGAAAGGCGTAGCCAGGGTAGTATTGAAGTATGTGTGGTGACAGGGGCACAAGAGCGTGGAGCTCAGATAAGATGGTAAGCGTGTGATATTCTTCTACAGGCTCTGCTCCAGCCTCCACTAATCGTTTTCCCCTCTAATGGATTCGATGTGCTCATGTCTACACGAGGCTTCTCCACTCCGCTTCTACTCCTTTTATAAAGGCAGTAAATCGGAAGCAGTTGTCAGAATTAACTTTGAAAATAAGATAACAGTCAAATATAAAACAATTATACATTGAAATTACCATATTTCTACGAAATAAAGCATTTGTGGTGCCCAACAGGCAGCAAACAGATACTTTCACAGAATAACAGCCAAACCCACAACGAAGACAGAAAATAAGATCCCTCACCGCAAAACACATTACAAACTACAGGATTCAGGAAAATCTTGCACACTTAACTCTGCAAGTTGAGGAGTTTCAGCAAAAATCACGTTATATTAAACTCTGGTTAACTATACAAAAACTCGTGTAGGTAAGGTTTTTTTTTAATAGTTAACACTGGAATCACCTACACAAACATGTTTGTTGCTCAGTTGAACGCCGATCTACTCCACTATGAAGCTCCTAGGGTTTTCAGATGTAGATCTCGTAGTGGCAGAAATCGACCGGCCATCCCTCAGCGATCTCGAACAGCCCGCTGTGAATATGGAGAATGTAGTGCCATATAACGGAAATCTCATCAAGTTTGTGACTTTCAATGTGGGAACTTCCTTGATGCCTAATAGGCATTTGGAAACTTACATTTTCGCTCTCTTCAACGAAAATCTCAAGCCTGTATGCACTGCTGAGTGCAACTTTGGACTGTTCAAACCAGATATGACCATGGTCTATGATGTTGGCTTGCTCAACAGTCAGGTATCTCCTCTTCTGCCACGATAGATTAGGTTAGTGTTTTTTATTTACAAACTATGGTTTTTCTTGAATGTCTATACAAAATATCTACACAAAAAATGGCGATCTGTACGTATTGTCAAAAAAGGGTCGACCATACACGCCTGTATTTACCTCCTCTTTCTGACGGAGTCGCGGAGTCGACTAACAATGTTCAAATTCACATTTTGAGATTCAAAATCGGTCAACTTTAATATTTTATCTGTTTTCCAGATATTGCGTTTATGCAAAAACATTAAGTAGCTATTTAATTGCACAGACTTTGTATTGATAATTGCGGAAATTCGTGATCACTTTCCATATTGAGTGCAAATTAACTATTAGCGTAAATCTGATCGACTGTTACAACTACAAGACTGGTACAGGCGGACGGCCACGATGAAACAGAGGTTGACGATACGGCCTGCTAATGGAGGGCTAAGATCTGCACACGTCATTACGGGTGTCAGAAAAGCACCATGGTTCTACCAGTGATAACGTCTTTCGGTGTAATGATTTTTGCCAACGATCAATTTGATGATTCTCAAAATTGGCCTATCAAGCAATTTTATTTTCTGGTGACAAGCATTAACTTTTAGATTGGAGAAAAGATGAAAGCAAACATTAACAACGGTGCGATGCCAAAATAAAGCATTGAAACTACAGGTATGACAGTGGTCAGTAAAATGATGGCTCCAATTTCCGCATATTTACGATGAATATGTTGTATAACTGAGATGCACCACCCAAATTTGATACATAAAGTACACATCATTACCGATAGTGTATGCACATCCTCCACTATCCACGCCTCGACAATTTTCTCTCGTAGATCAAGTTGTAGGCTTTCTATGACCACCTATGACACATCCCGCTCTCAATCCTTTTTCGTCAGTATTATTAGAGGAGTCTGGGAATGAACCAAAGTCTGAGCTTCCCCAAAATGATTCCTCCGTGAAATCCAACCGATCAAAATTAAATATGTTTAAAGAATTTTATTTCCATTGGACAACATTTTCGTGCTTCACCAAGAAAGATTTATTATTTGACTGTACCAAAGTAGAAGTCATTTTTAATAGTACACAAACTTTTCCCAATAAGAGAAGGAAATAAATGAATCTCCATGAGTGTTACGGAAGAGCCTATCTCTCACGCACGTTCACACAATAGGCAAAAACTATTTTCCGTCGTGTCGCCATTAGTTTTGATGGAATATGTAACAACACATTATGTTGTTACCTATGTAGGTAACAACATAATGTGTTGTCATCTAACGTAATGTGTTGTTACCTATATAGCTAACAACATAATACATTTTTACCTTTTTCGTCAAATTATTGTTTGTGGTGCTTTAAAAAGAAAAGGTGTCATATTGTTTCATACATTAGCGTGTAGCAGGATGGTAGGGTACGAGAAATGGGGCGCGGGGGTTGTGGATTTGAGGCTGGCTAGGTGCAAGGATTGGCCAGGATAGTCAATCTTTTGTGCAGGTTCGCGTTGACTATTACCCTGCTTGAGAAATAGGCATAGTCAAGTGTTATGGATGCCGAAATGAAGGAAGAAGCTCCTTCAGGAGTGGCATTCCCACTAGTGGATCTCAATTTTCCACATCATCTCATGAATATTTAAATTAAACGAATATATATTATGGATGATATTTGATAAGCCTTCTTAGGGTTTTGTGAAAATTACCATTCACTTATTTTCAATTCCATTCATTATGGTCTTCATAGACATTAAGATACCACATATGTAGATGATATAGTTCAAATGGTTAAGGTTTTTTTCCTTCATCCTTTCAATTAATAAACTAGTTTTAATCATTTTTTCTTCAATGTTGAAAATTTAAAAATGTTTTCATTTAAGAAAGGAATATTTATCAGTTTTTTGTATTTTTTAAGATCAAGATGATAAAGTGCATCATAGATAGCAAATATTTTTAGTGTAGAAACACTCATATTCATGCAACATGTGTGGGGAATGTATATAGTTAACTCCCACCTTTTCATTTCCATATTTTCATTCATGTATTAGACTTGCTTAACAAATTAAATGCCATGAAATTGAAAATATTGATGGGCCATTAAAAAAATTCCCATTTTTTTTTCCATATTTTCGTATATTTTTCTATTTCTTTCAATTGTGTAAATCCTATTTGTTGGTGCCCTTAAAATAAGATAAATGTTAATGATGTTAAATGAATGAACCTTGTATATAATTAAAATAGATGTTCTAGAACATTATTTTCAAGCTCAAAAATATTTTTTATTAAGTTCACTCATGTTTTTTATAATTGGTAAAGGGAGGGTTTTGCCAGTGACCATAACCTGTTCCAAAAAGGGATCTAGCATCTAGATACTGCAATGAAAATTTTATGGGACAATAAGGGGCCAAATAAGAAACAACTGAATCATCCAATCCAAGGATGACAAAAATACATGATAAAAACATATTGAAACCTAGACTAGAATCGAGGAAAAGAGGCACCTAGGTTTTTGCATTAGTTTCATGATTCCTAGTCACAAGTGGGGGTGACATAAAGAGCACAACGTTTTCTTCTTTACGATCATCCAACCTTTTCCCCTCTTGTGGAAGCCATGATATCAACTTTACCCAAATTTTGGGAGATCGGTGATATTACATTTTTACCAGGATTTGCAAGGGGATCCACTTTCGTCACTATTCCACCCAAATCATTAATGTTTTGGTCCAATAAAATGGCATGGTGGCTAACATTTTCAAATTTATTTGCTGCAATGGAATTATTGTCGTGCTTCCCAATGCGATCTACAACATATTGTTTTTTATGTTGTTTGGTGGCATTTACCCCCCACACAAAAACCGGCTAAGACTTTAGGCAAGATTATCTCCACCACAACTCCTTCTGACATATGTCTGTTGAATCTCTCGCCTACTCCATATTTGAATTGTCCTCCAAGTCAGTAATTTTGAAAGCATTGTAGAGCACAACACTCTATTCCAAGCTAGTCTCTGACTCATTCGCTAGGTTCATCTCCACATCCAGTTCATTTTCACACTTATTTGTACTCTTCATAATTAGGAAAACAACATTCGTAACTTTCTTAGTTGATACATCCATTAAAATTGGCAATGAGGAAACCACCTATTTCACATTTTAAATTATATCCACATCAGAAGAGGAATTCAGGGTCTCCAAGACCTTCTTACTCCATCCATGATCCGTCTCTCCTACCTGTAACTCTTATTCAACAACGATCTCAAATCTACTCCTAGGGGAAACCATCCATGTCACCGAACTCTCGTACTGTTCTTTCCAGTTTTCACAAAATTGCTACAGTTGGGTGGTCTTTTTCCATTACAATCGTTCACCCCATGACCCACTCTCCCGCATTTTCTACAGAAGACTGGTGATTCTTCATATACGAGTTATTGATTCCACATCATGTCTCTGGACTCCAAGTTTATGGCCTCTAGAGGAGAAGAACTGGCATATACATTTATACACATCATTGTAGCAGTGAATCTGGATCAAGTTATTATGATTGGATCCAGAGCAATTAAATCTCCAATTTCTTTAGCTATTCTAGCCAATACATCCACTTCCCATAATTCCATGGGTAGCCCAGGGAGCCTTTCACAGATAGGGCAAGTAGTTGGGATGTAGGTTTTTGAACCTAGTTTCCATATAACAATAGAATAAGTGGTTCTTCCATATAACCATGGTCCACCATGCATAACATGAACAAGATCTTCTTCAAAGGAGAAGACAAACAAGAAGCTTTTCTTATACAGAGAAAAAGTATTGATTTGTCCCAAAATCTTCCATTTATACCTGATCCAACTTCTAACTAGGTCAATATCCATACTTATTTCATCATATCGATACACCTCCCCATGAAGCATTCTCTCTTTATTTTCTCTTCAATATGGAAAACATTTTGATCAAACCTTTTATAGATATGTCAAAATTGCTTCCCTAATTTTTCCTCTTTCAACAAAGTAAAAAAAAACTAAACCGACCCACCAAAGTTAGAATATTAACAAGTTTCATGATTATTCCTATGTTGCATGTACTGCCCACTTCCCTTCGACACCTTTTTGTTATTGATTTAAATACTGTCAACTATACTTATGGATATTATTGTAGATTTAATTTAACATGATGTTAGATGTTATAGATAATGGTCTGCTATTGATTTCAATTCATATATGATGTGTGTGGATTATTAGAAACATTTTTTATATTGATGTTGATATGTTGTTCACATGGTTATATATATATATATATATATATATATATATTTCAAACATGCGATATTTTGTCATATTGAGTAGACCTAGTCAATTGAACTAATTTTATGTTCATATGGTTATTGATGAAATGTAGGACCAAGATGTTGTTAGAAATTGTAAATGATATCGTTACTTGTCTAGATAATGTTTTGATTCATGTATAGTTGATTGTGGAGTTATACTATATATTTATTTTGGATGTTCTGATGTGGCCACGAGGCCGAGGGAGGTGTTATGTGTTTTGCAGGTAAACCTGTCACAACAAACATTAGGGGGATTAGAGACCAACCATATTAAAATGCTAGATGAATTCAACAAAGGTCACCATGACAACATGTGTTTTCTTATTTGTGTGTATGTTTGAATTATTTTTAGGGGGTTCCCATGGGGGGAATCACCTTCAATTGTGACCAAGGGGTTATGTGTTATTCTTTCATTTAGTTTGCTTTATTTAATTTTTGTATGAGAATTATATTGATGTATTCCCCTTTTGTTAATCACTTGATTTAAGTCTAGATTAGTAAGTTAATTAGTTTACTAAATATATTAAGAATGGGTCAAAAGAATTCATTTATTAAAATTGATGGCTCTTGGTTTATGTGTTCTAAGTTGAGTGCTTGTGACCCTGACTGTTGTACACTCTACCCCTTCATGAAAATTCGGATTTATCCTTAAGGGCCAATTTGGGAGGCTTGTGGGACAAGTTAAACTTGTCCCACACCTCTTAAATTGTTATACCAACCCTACCTATGGGTTGGGGGTAAAACTTAGGCCCCACTATGTGTTTTGGTATGACAAATTGTAAGTTTTTTTTATTGCACATCCTTACATGTAATTATTTTTAGTCAGTAAGGGGTGTGGGCTTGGATTGTGTGTGTAATTAAAATGTCATTTCTTCACCCAATTATTAATTGTGCTTTGGAGTTTGAGGTTTGACTTGTGAGGTGGAGTTGAGGATGAGTGATGTGGCATGTAACACCCGCTAAAATCTCCCACTTGAGACGCATGAACAACCTAGGTTTACTTACAAAATTATGGAATTTTTTTTAAGTGTTAACAAGCAAAGTCTCAAGGACAATTAAATTCAACTAGTAACTTTTCCCATTATAATAATTACTAATTCCACATTATAAAGCAACAAGTGTAATAAGTCCACACCTAGCTCAAATCTCCTTAGGGATTAATTTAATCACTAATTACATTGAAATTTTAGCTAAATATTCCCATATTAAAATTTTAGGGTTAAGGGACCAAAATAATTAAAATACCCAAGGTATTTAATTCTTACAAGATCTAAGACAAGAGCAAGGTTTAATTACAGTCGGGGAAAAGAATACATATTTAAAATCATCAGAGTAAATTCTTACTTACCCACTCCCAGAACTTGCTTAAATATTCAATTTGATTTTTTCCCATGATTAATACAATTAAAACTTCCTGAAATTTTTTCCATTGGATAGGGAATTTCCGTGACATAAAGAAGTCCTCATAACTCCTCATATTTCTCAAGTTATGAACTGACAGAACCTGGGGTGAATATTTTCCCAAGAGCGGGCTTGCGGGCTTGGGGAGGAAAATTTTCCCCAACTCGGGCCTGCGGACTTCGTAGAGAAAATTCACCCAGAGGAGAGAAGTGGACCGGCAGAGCGGGGAAGAAAAATTTTCCCAGACCCGAGCTAGCGGAGTGGGGAAGGCATTTAGCGCTTTTTCCCTTTTGGGACATAGCGAATTTTACACCCGCACCTCTGTCGATGCCCAGGGAGGCCACATGGAAGATCCCTATTAGCTATGGGCTAGCGGGTTGGTGGTGAACATTTGGAAAATTTGACTATTCAAAAGGAAGGACAAAAATTTCAAAAGGAAACTGTGCCTCCGCCGATATGAGAAGATGCCACATGTCAGCCAACTGTTTAGCTGTAGTTTGGCCAGTAGGCGGGGATAATTTGGAAATTTTGCCAAATTTTTTTCTTAATTGTTAAGGCTTAAAAAGATATGCTCCTCTGCTGATGCCTCGTGAAGCCACGTGTGTAGCGCCTGATTACCTGCGGGCCATCGGGGCTGCGGGGGAAAAACTTACATTTTTTTTCTGAATTTATTTTTGAAAGCACTTAAGGTTAAAATCGATTTGATTCTCTACCGACGCCCAAAAAAGCCACATGTCGATCAATGATTCGCTGCGGGGGGTGGCGGGCTTTGGAGGAAAATGTTCCAAATTGACTTTTTGGCGTTAGATCATTTTTAGACAAAATGAAGGCTTGCAGATTAGAAAAGCGGTAGGAAACTTCATGACTTTGTACCTTTTGGGAAAAAATTAAAAAAAGGAAAGTTTTAGCCCGCGGGTCTGCCCAAGAATATATTATTCATTCAAAATTTGACAATTAGATTATTTTAAGCCCGAAATGAAGTAAAATCTTCAGAAGGCCATAACTTTTGATTGGGAACTTGGTTTTAGGAAAATGAGGACTTTCTAGAAAGATCTCAATTTCCTATTTTCACATCAACCTGAGGAATTTTGATTTTAATAATGTTTGAATGGTAAATTTTGAGAAAACGTCTTTCTTTCACTTAGAAATTGAACTGGTATTTTTAACTTATCAATTTTGTCGAAACTTGTCGTTAATTCTTTTACCACTTGCCAAACAGGCATGGAGGATTTTACTTCGAAGATTTTAGGATAAATTGCAAGGTTAAGTTTTCTTGATTGATTTACATTCGAAATTTATCAATTTTATATAGCAAGAAGTCTGTAATTTTGCCTTTACCCGATTGGAAAGGTTCTATAAAAATTTCATATGTATTTTGGTATGTTTGGGGTCATTTTGACCTTAAAAATAAAATTTGATATTTGATATTTTCTTTATGATGTTGCAGGGTCATTCTGTTCAATTTCCGATTAATAATTGTCAGTACGAAAGTTATCTAACAAAGCTCAAATTCGAATAGATTAATTTTCATTTTCCAACTTTAAACTATGAATTCATTCCAAATCAATCTAACATACTAAGTTGACTGAAGCAAAGTATTGAAATGCCAAATTACAATTCTGACTTTTAAAACATTTATTTAAAAAAACAAAGTATTATGACATTTCTCCATACGTATTCAGTTTTTCATCCTTCCAACAGAATTTCAAAATACATTCAACAAGTAGATTTCAATACCCAATAATGCCGTTTGAGTAAAGTAATAAAATACTTTATTGATTCAAAGAGATTCCTTTACAAATTCTTCTTTCATTCCTCAATTACAATATACAAAATATGATTTCTTTCACATTCTTTCAAAAGTAGAAAAATAGAGTATATCTCTTTCACAATTCAATGTACAAATTTCGTAGCCCATACAGACCATATTTCTATCACAAATAATATACAATATCATCCACTTCAAGTGGGAAAAGGTTACATTTAGAAATGATCTCAGTAAGGACTGTCAAACCATCTTATTTCTCAATTCCAAAACAACAGTATGAATTTCCATCATTCTCCAATTTGGTCACGACAAAAAAGGGGAAAGGCAACACTCTCCACCCAACCAAGACATCAAATGAAAAGGGAGAAGCCATCCTTCTTCATTGGCCTTGAGCCCCAACCACATTGTAATAAGAATTTTTTTTTTCAACTCACGGAAAAAATAGGCTTCCATAACTCAAAGATAGATTTCTCATTCAAAACACATTCCAAAACAAAACTCGCAGTTTGCCACCATAGAAATAAAACAACAAACAGCACTCAGGCTTCATCATGCAAGCCAAAGGAGCAAGAAACTATGGAGTATGTTGTTTATGCCTCCCAAAGGAGAAATGGGTATCACCACTGAGAACAAAACGCTAAAATATATATCATTTCAAATCCCTGACATGCCCTTATGACTCCCCCAAGTACCCTTATTCCTCACATTTCCTTGATGCCTCCCCAACCTCTTATGGAACCCCATAATGAGTAAAGAAATGCAAGCTATTTTTTTGTAATGTGGAACCCAAATCCCAACTCCCTTGACACTTATACCTCCCACAAAATGCCCCATAGTCTTCTCCTACACCATCCCTAGGCCATCTACCCAACCAGCCAACAAATAAAACAACACATTCAAACATTCAACCATTCACATATGCATACAAATAAAAGGAGAGTATTTCCAAGAGCTTAGCTCTTACCTCTCCATGATGGAGTTTGTTCCAAGTTCAAAACAACAAGCTCTCCAATGCAACACAAACCAAGATATCAACAATCAACAAGTATGCAACAATCTCCAAATTTCTCCCAATTTGCAAGAGCTCCAAAAACCCAAAGCAAGTTGCCAAAAATTAAGTGATAAAAGTGAAGAAAAAAAAAACCCAAAAACAAGCTAAGGAATTCGAATATATAGAAGAGGAAAGAGAAGAGGATGAGGTGGATCCATGTGGGATGCCACATCACACATCCTCAACTCCAACTCATAAGTCAACTTCAATCTCCAAGGCACAATAAATAAGTAGGTGAATAAATGATAGTTTTACTTACACACTCAAATCAAACCCACACCTCATAAGGACTGAAATTGAAAGCATGTAAGAAAGTGCAATAAAAGCATACAACTTGACTTACAAAAATGCATAATGAAGGCTAGATTTAAACCCTCTAACCATAGGTAAGGTTGGCATACAAATTTAAGAGGTATGGGACAAGTTTAACTTGTCCCATAAGCTTCCAAAATCAGCCTCCAAGGACAAATTAGAATTTCAAAAGGAGGTGGAGTGTTTCATACTCCAAAAAATTACACATCTTTACACATCACTTACACATTTCTTACAACACTTTAATTTTAGGCCAACAACTCTAATAATTACTTTCTTATGTCCCAATTTGATTAATTAATTTTAACATGTTTACTCACATTAATTTACCACAATTAATAAATAATGAAAGGGGTAAACACATCACTTAATAAACACATACAAACATCAATAAAAAGGAACCAAATAAATAAATACACATAACCCTTGGTCACATTTAAAGGTGATCCCCCCATGGGAATCCCTAACAATCAAACACACACACACGAACAATACAAGTTGCCATGGTGACCTTATTGAATTCATCTAGAATTCCAATGTGGTTGGTCTCCAATCCCCTGGTATTTGTTGTGATATTTTTAACCTGCACAATACAAATACCCCTTCAACCTCGTGGCCATATCAGAACATCCAAATGAATATAATATAATTTCAAAATCATCAATATATATATATATATATATATATGAATCACAGCAACATCTAGACAATCAACAATATCACTTACAATTTCATCAGCAACTATATAATCATCAATTTAAAATTCAATTTTCTCAGTCTACTCAATATATCCAAATATCACATGTCCTAACAACATCCATAAATATATATATATATATATATATATAACCATGTCCAACAGCATGTCAACATCTATATAAAATGTCTCTAACAATCATTATGCATCATATATGAATAAGAGTCAACAATAATTCATGATTTGACATCTAACACCATACTAAATCAAAACTATAATAATGTCCATAGTATAATCAGCAGTATTATGATCAATATCAAAAGTGTCGAAGGGAAGTGGGCACTACATCCCCCTCCCCTTAGACTCGAACTTCCTCTTGGAAGTTACTGGAAAGAGAGATAGGAAAAAATGCAATAGAAAAAGGATCACTCCATTATGGGATTGCTTGCTTCAAACAAGTTTGGGTCTACAGAACCTAAGTTTGGTCCAATGCAATTCGGAAAGAAGAAGAGAGATTGCAAGGGATGAGTTCTAATCTCTCTGTATACAAGGCTATGAACACTTAAATCTAGAGAGTAAATTTACGCTATCAACAAAGATACGACACATAACAATATAATATGAATAATTTCAAAAGAGTCTTAAGAGTAACTGTACGATAGAAAAGTGACATGTGAGGATGATAATCGAAAATTATCTCTTCTTCGTACCTGACCTCCCGAGGTTGTGCCGAGACAGCCGGTGGTTTGAAATGCAGGTGACTTAGATGAAGTCACAGCCGGAATTATGGTCAATTTTCTATGATAGAAAAGCTACAGTGAGGATGAGAATTGGCAAGCAACTTTCCTAAAGCTAACTATGGGAGGATCAGTGACTAAGATCTGGTACTAGTGTGATCTCCTGGTAGTTGAAATGACAAAGGGGATATTTAGAGGCTATGAACGGGTAGTGTAAATTCCCTATGGTTTATTAATCTTAATTAGGATCTAAGTGATAATCTAAATTGAAGTCTCCGAATTAACTTAAACTGAAAATAACAACTTATACTACTACTGAAAAAGAGGCTAATCTAAGTAACATACACGATTGAAACATTATAATTACAAACAATAATTAAAATAATTTTATACTAAAACTAAACAAGTGAGATAACCCAGTGTGGTTATTCACCTGTGCAAATGTGTGAATCTAGATGAAAGACAACTAATTAACTTAATTGAAAACCTTCAATCTTACCTCAAAAGTGAGGAACAAATCATAGCTTCTCAGAAACTATCATTCCCCACAACTTCCCTGGTAATATTGAAAGTGAGCTTAACTGAAATAAAATGATTCACTACTCTATTTGATAATAACTTTGACGATTTAAACATGGAGTTTACTGAGCAGAGGAAAATCTAGTTGTGTTGTAGCTTGTCCCCTCAGAGTGATCTCTTCATTCTTGCGTCTTCATGTGAATCCAAAAAGAGTAGGAGTATAGCAGCATCGGTAAGAGAAGGCACTGGGATGATAGTTGCTTTGAAGTAAAAATGGCACGAAGCACAAGTAGGAGAGGGATGGAGGAAATGAACTGGCTTGGCCTATGCGATTCCTAGCAGGGTCATTGTAGCAATGATGAAACAAAATGATAAACAATAGGTACTCAAACAATGAGCAATAGCAGCTTTAGATAAATACAACGAAGTACAAGTAGGAGAGGGATGGTGCAAGAGAACAGAGCTTGGCCTATGTGATTCGTAGTAGGATCGTTGTCAGTGTACAGTGACGCATAACTAAATATTCAAAATTATAATCCATGCTAAAGACTAAAATGATTCATAAACAAAATCTAGGATTGAGTATTGAAGACCGAAGCTCAAGAATGAAGACTCCAGACTAAAGAACCAAAATAATTTTCTTGTAAACAAGTTACATATTTATAGCATTTGCAATCACCATAAGGCAAGTTCAAATTGAACTCTCTCACCATTAAACAAAGAGAAATTACTATTTACTAGGAGGCTAAAACATAAATGCAAGAAAGAGTGGTTGAGAAATGCAGGATAAAAATTGAATTTTTACGTTTGAAAAAATCATCAGAATGTTTTAGAAAATGTGCACAGGACCGCCACCCTGCATAGGGCAGCGTATTACAGGACTGCCGCCCTGTCCTAGGTGATGGTTACAGGACTGCCCGCCCTGGTAGGGTGATGGATAGGACCACCACTCTGACAGGGAGGAAGTCCTGATAACTAATGACAAAAATGCAAGGAAAAAGGGGGCAGAGGTTAGAATAAAACATGCAAATGTTGGACAAGGCTTTCTAGGATGCAAACATATACTTGGTGAGAATTTCTAGATTATGAACACCTTGTGAAGATATCTGAATCATCATTGGAGTTTCCGTAACCTCTTTCCGATAGTACAGTACCTACATTTTTGGGTACATACATATTGCCCCCTCGGAGAAGTGTTTTAGCCATGAAGAGGCATAAAACAGTGGGTTCGAGTATGGCAGTCCCAAAATGGGGAGTTGGAAGATATACCTGACATGCCCATGTATCAAAATGTTTCCATCCAAATTCCCACTATCTACAAAATGAAAGAGGACTCAAGTGTAGATAGATAAAATAAATCAAAACAATAAATACTAAATTAAAATGAAATGAGGACTTACCATTTGCGCGAGGATAAGAACTTACCTCTGTCGGCGCTCTAACTCTGGGAAAGAACATTCAAAACAAGGTTAGAATGTTATAAATATACAAAACGAGCTCATTTTCCTATTCATTTGTGTGTATCAATCTGGTAATTTTTGAGCTTTGGATCCATGGTGATCACTCTTTTTGTTTTTGAGTATGATTGAATTGGAATGAGCTTGGGAATGGTATTTTGCGTTAGGCTTAGCTTTTTACTATTTTTGAATGCTTTTGAGAAGAACTCCTAAGAAATTAGTAACTAGAGTAGTCACAATGGGCCTCAAAAGGGCGGATAGGCAGAGTTCCTTTATTTCTTAGTCTCCATTTTGTGAGGCATGTATGATGTTTGGGTATTTTGTGCTTATTGCAAGAATTTTGACCATGCCTAGTGCATGATGGCATTGTATGTAAAACACAATGCTTATATATATATATATATATATATATATATATATACACCATATATATATATATATATATCTTTTTGGATTCAGATCTTCTTTGTATCTAGGGTTTTTGTGATTGATTTTCTCATGTGTACACTAGATGCTTTAGAATATCTATTTTATATGCTTTTCAGAATGTATGCAATGGATGACAAGTGATAACAAGTGTTGAAAAAAATGTTTTCTTTTTGCTTTTTACAATGGTGATATATGATGATGCAAACATATTGTAGTGCTAAAATTTTGGCTTCTTTGGGAAATATTCGTTGCTTCTTCTTGTTTTGGAAAAAATGTGATGAATATATAGTGATAATGAGATGAACTTGCCCCATTTCTAACTCCACGCAACTAGTAAGATGCAAGGGCTCAACACCAAGAGTTGGGAAGGGCACAAATTGTATGAGTTTGACTGAACGGAAATGATGAGAGAAAGACAAGGTTTTGACAGAAATCAAATTCAGACTTGCAGTACTTACTCTTACTCGAAACTACTACATAGTTTAGAATGCAACTTATTTTCTAGTTTATCTAGACTTAGATCCATGGATGGCAACTTGGTTGACAAAATCTGGTTTTAAGGATTTGATCTCTTTGGAATTTGGATATTTAACTTCTCTTAGTATACTTTTCTTTAAAATATTAATATTCACTAATTTGCATGAATGGACCCCCTACACCCTGTCTCATGCTACTGATAGGAAGCATGGGCTTATCACCGAAGGCAGGGCATAGGTGAGTAAGGGCACTTCTTTCCTTTCTCAACCTCGTATCACTAGTAAGAGATGTGGGCTCATCACCAAAGGTTGGTGGGGCAAAGAAGTGTGTAAAAATAAAATATTCTATTTGTTTGGTATTTATTTGATTTTGACACTTCTAATATGTGATTTTGGAGATATCCTTGTTTCAAAGAGATGTAAGAGGGATAGATGTGACACCAAGAAGCTTCTAGAAAAGACCGTAGGTAAGAAAAACTTAACCAAGTAGAAAAGAAAGAGTATGACCAAGTATGTAGGCCTTGGTATGGTTTTTGTCAAGACTTTGTCTGTCAAATTGATGAAATGATTTCAAAACTATTTGATGATATTATGAAAATTGAAGAGATATGATTTGAATGCTTTTGCCAATATTTTTAGAAGCTTGTAATAAATTGCTTAAGAATAAGTTCCTTGACCACAACATTATAGAATGAGTGAATGGGATGAACTAACTAAATTACTAATGTAATGCAACTGCAACCATGTACATATGAAAATGCAAGTGGAACTATATGTCATGATGTCTAAGGCGAAGAAAGTTGACGAATATTGAATTCTTCATCCCTAGAAGTACACAGCAGAGAACCATTATCCTCAAATTTTTCATTCTCTTAAGGAGGGCCTATCATTCTAGGTTTGAACTTACAACCCTTGCCCAGAGGTGTATATGTCCCATTATTAAAAACATTTTTTCTAAAAGAGGCGTTCGTGTGCCTCTTTGTCATTTTTTTGAGAGATGGCATGTGGGTGAGCATGACTATGCTGCTCAACCTTTTCTCCCATATGGAGCATTTTGTTTATTTGTAAATTTTGTCTTGTGATGAGGTCTTGCCCCATGGATAGGGAAAACTTAGCTTCATATGTGCATGGGTCAAAACCAAGCTTTAGAATAGGGCAATGCGTAGAGATGGTTTTGATAGGCATCGTTTCAATTTTAAATTTCCCTTCTTCATTTGTTAATTCTATCATGTTCATATCTAGATCTAGGTCATTGGAGGGAAGATATGCTATACTGAAGAAGACTACCCATTCCTTGAGGTTCAAATGGGAGAAATATCGGCTTGTCATTCTCCAAGAGTTTCATAATTCCTGCTGTGGTTTTAGTGGAGACTGTTTCCACAGAAATTGACTTACCTTTATTTGTCTTTTCCACCTCGTATATTTTTGGGTCAACAACTTCAACCTTTGGAATGTCTGGGGTGACCGGGACTAACTCTTTTGTTGGAGGTGGTTTATTTAATTGATTCATGGGAATTTCATGCTCTGTATGGACTCCTTTCTTTTTCTTGAGATTTTCTAAGTGTATATCGAAGGGTTTAGGATCCCCTTGATCGATGAAGAATTTTCCTAGGTGTAAAAACCTTACTTCTTGGAATAACGTGGAGGGGATTTCCTTCATGCGATGTATCCATGGACGACCGAGAATCATATTATAGTTGGTTTCTTGATCTATAATATAAAATTCACTGAGGATTGTTTTGGGCCCTAGAGTGACTGGTAGCACTATAGTCCCGATTGAATTTTCCTTGAGACTATCATAGCCCCTTAGCGTGTTTCATGTTGAAGAATAGTTCATTTCTCCATATCCTAGCTTTTGAAGAAAAGTGAAGGGGACTATGTTAACTGCTGCCCCATCATCAATCATTACATGCTTGACGTATTTGTTGTAAATCCAAACCTGCAAGTGCAAGGGTGGATCACCTCTACATGAAATTTCAGTGTCTGTTGGCATCTTGCTTATGTCAAATACAAACTCAGTATCCCTATCTGGCTGCCCCGAGGGTATACATCAAAGTCTACATCGTTTATTTAAGTGTTAGGAGGTGGCGTAACGTGGATTAGATGTCCAAGACCTAATTTTTGAGTAATGTAAAGCGATGCGCATGTGAATTCTTTAATAAATCTAGGAATGAAATGTGGGAAAAGGTCTTGTTCAAATATGATATTAACTCATAGGATCCTACTGGTTTTTCTATTGTAGGAACTTCATCTCGTAGTGAAAAATATCAGGTAGGGGGTGTGAAACATACTCCTTTTTCTGAGTTGTTGCATTAATTTCACGCTCAACCTCCAACTCAACTAATCCTAAGATTTTTGTAGTAATTTGAACCTAGGTTAGGAGCAATCTGAGAGTTGAGGCATCTTGATTGTTATTTCCCATTATGACACCTTTATTTGTCCCATTTGGGTCTAACCTATTATTGTTAGAATGATTTGGGAGAGGATCATTAAAGATCTTGAGGGGTGCATTTTGAGGGGATACTGCACCTGTGTAAGTGTTTGGGGTGGGTACTACAAAATTTTCTAAGAACATATCTATAAATAGTTTTCTTTGGTCTTTAGGAAAATGCTGCATGAATTTATTGTAGTCATGACAAGTCCTAGTATCATGGCCTTGAATATTTTGGAAACCACAATACAAATTGGGATTATAATTTCAAGGTTGTTGATTTGAAACCTGATGTGGTCCAAAATTCTGATAAGGTTGTTGGTTGTTAGAGTTAAAATTTTGAGGTTGTTGCCTTTGGTTTTGACTCTGATACCCAGTTGGGTTTTGATTTGGACCTTGTGCTTGGACTTGTCATTGTTGTTGTTGTTGTTGTGGTCATGGTGGATGATTAAAATCCACCACGTTGATTGTTGGAGTAAAATTGTTATTTCACTGATTATTAACGGGTGGTGAAATGTTCACAACGTTTTCTCTTTTAACTTGGTCTGTTACTCCATCTATTGTAACCCCATAGTTTTTGTTAAGGATTTTAGGTCCTTGATTGGTATTCCCGGTACTAGGATAGGCCATAGTGTTTTGATTGGGAGTGATTAATTTCCCGTTTGTTCCATATGTCTTACGACCACTATCTATTACTGCTTGGTCGATTCGGAGAGAACTCTCGAGTACTTCATCATAAGTTCTTAGTGGGAGCTTCTGGACTTCTTCCTTTATCTCTCTATTGAGGGAATGAAGGAATAAATTGCATAGTTCCAACTGATCCATGTTTGGAGCACTTGTTGATGAATAGAGAACCATGCGCCATCTTTGAATAAAATGAGCAGTGGATTCATTATGCTCTTGTTTAATATGTAAGAATTCCCTGATTCCTGTTCTCAATAATTTGTTCATATCAAAATCCTTGATGAACTCTGACACGAGTTGTTTAAATGAATGTATCGAGGCTTCAGGTATTCTGTAGTACCAATCAAGGGCAATACCCTCCAAGGTTTTAGGGAATATCTTTGCAAAACCCCATCCCAAGGGAGTAATTCCTGTATGGCCGTGGCATAGGCCTTGATGTGTGCATTTGGATCTCCCTCCCCTTTGTATTTGGGTAAATCATGAAGAGGTCTTCGAAGCATGACAATTTGTATGGTGAAGTCTAGGGGCTCTTTTAAATATTCTAAGTAAGTCCCTACCACATAGGCTTTGACCATCGATGGTGTTTGCTGAGGGGGTGGGGGTGGAATGGGTTGTTGATGTGGCATAGCATATGTATTTGTAGGGGCATAAGGGAATCCCTGTGGTTGAACGAACATCTTGGGAGAGGAGAACATGTCTCCCTGTGGTGATTTTGAATAAATTTTTAAGTAGGGAGGAGCATTGCTCTGGTATGGGTTGTTTGGTGCTAAGCCGAGAGGTATCATATTTTCAACTGGACCGGCATTTGAAAACATGGTTCTAGTTGATGTTTGTTGTGGATAGTTATACAAATGTTGAGGAGGCATGCCTAATGTGCATGTTCTTGTAAGGAGGTCAACCTGGCTGGGATGATGTAGAGGGTTGGGGATTCCTGCTTGCCTGAAATATGAATTTTGATTTTCTTGAGCAAGTTCCAATCCTGTAACCTTTTCAACTAAGGCTGAGATGACCTTGATTGGTGAAGACACAGTGTTTTTCCTTAATGGTGTTTGTTGTACACCTTGAGCCTGTAAAGGGGTATGATACCCTACTATGAATTGATCATTACCCTGCCAAGCTTCATCGAGAGTATTTCCCATAGGTGGAGGAATGGGGGTGTTTTCTTGGAGTAGGGTATCAGGTTGCATTTGCAAGCTTCCTATAGTGGGTACATGTTTTGGAAGTGTTGTTTGCTTCTAGCGTAGCGTGCTAAATACTCCTCATCCAAAAATGGGAGTGGATCTGACTGTCTACTATTTTGTGGTCTGAACAAAACCTGAGGAGATGAAATGGATTCTCCAGTAAATGTCATATTGTTAGAGCTTGATGGATTTGGTTGTTGTGTTTACGCAAGCTGATCCAACTCCTCAATTGAGAATGAAGAACTAGAGCTAGTTCTTTGAGGGGGATTTTGTGATGATAAGTAGTTACTTGAATAGTTGTTCAGGCCATGCAGAGAGCGAGGGTGATGGTTGTCTATTTGTTTGACCATAATTTTCTTCGAGACCTGAGAGCGGTCTACCATATGTTTTGTATCTCGACATATTCGGGGGGGTATATGAATACGCACAGAATAATGGGAAAGAGTGAAGGGAATGAAAGAAATGAAAATAAAAGGGGAACAATTGTTTGTTCATGTTGGGTTCACCAATTTTGTTGGTGAAGCTGATGTGAAGGTTTAATGAAGTAGAGAAGATGAAACAATTATTTGTTTCACGTCAGGTTCACAAAGTTTGTTGGTGAAGCTGATGTGAAGGTTTAATGAGATAGAGAATATGAAACAATTTTTTGTTTCACGTCGGGTTCACCAATTTTATACGACAGAAAAGTGACATGCGAGGATGATAATCGACAAGTAGCTCTTCTCCATACCTGACCTCCCGAGGTCGTGCTGAGACAGCCGGTGGTTTGAAATGCGGGTGACTTAGATGAAGTCATAGCCAGGATTATGGTCAATTTTCTATGATAGAAAAGCTACATACGAGGATGAGAATCAGAAAACAACTTTCCTAAAGCTAACTATGGGAGGATCAGTGACTAAGATCTGGTAGTGTGATCTCCTGGTAGTTGAAATGACAAAGGGGAGATTTAGAGGCTATGAACGGGTAGCATAAATTCCCTATGGTTTATTCTATTAATTAGGATCTAAGTATTAATCTAAATTAAAGTCTCTGAATTAACTTAAACTGAAAATAACAACTTATACTACTGCTGAAAAAGAAGCTAATCTAAATAACATACACGATTGAAACATTATAATTACAAACAATAATTAAAATACTTTTATACTAAAACTAAACAAGCGAGATAACCCGGTGTGGTTATTCACAAGTGCAAATGTGTGAATCTAGATGAAAGACAACTAATTAACTTAATTGAAAACCTTCAATATTACCTCAGAAGTGAGGAACAAATCATAGCTTCTCAAAAACTATCATTCCCCATAACTTCCCTGACAATATTGAAAGTGATCCTAACTGAAAGAAAATGATTCACTACTCTATTTGATAATAACTTTGATGATTTAAACATGAAGTTTACTCAGCAGAGGTAAATCTAGTTGTGTTGTATCTTGTCCCCTCAGTGTGATCTCTTCATTCTTGCATGTTCACGTGAATCTAGAAAGAGTAGGAGTATAGGAACATTGGCAAGAGAAGGCATTGGGATGATAGTTACTTTGAAGTAAAAATGGCACGAAGCACAAGTAGGAGAGGGCTGGCGCAAGTGAACTGGCTTGGCCTATGTGATTCTTAGCAGGGTCGTTGCAGCAATGATGAAACAAAATGATAAATAGGATTTACTCAAACTATGAGCAATAGTAGCTTCAGAGAAATACAATGAAGTACAAGTAGGAGAGGGATGGTGCAAGAGAACAGAGCTTGGCCTATGTGATTCCTAGTAGGATCGTTGTCAATGTACAGTGAGGCATAACTAAATATTTAGAATTCTAATCTATGCTAAAGATAAAATGATTCATAAACAAAATCTAGGACTGAGTATTGAAGACTGAAGCTCAAGAATGAAGACTCCAATACCAAAGAACCAAGACCATTTTCTTGTAAACAAGTTACATATTTATAGCATTTACAATCACCAGAAGGCAAGTTCAAATTGAACTCTCTCACCATTAAACAAAGATAAATTACTATTTACCAGGTGTCTAAAACATAAATGCAAGCAAGAGTGGTTGAGAAATGCGGATGCAAATTGAATTTTTACGTTTGAAAAACTCGTCGGAATGTTCTGGAAAATGTGCACGTGCATAGGACTGCCACCCTGCGCAGGACGACAGTTACTGGACCGTCACCCTGGTAGGGAGGCGGTCTTGTAACGAAAGACAAAAATTTAAGGAAAAGGGGGGTAGAGGTTAGAATAAAACATGTAAAAGCTGGACAAGGATTTTTAGGATGCAAACGTATACTTGGCAAGCTTTTATGGATTCTAAACACCTTGCAAAGAGATCTGAATCATCATTCGGGATTCCATAACATCTTTCTGACATTACAACACCTACATTTTTGGGTACATACAGTAACCACCAAGTAGAGGAATAATAAGGAGAATTACATGAGTTTGAGAATGACCACATAGTTTCCCAAGGAATACCACATACTACAGTAATAAAATTTGAGGTTTCTATTAATTTGAAGTCATGATTTCAAGGTTCATTCTCTAGACAAGGCTAGTAAAAATCAACTATGACCAAATTTTCACAAGGAACAAGTCTACTCAAGGTCCCACAATTTGAGGATCACACAGGATGAGGTTAATCAACAAGGACACCTAAATAAACAAAACATTTAAAATCAAGGAACTATTCAAGGAAAGAACTTCTATAACTCAAGAGGGTACAATTATCTTTTCATGGTAATACAAGCAAAGTCTAGACCACAAGTTTTCCTAGAGTCTAATTTTTACACTTTTATTTTAAGAATCGAACACACCATACCAACCCAATCTAAAGAAGTCAACTGTTTAGCAAAAGAATATATATATTATATATATATATATATATATATATATATATATATATATCCCCTAGCAACTAACATATCAATACAAGTACCATACATTATAGCACAATGGGATTTATTTATCTTATTTCCTACTCAAGCTCAGAATAACCATAAAGAGAGCACAAGAAACACCAAGGACCGCTCAAGGTTGCTAGGGAGAAGAACAAGTAACACGGGGTCCAACTACAATCCAAGGGTGCATCATATCAAAAGAAAATAACATCATCTTGCACTTTCCATCCTAATGGAAAAGGGGCAACAATAATAAGGTGACCCAAGAAAATATGAAGAAAAGAAGACTTCCCAAAGTTATTTTATATCCTTAACATATGTTTCCTTAAAATTACAATAACTTAGGTCTCTAGGGACAAGACAACACGCAAGGAGGTTGATTTTTAAACAACAGATAAGTCTCAATCCAAAAAGGAACACAACTCACACTCATTGAGCTACGGGATGATAAGGGTATGATGACCCAAAAATCCCACAAGAAAGGCACATACATCTATGAATAAGAAAGTACTAAGTAACTACAACACATTGCTATCCACCAAGTGTTTCACAATTTCAGGTAGGTGACAAAACTACAGGTTCAACTAAACATTGCACTCAATACACATAAATCTTACTTATTTTATAACTCAACTAATTAAGTCAAAAGTTTTAGTTTCGTTTGATAAGCACATTCCTTTACGAGTTTTCTTAATTAAACTTCCTCCTATTATGACATCACAACTTTGTGTTATAAGAACCACTAAGGGGGCATGATATCTCGCCATTCTGTAAAGGTAGAAAAGAGAAAAAGTATTTATTTTACTCCTAGGGGAGGTAGATGGACAAAGTATTCCTTTTCTATTCTTCTACATGTTTTTTTTTCTTCTATTAATCTACTAAGGTTAAAGCAAGAACCATTTTCTCTTTCTATGTTCCAGTTTATTTGTTAAGCTTCAAGGCCAAATCTCCTCAATTATAGTTTTATGATGTTTGGGTGAGTCAACTTGTCAATTAAAAATTTAATGAGATGGAAGGGTAAACATATCACACTATTACTTTTATGGGAGAGAGAGGTAAATCAACACATCACATTTTTAATTCTAAGGAAAACAAGGGACATTCAACATAGAAAACACATTATTACTTTTGTAAGAACTAGGAAACAATCAACCAACATGGATCACAACAATATTTCGAGATTTTTTTTCCACTAATTACAAGTATCATAAAACATTCCTAGTGGGTTTCTACAAGTTCTCAAAATAAGTTACAAGGAAGGCCCATTAAGGAAGCATAATTACTTTTACTGATCTACTAGGGTTTAACAATGTTTGTTGTTTTTCCAAAAACATTTTACTCACCTGATAAGACAAAGAAATTTTTCAAATCTACACACCATATTACCACAAGATACCACCAACCAAGTAATCAAAATGACAAGGAAATATTTTAACTATAAGAACACCACATACTCGCTAGAAAGCGTCAAATGTAAGTAGACAGTCAGTTATCTATTCAACATGGCTTTACGACCAAGAGTACATAGTTTTGCAAGAAGAATCACATTATAA
The DNA here is from genome assembly GCA_019776745.2 of Taxus chinensis. Classification (NCBI taxonomy): domain Eukaryota; kingdom Viridiplantae; phylum Streptophyta; class Pinopsida; order Cupressales; family Taxaceae; genus Taxus; species Taxus chinensis. The sequence continues at coordinate 627,083,286 of CM034146.1, forward strand.
AATACCACCGAGATTAAATTATCAAGGTCTAATTACACTATCATCACCAATATCATGGTCCAAAAGACTCAAAGCATCCATAAGTGTCTCCATGTAATCAAAATTAATAGGTCATAGAGTATTATTCATAGTAACAAAAAAAAAGGTTAAGGAAAGGGTAGACTTATTTATAGGTCAAGAGGGAAAACAGACACACTTAATTTACACACAATACTTGAATGGGATTAAATATAACCATAATTACCAAGATGCATACAATCCTCAAGTCACTACTTAATATAATTAAATGAGGAACTCTTGATAAAACTTAGCATGTCATCGAAGAGAAGCCACTACCAGACAAACTCTTTTCCACTAACATCCATAGCTAGCCAAAAGCAAACCGATCCCACCAGAATTCATCAACCCACAAGTAAACACCTCTACTCCAATGAGGTTCAAGCTCTTACCGGATTGTAAGAGAATCACCACCACTGCTAACAGGCTGCCAACTAGAACGCACAACACAACAAACTCTCTTCCCAGTAAGGTTGAGTAATGAAAAGGTCACTCTAAGATCCTAGATACACTCAAGGTTCCGTGCATCTAAAACCAAGGCATAAATTTTAGCACCTAAGAGGACATTCAATACACCTAGGGTGTACCCCCATACGACAAAATGTATGAATACAAGTAGCATAGAACCACTTCATCATCATGCAAGAAGAAATCCATGTAACGTTAAGTTAAGCATCCAACAACATAACGAGCTCCGAGTCACCAATAAAAATAAAGTCCAAGAAATATCAACAATCAAGGAAAGTGGCTAAGTAGCCACATTGCAAAGTCTAAAAAATTCTTGCAAAAATATAAATAACTAGAAGAGCCTCAGAGCTTCTCAATCCAATCATAAAATAAGATGCCGGTCCTTGATAAAATGACACAAGTTTACGAATGTAAAATATAAAACGTTAACACCACATTCACTTCGCAGCCCTTCATGGTTGCCAATAGGGGTACTCTACCTCGAGGTCAGTTCCAAGGACACATGCGTAGGATTGGGTCATAAATGACACCCAGACTTAATGTCCACTCTCCCATACAGGTAACAAAATGAAAATCTAGACAACCAGACCAACTTTCCTAACTACTTGAAGGAAGGAAGCTCTAAACAGCTTCTAATTAACTCTTCTCGACCCCAAGGACACAACCACTATTGTCCAACCACAAGATTCACACCATACAATTTATCATTCCAACAACTCCAATAAGGAAGGGTCTCAACAAAGGTCTTAACACATCATACAATTAAATCAAGTTTTAGGACTTGTAAAAAAACACATTTTCAAAAGGGAACCAAGTTTCCACTACACTAGAAGTAGGCAAAAATCAATTTAATTTGACATTCTTAGTTACCCGGGTTTAGAAAAAATGCCATTGAGCGAGTACAACAATTCAAACAACTTATTATTTTAATTTTTGTAGTTCAAATGAACAGAGTAATGTAATATTTCTTCATATGCATTTCTTTTTCAATTCTCAAATAAGTTTGTTTTCTTAGATTCAAAAGTGTGCTAGGTTTACATTTCATGTCTCAAGTTTTCTAGTGTTCCCAAGGGTCACAAATTTGAACCCACGGCTCTGATACCAAGTGAAACACCCGCTAAAATCTCGCACTTGAGACCCATGAACAACCTAGGTCTGTTTAGTTACAAAATAATGGAATAAGTTTTGTTTTTAAAGTGTTAACAACCAAAGCCTCAAGGACAATTAAATTCAAATGATAACTTTTTCCATTATAATAATTACTAATTCCACATTATAAAGCAACAAGTGTAATAAGTCCACACCTAGGTCAAATCTCCTTAGGGATTAATTTAATCACTTGATTACATTGAAATTTTAGCTAAATATTCCCTGATTAAAATTTTTGGGTTAAGGGACCAAAAACAATTAAATACCCAAGGTATTTAATTCCACAAGATCTAAGAAAAGAGAAAGGTTTAACTACAGTGGGGGAAAAGAATACATATTTAAAATGATCAGAGTAAATTCTTACTTACCCACTCATAGAACTCAGTTAAATATTCAATTTGATTTTTACCATTATTAATGCATAATTAAAACTTCTTGAAAACATTTCCATTAGATAGCTAATTTCCTCACCTTTCCGGTGATATAAAGAAGTCCTCCTAACTCCTCATATTTCTCAAGTTATGGACTAGAGGAACTTGGGGTAAAAATTTTCCCAAGAGCGGGCCTGTGAAGGAAAATTTTACACAACTCAGGCCTATGGACTTCAGAGATAAAATTCACCCAGAGGAGAAAAGTGGATCGGTGGAGTGGGGAAGAAAATTTTTCCCAGATGCACGGGCTTGCTGGAGTGGGAAAGTCATTTAGCGAATTTTACCTTTCGGGACAAAGCGAAGTTTACATGTGCACTACTCCATCGACGCCCAGGGAGGCCACGTGGCAGCTCCTTATTGGCTGTGGGTCAGCATGGGTTGGTGAGGAACATTTTGAAAATTTGACTATTCAAAAGGAATGGGTAAAAAGGTTGAAATAGGAACCCGCACCTCCACCGACGTGACAAGATGTCATGTGTCAGCCAACCATTAGCTACATTTTGGCAAACTGGCGGGGATAATTTCGAAATTTTTCCCTAAAGATTTCTGAAGCGTTAAGGATTAAAAATATCCGCTCCTCCACCGACACCTCCTGAAGCCACGTGGCATCACGTGATTACCTATCGGCCAGCGGGGTGCAGGGACAAGTTACACATTTATCAAAATTTATTTTTGAAAGTGCTTAAGGTTAAAATCAATCTGAGCCTCCTCCGATGCCCAATAAAGCCACGTGTTGATCAATGATTGGTTATGGGGAAGAGGGGCTGCAGAGGAAAAATTGGCCAAATTAAATTTTTGGACTTAGATCATTTAAAGAAAAAATGAAGGTTTTTGGATTAGCGGAGTGGTGGGAAACTTCATGACTTTGCACCTTTTGGGGAAAAAGCAAAAAAAGGAAATTTTTAACCCGTGGGTTCACCCAAGAATATTTTATTCATTTAAAATTTGTCAATAAGATTATTTTGAGCCTGAAATGAAGTAAAAACTTCATAAGGACATAAATTTTGATTGGGAACTCGGTTTTTTGAAAATGAGGAATTTCTGGAAAGCTCTCAACACCCTGGTTTCACAAAAACCTTAGGAATTTTATTTTGATAAAATTTAAAGGCTAAATTTTTAGAAAACATCTTTCAGTCACTTAGAAAGTGAATTGGTTTTTTTAACTTATCAATTTTGGTCAAATTTGTTGTTAATTCTTTTTCCAATTGCCAAACAGGCATGGAGGATTTTACTTGGAATATTTTAGGATAGATTGCAAGGTTAAGTTTTCTTGATTGAATTGCATTCAAAATTTATCAATTTTATACATCAAGAAGTCTACAATTTTGTCTTTTCCCAATTTGAAAGGTTCTATAAAATATTCATAAGTATTTTGGTATCTTTGGGGTCATTTTGTGTCTTTGGCAGGGTCATTCTGTTCAATTTTCGATTAATAATTGCCAATATGCAAGTTATTTAACAAAGCTCAAATTCGAATAGATTTATTTTCATTTGCCAAATTTAAACTATGAATTCGTTCCAACTCAATCTAAAATACTTTATTTTAAAAAAAATAGAGTATTATGACATTTCTCCATACGTATTCATTTTTTCATCCTTCCAACAAAATTTCAAAATACATTCAACAAGTAGATTTCAATACCCAATAATTCCCTTTGACTAAAGTAATAAAATCCTTTATTGATTCAAAGAGATAACTTTACAACTTCTTCCTTCATTCCTAAATTACAATATACAGAAAATGATTTCTTTCATATTCTTTCAAAAGCAGAAAAATAGAGTATATCTCTTTCACAATTCAATTTACAACTTTCATAGCCCATACAGACCATCTTTCCATAAAAAATAATATACAAGATCATCTACTTCAAGTGGGAAAAGTTTACATTAAGAAATGATCTCAGCAAGGACTAGCAAACTGTCTTCTTTCTTAGTTCCAGAACAACGGTATGAATTTCCATCTTTCTCCAATTTTTTCACGACAGAAGAGGGGAAAGGAAATGCACTCCACCCAATAAAGACATCCAATGAAAAGGGAGAATCCATCCTTCTTCATTGGCCCCTGAGCCCCAACCAAATTGCAATAAGAAATTTTTTTTCACAACTCATGGCAACAATAGGCTTCCACAACACAAAGATAGATTTGTCATTCAAAACACAATCCAAAACAAAACTACAGTTTGCCACCATAGAAAATAACAACAAACAACACTCAAGCTTCATCATGCAAGCCAAAGGAGAAAGAAACTATGAAGGATGTTACATATGCCTCCCAAAAAAGAAATTGGTGTCACCACATGAGAACAAACCACAAAAATATATATCATTTCAAATCCCTGACATGCCCTTATGACTCCCCCATGTACCTTTATTCCTCGCATTTCCTTATGCCTCCCCAACCTCTTATGGAACCCCATAATGAGTAAAGAAATGCAAGGTATTTCTTTGTAAGGTGGAACCCAAACCCCAACTCCCTCCACACTTATACCTCCCCAAAACACTTATGCCTCCCACAAAATGCCCCATAGTATTATCCTACACCATCCCTAGGCCATCTACCCAACCAGCTAACAAATAAAACAACACATTCAAACATTCAACCATTCACATATGCATACAAAGAAAAGGAGATTATTTCCAAGAGCCAAGCTCTTACCTCTCCATGATGGAGTTTGTTCCAAGTTCAAAACAAGAAGCTCTCCAATGCAACAAAAGCCAAGATATCAACAATCTACAAGTATGCAACAATCTCCAAATTTCTCTCAATTTGCAAGAGCTCCAAAAATCCAAAGCAAGTCACGAAAAATGTAGTGATAAAAGTGAAGCAAAAAAAAAAACCCAAAAACAAGACAAGGAAATCAAATATATAGAAGAGGAAAGAGAAGAGCATGAGGTGGATCCATGTGGGATACCACATCAAACATCCTCAACTCCAACTCATAAGTCAACTTCAATCTCCAAGGCACAACAAATAAGCAGGTGAATAAATGACAGTTTTACTTACACACTCAAATCAAACCCACACCTCATAATGACTGAAATTTTAAGCATGTAAGAAAGTGCAATAAAAGCATACAACTTGACTTACAAAAATGCATAATTAAGGCTAGATATAAACCCTCCAACCATAGATAAGGTTGACATACAAATTTAAGAGATATGGGACAAGTTTAACTTGTCCCATAAGCTTCCAAAATTAGCCTCTAAGGACAAATTCTAATTTCAATAGGAGGTTGAGTGTTTCATACTACAAAATTAATTTACACATCACTTACACATTTCTTACAACACTTTAATTTTAGGTCACCAACTCTATTAATTACTTTCTTATGTCCCAATTTGATTAATTAATTTTAACATCATGCTTACTCACATTAATTCACCACAAGTAATAAATAATGAAAGGGGTAAACACATACAAACATCAATAAAAAGGAAGAAAATAAATAAATACACATAACCAGTGGTTACATTTAAAGGTGATCCCCCCATGAGAATCCCTAACAATCAAACACACACACACACGAACAATACAATTTTCCATGGTGACCTTGTTGAATTCATCTAGAATACCAATGTGGTTGGTCTCCAATCCCCCGATGTTTGTTGTGATGTTTTTAACCTACACAATACAAATACCCCTTCACCCTCGTGGCCATATAAGAACATCCAAATGAATATAATATAATTTATAAATCAGCAATATATATATGAATCATAACAACATACAGACAATCAACAATATCACCTAAAATTTCATTAGAAACTATATATTCATCAATTTTGAATTCAATTTTCTTGGTCTACTCAATATATCCAAATATCACATGTCCTAACAACACACACACACACACACACACACACACACACACACACACACACACACAACCATTTCCAACATCATGTCAACATGTATATAAAATGTCTCTAACAATCATCATGCATCATATATGAATCAGAGTCAACAATAATCCATGATCTGACATCTAACACCATATAAAATCAAAACTATAATAATTTCCATAATATAGTCAGAAGTATCATGATCAATATCAAAAGTGTCGAAGGGAAGGTGGGCACTACATGGCATCCTATATAGATCCACCTCATCCTCCTCTCTCCCTTTTATATTTATTCAAGTTCTTTTTCTTGTTTGGGGGTTACTTCATTTCTTTGTGGTCTTGAATTTTTGAGAGTCAGAGTATTTTGGAATGCTTGTGGATTTCATGGAGCTTTTGGTGATTTTTTTGGCTTGAAGAAGCTTGGTGTGAGACTCTTGGATCAATCTCTACCATGTAAAGGCAGAATATATACTCTTTTCATAGATAATTTTAGTCACGAATATTCATAATATGGCAAATATTCTATTTTTGAAAAAATTTAAAAGGTAAATTTTTTGGCATGGGTCAGTGACCTATTCACCTTAAAATTATAGTTTAATTTCTTTTAGGGGTCGGATTCACCTACCCTTGAAACTATCCCCTAAATAATCCTAGATTATTCGCTAGGAAGAACACTACTAGCTCACTCATACCACCTGGGGGCATATGTCATATCAAGTACAATAAACATGTGACATGAGGGCAGAGGATGCACATGCACAATCGAGAGTTTTTTAATGTGTGACAGGGAGAGTTTGTTGACGTGCATTAGGAGTGTGGAGGAAGTATACGCATGACAAAGATTTTGTTGACGCATGACACAAAGATTTTGTTATCGCAAGACTAGACAGGGGAGGCTGTAGACACACAACAGAAGATTTATTGTCACACGTCAATAATGTGGTTTTCACATGTCAACAAAAATTGTTGACACACATCAACAACCTTGTTAATGTGCATCAGCGAGGATGCTGTCAGACAACACCCTCGTTGATGCACGACAACCACCTTGTTAATGTGTGACAAAAAATATTTGTCAAACGTCTGCAGCCTTCTGTCACACCACTTAAAAATTAGGTGAAAATTTTGTTGTCTAACCCCCCAAAAATTCACCTTCCCACGAAACCTGTTATGAGGATATTCACCAAGTATTTTCCACCTTTGATTTCTAAGAGGTCTCTTAAAATGAACCCTAACTCTTGTAAAATAATATTCCTTATCTTTTTGTGTATATGTGCATGTTTGAGTGTTTTGGTATGTTTTTTGGTTCCTTGGGGGGATTGCTTAAGTGTGGTGTAGGAGGGGACTATGGGGATATTACATGTAGGGAGGCATAAGAGTTCATTTCATGTTTTGGAGGGAATTGGATTGGGTTCCCCACCTTGGACAAGAAATTTATTGCATTTCTTACTTGGTCTATTTTTATAAGGGAGCCATAAGAGATATTAAGGAGGCATAAGAGAATGTGGGAGGTATAAGAGGTACATGATGGAGGCATAAGAGTTTGTAGGGGTTTTGAGATGTTCATTGGAGGGTTTTTAGGTGGGCACCCCTTTCCCATTGGGAGGCATAAGTGACTTCCTCATAGATCTTAAGCCTTTGGCTTTTGCATGTTGAATCCTTGTGTATGTTTTTGCTTTCCTTCTTATGATTGTAGTTGTGTTTTTTAGATTGTGGTATGGTTGTAGAATCCTGTATTGTGATGTGGAATTCTTTGTTATTTCGAAGAGTTGAATCCATTTTTCATTGCAATGTAGTTAGGGTTCGAGGGCCAATGAGGAGGATGGCTTCTCCTCCTCATTGGAATCCTTGGTTGGGTGGAGAGTGTTTCCTCTCCTACCTTTTTTTTTGTGCTCAAATGAAGCATGGTGGATCTCTCTTGTTGTTGATGAGAAGATGGAGCTTGGTTGGAAAGTTGATATTTGAGCTATATATGAAGACCAATTTTGAAGTTCATTTTAGTTTCCTTATTGCAAATTTTCCCACTTTAAGTGGAAGACATTGTATTAGTATTTGTGAAGAAAAGTTGTATTCATTTTTGGATATTAAAGTCGTATTATTTGTTAAAGAAAATAAAATTGTTGTGTTTGTAAAGCTAGTTTGTTGAAATAGAAAATAAGCTTATAAAAAGGAAATGTATTATTCCACTGTAGTTGATTTATCCTCCATAAAAGGGTGTTTCTCTTGTTTTGAAATATATTATTTGAAATATTGTTGAAAAATTCTTTCATGAAATGTAGGAAATTTGTATGAAGACATATTTAATCTCATTACATTACTTGAAAGGCAAAAAAAAAAAAAGGATACATTTGTTCATCCTCTTATTGTGGATTAAATAAATTTATTTGGGTTTATGTGCATCATGGATTGGTAGAAATTAAGTTTCTCAACATTATTATCTTTCTGTAGGTAGCCTGTATGATAGTATTTCAACAAAAATAATTTCATTTATTTTGTCTAATCTCATTTGAACAATGATTGCATAGTAATAGTTTACATCATTTGTATAATAGTTTTCCAAAGGGAATGTCTAAAAAATTGTTTTTCTCAAAAACTTTACTATGACTTTTTCTAATTGGATTAGAAAATAAATTATTAATGCAATCTCATGAACTTTTCTATATTAATACGAATAAAAATTTTCAAATTTTTATTTTCTATAGTTAATGCATTATAATCCTATAACATTATTGATAATAAAATATTACTAAGTATTGAAGGATTATCTAATATGACAATATATAAATGTTTCTATGATCCGGCTATGAATATAAAGATACAGATCAATTATATGTGTGTACTGTATGTAAGAAGTCTCTACAAATATCTAATTAATGTTTGAAAAATTTAGAGATACACAAATCATCAAAGTGCTTGGAAATGATACACTGTAAGACATCACGTGTGCAGATTCAGAAGGATACTGATGACCAGAGATTTTGAAGCTCAAAAATAGGGAATCTTCAGTAACAGTGTGGCCTATGAAATTGGCATTTAACCACAGAGATTAGTCTCGGTAATTTTGCCAGGATCGACTAAAAAAACCAAATTGCTCAAATATTTGTCTTTGCCTCTTAAATTTTCTATTTAAGGAACCTTTCAAGAATTTTGACCATGGATCTACTGTTGCATTCACTTTCTCTTGGTCGAGTATGTTGTTGCAGGTCAGGTCTCCATTTTCGTAGACGAGCGGAGAAGAAGGTATTCTCTGTTAACGGTACATCTAGATTTCTCTTGTATCCCTCTTAAAAACTAAGCATATTAGGGCAGAATCGATTGAAATTTCTTGGTTGCATGCCCTACCAGGGAACGGGGAAACTAGTTAACATAATTTGAACCACCATATTAAAATAATAATAAAATAATAAATTTATTTGTGTTGGTGCTCAATTTAATCTTGCCTATTCATTTAAAAACATCTCAGTCCACATGGTTTGAAGTTTTCTCTATCTCGCTATATTGATTTGTTAAAGCTTTCTCCTTCATTTGGTTGTCATAGTCAGTCCTTTCCTTTGGTCAAGGATCACATTGAGTCCATATATTGTTTGTTGTTTCTTTGTCCATGAGGAAGAATTTCTAATTTGGACGTGAATTCAGGGTTTACCCTTTATTCTATTTTCCCACAGTCACGTTTTCCCTGTCAAATTTTGTCCTAACATCCTTGGAAACAAGGTAATTTCTGATTAGATACGGCCCGACGGGTCTTTTTTTGTGAAATTTTTCACTTTTTTCACATTTTGTACAAAATACCAAATTGGTCCCATGGAATCGATAGTCTCTAATTGGCTATTCAACAGATATGAAGCAACAGGGAAAAACATAACGGTGGCACACACATAACTACCATAACGTCTTACATATGGTACATATACAGGGTAGATCACGATCATACATTCACTAAGTGTAACACATCACTTTACCACTTTCTGCACCCAAAGTGCAATCACCATATGATAGGGTTCATACACTCACTGTATGACCCTAAAACACAACATGAAGCATTACATATTTGCACAGTCATACATACGATGAACATAGTACATCTCAACATAACATCCATTGCTACATAACAATGTGGTACACACATGGATCTTCTATAAACATGGTAAAAACATCATGATACAACTCATTTCTTTTAAGGCATAGGACATCTGGAGGTCAAACAACACTGTTTGATACCTAACCCACATACTTCACAATATGCCACAACGAGTCTAACGACTATGTCATCCACTTTATAGATGTCTTCTGTGGGACATGCCACAAACATATAATTTTCTACAGCCGAAGAAATCTTCATAGAATCCACTAAGAAGGAGAGAGACATACTGCTGGCCATCCCCAACATCTTCAGACAGCTGATCAAAAAACACACACAAGGTGAGCATACACATCACGTGTGTTCACAATATCTACAATTGGACAACAATAATCACATCACGTGTTGAAGAGCACATGTGGACTCTTCCAATATGGCTACCACCATCTATGCTAACATCATTCATCATTATGCCAAGGTAATCATCATGTAACACCACCACCGCCATGTGGACATCATCATATAACACCAATCTGGCCCATAGGTTCGAGAGCATGAACCTATGCCTCTGATACATCACCTTTTGTAACGACACCAAAAATTCACAACACAAGGACAACACAGTAAAAGACAGGATAATTTTTTTTTTTACTTGCTTGAAGATAATACGACACTACACAAGTTCTCTAGGGAATACAATCAACTAAAGACATGCTTTCCACAACACGGACCCACACTGGTTACAGATAAACATGAGGCACACACTAAGGGACACAATGGTTCATCTAAAGTATACAGTCTTACAACAAGGTCTTCCCAAAGAAGGTTTCTTTAGATTCATGTTTTAGCTGTAAGTGTTTTTTACATTCTTTACTTTTCCCAGAGGAATCACGATAGGAGAATCTGAAGTTCATGTCTCCTTCGAAGAATTTTCCCCTACCTTGTTAATGTTAATATACAGTGTAAACCAATTATTGGATGGTAAGAGGTTTCTTCATTAACTTGATTAACTTATTCATTGGTTAGGAGGCAGTTAGTTTATCAAGGCTCTTAACTTCATCAAACTATTTTTCAACGTTGTGCTTTTAAACATATATGTTTTACCCTTTTCAAGAGGTCATATTTTTATTTTATTTTATTTTATTACATTACATGACTGTCTTAAGACTTGGATTCATCATTAAGATCTTATTAGTGGTTAAAAAGGATTTCATTGGGGGCAAGAGTCTAATCAGAGAATTATTAAAGTTTTCACTTGGGCTTCACTTGAAGAGATAGACATAAGTATACTGTTTACATTTTCAACGGGTAAGATAGATCGAAGAGTTTCTTAATCAAGTTCCTTTTATTTATTATAATTTTATTATCTTCCAAGAATTTAATCATTGACTTCACCTTAAGACCATTCTAAGGACTCACCACAATAAGAGATTGTTGATTAGTTTACGTGGGATCACAAGGTATATTTGTTTCTCTTGTTTTCTTTTTGCTAGGTTCCAAAACATAGTCCTTTACCAAACGACACATGACCAAAGGTAACCAAAGTGATGTAAGTTGATTCAAGTTTAGATAATTTATAATTAGGTTTGAAAATTCAAGGATAAATCATATTCTGAAAAGTGAAAATTCAACAAAGGATACGCATGTCAAAGCAAGTTCATTTAATCTTATTGACAATAATATTTCTCAAATTGACTTTCAAACGATAACAACAACCTACATGAGAACAATACAAAAATTATAACGCAATGCCTTCTAAATAGTCTCCACAATTTCCATACCAATGTTTTAAAGCAAAAGAAAAACATTTGTACAATAGCAGTTCCTAAGAAGGCTGGAATCCACTTTCTACAACGTGTTTCTTTTTCTCGAGCTCTGTTTTTTTTCTTTTCTACTCAGGAAATCCTCCTGCACATTTGTTAGCACATGTCAGTTTGCAAGAACCAAGCACGATAAAAGGTATAACATTAAGACAGTATGTTGTTATCTAATTGTTTCAAGGAGGAAGAAAAGCACCATTGATGAAGAAAACAATAATCCAAGAGTCTAAACAAGAGAAATTAAAGAGTTTTCCAAAAGCATAAAATGTCTAAATAAAAAGGGACAGAACTAACTCTATTTAATTCTCAGTTTCTCATAGGAGCAATTAATAAGCGTCATAGTGAATTTCACCCATATCACAATAATGACCGTCATTTTAACAAGATAACATTTCGAAACAAAAACAATTACAAGAAGGGAATTAATTTCAAACGTGATCTGTCCCTATTTGTTGAAGTTAGTTCACCAAGCCAAGGATTCACTATGCCACTGGAAGATCCCAAACAATCAATCGACATGAGAATATCTAAACCAACATGACTCATTCATATTAAGGTGATGTGCCTAAAACAGTTAATTTTATGTCAGTACATAATAAATAAATTGGAAAAGAAAAGGAATGAAATGCACAAATGACCCCATATGGGCCACATCCTATCCTAACAATCCTTCTATTAAACTTTCTTCTAATCAAGAGAATGTCTTAAGAAAAGTGAACAAACTTTGACAAGACCAAACATAACCATTATAAATCTTATAGGAGGGTTACTCAATCATTCCCAAGAACAAAAAACAGGATACATAGCTTCTAAAGGATCTGTCGTCAACAAAATGTTGACTTTAACCTTTCTGGTCAACATGTAACCATTCTACTACAATGATAGCAAGGAAGGTCGTATCACAATGAGCATCACAAAAACCAGTCAACCAATGAGTTTCCAAACACACCAACCTCTAAGTCACAGGAGAATGAAATTTAAACATCTTTACTGGAGCAAAACGTAGGGTAATTTCTTACGCATAAAACCAACATCCCAATTTTAAGATTTGAAAACTTCCTCAATAATGATCTAGTAGATCTCGTATCGTCCAACACGTGTGAAACAAAATCAAGGTACGAAAAAGAGTATTTCCTCTGAACATTTTAAGCTATCCAAAAGAAATGTGAGTAATCGTCTACATAAGAAAACATTCCATAGGATCAGCTACATTCCTCAAAACAAACAACAGTCACCAAGGGAGAGAAGGTGAATTCCAAAGAAAACAATCTCCAAACAGTGAACATGAATTGATATCAAATTATGAAGATCTACCATGACGCTTGAAGAATATAAGGTATTTCTTCGAGCGATTTTAAAACAATAATAACAAAAGCAAACTAACCTAGTTGCAGAGTAATATCAACTTGGCTCAATTCAAAGATAACCAGTCAAGCTAAGCACACACTAAGCCAACCAAAAAGGGTTACTAGAACCTAAAACAACTAAAAGAAAAGGATAGAGATAGGAATAGCATCATTTTACCTATACACAATGCACTCACAGTACTCAATCACTATTTCGTAAATACCCAACATAAACCAAAACTACAGATCTCGAACCAAAACAAGAATAAGAACAAAACTGGAACCATAAGGTTGAGTCCAACAACAATGTTTGATAAAACATTCAAATCGTGAGACCAACACAAGGAACTAGCGGGGGTATTCATTACAGGACCCCCCACCTCTTTTTTTTTATTAGACTTAAGAACAAAGTTCACCCAACTAATATTTATTAAAACCCATAAAACAATATAAAAGGCTTCAACCAGTGAAATCATTTCTAACGTCAAAAAAAAAAATACAAAAGAGCAAGGGAAGTGGAAAACAAACAGCATACCATCACATGATACATTTATATGAAGATTAGAGTTATTTAATGAATCAGTTAAATAACAACATAAGAATTAATGGTATAGAGAATAGTCGTGCCTGATTAAGCTCCCGCAGTCGATCATCAAGATGGACAGGGCCTGCAACACCAACCCAAGCCTAATTCCATTTTCTTCAAGCTCATTGGGTGCCCAAACATCGAACATCTTCACATTGGCATAGGTAGGAGTTAACATGGCCAGGGTGGGTGGTCTAAAATACTTGCCATCATCCTCCCAACACCGCTCCAAGATTAGCCCTAGAACTTCTATAGGCCCCCATTTTTGGCAATTGAACTTGATCCTTCGTTATTCATCCAAACACCTCCACCATCTCCATATGCATCTGATTGTTTCTATTTTGGACCTCCTGACCTTGGTGCTCTCATATTAGGAGCAGCCCTAGTCTGAGACAAAGAAAAAGAAGATGGATTTATAACCAAAAACAATCTCTTGGTACAGACTCCATATCCATAAAACAATCCCTAGACTTAGCATCCTCACCTTAAGGTTGACTAGTCCCATAGATTGCTACAATACATGGCTGTCCATGCGAGCTCGTGCCAGTGCCACATTCATTAGGCGAATTTGATCTACAATAGCCAACGGCATGATTTGCAAGCTTGGACACAAAATATACTGATTACATCACAGTCCTTGCTCTAGTAAACATGTCTACAAGTGATGATCGATAAACCTTTTACTTCATCAGATTTGGGGGGCAGCGTCAAAATCTCGGTGCAAACATTGCAGCTGCAGCTATGAATGACGTGGATCTCCTTCCAACAGAAAACTTTATGATGCCAAATTGGTGACACGGTGAAGAAGTTACATAGAAGAACAGTTGCAAATTGTGTTTCATGAATATTTCTGATATGAAACAGGCCCGCCTCTATGAGGTCCTCAGCCATGAGTTGCATTTTTTGAACAAGCAAGGTCTCGGTAGGGAGTCTTTCCTAAAGAAATGTCATCAAGTCTGCTGTGAGCATTACCACTGTCACATCAGTTGTATTTGGGGATGACACTACTCATTTTCTCAGTACATGTTTTGAATCTGAAAAATATCCTGCTACCTTCATCTCCCAAGACATTTTCTCCAACATTGCATAGATCTCTTGTGCCTGTGGGTGCGATCTGTCACCTTACACAAAAAGCATGCACCTTTTTATTGCATGCTAATCCATACTGACACCAAGTTTCTTTTTAATTCCTCTATCCTTCATCGATCTCCTAAAAGCTCTCTTGCAAAGCAAACTGTGCTTCATGAATATTCTGATAGGAAACTAGATCCACCCCTATGAGATCCTCTTCCATGAGTTACATCATAGAACAAGCAAGAGTCTCAATAGAGAATCTCTAACAATAAATTTCATCAGGTCTTCTGGTAACACTCTTACTGTCGCTTAATCGATTTTGAAGAAAATATCTTAAAGGAGAGTCCCGAATTTGAGGATGCGTTGATACGGAACAGAAACAACAAGTTGGACAACCTGCTGGTTGGAGCGCTCAAAAAGGCCTCTGCCTCACTATGACCCGACTGCTGCCTAGATAGGAGTTTTTGCAGGCTATGCCATGGATCCCTGACCCGAACACACCTCGAGGCACCCAAAGAGGAGGAGGTAACATGCCTGTTACACGAGCTTGCAGCTGTACGCGGCCAACAGAAGAAGACAACGCTCCATGCATTGTTAAGCTCCAGCTCGATGCCCTTTGCTTGGCCACTATATATTGACTCGGCCTCGCTATCCTGTAGCTGCTGCAAAACGCCAAAATCTTCCTCACACCACTTTCCGAGGAGAATTCCAGTTCTACGCTTCACTGCAGCTGCCTGTACAGCACGATTTTGAGAAACCACACCCACCCACGCAACGTCAGGAAGACAGACCTTCATTTCACCATCCCTGAAATCCTGCACCATCCAGAACACGTTGTAGCAATTCATCTGTTGCAGCATTTGATGGGGCGCAAACAAGCATTCGTGGTTTAGCAGAAAACAACAGGTAGACCAAAACAAGGGGCGGGGACAGAAGACTGCAAATCCATTTGCAAAAGCAAACAACGATGCGACCTGGAGCTTTTCGGCACGCAAGAGGGGAGGGGAATTTTAATGTTTTTTGGCAGGTGTTGGTTGAGCCACCCACCTGCACGCATTGAAGGAGGATCAGCACGAGATCTGGGTGAAGGAAAAATGAGGCTCCACCCACTCCTGTCTCCCTCACGCACGGATAGAAAGGAGAACGCGGTGGACATTAAACCCGTAGGTCAGGTGGTTGGGAGGGGGGGGCAGGTAGAGCAAAAAAAATACGATGCCCAGCTGGGCATTACATTCTCCTCCCCTTAAGAAAGCATCGTCCTTGATGCGACATAACACAACGGAAAAGAAAAGGTTCGCGACCAAGAACAGGCATAGGAGAAAGTACACTCTATGGTTTTTTTTTTTTTTTAAAAATAAAATAAAATTAGTTGATTAAAGTACGGTCACACGTTAGCCTTAGTAACATTTGGTAGAAATTTTAATTTTAAATGTTCTGTGAAGATTGGCAGTTCTTTCTTGTTTATCATTTCATTAGTCTCTTTCCATTATCATTATTTCTAGTTTTAGTTTCTTTTAAAAATATCATCATTGAAGGGTTTTGATTTATTCCTTATTGTGGGTGCCCAACATGAACTGCTAACACAACACCCTATCAGGTTCACAAGACACTACAAATTCACAAGCACACAAGTATATACTTCATGATTGCATTACACCACAAAAGGTTACACAATTACGGAAAAGAATAGGCACACTTCCCGTAACATAGGTACTCATCACACATCAATGACTGACATACCAAATACTCAAACAGAAGAGTACTACAATCCACCAGACATTTCCTCAATTTGCATCAATGAAGACTCACATAACAACAAACCATGCTATAGGTACATAGTGTCCACAAGGGAATCAATGACATGTCCACAACATCACAACACATAACCATCTGACATGAGTAACACATACATCAAAAGACCACTACCAAACATCACAATAACTGAACATATATCCTGAAACATCAACCATACAGACAAATATCATAAGCCTCCCTCAAACTCTTATGCCTCCCTCAAGTCTCTTATGCCTCCCTCAAACTCTTATGCCTCCCTCAAGTCTCTTATGCCTCCCTCAAACTCTTATGCCTCCCTCAAGTCTCTTATGCCTCCCTCAAACTCTTTTGCCTCCCTCAAGGAGGCCGGTTGTCTCTCTGTGCCCAAGGCACATCGAGTTTGGACACTCCTAACCCAAGTGACATAATAACGCGTAGTTCTCCATAACCCGCTAGTCATATGTACCCCTTGGGGCGTACCCCCATACAACGAAGCGGGTCCATAGGTCCAACCAATCCATGGTGCATCCCATGACCCTATTCCACACATCACGACATTAGAACCAGCACAACAATCCAGTCAAAGTGCCAAGTGGCAAAGTACAAGCCTTGGGCAAGGCGGTAAAAATTCCCAATTTAAAAGAAGACCCCAAATCAAGCTAAAATAAATGACCAAATGGCCAAGTTAGTATCAAATCCCCATGTTAGTGCCACAAACCAAGGAAATGCCCAAAATTGTAAAGCATTGCAATCAAGAAAAGATGCTGGTCCTTGCAAAATAAATGTAAAAGCTCAATTTACGAATAAAATCAACTTATAATAATGTCACATTACGATAACTGTGTGGCCTTATCTGGCCACCAAAGGGGTACTCAACGAGTTGCTGGCACTCGGAACATCGAGCCTCAGCTCGTAAAATATATATATCAATCCCGCCACTCTTCGACAAGGCCAAACATAGTCATAGATACACTAGGGTTGCATACATACAACCACATAGGGAGAGAGGAAAGAGTCACATGTAATCTACTAAACCGAGTTTTGACTCAAGTTATTGACCCATGATACACCATTCCTCACTCTCAACATACACTTCTACCGATCTCCCTCAGGGTCGGTTAGTGTAAGGCTCACAACATAACATGTAACTACATCACTAACACCATGGTGGTACACACATAGCTACCATAACGTCTCACCTATGGTAGGTATACGGGGTAGATCACAATTATACATTCACAGGACACCATACATCACTTTACTACATTCTGCACCCAAAGTGCAATCACAATACGATAGGGTTCATACACTCACCGTATGACCCTAATTCACGACATGAAGCATTAGGTATTGCACAACTCATATATACGATGAACATAATAACATCACAACATAACAATAATTGCTTCATAACAAGGTAGTACACACATTTCCTCATAACATGGTAAAAAAACATCATGATACAACTCGTTTCTTTTAACATCAACTAGTCATACAACACATTGATACACCCACATATCACAAATATGCCACAATGCTCCAACACTACGTCATCCACATTAGAATTCTTTTCACACATCACAAACAATAATTTACACGTGAATTCTTCTTAGAATCCACAAGAAGGAGAGAGAATACTCTCATCCCTAACACATCAACATGATGACAAATACGCACTAAGTGACATACACATCACGTGCGTTCACAATATCACAATTACGACAATAATCACATCACGCTTAAAGCACATTACTCTTCCAATATAAATCATCATCATGCAACATCATCATCATCATCAGTATCATCATGTAACACCACCACCACCATGCAACATCACCATACAACACCAATCCGGCCCATAGGTTCGAGAGCATGAACCCACGCTCTGATACCAAAGTGTAACGCACCAAAAATACCAACACAAGGACAAAACAGTGAAATACAGGATAAATTTTTTTTTGACTTACTTGAAGATAATACGACACTACACAAGTTCTCTAGGGAATACAACCAACCAAAGACATGCTTTCCACAACATGGACCCACTCTAGTTACAGATAAACATGAGGCACACACTAAGGACACAATGGTTCATCTAAAGTATGCAGTCTTACAACAAGGTCTTCCCACAGAAGATTTCTTTAGATTTATGTTTTAAATGTAAGTGTTTTTACATTCTTTACTTTTCGCAGAGGAATCACGATAGGAGCATCTAAAAGTGATGTCTCCTTTGCAGAATTTTTCCCTACCTTGATAATGTTAATATACAGTGTAAACCAATTATAGAATAGCAAGAGGTTACTTCATTTACTTGATTAACTTATTCATTTGGGAGGAGGCAGTTAATTTCTCATGGCTCTTAACTTGATCAATCTATTTTTCGACGTTGAGCTTTTGAACATTTATGTTTTACCTTTTCAAGTGGTCAATTTTATTTTATTTTATTTTATTCCAGTACATGACTGTCTAACTCTTGGATTTATCATTAAGATCTTATTAGTTGTTAATAAGATTTCATTGGGGTCAAGAGTCTAATCAGAAAAAAATTAAAGGTTTCACTTGGGCTTCACTTGAAGAGATAGAAATAAATATACTGTTTACATTTTCAACGGGTAAGACAAATCGAAGAGTTTCTTAGGAAAGTTCCTTCTATTTATTGTAATCTCGTTATCTTCCAAGAATTTAATCATTGATTTCACCTTAAGACCGTTCTAAGGACTCACCACAATAAGAGATTGTTGATTTGTTTACGCGGGATCACAAGGTATATTTGTTTCTCTTGTTTTCTTTTTGTTAGGTTCCAAAACATAGTCTTTTACCAATCGACACAAGACCAAGGTAACTAGAGCGATGCAAGAAGATTCAAGTTCGGATAATTTAGAATTAGGTTTGACAATTCAAGGATAAATCATATTCTTAAAAGTGAAAATTCAGCAAAGGATACACATGTCAAAACAAGTTCATTTAATCTTATTGACGATAATATTTCTCAAATTGACTTTCATACGATAACAACAACCTACAAGAGAACAATACAAAAATTATAACACAATGCCTTCTAGATAGTCTCCACAATTTCCATACCAATGCTGTAAAGCAAAAGAAAAACATTCGTACAACAGCAGTTCCTAAGAAGGATGGAATCCACTTTCTACACGAGTTTCTTTTTTCTCTCTCTCTTTTTTTTTCTTTTCTACTCAAGAAATCCTCCTGCACATTTGTTAGCACATGTCAGTTCGCAAGAACTGAGCACGATAAAAGCTATAACATTAAGACAATATGTTGTTATCTAACTGTTTCAAGGAGGAAGAAAATCACTGTTGATGAAGAAAACAATAATTCAAGAGTCTAAACAAGATCAATTAAAGAGCTGTCCAAAAGCATAAAATGTCTAAATAAAAGGGATGGTACTAACTCTATTCAATTATCATTTTCACATATGAGCAGTTAATAAACATCATAGTGAATTTCATCCATATCACAATAATGACCGTCATTAACAAGATAACATTTTGAAACAAAAACAATTACAGGAAGAGAATTAATTTCAAACGTGATCTATCCCTATTTGTTTAAGTTAGTTCACCAAGCCAAGGATTCACTATGCCACTGGAAGATCCCAAACAATCAATCAACATGAGAATATCTAAAGCAACATGACTTATTAATATTAAGATGATGTGCCTATAACAGTTAATTTTGTGTCAGTACAGAATAAATAAATTGGACAGAAAAGGGATGAAACGCACAAATGACCTCGTATGGGTTACATCCTATCCTAACAATCCTTCTATTAAATTTTCTTCTAATCAAGAGAATGTCTTAAGAAAAAGGACAAACTTTGACAAGACCAAACATAACCATTATAAATCTTACAGGAGGGTTACTCAATCATTCACAAGAACACAACACAGGATACATAGCTTCCAAAGGATCTATCGTCAACAACAAGTCAACTTTAACCTTTCTGGTCAACACAACCATTCTACTACAATGACAGCAAGGAGGTCATATCACAATGATTAGCACATAAACCAGTCAACCAATGAGTTTCCAAACACACCAAACTCTAACTCACAGAAGAATGAAATTTAAGCATCTTTACGGAGCAAAATGTAGAGTAATTACTTACGCATAAAACCAACATCCCAATTTTAAGATTTGAAAACTTCCTCACTAATGATCAAGTAGCTCTCGTATCCTCCAACATGTGTGAAACAAAATCAAGGTAAGAAAGAGTATTTCCTCTAACATTTTAAGCTATCCAAAAGAAATGTGAGTATCGTCCAAAAGAAAACATTCCAAAGGTTCAGCTACATTCCTCAAAACATACAACAGTCACCGAGGGAGAGAAGGGGGTTCCAAAGACAACAATCTCCAAACGGTGAACATGAATTGATATCAATTATGAAAATCAAACATGACACTCGAAGAATATAAGTATTTCTTCGAGCGATTCAAAACAAAATAACAAAAGCAACTAACCTAGTTGCAAGTAATATCAACTTGGCTCAAAACGATAACCAGTCAAGCTAAGCACACACCAAGCCAACCGGGAAGGGTTACTAGAAACTAAAAGAAAAGGATAGAGACAGGAAAAGCATCATTCACCTATACACAATGCACTTGCAGTACTCAATCCCTAATTCGTAAATACTCGACATAACCCAGAACTAAAGATCTCGAACCGAAACAAGAATAAGAACAAGACAGGAACTATAAGGTTGAGTCCAACAACAATGTTTGATAAAACATCCAAATCGTGAGACCAACATAAGGAACTAGGGGGTGTTCATTACAGGACCCCCACCTCTTTTGTTTTATTAGACTTAAGAACAAAGTTCACTAACATTTATTAAAACCCAGAAACAATATAAAGGCTTCAACCAACGCAATCATTTCTAACGCCAAAACAAATACAACCGAGCCAGGAAAGTGGAAACCAAACAGTATACCATCACACGAGACATTAATATGAAGAGTAGATTTATTTAGTGATTCAATTAAATAACAGCATAAGAATTAATGGTATAGAGAATATC
Source organism: Taxus chinensis (assembly GCA_019776745.2). Lineage (NCBI taxonomy): Eukaryota > Viridiplantae > Streptophyta > Pinopsida > Cupressales > Taxaceae > Taxus > Taxus chinensis. The sequence continues at coordinate 627,104,952 of CM034146.1, forward strand.
GTGCCTGATTAAGCTCCCGCAGTCGATCACAAGATGGACGGGGCCTGCAATAGCAACCGAAGCCTAAATCCATTTTCTTCAAGCTCGTTGGGCGCCCAAACATCGAACATCTTCATGTTGGCACAGGAAGGGGTTAACAGCAAGGGTGGGTGGTCTAAAATACTTGCCATCATTCTCCCAACACCGCTCCAAGATCAGCCCTAGAACTTCTATAGGTCCCATTCTGGCAATGAACTTAATCCTTCGTCATTCATCCAAACACCTCCACCATCTCCATATGCATCTGATTGCTTCTAATTTGGACCTCCTAACCTTGGTGCTCTCATATTAGGAGCAGCCCTAGTTTGAGACAAAGCAAAAAAGACGGCTTTATAACCAAAAACAATCTCTTGGTACAGACTCCATATCCATAAAACAGTCCCTAGACTTAGCATCCTCAATTAAGGCTGACTAGTCACTAGATTGCTTCAATATAGCTGCTTTGCGAGCTCGTGCCAGTGCCACATTCATGTGGCGAATATCATCTACAAAGCCAACCCCATGATTTGAAGCTTGGACACAAAATATACTGATTACATCACAGTCCTGGCTCTTGTAGGCATCTACCGTGATGATCGATAAACCTTTTTCTTCATCAGATTTGGGGGCAGCGTCAAAATCTCGGTGCAAACATTGCAGTTGCAGCTTGAATGGCGTGATTATTCCAACAGAAAACTTTATGCTGCCAGCTTGGTGACACGCTGAAGAAGCTCATATAATAGCAGAGTAAATTGTGTTTCATGAATATTTCTGATATGAAACAGGCCCGCCTCTATGAGGTCCTCTTCCATGAGTTACATCGAAGAACAAGCAAGGTCTCGGTAGGGAGTCTTTGTAAAGAAATTTCATCAAGTCTGCTGGGAGCATTCCCACTGTCACACAGTCGATTTGGGGATACACACTCATTGTATGTTCTGGATCTGAGAAATATTCTGCTACCTTCATCTCCCAAGACATTTTCTCCAACATTGCATAGATCTCCTGCCCGTGGGTGTGATCTGTCCCTTACACAAAAGCATGCACCATTTTATTGCCTGCTAATATAGTGACTCTAAGAAGATGCTCATATAATTACAAAGCAAAAAGTGCTTCAAGAATATTCAGATATGAAACTGATCCACGCCTATGGGATTCTCTCCCATGCGTTACAACGTAAAACAAGCAAAGTCTCAACAGAGGATCTCTGTAATAGATTTCATCGGGTCTCCTGGTAACACTCTCACTGTCACTTAATCGATTTTGAAGAAAATATCTTAAAGGAGAGTCCCGAATTTGAGGATGCGTTGATACGGAACAGAAACAACAAGTTGGACAACCTGCTGGTTGGAGCGCTCAAAAAGGCCTCTGCCTCACTATGACCCGACTGCTGCCTAGATAGGAGTTTTTGCAGGCTATGCCATGGATCCCTGACCTGAACACACCTCGAGGCACCCAAAGAGGAGGAGGTAACACGCCTGTTACACGAGCTTGCAGCTGTACGCGGCCAACAGAAGAAGACAACGCTCCATGCATTGTTAAGCTCCAGCTCGATGCCGTTTGCTTGGCCACTATATATTGACTCGGCCTCGCTATCCTGTAGCTGCTGCAAAATGCCAAAATCTTCCTCACGCCACTTTCCGAGGAGAATTCCAATTCTACGCTTCACTGCAGCTGCCTGTACAGCACGATTTTGAGAAACCACACCCACCCACGCAACGCCAGGAAGACAGACCTTCATTTCACCATCCCTGAAATCCTGCACCATCCAGAACACGCTGTAGCAATTCATCTGTTGCAGCATTTGATGGGGCGCAAACAAGCATTCGTGGTTTAGCAGAAAACAACAGGTAGACCAAAACAAGGGGCGGGGACAGAAGAATGCAAATCCATTTGCAAAAGCAAACAACGATGCGACCTGGAGCTCTTCGGCACGCAAGAGGGGAGGGGAATTTTAATGTTTTTTGGCAGGTGTTGGTTGAGCCACCCACCTGCACGCATTGAAGGAGGATCAGCACGAGATCTGGGTGAAGGAAAAACAAGGCTCCACCCAGTCCTGTCTCCCTCATGCATGGATAGAAAGGAGAACGCGGTGGACATTAAACCCGTAGGTCAGGTGGTTGGGAGGGGGGGCAGGTAGAGCAAAAAAAATACGATGCCCAGCTGGGCATTACACCTTTACACTTATGCCAAGGAAACAAGTGGAGGTTTCCTCTAAATCCTCTTTACACTTGGCCGACTCGGTCTCGCAACGTAGATATGTAGAATAATCTGTGAGCGAAAACTCATTTCTAAGAGGCACAAATGGAGGCATGCATGCGAGGGTACTCATTTCTCAAGGTGTATTCTCGAGGGTGAAAGGGATTGCTTATCAATATGATGGAAGAATTTGAGATTGAATTTGAGGATGTGTATATAAAAATATTTATTCATTATCTTGAGGAGGATGCACGTGACTAGTATATGTCTATACCAGAAAAATTAATAGACTCATAGACAAAAATGAAAAATGCTTTTAGATTGCAATATGGGGATATGATAAATCCCATGTTTCTTTTGTCTTAATTTGAAAATATTAAGAATAATCTTAATGAATCTATCCATGAATTCAATACTCTGTTGAATAACACCTTGAATAGGATACCTGTAATTCTGAGGCCAAGCGATGTTTCATGTCTGATAAAATATTCCGATGCTTTTGACAAAAAGGCTGCCTATTGTTTAAGGGACAAAAACCCAGGAACTTTGAGGTAGACCTTAACCATGGCTGTTCAAATTGAAAACAATATCAAAGTAGTTGGTAAGCCTTCTAAGAGGGAAGGTATCAATCTGATCAATCCAGAGAAGCCTCAGTCAAGTAAGTCTGTGGATCTAGAAGAGATTGTAAAAACTTTGGCTGGAGCTGTTAACAAAATATCCTATAAACTGGCCAAAGAAGAGAAGGGGATTGGATAAGGTTCTCAAGGTAAACACAAGCCACAAGGTTAGGAAAGATTTAAAATCATCCCCGAGGTGATCATAGATCATATGACAGGGGTAAGGGGCCCGTGGGATGAGGAAATAGAAAGCCCCAACCCTAAAAAAATAGATTGGTGCCTAATCCTTTAGCTTCCAAAGTTGGTACTGTGGAAAAGGTCCATGATATGGAGTGGTGTGATAGATGTTTATTGCCCCATTCCCCATGCGATGAAGAAAAATAAGTGGAGGAAGGTGATGATGATGAGACAGATGATGATGCATGCATGATGGATTTATCTACAAGTTCACAGTAGGGAGCAACCTCAACTGATCTGATAAGTGCTAGAACTACTACTGATTTATGGGATTGCATTCACCAGGTATTACCTCTTCCTTCCACTCATACTTTTGAAATTGATATGGTACAATATTTTAAGTTGAATAATAATGATTTTGAGTACTTAAGAGCATTAATTATTAAAACGTATGATGGAGGAATTCCTTCAGAAGATGATAGACAATTTTTAATGAACGTAACAACTGCCAAAGAAAAGGAATACAACACCATGAGTAAGGTTTCCAAAGGGGTAGGGCCTTAGGCCAAACCAAATATTCCAGTTCTTACCAGTATCCTTGAGGAAACCCGTTAAAAATATGCATCTTGCAAAGGCTTTGTCACCCCAAATAAAACTTGTGTTCCTCCCCATGCTCAAACTGTGAAAGATCTCGTGCCATTAGATGAATTTGTAAACATTCCTCCTAATATTGCCTTACCTAAATATGTTCCTTGTTACATAGCCCAAATCATGAGTCAGATCAAGATTACTCTTCCTATTGTTAAATTGCTTAGAATCCCTAAGCATAAGAAAAGGGTGTTTGATTATTTGGGGCTTAAGGAAGAAAAGGTCACTCAGGGTAAAATGTGAACAATGTAGAGGTTCCTCCTGCCATTGCAAAATTAGGAAAACCACAATCATTGGAGGAATTGGGTGAACCAATTGAGGTTTATTTGGGAACTTATCTAGTTGAGTCTTAGCTGAATGTGGATCCATTTTTCACTACTTTGATTATTAAAGATAGCTTGTTACATAACTGCATGTGTGACTCAGGAGCTTCATGTAATGTAATGCCTCTTGAGGTCATGAATGAGTTGAATATCAAAGTAACAACATCTTATGGGAAATTTATTACCATGGATTCAAGAGAGGTACCAGTAGTTGGATGTGTTAAGGGTTTAGTAGTGCAATTAGCAGCGTATCCAGGAAAGTACTTAACTTTGAATGTAGTAATTATGGATCGTCCTGCTAAGTGGGGAATGTTATTATCCAAAAAGTGGGTAGCTAGTGTGGGTGGAAGTGTGCAAATGGAAACGTATTATGCCACCATACCAATTAAGGGAAGCCTTGTGAAGTTATATGCTGAAAAGAAAATGTTATATCTCATTGATGATCCAAAAAATGCTTCTATTAAGTATTGCACATAGACATTAATATTGATATCTCTGTGAGCTATGTTGTTTTCAAAGAGTATGAAATTGATCAATGCAGATATCCTCAGCAGGTTGATTTTCTTGGGACTTTGATGTTTGATGTATCCTCGAGAGATGTTGAAAAACTTAACCTAGGCACAAATGATAAGCTTAAAAAAATGTGGTCAGATAGCAACTTGGATGGAAAAGAGAATCAGTCATATGACCAATTGTTAAAGACATATCAGAACTACTTAGCATGGTCATATCCAGAATCCAAAGCACTTGAAAAATTTCCTTGATTGTTTTCTCAGAATCAGGGTGCACATCATTATACAGTGTACAACCTTTTGTTTTTTCTCTATTTTTGTGTTTTTGTGTTTCAGTTTTTCTTAGTCTCTAGTGAGCAGTTTTTGTTGGTTTCTTAGTTTATCTTGGGGGGATTTGGTTATTGTCTTTTTGCTCTACAAGATTGTTCTTAAATCCGTTTCCCAATGGATTTTTGGGCACATTATATTTTGTTATTGCGGCACTTGTAGGGAGTTCCCATCCCTGAGTCAGAGCTGATGTTGGCACTCAATTTAATCTTGCACAGTTCATTCAAAAACATCTCAGTTCGCATGGTTTGAAGTTTTCTTTGTCTCCCTCTATTGATTCATGAAATATTTCTCCTTCATTTGGTTACCATGGTCAGTCCTTTCCTTTGGTTGAGGATCACATTGAGTCCAGATATTGTTTTCCATTTCTCTATCCATGAGAAATAATTTGTAATTCAGGCATGAATTAGGGGTTTCCCCTTCCTTCTATTTTTCCACAGTTATGTTTTCCCTAAAAAAACATATGTCCCAACATTCGTGGAAACATGGTCCTTTCTTATTGGATGCAGCTTGACGGATCTTTTTGGTGAAATTCATCACTTTTGTCACATTTCGTAAAAAGCACCAAATTTCCACCATGGCCCCGATAGTCTCTGATTGGCTATTCAATATATGAAGCAACAGTGAAAAATTCTTACTTTGAGCCTGAAGAAGGACAAGTGGAAGTTTTACAAGTTATAAGTGGGGAGGCAGGTCGCTGGAGCATTTTGTAGTTTTTTTCCTTTTTATATGAGGGAGAAAAGTTATGAAATAATCCGCAACTCTGTTGGGGCCCACATAAAAAGTTAGGAGTGAAGAGGCGGGTCATCGGGGTGTTTTGAGACTCTAAGGATTTCTTCAACTCAAAGCTTTTCCACGTGGAGGGCCAATGCTCATTTGAGGATTTGCCTCTGGGTTCTACCTTAGCAGTTGCGCCAAGGAGACACATGGAGACTTCCGCTACCCCCTCTCTATACTTAAACTTTTCAAGCAACTTTCTAAGGCCTAGGAAACAAGGAGGGCCCATGTTTGTTTGGTACCTGCCCCTATACTTTACTTTTGAAAGAGCACCGAAGGGACACATGGAGGTTTCCACAGGATTTTCCAATACTTACACTTTTCAATGGATGAAGAAAAATTCTCGGACCCTAGGCATGTGCCACTTTCCACTAGACGTTAAAATCTTTCAACAACTTTATCGGGATGAGACACTTGGTGAGTCCGCGCTTTTTTAGGGTCTCCACTTTTTGGCACCATATCAAACGTGCATTGAAGAGACACGTAGAGGCTTCCTCTGGGTCCTCTCTATGCGAATAATTTTTCAAAGGCCAAGGAAATATTCTTGGGCCCAAGGAACATGGAGAGCCTACGCTCATTTGGGAACCTACCTCTATACTTCACCTTTATAGTTGCACCAAGGAAACACGTGGAGGTTTCTGCAGTCTCCTCTTTAAACTTGGCGGACTCGGACTCACAACGCAGGTATGTATAATACTCTGTGTGTGGAAACTCATTTTCGAGAGGCACGAATGTAGGAATCCATGTGATGGCATTCATTTCTCAAGGTGTATTCTTGAGGGTGAAAAGGAGTGCTTGTTAGATCCAGCTATATAGAGCCACCTGAAAATGATTAAAAAGGGGATTTCTTGCATAACATAATAAGAATGATTAGAAGGACTATCAAAACGTTATGGCATGGCATCCCAGTCATGCTTGAGGGTCTGAGAAATGTGATCAGTTCATGATTTGTCCACCTCGCAGCTTCAAGTGTAAATTTGTTAAAGATAACTTTCTGAGACAAATTGGTAACAAACAAAGGATTCCTCGAATATTTTTCTTTTCGGAGGGAAAATTTAGGAAGAGTGAGTGATTGAATTGTATAAATACAATGAGGATACTCTTGTAAAGGGTCGGGGGTTTAATTCTTATGAGAAATTTTGAGAAATCCTATCTTCCTGAGAGACAATCTGAGAAAATTGTTAATCTCTTGTGTTTTAGATTTGATCATGTCAAGATGGTTGTAAGTGTACGACCATTGAAAATATATAAGACTATTCAAGAAACTTTCCCCTATTGATAAATCTAATAAATCTTGAATTAATTTGTGTTAATCTTGGGAAAAATTGTGTCTTCTTTTATTTCAGAATGTTTTCAAATGGTTTTGATTTTTTTTTGTAATATTATGTTAAAATCCCTCCTAATCACATAGGATCTCGTACCTGTGATAGTTTAGTGGCATTTTGAATTTCATTATGAGAAGATCCTTCATCCTATAATGAAATAATCAATTTAAAATCACTTTACTATCATTTTGTTGATAAACATTTTCTATGACCCTTTGAGTGTATCTTAGGCATGAGGAACCAGGGGTTGTTAATGTTTAATTGAGTCTTTAGCTCAAGCATTGTCATTGAATTATTGAAGATTGTGTGAAACCATTTAGATATGGGGCTCCATTGATGCACACCTTCTAGTTGAAGGAATATTTTGGCTATTATGAAGCTTTCTGTTGTTAATTTTTCCAATTGTTGCAAAGATTCTCAAATATATGGTGAAATCAACTTCATCTTTCTTAATCGCCCACCAAAAATTTCAAATAACCATGAATCCTACCTGAAGTACCCCTGTTTCTATTGTGTATCCACAAATGAACAAATTCTACTGCAAAAATATACAATAGCAAGTAGGTTTTAAGTTTCTTTAGTAACCCGAACCCTGTTCAGAAAATATCTCCACTGTTTAGAAGTGACAACTCGTGAGAGTTAAATTGTGGTGTATTGATCATATTTTCTCAAGGTTCCCCTAAAAATTGTGCAAAGAAGGATCTCTTCATGTCCTTCACCAACAGAGGTTAAAAAATGGGTCCTCTCACCCTGGTCAAAAGGCACGACCTAAAGTAGTGAGGATAGATCAAATCCTTTTATATGGTGCTATCCATTTCACCAACACTCGAGTGAAAAAGAGCCAGCTGAATTGATTCCCCGGCTACAAAACGACTTATGATTTGTCTGTGTCTCAATATCTTGTTAAATATGTGATTCTTCTTGGCTTCCAAAGGAAAATCAATTTGAATACCAATAGTTTGAATTATTGTACTCGACTAATGTCATTTTGGTCAAATGCGGCTGACTGAAAATGTCGAATTAGATTGACATTTTTGTGAACTTATGGTGGAGTAGAAAATTGGTTCTATTTTGAAAAGATGTTTTTTGATGAGTCCTAACCCTTTCTTTAGTCATATGATGCGATAAATCCATTGAGACTCTTCCTTCTTGGAATAATGAATTGTATAATGTTACTCTTATGGCTTAGTGTTAGTGGTTATGTTCGGGAGTCTGATACAGTAAATTAGAAGTTATTTAGGACTCCCTTCCTTTAGTGGTTAGAAAATATGGTCTACTTATTAGTTTTTTGATCTGATACCCATAAGGGAGAGTGGACATTAGGTCTGTGTGTCACATATGATCCAATCCTACGTATGTGTCCTTAGAAATTATCTTGAGGCATAGCACCCCTATTGGTGGCCATGAAGGGTTGCCAAGTGAATGTGGTGTAAACTTTGTATATTTTACATTTGTAAGCTTGTGTTATTTAATCAACAACCAACATCTTATTTTATAATTGGATTGATAATATTTGAGGCTCTTTTAGTTATTTATATTTTTGTGAGAATTTTAAGACTTTGCAATGTGGCTACTTAGCCACTTTCCTTGTTTTCTGATATTTCTTGGATTTTATTTGGAGTGGTGAATCAAAGCTTGTTCATATTGTTGGCTACTTAGCTAAACGTTACATGGTTCCTTCCTGCATGATGATGAACTAGCTCTATGTTGTTTGTATTGTGACATGTCGTCGTATGGGGGTACACCCTAAGTATCTTTAATGTCTTATTAGGTGCTTTAAATAATGCCTTGATTTTGGATGTACAGAACCTTGAGTGTGTCTAGGATCTTAGAGTGAATTTTTCATTACTCAACCTTACTAGAAAGAGAGTTCATTATGTGGTGCGGTATAGTTAGCAGCTTGATAGCGGTGGTGGTGATTCTCTTATAACTTGGTAAGAGCTTTTATCCTTGTCAAGTAGATGTGTTTGGTTATGGGTTAATGGATTGTGTTAGGATTGGATTGAATTTTGGGGTAATGTTGATGTTAGTGGAAAAGTGTTTTTTTTTTAGTGAATTTTCATCGATGGCATGTTAAGTTTTATCATGATTTCCTTGTTTTCATTATAAAAGTATTGACATGTCGATTGTATGCATCTTGGTAATTATGATTAGATTTAAGCCCATTCGGGTAATGTGTTTAATTAAGTGTGTTTGTTTTTCTCACGTTGACCTATAAATAATCCTATCAGGTTGCCTTAATATTTTAAATTTCTCTAAATAACACTCTATGACCTACTAATCTTTTGGTTACGTGGAGACACTTATGGATGTTTTTGCACCTTTTCGACCTTGGTATTAGAGATGTATTTTGGTAGATCTTGATATTTTAACCTTGGTGGTGTTTATATTATTCTTCTTATTTTAAAACTATAAATCTTGGTCATAAAGTACATATTGAATAGATTATTTGGTTTCCCCATTGCATTGGATGCCTTTTAGTGTGGATGTGGTTCCTTGGAGTAAAGTTGCATAGTCATCTGGTTGCTTGGCTGGTGTTATCTTGTGGGGACATGAGTATTGATTAGAAAACCTTCTTTGGTTATTAGGGAAGTAAAATGTTACCATCCTAAATGAAATATCAATAAAAATCTAAGTAACCTGATAGATTCGTATTAGAGTGAGATTGCATGCCTACTTGTAATGAGCCTTTCTTGAAGATAGATATATGAAACTTGTGGAGCACCCATTAGATAATTTTTCGATAAGATGCTTGAAATTAGCTTGGTGAATTTTTGCAAATCTTGGTGTGATTCAAGTATATCATACGATTGAAATTCCTAAGATATAAAAAGAGAACACACCTAAATCCATAAAGAGTCTCCTATGTTTTTCAATGATATTATGAGATGTTCATTGAGAATTCATTAAAATGTGGTGTGAAAGAATACAAATATCTCCTTGACCATAAATGTTATTTTGCAAAATGTGTCTTCAGCCATCATTTTACATCAGCACAGTGTACCTGATAAAACGACTCAACCAAAAGACCATAAAACTATAATTAAGGAGATTTGACCTTACAACTTATCTAGATTTATAAAAAAACTAAGCATGATCCTTGAAATTCACACATTGGGGAGAGGAATTGAAGAAATAAAAACTTGATGTAGAAGAATAGAATGGAGATCTTGATCCATTCACCTGGTAAGGCCTTGCCAGTAATCTAAATGCTCTCAGCCAAATTCACTTGAGAATGGTGAAATTTTATTCCCACCTTATTGATGCTCTTAAATAATGTAATGACCATGATGATGTCGAGTTAACATCAAAACCAATAGTATTGTAACGTAAGGAATACTATGAAAGTATTATGTTCCTAAGCAACAAGCAATTGGTTAACTAAAATTTTGGGATATTGAATTTAAGATTGAAGTATAAGATTTTTTTAAAATTTATGTGTATTGAATCCTTTTCATATCAATTTCTAAGAACATAGAACATTGTGTGGCTTATCCTTACCTACCCATGAAATAGATGATAATAATTATAAAACTAAGTGAAATAAGATGAATTATAGTTGCTGATGGCTCAAATTTGATCTATGAACTAAGTATGTGAATACACTTGTAAATGGTAGTTTTGGGTAATGTCACACCCTGGGTCATCCCGTAGCTCTTTATACAGAGTATGAAAGTTGATGGTAAACTATTGCATTGAAATACTTATCATTATGTTTTGAGAAGAAACCATTGTTTGGGCTTGTCTGAAGGCCTATATTGGTTAAACGATACTTATTGTTGAATTGGAAGCCAACAAAAAATATTTTATTTTGGCATAAAAGACACACACACTTCACAGACTAGTCAATGTGAAAAATAAGAGGCTTCATATATTCATTAGCGTCCCACAACCACTCATGAATCCATGAACTTAGTTTAGGCCCTTCTTCCCATAAGTGATGGAAAGCGCAATTTCTTTGCCTTTGTGTGGTTTACCACCTCAGTTTAGGGTTGGATCTAAGTGTGGGGGAAATCATGTTTGCCTTTGTGTGGTTCTACCTAGCAACTCTTGATATATGGACATTAGTGTTCCTCATGTGCTCCCATTTCATGACTATTCTATAGCTTGAGTAGGAATATTACATCTATAATATCCATTGTCCCGCTATAATGTATGGTGCTTGAATTGTTATGTTTGTAACTAGGGTAAATATATAAACTCATATAAATATATATCATATATAGTATATATATATCTTTTGCTTTATGGTTGAATTCTCCAAATTTGGTTGGTAATGGTGAGATCGAATCATTAATGCAAATTAGTGTATAACTTCAAGCAATATAGGAAAACCTCGTAAAGGTCTTGACTATATGAATTATTAAATTAGAATGAAGGGATTCTAGTTGTGCCCTCTCGAGTTACAGAAGTGCTTTCCTTGATATAGCTCCTTGATTGTAAATGCACACTTTGCTGATTGTAGGAGACTCATGAAGATGAAGAAATGATCTTGTGTCCTATAATTAAAAATTTGAAGATAACCTAGTGATAGGACAATAGAGGAGTAGGTATCATGCCTTTATTTATGGTTTTGTAACCATTTTGCTAGCCTAAGGTATGGACAACAAACTCGTGTCCTCATGGCTTCAACATGGTATGAAACCTTAGCTTGTTTTTGATGTCTGGTATGTAGGGTTCACACAAAGTTTGAACGCTCCATGTATTGATTTGTAAGAAGTGGAAAATTGTTTATACATAGATTGAATGTTCTTTGACCATTTTTATCTATAGAATTATAACCTTGGCTTGACCTTGGTTGATCACGTAAAGTTACTCTTTAGAATTAAATGTTCATAACATTACATGAATAAATTTTAGAATTCATCCCTTACAATCTCCGTTCTTCTTGTTGAATTGCATTGGACCAAACTTGGGTTCTATAGACCCACACTTTTTGAAGCAAAACAATTCCATAAAGGGGTGATCCTTTTTTTGATGCATTGTTTCCTACCTCTCTTCGTGACTTCCGGGAGGAAGTCAAGTCTAAGGGGAGGGGGATGTAGTGCCCACTTCCCTTCGACACATTTTTGTTATTGATTTCAATGCTGTCAACTATACTTATGGATATTATTGCAACTTTTGATTTAGCATGATGTGAGATGTTAGAGATAATGGTTTGTTATTGATTTCAATTGATATATGATGTGTGTAAATTATTAGAGACATTTTTATATTGATGTTGATATGTTGTCAAGACATGGTTATATATATATATATATATATATATATATATATATATATATATATATTTCAGACATGTGATATTTCGTCATATTGAGTAGACCTAGACAATTGAACTAATCTTATGATCGTATGGTTGTTGATGAAATTTAGGACCAAGATGTTGTTAGAAATCGTAAATGATATTGTTACTTGCCTAGATAATGTTTTGATTTATGTATAGATGATTGTGGAGTTATATTGTATATTTATTTTGGATGTTTTGATGTGGCCACAAGGCCGAAGGAGGTTTTATGTGTTTTGCAAGTAAACATGTCACAACAAACAGTGGGGGGGTTGGAGACCAACCACATTACAATGCTAGATGAATTCAACAAGGTTCACCATGGAAACATGTGTTTTATTATGTGTGTGTGTTTGAATTGTTTTTAGGGGGTTCCCATGGGGGGGATCACCTTCAATTGTGACCAAGGGGTTATGTGTTATTCTTTCATTTAGTTTCCTTTATTTAATTTTTTGTATGAGAATTATAGTGATGTGGTCCCCTTTTCTTAATCACTTGATTTATGTATAGATTAGTAAGTTAATTAGTTTACTAAATTAATTAAGAATGGGTCAAAAGAATTCATTTATTAAAATTGATGGCTCTTGGTTTATTATTTGTTGTTATCCAAAATTCACCCCTCAAGGTAATTTTGATAACATGCATCAAATTCTTTTGTCCCAAGCAAATAGATTGAGTCAGGGCAAAAATTTCATGTTTCTAGGGTCCCCTCATATTTTTCTAACTCCCCTGTCCAAGTAGAAGAGAGAAAGTTCTGAGGAAAGATAATTTTTTTTTGCAAAAAACAGGCTCGGACCAGAAAAAATCATGAAAAATGGCCAAGTCCTAGTCCTCGCAATAGTCGGGACAATTGGGACAAAAGGATGCGAACCGGCCGAAAGGCCGCTAGGTAGTCTGAGACATTTGAGACAAAGGGACGCGTGGGACGCAGAAATCCGAATTGGCCGAAAAATGGAAAAAATTGCCTAACTGTTGAAACAGGCAGTCTGGGACATCTGGGCAACTAGTACGCGAACCGGCCAGATCGGCCGAAATGAGTCAAGGCAGCCCGGAACAGTTGGGACGAAGCTACGCGAAGTACGCGAACTGGCCGAATCGGATGAAATGAGAACTTTCAGTCAGGGACGCGCGGGACAAAAGTACGCGAACCGGCCGAACCAGGTGAATTTTTCCCAGACGGTCCGAAAGCAAATGGGACAGTTGGGCCACGAGTACATGAACCGGCCAGTTTGGCTGAAATGGGAAATTTCAGCACTGTGCTAAATGGGACAGAGGGACGCGTGGGACGCGGAAAGCCGAAGGAGCTGAAAGCCAATCAGATCATGCCACGTGTCACCGGCAGAAAAGGGACATGGAAGCCCATTTCGGGCGGTTCAGAAGAATTTGTCTCGCACAGCACTGGGACATTTGGGACAAAGGGACGCATGGGACGCAAAAAGCAGAAGCGGCCGAAGGATAAGAAGAAAAGTCAACATTTGGTCCGGAAACTTCAAACGGCCATAACTTTTGACTCCGAGCTCCGATTTTCACAAAATTAGACTTTCTGGAACGAGCATGACGTCCTCTACACCAAAAAAACATAATTCTCATTCAGTTAATGCTCATTCCCATCAAATGATAGAAAACGCCTGCCAGGCCCAAAATAGCTGCCCACACTCAGAAGGCCATAACTTTTGCATTTCTCAACGAAATCACACAAAATTGGTACCGTTGAAATCGTGGTTCCGAGCCCGATGCAAAAAAATAAATAAATTCCATATTTGATCAGAAATTTATTGAGATCTTTAAGAAAACGTGGCCGGGTTCAAAACAGTGTTTTATTTGGTAGCTGGGAGTGCAATTATGAGGCATGGTCATCATTCTTTCTCTGCTGCAGCACATGGGATAGTATGGGGAGCATTTTGCAAGTAATGTATAACCTTTTCACTCAATTTAATGCCTCTTATAGGTGGTTGAAGGGTAGATTTTGGGATTTCCATTTTCCCTTCTCTTTTCCTTCTCATTTTTCTATAAATTGGAGTGTTGGGCTCATTGTAAAGAAGAGAGTTTTTGGGTAGCAAAGCTCTGCCAAAATTACTTTGTGAAGCCAGTGTGTTGTAGGCCCTTGTAGTGGACTCCTTGCATGGTGATCCAGGCCCTTATCTTGTAATAGACCGAACTGTGCATACCAGGAAGCAATAAAATACAAGTTTGTGGATGCATCTTCCCCTGCTGTGTTTTCTGCATTCTTCTTGCCCCTTTTATATTTCTACAAGAATATTGTGTCTATTTATTATGTTATTGCAGGGATTCATTAACATTGTGTATGCTTGGAATATTTTTGTGAATGCATTTTGCTAGATTATGGTGAACTGTCATCACCTCTTCTAGTGTGCACTTTCCCTCTGTATTTCACACATTTGGAGACTACTCTCACACCCTCCTTTTTTGGTGTATCACCGCTTTATTGTAGGCTTTCATTTTATGCATTCTCTCTCCCTGGTCCCTTGGAAATTTAGATTAGAACAGTTAGTTTATCCTGCATTGGAGTAGATTGTGGCAGGTAGTTTAGGAGCAAGAACCAGCTTTCTCTGAAGGTCTATCTCAAGTAGCAAGTCCCACAACTTGGAGATAGTACCCATGTTATCCAATCACACTGTGAGTTCAAATATATGCACAGGGTTGCTGTGATTTGGTGATAACAGTTGTAAGTTGAGTACTTGTGACCTTGAGTTTTGTACACTCTACCCCTTCATGAAAATTCGGATTTGGCCTTAAGGGCCAATTTGGGAGGTTTATGGGACAAGTTAAACTTGTCCCACATCTCTTAACTTGCTATACCAACCCTACCTATGGGTTGGGGGGTAAAAATTAGGCCCCATTATGTGTTTTGGGAGGCAAATAGTAAGCTTTTTTTATTGCACCTTCTTACATGCAATTATTTTTAGTCCTTAAGGGGTGTGGAATTAAATTATGTGTGTAAGTAAAATGTCATCTCTTCACCCACTTATTAATTGTGCTTTGAAATTTGATGTCTGACTTGTGAGGTGGAGTTGAAGATGAGTGATGTGGCATCCTACATGGAGCCACCTCACCCTCCTTTCTCCCTTTTCTATTTATTCAAGTTATTTTGCTTGTTTGGGGGTTACTTCATTTCTTTGTGCTCTTGAATTTTTGAGAGTTAAAGGATTTTGGAATGCTTGTCGATTTGTTGGAGATTTCAGTGATTTTTTGGGCTTGAAAAATCTTGGTGTGGGACTCTTGGATCAAGCTCTACCACGGAAATGTAGGAGCTATATTCTTGTAAAATAATTTTCTTTTCTTTTTGTGTATATGTGAATGTTTGAGTGTTTTAGTATGCTTGTTTGTTGCTTGGGTGGATTGCCTAAGTGTGGTGTAGGAGGGGACTATGGATATCTTACATGTGGGGAGGTAGAAGAGTTCATTTCATGTTTTGGAGAGATTTGGGTTGGGTGCCTCACCTTGGACAAGAAATTGCTTACATATCTTACTTGGTATATTTTTATGAGGGATCCATAAGAGATTGTAGGGAGGCATAAGAGAATGTGGGAGATATAAAAAGTACTTGAGGGAGGCATAATAGTGTGTAGGAGTTTTGAGATGTTCATTGGAGAGTTTGTAGGTGGGCACCCATTTCCCATTGGGAGGCATAAGTGACTTCCCCATAGATCTTACTCCATTGGATTTTTCATGTTGAAGCCTTGTGTATGTTGTTGTTTTCCTTCTTGTGATTATAGTTGTATTGTTTGGATTTTGGTATGATTGTAGAATCTTGTATTGTGATGTGGAAGCTTGTTTTGTTGCCATGAGTTGAATCCATTTTTCCTTACAATGTGGTTAGGACTCGGGGAAAAATAAAGAGGATGGATTATCCTCCTCATTTGAATTCTTGGTTGGGTGGAGAGTGTTGCCTCCCCCCCCCTTTTGTTGTGCTCGAATGAAGCATGGTGGATCTCTCTTGTTGTTGATGAGAAGATGGAGATTGGTTGGAAAGTTCATCTTTGAGCTATGCATGAAGACCAATTTTGAAGTTCATTTTAGTTTCCTTATTGCAAAGTTTCCTAATTTAAGTGGAAGACATTGTAATATTATTTGTGAAGAAAAGTTGTATTGATTTTTGGATATTGAAGTCATATTATTTTTTAAAGAAAAAAACATTGTTGTTTTTGTAAAGATACTTTGTTGAAATACAAAATAATCTTATAAAAAGGAAATGTATTATTCCATTATAGTTGATTTATCCTCCATAAAATGGTGTTGATCTTGTTGTAAAATATATTATTGGAAATATTGTTGTAAACTTCTCTCATGGAATATAGGAAATTTGTATGAAGACATATTTAATTTCATTACTTTACTTGAAAGGCGTGTAGAAAAAAAAATGCATTTTTTCATCCTCTTATAGTCGATTAAATAAATTTTAAACTTTATTGAAATGGATGGGAAAAAATTAATTTTTAAATAGTCTTTCAATGGGCCTATGAAGTAATCTGAGTTCTCTCTTTATTATGTAAATCTCATTTGAAACTTATTACAAGTTATTACAAATTTGTTAATGGAAAGGAAATGTCTCCTCTTTTACCCTCTATATATCGTTTACTAAATGGATTAGAAAGGAAAGTATTAATGCAAGCTCTTAACTTACCCATATTATTAGCTACTTTTCATTTTTATTTGACAGTAATGCTAATATCCTAAACATTACTAATATTGAAGGATTTTCTAATAAGACAATATATTAATACCAATATACTATGAATATTAATATATTAAATTATATATATATATATATAACTAATATTCTATTATAAGCTAAAGTAAAAAGAAGTAATAATAATAATATTAGAATATGACATGTGTGTGTGTGTTAAATAACTAAAATTTATTAAATTTTGAAAAACCAAAACAAAAAATAATAAAAGTGAACCTTTTAAGAAAATGCGTGGGATTTAAAAACTATGACTAAAATTTTTAAAAACCAAAAAAGGGAAATTAGTAGAAGTGTGGCCTATGTTATTTTTTAAGCAAAGGAATTAGTTGGGTGGGTGGGGTCGACTACCTCACCCAGTAAAATTTGAATACTACCCAATCCTTATCAAAACCAACACATTAAACCTAACAAACAAAAAATGATTGAATTTTTTTAATAAAAATAATAATAATATAAAATATATGTGTGTGTATAAACAAATATACATATATATGTGTATATGTATCTTATCAAGATGAAAATAATTGATCTAATGTAACTATTTGAATAAGATGGGCAAAACACCACAAGTCCATTTGGGCAAATCAAAGAAAACTAAGCTAACTTAGTTTAAATAATGCATTTAAAACCCTAGGAGAGGGTATGAACAAAATGAGAAAATAATAAAACTTAGAAAGTCTCTCTAAAATCTTGGGATGGCTTCTCTTCCTCCTCCTCAACCTACAAAATAAATGGAAAACAATAGATCAAAAGAAGAGAGAAAGAAGATTTCATAAGCATGCTATAGGGTTAGTTGCCCTTTTTCTTCATCAAGGGTCCTAGTTAAACCCATCCAAGGGATGAGATTCATCCCTAGAAAAATTAGGCGGAGAATGGGTGAGTAGATATTACCTTTTTAATTTAAATGTTTTAATTTCAAAATATGAGTTGACTTTTTAATGGGTCATTTTTTTGGGTAAGGAAATGTTTATTCTAACCCCATGTAAAATGGGGACCTTGTTAATTGTTTAAACCTCTTGGAATTAAATACCTTGGGTATTTATTTATTTTTGGCCCCTTTAACCCTCTAAATTTAACTATGGAATATTTTAACTATAGTAGGAATTTAATTGTTTATTAAATTAACACTTAGAGAGAATTTAACGATGTTTGGACTAATTATACTAATTAAATTTTAATGTGGGTTTAATATTTATTATAACGAGAAAATTTCATCTATTAAATATAATTACCTAAAAATGTTATTGAATAAATTTTGGTTTTCGAAACCTTTTTGGGCATGCTTTTCAAAAAAAATTATTCGATAAATTTTCTAGTTAACCCTAGGTTGTTCTTAGGTCTCTTTTAGCGGGAATCTTAGCGGGTGCCACACTTGGTATCAGATCCATGGGTTTAAAGCTTGGACCTTGGGCTGACATTGAAACCCGTAAACTAATTAACAAAGTTTGAACCACCATATTATAATAATAATAAATAATAAAGTTGTTTGTGTTGGTTCTCAATTTTATCTCACCCTGTTCGTTCAAAAAAAACCTAGTCCACATGGTTTGAAGTTTTCTCTCTCTCCCTGTATTGATTCGTGAAAGCTTTCTCCTTCATTTAGTTGCCACAGTTAGTCCTTTCCTTTGGTCGAGGCTCACATTGAGTCCATATATTGTTTGTCATTTCTGTCCATGATAATGAATTTGTAATTTGGGCGTGAATTAAGGGTTTCCCTTTCCTTCTATTTTTCCACAATAATGTTTTCCCTATCAAATTTTGTCCCAAAATCCATGGAAACATGGTCCTTCCTGATTGGATGCAGCCCGACAGGTCTTTTTGGTGAAATTTGTCACTTTTGTCACGTTTTCTTAAAAATACCACATTGGCGTTGCGGCCCTAATTAGTCTTTGATTGGCTATTCAAAAGATATTAAGTGGCAGGGAAAAAGTCTTACTTTGACCCCGATGAAGGACTCTTGGAATTTTTTCAAGTTACAAGTGGGGAGGTGGGTCACTAGAGAATTTTGTAGTTTTTAACCTTTTTATACGAGGGAGCAAAGTTATGAAATAATTTACAACTCCGTTGGGGCCCACATCAAAAGTTAGAAGTGGAAAGACGGGTCACTGGGACATTTTGAAACTCTAAGGCCCACTTCAACTCAAAGATTCTCCACGTGGATGGCTGACGCTCATTTGAGGATCCACCTTTGGGTCCTACCTTAGTAGTTACGCCAAGGAGACACGTGGAGGCTTCCGCTGGCTCCGCTCTATAATTAAAATTTTTAAGCAACTTTTTAAGGCCTATGACACATGGAGGGCCCGCACCTTTCTTGGACTTGCCCCTATACTTTACTTTTGAAAGAGCACCAAAGGGACACATGGAGGTTTCCGCTATATTTTCCCATACTTAGACTTTTCAACAACCGAAGAAAATTTCTCGGATCCTAGGCACGTGGCACTTTCCGTTGGCCATTAAACTCTTTCAACAAATTTTCGAAGCTGAGACATGTGGTGAGCCCACATTTGTTTAGGGTCTCTAATTTTGTGCACCATATCAAACATGTGCTAAAGAGACACGTGGTGGCTTCCGCAGGGTCCTCTCTATGCTAATAATTTTTAAAGACCAACACAATTTTCTTGGTCCCAAGGCATGTGGAGAGCCCATGCTCATTTAGGAGCCTTCCTCTGTACTTCACCTTTGCATTTACGCCAAGGAAACACATGAATGTTTCCACTGACTCCTCTTTCCACTTGGATGACTTGGACTCGCAACTCAGGTATGGGGAATAATCCGTGTGTGGACAATCATTTCTGAGAGGAACGAATGCAGGCATCCATGTGAGGGAACTCATTTCTCAAGGTGTATTCTCGAGTGTGAAAAGGATTGCTTGTCATATCCAGCTATACAGAGCCACCTGAAAATGATTAAAAAGGGGATTTCTTACATGAGAGAATAACTATGATTAGAAGGACTGTAAAAAGGTTATGGTATGACATCCCAATCATGGTTGAGGGTCTGAAAAATGTGATCAATTCATGATTTGTCCACTAGGAAGCTTAGGGTGTAAATTTTTTAAACATCACTTTTTGAGACAAATTAGTAACAAGCAAAGGATTCTCGGAATCTAACATCCATTGACAAGCTCTAAGTCTATTCAAGAAACTTTCCTCCACTAATAAATATAATACATCTCGAATTAATATGTGTTGATCTTGGGAAAAATTGTGTCTTCTTTTATTTAAGAATGTTTTCAAATGGTTTTGATGTCTCTATTGCAATCTTATGTTAAAATCCTTCTGAATCACATAGGATCTTGTCCCTGTGATAGTTTAGTGACATTTAGAATTTCATTATGAGAAGATCCTTCATCCTTTGATGAAATAAACAATTTAAAATCACTTTACTGTCATTTTGTTTATAAAGATTGTCTGTAAGCCTTTGAGTGTATCTAAGGCATGAGGAACCAGGGGTTGTTAGTGTTTAATTGAGTCATTATCTCGAGACTTCGTGTTGAATCATTGAACATTGTGTGAAATCATGTAGATCTAGGGCTCCATTGATGCACACCTTCTAGTTGAAGGAATATTTTGGCTATTATGAAGCTTTCTATTGTTAAGTTTTCGAATTTTTGTAAAATTTCTCAAAGATCTAGTGAAATCAACTTCATCTTGCTTAATCCCCTAGAAAAAATTTCAAATAACCATGAATCCTACTTGAAGGATCCCTGTTTGTGCTGTGTATCCACAAATGAACAAATTCTACTACCAAAATATAAAGAATAAAGTAGGTTATAAGTGTCTTTAGTAACCCAAACCCTGTTCAAAAAATATCTCCACTCTTTAGAAGTGACAACTCATGAGAGTTAAATTGTGGCGTATTGATCATATTTTCTCAAGGCTCCCCTGAGAATTGTGGAAAGAAGGATCTCTTCATGTCCTTCACCAATAGAGGTTACAAAATGGGTTCTCTCACTCTTGTCGAAAGGCACGACCTAAAGTAGTGAGGATAGATCAAATCTTGTTATATGCCACTATCCATTTCTCCAACGCCTGAGTGACAAAGAGCTAGCTGAATCCCTTCCCCGGATACGAAAAAACTTATGATTTTTTTTTCTCTGAGTATCTTGTTAAATATGTGATGTTTCTCAGCTTCCAAGGGAGAATCAATTTGGATACCAATACCTTTTTGGCACCATTTCTGGGGATCTTCAAAGGTATTCTTATATTTGGCCCTGGTAATGCTTCTTATGTGATCTAAGTACAAATACGTTGTTTAAATGTAATCCTATTTTGAGATCTGTAAGAATTGTGCAAGATTTCACATTCATTGTGGAGTATTTCTAGTTTCTAGTGCTTATTACACTAAATTTATATCATCAATGATAAATAATGGTAAAGGAAGTTCAGATCTGCTAATATTTGGAGGAATTAAGTGTTGATAGATATTTAACAAGTCATTTACAGTGCATTACCACAACTAAGGTGAAAATCCTTAGTGGCGACTCTGTGTTGATTTAAATTTTGATAAATACCTGTGCCTTAACCTGTATTAAGTGAAATTTTCCACTAATATTTGTAAAGCGGGAAGGAAGAAGATATTTCTTCACTAAAGACCATACCAAAGAGTTGTGTCCAGAACTGGGAAAGAAAAATTCAGAAGGAAAAAGAGTCTAGAAAATATTTGGAGATCAGGAATCAAGAAAAGAGTTATCCATTGTGGAAAGTGATCAAACTATGGTTAAGGAATACCATTCTTCTTCAAGTGATTTTGAATCAGGTAATTTTCATATAGATCTGAATTCTCCAACTAGAGAGGGTCCTTCATTTGTGTCTGATAAGTGTGCTTCTCAGTCTATCCCTGTATTTTCCAAAGTTGATAGGGTTTTCCACAAAACAGAGTCTTTAGAGGACATTCATTTTGAAAATTATACTGTTGTGTTCTAAAGACCCCTTGTTCCTCATCATTTTGTATCTCCTTTAAGATAACCTCCTTAGAATAATAAGGCCCAGCCACCACCCAGAACTCCTTTTGTTGTGAATACTTTTTGGTCCTGTAGATTTTAGAGGTATGGATGGATATCATAATGTAGTGCCACAAGATGTTAGAAGTAGACTGCATAAATTTCAAGGGAATAATGCTATAACTGGCAATCAACATTTAAAACTTTTTGTCAATATGATGGAAGACTTTGAGATTGAATTTGAGGATGTGTAAAAAACTATTTATTCATACTCTTGAGGAGGATGCACGTGACTGGTATAAGTCCTTACCAGACATCTCAATAGACTCATGGACATAAATGAAAAATTATTTTAGATTGTAATATGGGGATAAGATAGATCCCATTTTTCTTTTATTTGAATTTTAAAATATTAAGAAGAATCCTAATGAATCTATCCATGACTTCAATACTCGGTTCAATAAGACCTTGAATAGGCTACCAGTAATCCTGAGCACAAAAGATGTTTCCTTTCTAATAAAATATTCTGATGCTTTTCACAAAAAGGATGCCTATTATTTAAGGGACAAAAACCAAGGAAATTTGAGGTAGGCCTTCACTATGGCTTTGTAAATTGAAAATAATATCAAAGCACTTGGTAAGCCTCCTAAGAGGGAAGGTATCAAACTGATCAATACAGATAAGCCACAATCAAGTAAGTATGTGGATCTAGAAGAGTTTGTCAAAACTTTAGCTGGAGTTGTGAAGGAAATATCCTATAAACTAGCCAGTGCAGAGAAGGGGATTAGACAAGCTTCCCAAGGTTAGCACAATCCACAAGGTCAGGAAATATTTTAAAATCATCCCCAATGTGATCATATATCAGATGACAGGG
Source organism: Taxus chinensis (assembly GCA_019776745.2). Lineage (NCBI taxonomy): Eukaryota > Viridiplantae > Streptophyta > Pinopsida > Cupressales > Taxaceae > Taxus > Taxus chinensis. Next base: position 627,127,686 of record CM034146.1, read on the forward strand.
GTAAGGGGCCCTTGGGATCAGGAAATAGACAGCCCCAACCCGAGGAAAATAGATTGGTGCCTGATCCTTTAGCTGCCAGAGTTGCTGATGTGGAAGACGTACATAATATGGAGTGGTGTGATAAATGTTTCTTTCCCCATTCCCCATGTGATGAAGACAAAGAAGTTGAGGAACCTAATGAAGATGAGAAAAATGATGATGCATACATGATGGATTTCTCTACAAGTTCACAAGATGGAGAAACCTCAACTGAGATGATAAGTGTGAGAACTACTGCTGATTTCTGGGATTACATTCACTGGGTATTACCTCATCATCCCTCTCATACTTTTGAAATTGATATGGTAAAAGATTTTGAGTTGCCTAATAATGATTTTGAGTACTTAACGACATTAATGATTAAAAATTATGATGGAAAAATTCTATCAGAAGAGGACAAACAAATTTTAATAAATGCAACATTTTCCTAAGAAAAGGAATGCAACACCAGGAGTAAGGTTGCAAAAGGGATAGGGCCTCAGGCCAAACAAAAAATTCTAGTTCTTACCAATATCCCTAAGGAAACCCACAAAAATTATGCATCTGGTAAAGGATTTTTCACCCCAAATAAAACTTATGTTCCTCCCCATGCTCAGACTGTGAAAGATCTGGTGCTATTAGATGAATTTGTAAACCTTCCTCCTAATATTGCCCTACCCAAATTTCTTCCTTGTGAAAAAGCCCAAATATTTAGTCATATCAAGATTACTCTTGCTATTGTTGAATTTCTTATAATCCTTGGGCATAAGAAAAGGGTGTTTGAGTATTTGGGGCTTAAGGAAGAAAAGGTCACCCAGGGTAAAACTGTAAACAATGTAGAGGTTCCTCCTGCCATTGCAGATTTAGAAAAACCAAAAGCATGGGAGGAATTGGGTGAACCACCTAAGGTTTATTTGGGAAATTCTCTGCTTGAGTCTCAGCTGAATGTGGATCCATTTTTCACTACTCTTATTATTAAAGATAGGTTATTACATAATTGCATATTTGACTCAGAAGCTTCATGTAATGTATTGCCTCTTGAGGTCATGAATGAGTTGAATATCAAAGTAACAACAACTTATGGTAAATTTACTATGATGGATTCAAGAGAAGTAGTAGTAGTTGGATGTGTAAAGGTTTTATTAGTCCAATTGGAAGTGTATTGAGGCAAGTACTTAACTTTGAATGTATTCATTGTGGATTTTCCTGCTAAGTGGGGAATGTTATTATCTAGAAAGTGGGCAGCTAGTGTGGGTGGAAGTGTGCAAATGGACATGTTTTATGCCACGATACCAATTGAGGGCAGCCTTGTGAAGTTATATGGTGAAAAGAAAATTTCATATCTCATTAAGGACCCCAACAATGCTTCTTATGAAGTATTGCACACATACATTGATATTGATAACTCTGTGAGCTATGTTGTTTCTAGGGAGTATGAAATTGATCAATATAGATATCTTGAGAAGGTTGATTTTCTTGGGACTTTGACGTTTGATGCAGCGTAGAGAAATGTTTAAAAACTTGACCTAGGCACAAAGGATAATCCTAAAAAAATGTGGTCAGATAACAACTTGAATGGAAAAGAGAAACAATCATATGACCAGTTGTTAAAGACGTATCATAATTTCTGAGCATGGTCATATCCAGAATCTAAGGCACTTAAAATTTTTCCTTGATTTTTTTCTCAAATTCAAGGTGCAGATCATTGTACAGTGTACATTCTTTTATTTTTTCTCTTTTTCATGTTTTTCTGTTTTATTTTTTCCTAGTCCATAGTGACCAGTTTTTGTTGTTTTCTCAATTCATCTTGGGGGGATTTCATTATTGTCTTTCTTCTTTGCAAGATTGTTCTTAACTATGTTTTCCAATGGATTTTTTGGCATATGGTCTATTGTTCTTGCAGCACTCAGAAAGTGTTCCCATCCCAAGTCGGAGCTGATGTTGGTGCTCAATTTAATCTCGCCTGTTTGTTCAAAAATGTCTTAGTACGCATGGTTTGAAAAATTATCTGTTTCCCTATATTAATTCGTGAAAGATTTCTCCTTCATTTGGCTGCCATGATTAGTCCTTTCCTTTGGTCAAGGATCATATTGAGTTTAAATATTGTTTGTCGTTTCTCTTTCCATGAGATAGAATTTGTAATTTGGGCATGAATTCAGGGTTTCCCCTTCCTTCTATTTTTCGACAGTCATGTTTTCCCTATCAAAATTTTTCCCAAAATCTATGGAAACATGGTCCTTTCTGATAATATGTGACTCGACGGGTCTTTTTGGAGAAATTTGTCACTCTTGTCACATTTTATTAAAAATACCAACTTGGCCTTGCGGCCTTAATAGTCCCTGGTTGTCTATTCAACAGATATGAAGTAGCAAGGCAAAATTATTACTTTGACACTAAAGGACACGTGGTAATTTTTCAAGTTACAAGTAGGGAGGCGGGTTATCTGAGCATTTTGAAGTTTTTTCCTTTTTTGTACGAGGGAGAAAAGGTATGAAATAATCCACAACTTTGTTGGGTCCCACATAAAAATTTAGAAGTTGAGAGGCATGTCGCCATGTCATTTTGACACTCTAAGGACCACTTCAACTCAAATCTTGTCCACATGTAGGGCTGATGCTCATTTGAGGATCCACCTCTGGGTCCTACTTTAGCAATTGCGCCAAGGAGACACGTAAAGGCTTGCGTTGGCTCCTCTCTATACTTAAAATTTTTAAGTAAATTTCTAAGGCCTGGGACATGTGGAGGGCCTGTGGATGTTTGGAACCTACCCCTATACTTTACTTTTGAAAGAGTGTCGAAGGGACACATGGAGGTTTCCACTAGATTTTCCCATACTTAGACTTTTTAATGGACAAAGAAACTTTCTCGGACCCTAGGCATGTGGCACTTTCCATTAGACCTTAAACTCTTTCAATAACTTTACCAGGCTAAGACACGTTGTGAGCCCGTGCTTGTTTATGGTCTGTGATTTTGGGCACCATATCAAACGTGCGCTGAAGAGAAATGTGGAGGCTTCTTCTGGCTCCTCTCTATGCTAATGATTTTTCAAAGGCCAAGGCAATTTTCTTGGGCCTAGGGCACGTGGAGATCCTGTGCTTATTTGAGAACCTGCCTCTGTACTTCACCTTTACAGTTGTGCCAAGGAAACACGTGGAGGTTTCCACTGAATCCTCTTTACACTTGGATGACTATGACTCGCAAGGCAAGTATATGGAATAATCCATGCGCGGACACTCATTTATGAGAGGAAAAAATGTAGGCATCCATGTGAGGGAACTCATTTCTCAAGGTGTATTCTCGAGGGTGAAAATGATTGCTTGTCATATCCAACTATACAGAGCCACCTGAAAATGATTAAAAAGGGTATTTCTCGCATGAAAAAATAAGAATGATTATAAGGACTGTAAAAAAATTATGGCATGGCATCCCAATCATGGTTGAGGGTGTGAGAAACATGATGAGTTCATGATTTTTCCACCTGACAGGTTCGGGTGTAAATTTTTTAAACATCACTTTCTGAGACAAATTGGTAACAAGAAAAGGATTCCTTGAATATTCTTCTCTTTAGGGGAAAAATTTGGGATGAGTGAGCAAGTGAATTATATAAATGCAATGAGGACACTCTTGCAAAAGGTTGGCAGTTTAATTCTTACAAGAAAATTTGAGAAATCCCATCTTGTTGAGAGACCATCTGAGAAACATGTTAAGCTCTTGTGTTTTAGTTTTGATCGCTTCAAGATGGTTACAAGTGTACAACCATTGAAAAGCTCTAAGATTGTTCAAGAAAATTTCCCATGCTGATAAATATAATTGATCTCCAATTAATCTGTGTTGATCTTGGGAAACATTATGGCTTCTTTTATTTTAGAATGTTTTCAAATGGTTTTGATGTTTAGGTTGCAATCTTATGTTAAAATCCCCCTGAATCACATAGGATTTTATCCCTGTGATAGTTTACTGGCATTTTCAATTTCATTATGAGAAGAGCCTTCATCCTGTAATGAAATAAATAATTGAATATCTCTTTAGTGTCATTTTGTTGATAAATATTGTTTGTAATCCTTTGAATGTATCTTATGCATGAGGAACCAGGGGTTGTTAATGTTTAATTGAGTCTTTAGCTTGAGGCTTCGTGTTGAATTCTTGAAGATTGTGTGAAACCTTGCAAATTTGGGGATCCATTGATGCACACCTTCTGGTTTAAGGAATATTTTTGCTATTATGAAGCTTTATCTTGTTAATTTTTCCAATTATTGTAAAGGTTCTCAAATATCTAGTGAAATGAAATTCATCTTGCTTAATCCCCTACCAAAAATTTAAAATAACCATGAATGATCTAAAAATCAATTTTAACTAGCAATTGTGCACATGCTTAACATTTGCTTTGTATTGATTTTTGATATAAAAATTGACTATTATATCCTTTTGTATTTTTAATTAAATAATTAAAACTTAAATTACTATGTAAAAACACAAAATAAAGAGATGAATCACCAGCAATTTGACACAAGAATTGATAATGGATTTTGAGACACTTGTGGCCTACGTCTTCGGGTCTGGTTGAATGGGATCGATCTATTAAAATATTGAAAATAAATCTTTACAAATATTTCTACAAGAATCTGATCTTCTCTTCACGTTCTTCTACCAAAAATATTAGGAGTCAATTTTTACTTCATCTCAAAATTCCATTTCTAGCTCAAGTTATGAGAAAAATAATCATACAGTCACTTTCCTGTGTCTATAATAGTAAAACATAGCTCCTTTTATAACATTTCATAGCTCCAGGTGCAATGGTTGGGTGCCTATATTTTTACCCAAGCAACCTAGGTTCAAATCCCACTCCATGTGGGGTGCATTTTACATAGGGATAAGATCCCACATTTGTTGGGTGTGAAAATAGGAAGGCATTTATATAGGTGGGTGGTGTATGTAGTTATTGGCTTAAGAGATATCTTATCACCAAGGATGGGGCGCTCAATGTGGGTGCTTGGAGAGATAAGAGGCATGCCATGGCAGGTATTTGTGCTTAGATATTTTAATATATGGCATTTTGGAAAATGTGCGTTGAAAAATAAGGATAATAGTTGAAATTAAATAATGTGGCCAATGTCGAGTATTAAATGGGTGTGGCTAAATTTTTAATATTTTTATTTATTTATTTTTCATATTGTCATGTGTCACTTTCCATTGGTCCATTTGACGAGCATGCACATGTTCAACCTGTGCATAATCCCCAAAATTTTCCAGTTACCCAAAAATTTCAGTGAGCCATAATTTTTGGATACGAACTTTGTTTCCTGCAAACGAGATATAGACAGAAACATCTAATTTTTCTCCATGCCATGAAACTGACTACAATTGATTTGTAGAAGATCTTAGATTGGTGTTTCTCCATGATGATCCTCTGGATCATTCCCTCCCCACTGAGAAACTTTTGGACCCCAAAATTCAACTGAATTGTTGAATAGGTGAGGGTATTTCTCCCCCACCTTTCTGGTTTCCATCCATTTAGCCTTGTTCAGATAAATTCCTTTGAACCAAACACGAAGATACTCAATATCACCACTTCATGAATTTTTGACCTCCTTGTCCAAAATGATGTCATCCTACAACTCATCACGATACTCAGGAGAAAAATCATCAATGGAAGGCATTATGGTAGCATCATCATGATCAACAATCATAAGCAGTTCATACAATTTGAAATTCTCAATATTTACAACTGATTATATTTGCATGTATGGTAGTCTATCCAATCAGAAAGTGTTGTTACCAATTTTTTCAAATATTTGGAATGTACCATACCGTATAGGTTTTAATTTTTTACCTTCACTTGTCAACCTTTCCTTGCTGATGTGAAGCCAAACTGAATCACCAACTTTGAACTTGTGATCAATTCTATGTTTATCATGCCTATATTTTTAATTAGCCTGACTTTTCTCCAATTGTTCATGAACATATTGATGAACCCTGTTGAATTCTCTGAGAAAATCCATGCATAGAAACTCATTTCTGAGAGGCACGAATGCAGGAATCCATGTGAGGGTACTCATTTCTCAAGGTGTATTCTCAAGGGTGAAAAGGATTTCTTGTCAGATCTAGCTATATAGAGCCACCTAAAAATGATTAAAAACATGATTTCTCACATGATAAAATAAGAATGATTATAAGGACTATCAAAAGGTTATGGCATGGCATCCAAGTCATGGTTGAGGGTCTGAAAAACATGATGAGTTCTTGATTTTTTCACCTGGCAGCTTCAAGTGTAAATTTGTTAAACATCACTTTCTGAGACAAATTGGTAACAAGAAAAGGATTCCTTGAATATTCTTCTCTTTAGAGGGAAAATTTGGGATGAGTGAGCAAGTGAATTGTATAAATGTAATGAAGATACTCTTGTAAAAGGTCGGGGGTTTAATTGTTATGAGGAAATTTGAGAAATCCCATCTTCTTGAGAGACCATCTGAGAAACATGTTAAGATATTGTGTTTTAGTTTTGATCGCATCAAGATGGTTGCAAGTGTACCACCATTGACAATCTCTGAGACTATTCTAGAAACTTTCCCCTGATGATAAATCCAATAGATCTTGATTTAATCTGTGTTGATCTTGGGAAAAATTATGGCTTCCTTTATTTCAGAATGTTTTTAAATGGTTTTAATGTTTTTGTTGCAATCTTATGTTAAAATCCCTCCGAATCACACAGGATCTCATCCCTGTGATAGTTTAGTTGCATTTACAATTTTATTATGAGAAGAGCCTTCATCCTGTAATGAAATAAAAAATTTAAAATCTCTTTACTGTCATTTTGTTGATAAAGATTGTCTGTAAGCCTTTGAATGTATCTCATGCATGTGGAACCAGGGGTTGTTAATGTTTAATTGAGTCTTTAGCTCGAGGGCTTCATGTTGAATTCTAGAAGATTTTGTGAAACCGTGTAGATTTGGGGCTCCATTCATGCACACTTTTTGGTTAAAGGAATATTTTTCCTATTCTGAAGCTTTTTGTTTTTAAGTTTTCCAATTGTTGTAAAGGTTCTCAAAGATCTGGTGAAATCAACTTCATCTTGCTTTATCCCCCCACCAAAAATTTCAAATAACCATGAATCCTACTTGAAGTACCCCTGTTTTTGATGTGTATTCACAAATGAACAAATTCTACTACCAAAATATACATAAGCAAGCAAGTTTTAAGTGTCTTTACTAACCCGAACCTTGTTCAAAAAATATCTTCACTCTTTAGAAGTGACAACTCATGAGAGTTAAATTGTGGCATATTGAAAATATTTTCTCAAGGTTCCTCTGAAAATTGTGCAAAGAAGGATCTCTTCATTTCATTCACCAACAGAGGTTACAAAACAAGTCATGTCACCCTGAACGAAAGGCATGAGCTAAAGTAGTGAGGATTGATCAAATCCTTTTATATGGTGCTATCCATTTCTCCAACACTTGAGTGACATAGATCTAACTGAATCCCTTTCCCGACTACAAAATGAGTTATGTTTTGGCTGTCTCTGAGTATCTTGTTAAATCTATGATGCTGTATGGATTCCAAGGGAGAATCAATTTGGATACCAAAATTTTGAGTTATTGTACTCGCCTAATGGCATTTTGTGAAATGTGGCTGACCAAAAATCATATTAGATTGACAGTTTTGTGAACTTCTGGTGGAGCAGGAAATTGGTTCTATTTTGAAAAGATGTTATTTAATGAGTCTTAACCCTTTCTTTATTCGTATGATGTGATAAATCCACTAAGATTATTCCTTGTTGGAATAATGAATTTTATGGTGTTACTCTTCTAGCTTAGTGCTAGTGGTGATGTTCAGGAGTCCGATAGAGTAAATTAGAATTTTTTTAGAACTCCGTTCCTTTAGTGGTTAGGAAAGATGGTATAGTTGTCAGTTTGTCGATCTAATACCCATATAGGAGAGTGGACATTAGGTATTGGTTTCGCATATGATCTAATCATGCGTATGAATCCTTAGAACTAATCTCGAGGCATAGTAATCCTATTGGTGGCCATGAAGGACTGTGAAGTGAATGTGGTGTAAATTTTTTGTATTTTACATTTGTAAGCTTGTGTTATTTTATCAAGGACCAACATATTATTTTATGATTGGATTGAGAAGCTCTAAGGATCTTTTAGTTATTTATACTTTTGTGATAATTTTAAGACTTTGCAATGCAGATAGTTAGCCACTTTCCTTGATTTCCAATATTTCTTGGATTTTATTTGGATTGGTGACTCAGAGCTTGTTCATATTATTGGCTAATTGTTAAACATTACGTGGTTCCTTCCTGTATGAAGATGAGCTTGTTCTAAGCTATTTTTATTGTGACATTTCATCATATGGGGGTACACCCTAAGTGTCTTGAATGTCTTCTTAGATTTTTTAAATAATTCCTTGATTTTGGACGCATGAAACCTTGAGTGTGTCTAGGATCTTAGAATGATTTTTTCGTTACTTGACCTTACTAGAAAGAGAGTTCGTTGTGTGGTGCGGTATAGTTGGCAGCTTGATAGCAGTGGTGGTGATTCTCTTATAACCTGGTAAGAGCTTTTATCCTCATCAAGTAGATGTGTTTGGTTATGGGTTAATGGATTGTGTTAGGATCAGATTGACTTTTGGGGTAATGTTGATCTGTTAGTGGAAAAGTATTTTTTTGTTACTGAATTTTCATCGATGGCATGTTAAGTGTTATCATGACTTCCTTGTTTTCATTATAAAACGTATTGACATGTTGATTGTATGCATCTTGGTAATTATGATTATATTTAAGCCCATTCAGGTAATGTGTTTAATGAAGTTTGTTTTTTTTTCTCACATTGACCTATAAATAAGCCTATCAGGTTGCCTTAACATTTTAAATTTCTATAAATAACACTCTATGACCTACTAATCTTTGGGTTACATGGAGACACTTATGGATGTTTTTGCGCCTTTTGGACCTTGCTATTAGAGATGGATTCTGGTAGATCTTGATATTTTAACCTTGGTGGTGTTTATATTATGCTTCTTATTTTAAAACTATAACTCTTTGTCTTAAAGTACATGTTGAATAGATTAGTTGATTGTCCGCTTGTATTTGATGCTTTCTAGTGGGAATGTGATGTCCTCGGAGGAAAATTTTCATTGTCATCTTATTTCTTGGTTAGTGGTATGTTGTGGAAATATGGGTGTAGATTTGAATACTTTATTTGTCTTATCATGTGAGTAAAATGTTTTATCCTAAACAAAAAACATTGTTAAACCTTAGTATATTCGTATTTACATAATTATGTCTCTTTAATGGGAATTCCTTGCAAATTCTTTTGAGACTTGTAGAGACCCACTAATAATGTTTAATGATGCTTGTAATTATTTGGTAAACCCTTGAAATATTGTTGTGATCCATGTTGGTTGATATATTCCTAGTTCTTACAAAATTAATGATGTGCTTTCTATGTTGAATGTCTTTTATTCCTTTAGAATTGAAAACGTGATATGTCGTTTACCATAAAATTAATAATGTGATAAGTTTGACTCTTCCTTCTCATTAAAAATTAATTGATAATATGATTCACCCAAACACCATAAAACTATAATTGAGGGGATTTGGATTTGAAACTTAACAAATAAACTGGAACATAGAAAAAGGGAAATGGTTCTTTCTATAACCTTGGTAGATTAATACAAGAAATAAAAACCCACGTATAAGAATAGAAATAAAAAACACGTAGATTATAGTGATGTATTCTGTTTTTGTTAATCACTTGATATATGTGTAGATTAGTAAGCTAGTTAGTTTACTAAATTAATTAATAATGGGTCAAAATAATTCTTTTATTAAAATTGATGGCTCTTGGTTTATGTGTTTTAAGTTGAGTGCTTGTGACCTTGAGTGTTTTACACTCTACCCCTTCATGAAAATTTGGATTTGGCCTTAAGGGCCAATTTTAGAGGCTTGTGGGACAAGTTAAACTTGTCCCACAACTCTTAAATTGCTATACAAACCCTACCAATGGGTTGGGGGTCAAAATTAGGCCCCATTATGTGTTTTGGGAAGACAAATTGTAAGTTTTTTTTATTACACCTTCTTACATGTAATTATTTTTTAGTCCTTAAGGGGTGAGGGCTTGGATTGTGTGTGTAAGTAAAATGTCATTTCTTCACCCAGTTATTAATTTTTCTTTGAAGTTTGAGGTTTAACTTGTGAGTCAGAGTTGAGGATTAGTAATGTGGCATCCTACATGGAGCCACCTCACCCTCCTCTCTCCCTTTTATATTTATTCAAGTTCTTTCACTTGTTTGGTGGTTACTTCATTTCTTTTTGCTCTTCAATTTTTTAGAGTTAGATGATTTTGGAATGCTTGTGCAGTTTTAGGAGCTTTTGGTTATTATTTGGGATTGAAGAAGCTTTGTGTGGGACTCTTGGATCAAGCTCTACCATGGAAAGGTAGGAGCTATACTCTTGTAAAATAATTTTCCTTTTCTTTTTGTGTATATGTGCATGTTTGAGTGTTTTGGTATGCTTTTTGGTTGCTATGGGGATCTTATATGTGGGGAGGAATAAGAGTTCATTTCATGTTTTAGAGGGAGTTGGGTTGGGTGCCCCACCTTTGACAAGAAATTGCTTACATTTCTTACCTGGTCTAATTTATGAGAGACAATAAGAGATTGTAGGGAGGAATAAGAGAATGTGGGAAGTATAAGAGGTACTTGAGGGATGCATAAAAGTGTGTAGGGGTTTTTAGATGTTCATTGGAGGGTTTGAAGGTGGGCACCCATTTCCCATTGGGAGGCATAAGTGACTTCCCCATAGATCTTACTCCTTCATCTTTTGCATGTTGAAGCCTTGTGTATGTTGTTTCTTTCCTTAAAGTGAATGTAGTTGTATTGTTTGGATTTTGGTATGGTTTTAAAATCTTGTATTGTGATGTGGAAGCTTGTTTTTTTGCCATGAGTTGAATTCATTTTTCATTGCAATGTGGTTGGGGCTCGTGGACCAATAGGGAGGATGGATTATCCTACTCATTGGAATTATTGGTTGGGTAGAGAGTGTTGCCTCCTCCCCCTTTTGTTGTTCTCAAATGAATCATGGTGGATCTCTCTCTTTTTTTTATGAGAAGATGGAGCTTGGTTGGAAAGTTGATCTTTGAGCTATGCATGAAGAACAATTTTGAAGTTCATTTTAGTTTCCTTATTGCAAAGTTTCCCACTTTAAGTGGAAGAAATTCTATTAGTATTTGTGAAGAAAATTTTTATTGATTTTTGGATATTAAATTTTTATTGTTTGTTAAAGAAAAAAAATATTGTTGTTTTTGTAAATATAGTTTATTGAAATAGAAAATAAGCTTATAAAAAGGAAATGTATTATTCCATTGTACTTGATTTATCCTCCATAAAAGGGTGTTGATGTTGTTGTAAAATATATTATTGGAAATATTGTTGTAAACTTCTCTCGTGGAATGTAGGAAATTTGTATGAAGACATATTTAATTTCATTACATTACTTACAAGGCATGTAGAAAAAAAATGCATTTGTTCAGCCTCTTAGAGTGGATTAAATAAATTTTAAAATTTATTCAAATTGATGGGAGGAAACTAAGTTTTAAATAGTCTTTCAATAGGCCTATGATGTAATCTAAGTTCTCTCTTTATTATGTAAATCTCATTTAAAATTTATTGCAAGTTATTACAAATTTGTTAACGGAAAGGGAATGTCTCCTCTTTTACCCTCTATATAACGTTTACTAAATGGATTAGAAAGGAAAGTATTAGTGGAAGCTTTAACTTACCCATATTATTAGCTACATTTCATTTTTATTTGATAGTAATGCTAATATCCTAAACATTAATAATAATAATAAATTACTAATATTGAAGGATTTTACAATAAGACAATATATTAATACCAATATATACATACATACATACATACATACATATATGTGTGTGTGTGTGTGTGTGTTAAATAACTAAACTTTATTAAAGTTTGAAAAACTAAAAAAATAAAACAAGGTATAAAAATGAACCTTTTAAGAAAATGCGTGTGATTTAAAAACCATGACCAAAATTTTTAAAAACATTAAAAGGGAAATTAGTAAAAGTGCGGCCTATGTCATTTTTTATCCAAAAGAATTAATGGGGTGGGTGGGGTCGTCTACCCCACCCCAATAAAATTTGAACACTACCCAATCCCAACACTTATCAAAACCAACACATTAAACCTAAGAAACAAAAAATGCAGCCAACATTCCTTAAACATGCACATTTCTAGATTTCGGCCTGTACATTTTTTTACGGCGCATATTTATATTTATATATATATATTATCTGTGTGTGTATGTATATGTATCCTATCAAGATGAAAATACTTGATCTAATGTAACTATTTGAATAAAATGGGGGAAAAAACACAAGCCTATTTGGGCAAATAAAAGAAAACTAAGGTAACTAAGTTTAACAAATGCATTTAAAACCCTAGGAGAGGGTATGAACAAAATGAGAAAATAATAAAACTTATAAAGACTCTCCAAAATCTTAGAATGGACTCTAATGGCTTCTCTTCCTCCTCCTCAACCTACAAAATAAATGGAAAACAATAGATCAAAAGAAGAGAGAAAGAAGACTTCATAAGCATGATTTACGGTTAGTTGCCCTTTTTCCTCATCAAGGGTCCTAATTGAATCTATCCAAGGGGTGAGATTCATTGCTACAAAAATTAGGTGGAGAATGGGTGAGTGGATATTACCTTTTTAATTTAAATGTTTTAATTTCAAAATATAAGTTGACTTTTTAATGGGTCACTTTTTGCGGTAAGGGAATGTTTATTCTAGCCCCATGTAAAATAGGGACCTTGTTAATTATTTAAACCTTGTGGAATTAAATACATGGGGTATTTATTTATTTTGGCTTCTTTAACCCTCTAAATTTAACTATGGAATATTTTAACTATAGTAGGAATTTAATTGTTTATTACATTAACACTTGGAGAGAACTTAACCATGCTTGGACTAATTATACTCATTAGATTTTAATGCGGGTTTAATATTTATTATAATGGGAAAATTTCATCTATTAAATATAATTTCCTAAAAAAATTATTGAAGCGATTGTGGTTTTCAAAACCTTTTTTGGGCATGCTTTTCAAAATTAAATTATTCCATAATTTTTCTAGCTAACCCTAGGTTGTTGGGTTTTTTTAGTGGGAGTCACATTGCAAATAAGTTTCCCTTTGAGAAAAACTATACAAAATGTTAATATTTCACAAGAAAATACCAACAATTATATATACACAACAATATATAGGCTAGCAACAAATCAACCAAAAACAATACTACACAATATCGTTGTTCAAATTATAATGTTAACATGTTTTTATTTTTATAGTTGTTTTTTCAAATTATTAAAAATATTAAAAACCTCTTGTGTGCAAGTGTTTCTACAAATTTAACCAAACTTAAAGCAAGAAAGCTACCACCTAAAAATAGCTTCCTAACCTAGTTAAAAATGGGAAATGTGCACCATCATGATGAAGAAAGTGAGCAAGTCCTACCCTTTAAACATTAATAACTTTGAATCTAATGAAAACACAATGTAAATGCATGAACTCTATTCTCCTTAATTGCCTAATTAAACATATAAAATGGACCTAAATAGTCCAAAAGGCAATCAAACTATATTTTATTGCTTTGATCCTTGAATGGATGCTTGGGTGTGAGGCTTAGCTCTTCAAGAATGGAGGATGGAGGGCTCAAGAATGACAAAAGGATATTAGTATGAAACTATGTGCTTACTTTTGTCTCTTGAGAGATTTAGGTGTAGGTATAAAGGTAGGAGGAGGGATCTTTATATAGCCCAAAGATAAAGGATTGAACACATCCTCATGAATGTGGGATAAATAGAGATGTAGAGTTAGTTATGGATAAGGGGAGTTTAGATGGGGTTGAGTTAGCTTTAGGAGGGTTTAGTTTGTCCTCAAGTGGCTCATGTGGATAAAGGGGGTGCATTAATTAATCAAAATGATTAATAAATACATGTGCAAGCTTTTATAAGCTTTTAGATGGATTTTAGTGTGATGTAGACCATTAGGAAGGGATTAAACCAATTAAATAGAGATTTATTGATTTAATGAGAAGGGAGGCTAATTAATTAATAATAATCAATTAGACTAGATAGAAGGTGTTAATTAATGAAGGGTCGTTAATTCGGGTATGTGTTGGATAGGAAACTTAATTAATTTGCGTAATGTAATCAATTAGCAACAATGGAAGAGAAGGTGAGCGTTATTGACAATAAGTTGTCAATTTGTGGCAAAGGAGATAATTAACGCAATTAAGTATTTAAATTTCTCGGGCGTAATTATAGATGTCTACATTTTCCTCTCTTTGGGGAGGCGTAAGTGACGCCACTTCAAAGATAGTAGATGGAGGAAAATTTTGAAGGGATAGAAGAAAAATTAGTAGGAGGGAGAGATGCCCCCTTGAGTGTCGATGGGGTGATGGAAGAAGTCGATCAACAATCGAAAAAAGGTGAGAGATAGGAAGAAGAATGGGGAAGAGGTCGGATGCCCCGGTGAGAGAGAAAATTAGGGGTGAAAGGGAAGTGACGTAGAAGAAATATGAAAGAGGGGAGAGAAGAGCTTAGCCTCTAGCCGCTTTTTATTAGAACAAGGTGGATATCATCATATTGCCATATGAACTACATCATCGGTCCTTATGAAAAATAGAAGCATACAAAAAATGGTAGAATGAAATGAAAATCTATACTACGAATAATTTGTCCATTACTGAAAATACCAACTCCACGCAACATACTAGAATGCAATGCAATACAAGAAGGAAACAAGCTCATGTAACAGGGAAAACAAGTACAAATGCACATATCCAATGCAACAATGGTCAAGACAGTTGTACAAATGTTTTGCTATCAGTGCTGAAGAGATCCAAAAGTTTGTGATTGACGACAAGGGTTAAAAATGATGCCCCGAGCAAGGATACATGCAAGAGGAAATGAAAATGGATACGGGGTCCATGAAAAATGTTTGTGCACAATGAAATAGCACAAGGCAACCAAAGTGCCCTAGAGTATAGATGAAGCAAGTAGTTAGCTTTGTGAATGGTTGTGAATCCGGTGATCCGTGAGTCATTTTAATCGGGGAAGATGTGAGACAAACCAATAGGATATGGAGAAAATACCATGCGCAAGACGCAAGTTTCAGCCGTAATAAGCAATTTACCATTTTTTGTAGGGTTTTTTACTTTTTTGGATTGTTTGAAAAATTCTGCCTTGTTTTTGGGTTTTTAAGATATATATTGTTTTTTTTTGTTTTTGCTTTCCAAACTGTGGTGAACAGTAGGAGAAAGTAAAAGAAGAAAGCGAAGGGCCTAGGGGCAACAGAAAGTGTCCAAGGTGGAAGAAAGAAGAAACAAATGATAAAAAATGTCATTGTTTAATGGAAAAATTAAGAAAAAATAATTATTTGAAAAATTTATGAGAGTGGGAAGAAGAATAAAAATCACCAGGGAGCAATTAAATTTCCCTAGGGAGAAGAAAGGGGTATTGAACAACAAAAAATACCCCAATACGGTGATAAAGAAGAGAAAAATAATTATTCCACCGCGAATAGAGGAGAAAACGGCGATCGAAACAAGCCTCCTGGCTTTCCGAACGGTGAAAAACAGGTTAATATACCCCCTAGGGGGGTAAAATCATCGTGACCAATTCATTTTAACGAAGGAGTTGAGAAAATTTTACTGTGAGGCTCTAACACCCATGAGAACCATGGTGATCACATGAGACCGTTTAAGGCGTGCAGATGTAGTTTGGGGATAACAATGGCACACGGACGACGGCCCCTTCGTGAGTATCACAACTCTGCTCATAAATTTTTGTCATTAATGCCTTAAATTAGGTATTTTAGTTGTAGAAAATGCGTAGGCATGCCTGCGCATAGGAATATGCATGGGATAGGGTGCACATGTGCCATTTTGGGGGCACATGCATCCTTTTGAGGGTGCAAGTGCCAAGTTGGAAATGCACACACGCACACGTGCACACACAAGCACATGTGCGCACATGCACACATTAGAAATGGGGCACACATGTAAAAAGTTTGGTGCAGGCATGCAGATCCGAAGTGCACGGACCAAATTACTAGCACACATGCCAAAAAGGGTGAGCATGCACTCGAAAGAGGGCGAACGTGCCAGAAGGCACACGCGCGCAAGCGTAGGTGCCAAAAACATGGCGCACACACCCAAAAGGGCATGCAGGCACCCTGGACAGGCATTAAAAGATAGGAAAATTTAAAGACATGACACTTAGAAGAGTTTTTAGGATTTTTGGGTTAACCCTAAAAGATGAGATAGATTTTTAGAAGAAATGCTAGGAATTGATGAGCTGCACGTTATTTTACAGAGATGACTACTAGTTTTATAGACACGGGAGAGTCATTCCCAGATTTCTGAGTTAGATCATGTCCTCCTGACTAGGCTAGCCAAGCAATGGCATAGCGAGAGTCAGTGTTTCAGACTTCCCATAGGAGAGATGATAGTGACCATTTAGGACGTTCGGCAGATTTTGTGCGTGCGCATAATGGGTACATTGATCAAGTACAAATCAGATGCAGGGTTGATTAGAGTAGCCTGTAGTGCCCTATTTGGTGTCGACGGCATCCCACATGATGCGATGAATATAGCCTTACATGAGTGCATCTCCAACCTGACGTTGAATCGGGGACCTCTCTATATCATCACGCTTATCAGTGGGTTCTTACTCACTCATAAGAGAGGGACTTCATTCCTGAGAAGATTACTGCCATTGGTCCATGAAATTTACAGTGCTAAGAGATATTGCTGGGGGTAGTGTATACTGGCCCATTTATACTGAGATTTGCATCTGATTACATACCACAGTCAGAAGACCATGGGGCCAACCTCATTATTACAGATATGGTCATGGTATCATATTGTTATCGGGTGCCCTATGGGCCCTTTTCGAGGTCTGATATCCTCGAGGAGCCATCATACATGGCTTGGGTATCAACTGGCCGAAGATATACGTGGCCATCCTGGCAGCCTATTCAGATATAGGTGGGAGTTCGATGAGCTAGCAGTGATAGACATCATTTGGTGTCCATAGAGGCACTTCCAGTGGCTAGAGGATGCCACAGAGCTTAGCGTGTGCTTGGTGGAGCACTTTCTTATTGGCAGCCATAGCTATATCATGGAGCTGTATCGTGTAGACAGGTGCCAGCGGCAGCTTGGTAGAGTACAGGGGGTCCCCCAGCCAGATATCTAGCATGCTTGCAGGGACTCAGAGAGGTAGACCATGGGGCCTCGTATACCAGTGGCCCGAGCTAGGGCTAGTTTCACATAGGTGGTCCCCCAGGCATGGGACCCATTACGATAGGTGAGAGACCCGGGGACTATAATCTGATTATGCAGACATGGTATGCAACAGTATTACCCTGATCATCTCACTATTCCAGAGGCAGCTTGGGTAGCAGGTATTCACCCACCCGTAGAGGTATGGCATGGGGCAGAGCACAGGACTAGAGTAGTGGCACTGGGGCTAGAATCTAGAGGATCCATTTGATGGTATCCCTCATGATGGAAAGGGTGCCCCACAGGCACAGGGACCGAGGCCACAGGGCCCAGTACAGGTAGCCATGCAGCCACCCAGAGGTAGGGTTTTTAAGTAGGGACAATCTTCTAGAGCACCTCAGGGACCAGCCCCTGAGGCACACATAGCCTCCCAGCCAGTGGCGTAGACAGCCACAGTACAGGTGTAGGTACAATAGCTCATAGCTAAGAGAGACACGTGGCCAGAGTGGAGAGAGACGAGGCTTAAGGCTGGTGCGTGATAGCTGTAGTAGAGCATGATGAGGCCCGAGCTCACATTGTGACTTTACTGTCAGAGTGGGATCAGGCTCAGGCCCCAGCTGGCCTAGGAGATGACAGAGTAGCATGGTGGAGCCAGATCTGAGAGACAGCTACATGCAGGGGGCACAGATATTGAGCCTCCTTCATCAATCTCAGTCACAGGTGCGCATGGTCATTTGCACAGAGAGATCATGTGTATGCACGATCACAGGCCTTATTAGCACAGAGGGACCAGGCCCACGCCGAGCTGCAGGTGATGACCACAGAGAGAGATTGAGAGGATACCTGCTGCTAGATAGGCCATGAGGTAGACCTGGGCTGAGTTACAGGTGAGTGAGATACTGCCCTTCAGGTAGCGCTCACCTCCGGAGATGTAGACCTGATACGTGATGCCACTAGACTTGGTGGTGAGGCCCTCTTCTACAGGACTACATATTACATAAGTGGTTCTACCAGAGTAGCGAGTGGCACTACCACAACTATCAGGGTCGAGTGCATCAGGCTCTCGATCACAGAGATCTGGCCATTCGACCAGATCAGTTAGATAGCCTGTACCAGAGCAGCCAGTGAGACCAGTGCCCTCCCAGCCTGCAGTGTTTCATCATCTAGAGGATAGATCTGGGAGCCCTACGGTGAGGGCGAGAGCTATGGTTGAGAGCCACATATTTATTATATAGATTCTTTTTATATGTATGCCTCTTATGAAGGCTGATGTTGATGTACAGTTATGTTATACATGTATTTTTGATGATGCCTCATGATGAAGGCTTGATTCTTTCAGATACATGCCCCTTTTTTATGGCATTATGTATCGATGATGTATTGTATTGAGTACTTATCTGGACATTGTATGTATGTACACAGACATTTTTGATGTATCACCTTTGTACGCCTCAACTGAAGGCATTTTTGATATAGAGCACAAATTTGTATCCATTTTTGATATAGATGTATATTTGACACACATGTATATATATGAGGATTACCTTGTTTTGGCTCAGATACACATGGTTATGAGATGATGTACTTTATTTTTTTGATACATGCATATAGATGGTTTTTTCTTTGTCTTTAAACTCATGGGGAACTAATTGACGATGGGACATGAATCGTATTTAGTATCTTGAGCGGGCACGTTGCCTGCATTGGATTTGATGCATGTTATATATATTTTTTTGATTCAGCACTTATGGATGTTGTTATGATGTTATTAGATTCCACATTTTACATGTACATTATCCTGATGTTTGATGTATATACATGTGCTTGTTTAGAATGTTAGATGATAGATCCGTAGATGATATCAAATGTATTACTCATGTGATGTTTTGTTGATGCCTAATAGACAAGATGATATGATGATATTGGTGCTGGGGGGGATAGATTTTTTATTATGCGCAACCCCTCTTGCCCCCATTGATGATACAATATGTGATGATTAGCTTAGCATACATGCATGATGTAAAACTTAGCATTTTTGTTTATATATGATGTATAGATGATGTTAGATGTGATGATAATGATGGTAATGTGATGTGAATGATAACAAAATAGAGCACATGCAAGAAACACAACCAAATGCTAACAAAGAACACCAGGAATTAATGCAATACACCATGATTCACCATGCTTTATTAACAAGTAACAAACAGCAACCAAATGCTTAAGAAAGAACATAATGAATTAACACATTACATCATGATCTCCCAAGATTAACCAGTATGCAAAAACTTACCGCAATATGCACAAGCAAGAATAAATCTAATCTAAGCAAGAAAAGATGAATCCTAACAAAGGACACCTAAGCAACAAACAACCCAAAAAGAAAGAATGCAAAACACTATACAAGCAACAAGCAAAGCAAGGAAACAAGACAATGCCAGTAAATGTTTTTGTAAGATATGTTTTCATGGACTATTTTTCTATTGTTTAGGTGCGTATTTTCAAAACAATTTTCTATTGTTTTTACATTTTTGTCGAAACAATTTTCTATTGTTTTTATGTTTTCGAAACAATTTTCTATTGTTTTTGGTGTTTTGTGAAATAATTTTCTATTGTTTTTTGTTTTTGAAAAAAAATTCTATTGTTTTTTTTTGTGAGAAACAATTTTCTATTTTTTAGGTTTTTCGAAACAATTTTCTATTTTTTTACGATTTTGCGAAACAATTTTCTATTGTTTTTTGTGTTTTTTTGAAACAATTTTCTATTGTTTTTTATTTGTGCAAAACAATTTTCTATTGTTTTTTGTTTTCAAAACAATTTTCTATTGTTTTTTTGTTTTTAAAACAATTTTTATTGTTTTTTGTGTTTTCAAAACAATTTTTATTATTGTTTTCAAAACAATTTTTTATTTTTGTTTTTCAAAACAATTTTCTATTGTTTTTGTGTTTTTTTCGAAACAATTTTCTATTGTTTTTTGCATTTTCTAATGGTTTTCCAAAGCTATGTGCAGGTAACCAAGAAAGTGTGGATGCCCCCAGCATTAGATGGGGAATATACAAGGGCAAGAAGCCACGCATTTATGAACAAGAAGGTGAAGTCATTGGGTTGCCCCCAGCGTAAGATGGGAGATAGCAAAAGACCATACCCCTCACAGATGAATAGAAGAAGGCAAAGCCAGATCAAGGTTGGACAGGATGGTGTGCACAAGGAATCTCGAAAGCAGAACCAGGTCTAGGCCAAAGACAACTACCCTCCTAACACAGAATGCTTGTGAACAAAAAATCCTCCTGAGGTCACCGGAAACTGGTTTTCACCCAAGGACTTGTCCAAAGTGCCATAATTAGTGTGGTTTTCACTAGTGGATGACCTATTTTTCTCTTTTTCTTTTTATGATTTTCTTGGATTTTTTTTTATTTTTGATATTTGTGACCTCCTTACGCCATGTTTAAGCATAGAACCACTTAATATGCATGGTTTTCATGGCCTCCTGGAGCTCATCACCATTAGGGTGAGCTAGTTTGTATGCCCTTGTGCCATACTTGGCAACTATAACATATGGTTCCAACCAGTGTGGTTCGAACTTCCATTTCTTTTCTCGACTCTGCTCTGGTGTTGAACTAGTTCTCCTCCATAACTAAATCACCAACCTAAAAATGATGAGGGATGAATATCTTGTTGTAGTTTCTAGAGACTCTATGTTGATATAATTTCAGGTGATTAAGAGCGCAAATGCACCTCTCATTGAGTAGTTCTAACTCAGCTAGTCTTGCCACTCGATAATATTCATCCTTATCCAGATAGTCCTCGAAGAGAGATTCTCAGGGAAAGAAGTTTGATCTCTAAAGGGATAATAGATGTCTATCCCAAACACTAAGGAATAGGGTGTCGCACCCGTAGGAGTGCGAATGGATGTTCGGTAAGCCTAAAGGGCTGGATGGGTTTGTAGGTGCTAGTTTCTGACCTATTTTACTGACCATCTTCTCCATTATCCTTACCAAAGTCTTGTTCATTGCCTCAGCTTTCCCATTACCCTGAGGGTAATATGACGTGGACCATTTTAACCTCTGATTTGGATCCATTGGAAAAGACCTTTCACAGTTTTGTTCTTAAATGACTTCCCATTATCTGTAACAATGGATACGGGAATACCATATCGGTAAATAATGTGATTGATGATGAATTTGGAAATCTGTGCTCCTGTGACATAGGTTAAAGGGACAACCTCCACCCACTTTGTAAAGTATTCTGTAGCTATGATGATATGTGTATGACCATCGAGATGAGGTAGGAATAAGTTTCCCTATTAAATGAAGTCCCCACTTGGAGAATGGCCATGGGGTAGTGATTGGTTGCAATGGCTGTGACAGAGCATGGATGAAATTTCCATACTTTTGGCAAAGCACACATTTTCTAACATAATTGCAATAATTAGTTTCCATGGTAGGCCAGTAATAACCTACTCTCAACAGTTTCTTAGCAAAACCATTCCATTTGTATGTGCTCCACATACCCCTTCGTGCACTTCTTTGATTTCCTGGATTGACTCCACCACATCCAGACAACATAATAGATTCCCATCATAGCCATGACAATAAACTGTACCTCCTAAAAGGGTGTAACAAGCTATCTGGTGAATCAAGCTTTTCTTTTCAGAATGGGAGATATCGGAAGGGAATGTGTTGTCCTTAAGATAGGTGAAAATAGGTTTGTACCATGGGGAATGGGGATCAACAACCTCATAAGCCAGGCAAGATTATGGCAAGATTATGATAAATGGCATATCATTGTTCCCTGGTGGAATACGAAGCATAGACCCCACCATTGCCATGGCATCCACTGATCTGTTTTGTGCTCGTAGAATTTGTTCAAAAGTAATAAGCACAAAATAATCCTTTAGAGTTTCCACTAAATTTTTGTAAGGTATGAGCTTGTCATCCTTAACCTTATATTCATCATTAACCTGCTTAATGATTAACTGCAAATCACCTACAACCTTAACATGGTGAAAATTCCACTTGATGGCTAGCTTCATTCCTGTAATGAGTGCTTCATATTCTGCAATGTTGTTTGTGCAAGGGAAGGCCATGTGGAAATCCTATGGTATAGGATCCCCAGAAGGAGTAATAAGGACTACTCCTGCAGCTGAACCATGAAATGTAAATGATCCATCAAAATGTATCTACCACACAACAGATTCTTCAATGTAGAGCAAGGAGGCATCTGACAGGTCCAGAGTCAAAGGTTCCATGATTTGCAAGGGTGCTTCCGCTAGCTGGTCTGTAAGTAGTTGTCCTTTAACTAATTTTTGATGGACAAATTCTATGTCAAGCTCACTCAGTAGAATGTTCGAATTATCCATTCAACCTGTGAGGGCGGGTTTGGAAAACAAATACTTGAGTGGGTCAACCTTGGATATGAGCTTGGTCTTAGTATTCAGTAGGTAATGGTGAAGTTTCTGAAAGGTAAAAACAATGGCCAAGCAAGCCTTTTCAGTCTGAGGATAATTAAGTTCATAGGTGATGATGGTGCAACTTAGATAGTATACCAATTTCTCCTTATGACTAATGTTGTATTGGGCGAGCAACACACCAATGGAAAATTATGTAGCGGAAATATAGAGAAAAAGTGGTTCTTCCAGAGTGGGAGGCATGAGGATAGGTGGATTAGCTAGGTACTATTTAAGCAAAGTGAAGGCTTGCTATTGTTTGGGTCCTCAGAGGAAAGTGACATCCTTTGTAAGAAAATGGGTGAATGAGTGATATTTATCTGCAAGCTAGGAGATGAAGCAATGAATTGCTTGAATTTTCCCTTTCAAGCTACACAGTTGCTTGATATTCTCAGGTGGAGGCATTTCAGTGATAGCAGACACTTTAGCAGGGTCTACCTCAATACCTCGTCTTGACACAATGAAGCCCAGTAGTTTCCGGATAGTACATCGAAGACACACTTCTTTGGATTCAGCATGAATTTTTATTCACGCAGGTGTTCAAAGATACGCTGAAAAATGAACGGATGATCCTCTCTTGTTTTGGACTTTCCCAAGATGTCATCCATGTAGTCTTTGATGATATCATGAATCATGTCATGAAAAATTACTGTCATGGCCTGCTAATAGGTTGCTCCTGCATTCTTAAGGCCAAATGGCATCACCTGATAGTAGAAGGTGCCCCAATGAGTCATAAAAGCTATTTTGTGTTGGTCCTCTTAAGCGATCTTAATTTTATTATAACTCGAAAAACCATCCATGAGTGATAGCATTTCGTACCCTGCTATTGAGTCAATAATCATGTCAATGTTGGGAAACAGAAAGTCATCTTTAGGGCAAGCCCTATTGATGTCCCTAAAATCTGTGTAGATTCAGATACCAATAGGTTTCTTCTGGATAGGAACAGTGTTCAATATCCATTCAGAATAATCAATTGGTCTGATGAATCCTACTGCAAGCAACCTTTCCAACACTTCTTTAACCTACAGGGCCACTCTTGGGTGTATCTTTCGGGGATTTTGTTTGATAGGATTAGCATTTGCATGCACAACCAGGTTGTGCAGGACCAAATTTGGATCTAAGTCAGGCATGTCTTTGTAAGACCATGCGAACACATCAATAAACTCTCATAGCAGCATAGTGAACGTCTTTTGCTCTCTAGCCGAGAGTGATGCTCCCAATTTTACTATCTTGGGATCCTCTTCGATACCAGTATTGACATCAATGGTTTCTTTGACTAAATTTTTTGATAAATCCTCCATACGCATAGGATTAGGAGGTAGGTTGAGATCTTCATCCAAGGATGTTTCCATGAGATTTTCATCCTTGGCATGGTCACTTTGTTTGTCCTTTGATTTTCTTATTTTTTTATCAACGAGTGCCTTAAAGAGGTTTTCACTGTGCAACTTGGACTTCGATTTTTGCCAAGGATTTTCTTTAGAAAATTTTCCCTCGCTTTTCTTTAAATTTTTTTGACCACGAAGTTCAACCTCCTCGCCAAAGTAAGCATAGGTATCCAAATCAATAAATAAACCCTTCTTGTGATCTCCAATGGGAATTGTATTCCTTATGCCCATGAACTCTACAATAGCCTCTTCATTCTCGAATAAATCTAGTGGCACGTGACGTTGTTAGTCCCATTCAACAAGGGAAGGGTATACAAGGTCAAGGGTTGGGTCAGTGGGGGTTATGGTCAGGAAAATGTTGTTCATGAAAAGGTTTGTGGAGGCCAGATCCTCATATTTGCTACAATGGGAATCTGTATCACTGTCTAGATAATCAGAGCTATCCTCATGCTCAGAACAAGTCGCATCTTGATCGTTGGGGTGTGCTCCATAAGGGTGAATCCCAATGCCATATCTTTCTATTTAGAAATGTGGAAGAGGGACTGGTTCTCTTTGTCCTTGTTTGTTCCTCCCACATCCTAGGCCTTTGTAGCCCATGGAGTATTTCATTATGCTACATTTTTGATATTCTAGGGTTTGATAACAGGATGGTTGAGTATCCTCAGGGACCCAAGTTGTAGGTGGATCAATCAATTTTTCCTCAGCTAACAAGCCTCTAGGTAGGAACGACCTAATAGTGTGTTCCTCTCTAGGTCTCCTGAAGTGGTAGTTGGGTCGGCCTCTAGTCTTGGGCAACAGTGAGAGGTCAGAAACCAAGAGCACTTGTTGTACATTATACTCCCCATAGACATATTCTAGAATTTTCATCTCCCATGAATCAAATGGAGATGTTGAAGTAGATGCCCCATGATCACAAGAACTAAGAGAATCTGAATCTACCTAGGACTCCATGGCCTCAGATTGAAGAGGGATAGCTATATCTGCGGAGGGACATGCGTATGTACCCTTTCGTGCAAAGCTATTTAGAGCTCTATAATGAGAAAAAGGATTTGAATCTCCTGATATCGTAACCGTATGTCCCTCATGCTTCAACTTGATGCATTGATGAAACATTAATAGCATTCTCTAGATGGCATGAATCCATGGTCAGCCTAAAAGCATGTTATATGGAAGTTCCAAGTCTAGGACATGAAACTTTGTCTGATGACAAGTGGGACCCACCTCCATGGGTAGCATGATGGTCCCTATTGATTCCCTTTCCGTGTTGTCGTATGCGGTGATAGTGATAATATGGGACTCAAGATCTTCCTCTGTATGTCCCAATTATTTGAACAACTTAAGCATGCAGATGTTCAACCCAGATCTGTTATCCACAAGCACCCATTTGATTTTCCGACGAGTGACAACTACCTCAATGTATAAGGGAAGATTATGTGTAGGATTCTCAGTAGGGATCTCCCTATGGTTGAAAGTGAGATGCTCACTTGGTGCAATGTTTTCCACCACAGCTTGAAGGTGTGCAGGATCGACTTCTAAAGGCACTCCCGACCCTTGAAGATTTTGGTACAGAATTTCCTTATGCACATTGGATATCTTGAGAAGATCTAAGATCGAAATCTTAGCAGACATCTTCTCAAGTTGTTCTAAAAGGTTATATTTACCGGTTTGCGGAGTCAACGGAGAGGGTTCTAGAATCACAAGGTAGGCACACCTTGTTACTGCAGTGCAGTCCTTTCCCTTGAACCAGATGGTATTGACACTGTCAGTAGGAGAGTGAATACATCCGATAAGCGAATCATAATGATTGTTATCTCTTTTTGTATACAAGTAATTTTCAGCTTTATAGCTTTGGGATGAATCTCCCCGATCTGGCTTTGTCTTTTCTAACATATCATGCTTGGGGAATGGTTCTTTGTATATCCCCATTTTCTCGTTAGGTGTTTGTGTTTTTCCAGGGTTATCCGCCTCTATCTCCTCGTTGTCAATGAGGACTTGAATATAATGGTGAAGCCTCAAACACTTTTATGTCTTATGTCGTTTAACGTGATGCATTTCAAAATATTCATGCTCCTTATACCATGAAGGTTTAGGAGTGGTATCATAAAATGGTTACGTTGTAGGATAGGTCATCATGTGGGCCGCATCTAACTATTTTAGTATGACTGATAATGGTTCATTGAGAGAGGTGAATGTTCTTCACTTTGGTGATGGTTGAATTGGGCCCTTGGTCAGTTTAAAAGGTTGACCAGTTTGGACCATTTGAACATGTTTGGAATCAATGATTCCATCTCCCACCACATTTTTGTTTTTGTTAAAGATCTTCGGCTTTTCCACGGGTTTGACACTTTGGTTGTCTTTAGATTGGGTTTTGAGGGTGCCTTTGGCAATGAGAGACTTTTCTATTTGAATCCCTTTCTCAATAACCTCCTCAAAAGTATGGACACAATGCATTTTGAGGTGGAAAGCTATATCCGGGTTGAGATTGGGAATGAAAATACTAACCAACTGCTTTTCAGGGAAAGCACAAGGGAAGCGACTAGCTATCCCTCTCAACTGTTGGAGGAAGCTAGTGAAGGTCTCATTTGGGCATTGTTTGGCACAACACAATTCTGCTATGGTGACATCACTCTCTATGTTATATGAGAAGTGACGCACGAATCTTTCTGCCAATTCTAGCCAAGTGAAAATTGATTCTCGTGGTAAGCGTGTAAACCACTCCAATGCATTTCCTTTGAGACTCTTGGAAAAATTTCTGATGAGGTAATTGTCACTATAGGACACCTCTTGACATGCCATGTAAAAATATTTAACATGATCCCTTAGGTCTCCTTTTCCTTTGTATTTGTCGAATTTTGGCATATCAATTTTCTTTGGAAAGGGTTGAAGGGTCACTGTTTTGTCAAAAGGATAGGGGAAAAATTCTTCATAGTGATATTTCCTAATGCTCCTTATATTACTCTCTTGTAAGCTCATGAGCATCGCTTTCATCAACTGCACTTATTGTGTGAGCAATTGTTCTTTAGTGGGAGAAGAAGGGATGTGAACGCGATGATACCCTGTGTCTTCTTCTCCTTGGTTTTCCTGATGGATTTCATTGATCTTAACCTTAGGCCTCCACTTTTGAACGTTCTTGTTTGCGTATTTCTGTACATGGGAAGTAAGCAAAGCTAGTTGTCAGCTTAGGTTACTGATTTTTTTTTGGATTGTGGCTTGGTTTGTTGTTTCTTCTTCTAAAGGTTCCTCCTCCTCATATTATGGAGGTTCTTCTCCTATGTCATGTTCCATCTTGTTTCTTCGTGGAACTTTGATAAAGGGCATTCTATGCCCGACTACTTTATCATTTTCTACGTAAGAGGTATAAGCTTGTCCGTGCATTAAAATATCTTCCATATTGATAAGGGGACGTTCTTCCTCAGTAGCGTTATTCACAGGTATTATTGTTTCATTCTCAATGGGCAATTTGGCCCCTAATTCTACGACCCATGCCAACACTCTATCTTTGTTTCTGAGAAGAAACTCGTCTAGTAGAGTGGGGTCAAAATCAAAGTCTACATGTGGTGATTCTAATTCATTTCCACTATGATCGACCATCTCTTTTGTTTCCTTTTCTAAATAAAATAGTGGTCCTAGGTCATGTCCAATGAAGGGGTTTGACCCTTGTCTGTTAGAAGTTTCCCAAGCTTTCACTTGTTATTCCTCATATGTATGTTTCTTTAACCCTAGACATGTTTTAGGAGCCATGTTTTTTTTATATTTTCACCCGGGTAAGTTGTAAATGTGTTCAAAGCTTAGTGATCACCCCTAAGTGAAATGCAAGATGTGTTTGTTAAGAGTATGAATAACTCAACAATGTGAGAATACCAATGTGATAGAGTGATAAATCACATATGATACAAGCATTTGGTATCAAAACCTATTTAAATGAAGTAGTTCACATCACAAGATGATTAACAAGATGTTTTCACTTATGCCAAGTTCAAGGAGATGAACAAAACATAAGTAAATACACGAAGTCAATGTGACCTCCCAACCAAGATATATGATGATCAAGATCAAACTCGATTAAGACCTATATCTCAAAAAGTGTCGATTACAATTTGTGAATGACACAACAATATCACAAGATATGTTAACGCACTTTTTGAGAAAGTGAAGTATTGATATCAAGGTGTTATTGATATAACATGAAAAAATGGTAACACCTAGCACTCTTTGAAATAGAGGTAATAATAGAACCGAACTAAAAAGCTCAAAGTATAGCTAGGAATAGTTAAAAATTTGTGCAGCGTAACCTTACAATATAGATATTTATGTCGATTTTACAAGAAACAAGACGTAAATATAGAAATTGTAGTGATACGATACAGACAAGCTAACTCTTCTAAGGAAGTCTGTGGTGATGAACCACGCCTAACTACAATGATGATCTTGACATGGGTATCAAGATCACAATGGCTACCAATGACGTGAATATGCCTCCACACACTTTAGACGTTTAACTTACCTAGCCACAAACATGGATGGGCATAAACGAACATAAAAATGACAGAAATAGTCGATTGGTAACACAAAGGTAATCACACTCTTCTGATCAACAAAGTGTCAAAATAATGTGAAGGAAGCAAATCAAATAAGGGAAAAAATGCTGGCTTCACTTCGGCAGAGTTTCACCTCACCCTAACGCAAGTAAAAACTAAGCGAAAGTAATGCGTCACACGTTTCTTAATGAAAATAAGGTTCACAACTCAACACTATTTTAGAATGGTCAAAGTGGGATCCTGGCCAAAGTATATCTTCCTAGGTGGTTCTCTCGCCCTAGGTGCTACAAATATTATCCACGAGTGGGACAATTTACCCAAAAAGTCGCAATGACTAGTTTGGGAGTATCTTGACTTTTCCCCCTTCAAGCACAGTGGGTAATAAATGCATCCAAATGTGTACTTACAAGGGTTGCGTAGGGACAACTTGTAACTCTATCTCACAAAGGATTTACTAGTTAGATAGGTAGTGCGGAGCACTTCCCGTTTCGTCCACAAGGTTCCCTCTTGCATGGACTACTTTGGGGTCCCTAGAACCACCCCCATTGTTATGTTCTAGTTGAGCGGAGAGGGACGTACCCTTTTCTGAAACCTGCAATACAATGTTTTGAATATGTTGTTTTTTTAATATTTTTTAATTAGATATGGTTTGCTCGAACACCGTTTGACAACCTATATAACAACTGTATTAGTATTTTTCTAACTTTTTTTTCGATTCTTCCATTCTTTAACAAGCATTTTGGTCCTGTATGACGATATTTAGTATTTTTCCATTAAAAGAGAAGGCATCTTTTCTGATTCTCCAGATCATCTAAGGACGCAAGAGAAGAGCATACGTGATGTCTTCACAAATCCCAAAAGATAATCAAATGGAACAACACTTTAATTCAACTATGTCAATTTAACCAATTCCAAATCGAATACTCTTAACAATCTCAAAGCATCAAAATAATTTAAGAATTGTTTTTGATTCCCAAGATCGCACCAAGGGATGCGAGGGAAGAACATACGCAATCTTAATCCTATAAGCAAATAATGCAAAATATTACCCAATCAAATACAAACATGTGAAAAAAGCCTGCAAAGAAAAATATATGATTAGATAAACCTGCAAGAATGTTAGCAAATCAATGCGTTAATTTCAAAAAATGCAAAAGGATGCCTGCACCACTTTTTCAGCGCATGCGTGCGGGTTAGGGTGTATGTGTCACCAAAGGTTGTTTTCGACGCATAGTGTACCTACACCACCTGATAGATGTGTACGCCATGAAAAAAGTGCCTGTTCCGCTAAAATAGTACATGCGCCACTCTGTGGAATTTTTAGATCTATTAAACACCTATGCCACCAGAGAGGTGTGTGCGCCACGAAAACAACATATGCGCTACTCTGAGAAAAATAGACAGAATTACTGCATTACCAAAAAAATATACCTGTGCCACTAAAACTGCATGTGTACCCTAGTTAGGTCGTGTGCACCGATATGACAGGTTTCAGTATGCAGTGAAGGTATAGTACAAAATGACGTGTGTTCCAGGGTTAGTGCACCTGCGCACTAGTTAGGGTATGTGCGCCATGGTTATTGTACATGCGCCAGGGGTTAGCAGATAGAATGGCATATTTTAACAGTACACCTACGCCACCAGAGAGACGTGTGCACCTCAAAATCTATGCCTGTGCCACAAAAATCATTCCTGCACCCCTAAAATATTGCTTGTGCCAGACTTGCAACAAAAATATGGCAGCAAACACAAGAAAATTCACAATATCTCAATTTTTGACAAGTTAGCCTAAGAATGGCAATAACCCATTACAATTAAGGCAATGAACATGAAGTTACACATATCAAATGAGAAAAAATTCCAATAAAATGGAAATTAATTACTACATGTGCATATAAAAAGTTAGCCAAAACAATGAAACTTAAACTAACATGCCATGGGACTAAGTGTCCCACCGGGTGTGCCAAATGTGTGCAAGTGTTTCTACAAATTTAACCAAACTTAAAGCAAGAAAGCTACCACCAAAAAATAGCTTCCTAACCTAGTTAAAAATGGGAAATGTGCACCATCATGATGAAGAAGTGAGAAAGTCCTACCCTTTAAACAATAATAACTATGAATCTAATCAAAACACAATGTAAATGAATGAACATTATTCTCCTTAATTTCCTAATTAAACATCTAAAATAGACCTAAATAGTCCAAATGGCAATAAAACTATATATTTTTTCTTTTATCCTTCAATGGATGCTTGGGTGTGAGGCTTAGCTCTTCAAGAATAGAGGATGGAGGGCTCAAGAATGACAAAAGGCTATTAGTATGAAACTATGTGCTTACTTTTGTTTCTTGAGACATTTAGGTGTAGGTATAAAGGTAGGAGGAGGGCTCTTTATATAGTCCAAAGGATAAAGAATTCAACACATCCTCATGAATGTGGGATAAATGGAGATGTAGAGTTAGTTATGGATAAGGGGGGGTTTAGATAGGTTTGAGTTAGCTTTAGGAGGGTTTAGTTTGTCCTCAAGTGGCTCATGTGGGTAAAGGGGGTGCATTAATTAATCAAGATGATTAATAAATACATGTGCAAGCTTTTATAAGCTTTTAGATGGATTTTAGTGTGATTTAGACCATTAGGAAGGGATTAAACCAATTAAATAGAGATTTATTGATTTAATGAGAAGGGAGGCTAATTAATTAATAATAATTAATTAGACTAGATAGAAGGTGTTAATTAACGAAGGGTCGTTAATTAGGGTATGTGTTAGATAGGGGACTTAATTAACTAACGTAATGTAATCAATTAGCGACAATGGAAGAGAAGGTGAGCATTCTTGACAATATGTCGTTAGTTTGCGGGAAAGGAGATAATTAGCGCAATTTAAGTATTTAAATTGCTCAGGTGTAATTATAGGTTTCTACACCTACAGACCTCACCCTATTTGTATTTCAAATAATTAAAAAAAAGTACAACTTTCATATGTCACGTGCTTTAAGAAATAGGATATTTTTACAACGATTCCCATTGGTATTTTCCCCACAAGTTAATTTCTCTTCCCCTTACCCCCTTCTTCATTGCCCCTCTTCCTCCTCCAATGTTTCAATTCCTTAAGTTCTAATTGTTGTATACATCCCTTTTGTGTTTCAATCGCACATTTCATGTACAATTTTTATTTTTTATTAAAATGAAGCCAAAACTAATATGAAAGTTTCCAACATTACAAAATTGAAAAATTCAATATAATATAAATTTTTATTGGTAGTAAAGTGGAACACCTTTAAAATTTTCATCACTAAAAAATTACCATTAGGAAAATAAATTGATCTTAATGAGCATTGAGTATTATTACGCTGAAAGGAATTTTTACACAAAGAAGATTTCCCCTCTGATTATGTATGCCCGCACACAAAAGTGTGAATCATAGTTATAGGTGGACCGTATCAACATCCTCTACAAGTAAATATTGACCATAGGTTTTCTTTATGCTCATATAGATGGAACTTGCTACACCTTTGTGTGCCACATAAGTGTCTGCCACCTCATAGATATCGAGCTCCATCTCTATCTCAGATGAGTAGATCAAGCTAGCTAACGTATTTTTTGAAAACATGAACAAAGTCGAATGAAATTTCTCCTCCTTTACCCATTTAATAGACTAGTAGATTGATAATGATATATATTTTGAAGTCCAAATAAAGTGTATAAATTTAGAAATATGTATATGGACGAGTAAATGACAACATGATTGAAGAGGATATACACATATATTATATGATTTTTTCAATGAGGTGTAATTTTATTTTTGAACTTTCTCAATTGATAGAAACTAGAATGAAAAGGAAAAAATTTGAAATGAGTTTTATTTTAATTCTTTTATATAAATTATTTGGGTACGAGCCATTAAATTATCCATATTATATGAATTTGCGCATCTTTTTTATAAGAATTAATGAAATGAATCTAGAAGAATATTCAATCCTAAATTATATATTATTTTATATATTTATGTAGAAAAGCATGTTTACAATTAGAAAGGCCAAGAGGTCTGAAAATATATTGTAAATTCCATTTTCCATATTTTATACCGTATTAACGACCCAGATAGTTATTTGAGTCATTTACTGGGATTCTTTCTATCCACCCGGGGCAACCATATACATGACCGGTTCATCAAAGGGAATTGTGGGATTGTACGTGTTGATCATCAATGACCAAGTAAACTTTTTCTATGTTTTTTTGCTTTGGGTCTTGCGGCTTGAATTTTTAATGTCTGTGGAGGCACTATCGACAAATAATATGTTACCACCTTGAAGCTAGGTAATGGAAATATTGTTGTTAAGGCATCATCTCTCTTCCTTGAGAATGGAAAACACTTACACAAGGATGTGATATAGAGAAAATTTAAAATCAAGAATATAATTGACTTTCAATATATTACAACCAATAACTTATCAATGAATCTTCATAGGAGAATCTACTATAAGCCTACAATGGCTAGAAATTGTTGTAATTCATTCAATCTTAGTCTAATATGACAATATCTCTCAAAATGGTCTTACCAATCATTTTTCCATATTAACTCTGCATATACACCTCATTCTACTACTAGTAATAATATCTTCAAATGACTCAAAATGAAGAAACTATCACTTTGTTCAATCTCACTAATTTGGTCAATCTTTAGCTTGTCTAGCTCTTGGATCTAGGCCGAACTTCCTAGTTTTTTTTCTTCTGTAACTCCTCTAAGTCCTTTTTCTCTATTCCTACACTCAAAAAATTGTTAGGATCAATAAATTAATCCATTCACAACTTCAAAAATTCCACATTACTCTTCTTTTTACAAGACTACCTGTATGATCCTTAAGACAAGGTTGCTAGCTCTAACCATGAAAATAGAGTTCCATGGATACCCAAAAATATTTATAAGATTCATTATTTAAAATTTTCTTATCCTAACATTCCCCTAAAATTTCACGTTTGAAATCTTTACTCAACTCCTATTGTCACACTTTTTACAATCTTATCACCAAACCCTTACTAGGTCTTCTTAAAGCAACTATCAGCCTTATTTTGATCTGTAAAAGGTTCCAAAGCACACAGAGGAGAATTTTGAGAATCCATTAAGATATTTACCATTTCTTAGAAGTCTCATAAACTAAATATAAGAATAAAATAGAGTTCCTTTATCAATCACCCCCTTTTTTCTAGCCCTTGACTATGGTTTGAACTCTCCCTCCTAGGCTGTCACAAAAATAAGGAACTTGAACCATTATTTTTACAATCTTCCTTCATAATATCTTTCTATAGGATCTTGGGACAATAACTTGAAGTTGTAAATACAAATGGAGTTGATTTGAGCTCCCAAAGGTTAAGCCGTATGTTTGTAACTTATAAATCTTCATAGAGAACCCGAGAAGGGTAATGTTTCTATAACTTCTCTAAATATTTGAATCAAGGCTTGAATTCTAAACTGTAGGAATTTTTCAAGGTTGTGAACATGTATATCTTAAAAATGGTTTGGGAAATGATTATAAATTCTCCTTCCAAGAGTTAGTTGTTCTGATTCAAACGTAGCAAAAACATGGTATAAATCCTTAATTACATCTTCAAAGGTTTCAGAGCTCATTCAAGGGAAATTTTTTATTTTGTTTCCCCTTTCTTACATGTAAAACAAATCTCCAATGGTATCCTTACAATTATGAATGTGTACAAGTTTAATACAACACATTCACAACTTCACAGTTACTCTATGCAACAATACATGCAAGCTTCATAAAGAGATCAACTCCTTATTCATGATATTGTATTTAATGTCACAGAGAGATAATAACCACTTCAAACACACCAATAAGCCTTATCTGATTTAGAAATAGTTCTATTTCAGTCTAAGAAAGACTTGCAAATACATCATTCTCATAGGTCTAGTCTAGAACTCAAGCACAATACCTACATCATTGCCTAACATTGATTCCTCTGTCGTATTACCATTACAAGCAAGGGAAATAAAACACCAAATCTAAAAAATAAGAGATATAATCTACCAAAAAGGAATGTCCTTACTCATAACCAGAGTCTCCGTATATTCACTGTATTATATTACCAAAATGAGGAATATCCTTCTTTCCAACATTATCTTTTTCCCTCTCTCCCCGAGGAATGATATTCAAACTCACTAACTTCTTGGTAAAAGCAAACTCCTACCTTCGTGCATGCACTAAATACCCACATTGTACTACCCCTACAACTCATTAAGACTTACTTCTATAACTTACTTCTTTGGTAACTCTTTAACTTTTCACAATGAGGCTTATAGCTTCCCTTAGGCTCATTTCCTAATGATGTCTTACACACACATGAATCATTATTTACCGCAACTAGACATTTTCAAACTTTAGTAGACTTGTGAAACACTGAAAATGCATTTACAAGCCTATATGTCTCATTACAAACATTTAAATTTTCAAATATCACTTTTGGAGGGAAAACAAAAAGGAAAAAAAAAATTCAAATTTTCCACCTTCACTACTTTCTTGGATTGAATTGTATGACCCATTAAGCCCACTAGAGCTTCTACACAACACTCATTGACTCCAAGAAGCTTGAATCCTATAATTGAAGGTTTTCTTAAGCATGTTCTTTCATCATACTCATAACGTGGTAGAAAAATACTACATAATCATTTGTTTTCTTGTTGATGTCTTCATCTTAAGATCGTGTCTTTCATGTCCTCTTATTTATTTCACTTTCTTTGTATTCTTCATAGCCACGAGGGTCGCATGTGATAAGTTTTGGTCTTCCAATTTCTTTAACTCTACTCCACTTCTCTCGATTCTTCATCTTTTCTCTCATCATCTTCAATTAGTCTTACTTCATACCAACACAGATAAAGGTTAGAACAACAAAAATACATGATTATCTATGTTCCATGATTCCATCCATTACTATATACTCCATGAATAACTTGTATTCATCCCTTGTTATGTCAAAAACTTCCT
The DNA here is from genome assembly GCA_019776745.2 of Taxus chinensis. NCBI lineage: Eukaryota > Viridiplantae > Streptophyta > Pinopsida > Cupressales > Taxaceae > Taxus > Taxus chinensis. The sequence continues at coordinate 627,163,381 of CM034146.1, forward strand.
CTTCTTGCTCATTTACTTACTCATACTCAACCTTCATAATCTCAAGTTTCGTTAAGTATGCCTTTTCTTATTCTATGCTATCATCATCACATGTCCACGAAATTACCTCTATGTCAGTTGTACCTACAATTTTAACCTTACCATCCACCTTATCCAACCAACATTATTTTTCCTTGAGTGTTTCTCCCTTTACCTTCTCACTTTTGTCTCCTTCTTCTTCCACACTGTCTTCACTTTGCTCTACTTTTCTTGTACCATCACGAAGTCAAATTTCTCTCTTATGCTTGCTCTTGTACACTTGTTCTTGCTATCATTTTATTTTTCCTCTCATCCCTGTCCTTTGCTACTGGTTTATTTCACCATGTAGGCATGATATACCCATGACTAGGAATTGGTTTTAAGGTTTCCTTTCTACTCTTTTATTCATTAATCTCTTCTCTTCTCTCTTGTTCTTCCTCTTTCTTGATCTCTCCTAACCTCTAATTTCTTATTGTAATCTGCATTACAAGCCATTTATCTTTCCTTTTCATGAAAACTCAAACATGTACCTCTCTTTCATCTCATGTTTCATCAATTCTTCCATATTCTCTATGTGTGATCTCGAACTTTTTCATATTCAATTCCACCCATTCTGCATGATTCCTCTTGCTTCTCTCTGTTTTCTTCTTCTCTATAGCTTCTTTCTTCCTCTTATGGCTAAGCATCTTCTAAAACGCCACTATTACTTCTACTTGATCCATCTTCACAAAAAAAAGTCTTTTTCATCTTTCCTCTTCGTCCACACCTCACCCTAGCCTCACCACGTATTTTTGTGTCTTCATTATCTCTTCTCAAATTCGTACAATTCTCTTCAATTCACTCTTCACGTGTAACTTCATTCACTACACACATTTCCACACAATGTTAGCCAAAAAACATATATTCACTCCTCGATAACCAAATAACAACACAAAAATTATGATATGATATGACATGATGTAGATAAAATTTAAAATCAATCATATAATTGACTTTCAAGAGATTATAAATAGTAACTTATCACTGATTATGCAAAGAAGGATATACTATAATCCTATAATGGATAGAACTTGGTGTAAGTTGCTCAATCTTAGTCTAATCTTACAATATCAATCAAAATGGCCTTACCAAGAATTTTTCCATCTTGAATCTATATATTTACCTCATTCTAAAGCTAATAATCCCTTCAAATGACTCTAAAGGAAGAAACTATCACTTTATTCAATCTCACCGATTTGGTCTACCTTTAGCTTGTCTAGATCTTGAATATAGGATGAACTTATTGGTATTTGAGATTATTAAATCCTCAAATTTCATTTCTCTCTATTCTTTCAATAAGAACATTGTTAGGATCAATGAAGAGATGCATTCACAACTTCAAATACTCCACATCACTATTTTGTTTACAAGACTACCCTTATGGTCTTGAACACAAGGTTGCTTACTCCAACCATGAAAATAGAGATCCAGGGATACCCATAAAGTTATGTAAGAAAAATTAGTTGAAATTAATCTATCCTAGCATGCCCCTAAAATTTCAAGTCTCAAATCCTTACACAACTCGTACTCTCACACCTTTTGCAATCTTGTCACCAAACCCTTGACAGGGTTTCCTAAGGAAATTTTAAAGCTTAGCTTGATCTGTAAGAGGTTTCAAAGCAAAAGGGGAGAGGGGATATTTGAACACCCATTAAGATATTTATCATTTATTATAATTTTAATAAATTAACTCCAAGCCAAAATTTTAGCTCCTTTGTTAATCACCCCCTTTTACTAGCCCTTGAATGTGTTTTGAACTTTCCCTCCTAATATTTCACAAAAATACTCAACTTGAACCATTAGTTTTAAAAAATTCCTTCATAATATCTTGATAGATGATCTTGGCATGATATATTGAAGTTTTTAAGCTAAATGGATTTGATTTTACCTCCCAAAGGTAATTCCCTAGTTCAGTCACTTACAAATCTTCATAAAGAATCCGAGAAGGGTAATTTTGCTATAACTTCGCTAAATCTTCGAACCAAGGCTCGAAATCTCAACTGTGGGAATTTTTTAAGGTTTTTTAAAATTTTAGGCTTCATAGTGGCTCGCAAAATGAGAATAAATGCTCCTTCAAAGAGGCGGTTGTCTAATAAAAACTTAGCAAAAATAGTGTATAAATCCTTAATGATAACTTCAAGGTTTCAGATATCATTCAAGGTAAATGATAGAGTTATTTACCCCTTTCGTGCATCTAATACCAATCTCCAATGGATTCCTTACAATATGAATATGTAGAATCTCAATGCAGATAAAGTCACAGTTTTTTAATTACTCTATGCAACAATGCATCAAGCTTCATAAAGAGCTTAGCTCCTAGTTCATGTTACTGTATTCAATGTCATAGAGAGATAATAACCACTTCAAAAACACATAAAATCCTTATCAAAAGTTAGCAATGGTTCTGAATTTCAGTCTAAGAAAGACTTGAAAATACATCGATCTCACATATCTAGTCTAGAACTCATGCACAATACCTTAATCATAACCTGAAATTGTTTTCCTCATCACATTACAATTACATGAAAGTGAAATAAAGCAGAAACACTAAAAAAGAAGAGAGATAATCTACCAAAAATAAATATCCTTACTAAAAACCATAGTATCCTTTTATTCACTATATTACATTACAAAAATGAGGAGTATCCTTCTTTCCAACATTATCTTGTTCCCTCTCTCCATGAGGAAAGAGATTCAAACATAGTAATTTCTTGGTAAAATTGAGCTCCTGGATTCATGTGTGTACTAAATACCCACATTGTAACTTCCCCTACAACTCCTCATGGGGTAAGTGCAACAAGTTGGTAGACAAAATATGGATCATAAGTGGGCGTTATATTACAAAAAACAACGAAATCTCAACTTGTAGGGAATATTAGAAATACGCATACTCAAAATTAGAAAAAAATATTTAAATATGAATCATAGCATCCAGAATCTAGTTTCTATACTACTAATTTTTTTTTATAAAATGGAAACGTTTAACTATATTAAACACTCAAAATTATATGATTTGGTTTTTTTTTAAAACCTATAAGATTGTAGTCTGTTTGTCGGTGATTTGGATGAGCAAATCTTGTTATTTTTTTTCATTTCATGAAAAGTTAGATGTCATTTTCTATCTTGGGATGGATTTTATTTTGTATTTTTTCGAGAATTTTTTTTTTTAATGATTTTTTCCGTGAAAGTGGACTGAAATTTTTTAGAAAATGGAGTGCTCTCCATTTTCCAGCCATAACTATATAGAAAAATATATCGAAATAAATAAATATTTTTAAAAACGTGTATAAAATTTCTCCACACTTGGGATGGTATAAGTTTTATCAAATTTTGATAAGCGAAACAAAAGTTGCAGTCTTAAATGTAGACATGAAAATTTGGGGGAAAAAATGTCTTAACGACCTATTGTTAGTAAAAATTATAAAATGATATTTATCTTATTCTATTCACTTTAAAATCAATATTTCTACGAAGCTAAAAGTCTCCCATACGTGATGCAACTATTTTGGTGAAATGCATTTTCAGTTTTTCATCATGGTTCAAGTCTACAAAAGAGAAAATTTTGAAGTTTTTTGACCTTTCACATACCATAATGACCTCCCATAGCTTTGGTTGGGGAAAAATAAATATTTCCCAAGCCTTAGTGTTGGATTTCATGACACAGATAGAATAGCGATCGCGGTTTTGATAATAAGCACTGTGATTTCACTTTATAAACCATGATCATGATTTATAAAACACGATCGTGGTTCTTAAATCATATTTACACACATCCCAATGTTTGAATTACCATGTGATTTTTACTGTTTGACCTTACCGTACAAATTACTGTGAAATTTTGTCACTTTCTACACATTTTTCTTAATCCCGAAAGAAAAACATCATGGGAGACAAGAAACGAAGTCAAAAAAGGAAGTCATTAAGTAAAAAATGCTAGACAAATCATAGGCAAATATATTTCAAAATGTTGAGCGAATGCGGAATCTTCATGAATCAAGAAGAGGTTCATTTTCAACCCCTACTATTGTAAGCAATGAGGAACCAAGTAATGTTTCTACTGTCAATGTTGAAGTTGAATTAAATACTCGTGATGAATATTTTTTACCGTCAATGTTGAAGAAGAATTAAATACTCGTGATGTAGCTGATGTTGAAATTGAAGAAGACAATGAAAATGTGAATAAGGAAATTTTGGTTGAAAATGTAGACAAGAAAAATTTGAAAAAAACACCTCCTAGGATTTTACATAAGAAACCTAATTATTTTATTTAAATTGATGAAAACATTTTCAAACCAATGTCTTGAAAAACTTTCTAAATGAAAAATCAAAAGAAAATCCATTGAAATTTGGGATAATCATTTTGAAATTTTAAATGATTCCCAAAGATGTCAGTTGTTGGTTAGTTTGATGAAATTGATTAAAATGAGACCTACATTAAACACCTTAGGATTGACAACATCTAATATATGTGGTCAAACCTTCACAATTATTGAAAACCTTCATGATGCATATCACACTGTTGGTATCAAAAGACACATTAGGGATAGTAATATTGTGCGTCGTGTACTTGCTACTAGTGTTGTAAGTGAAACAATAAAAAAACAATGTTTGATTACATAAACAAGTTGAATGTTGAAAGTTAATAAAAAAACTCTAATGAAAGCAATTGAAAGACGTAATATCCTTCAATCACTCAATAACACTGATTTTTGGGCATTTTCTGCTAGAGCACTGCATAAGGCCAAAGATAAATCTGATGCTATGAGAGAAGTTGTTATTCAATTTTGGCATGATAACACTAGAGTTTCACTTAATACAAGAGATGTAGTGAAATGAGGAGTTGATTCTTGCTAATCACAAACCACATCCAAAGCATTTATTAGATATGACTCAAACTCAATTTTTTAATAAGTTTTAACAAGAGTATATAGATATTAAAATTAGTCATTTTTTTTGAAATGTTGAAACCATTCTATGTGAAAATCAAGCATGTTCACACCACTTGTTGTTGTAGGTAACATGTTGAATTTGCTATGCATTATGCTAAATTTTTACGTATTCATTCTAACTTTCAGTTCTGAAACTATGCTATCAAAATGTGGTGTTTAATTTCCACCAATATCTTCCATGGATTTCATACCTATGATATTTTGTGAAAGAGAATTTGGACAATTTTTTTATAGTCAGGACTGTTTAGATGGAAGTTGTGATACATGCAGAGGATTACCTGAATTGGAAAGCTACATCCATGAGAAAATTGAAGGTGCAATAGTAAATAATTTAGTTGAGTTTGATAAATATAAATCACTATCATATGAGTTGAAAGATGGAAAGGATTCTAAATAGTGTGAGCTAGTTACAGAACATATGCTTGTTTTTTAATTTAGGAGAAAATTTAAGGATGAAATTTTTTTATGAGTATGCTAGGCATACACATAGAGCTCGATGGTTGGATGAATAGTTCAAGATATGCAAGGACACATTTCCTATTGGTACTATTGTTTTAGTGGTCGATTTTGTAGATAATTACACATTGCAACCACAAATGGAGGTTCAATCGCAATATTACAACTCAGTACAAATTGAACATTTTTTTGCATATAAAATTTATACATTCTCTTGAAAGTACAGAGAATGATAATTTTTTTAAGAGAGTACCACTTTTATATCAGTGATGATCGTACTCATTCTAATTAATTTTTGCAAGGGTGTTTCCAGTTATTTTATGGAAACTTGTCTGATAGGGATATCTACTTCAAACAACATTATTATGGTCAGATATTGGTCTCAATTTAAGAATGTAGGAATGTTTTATTAGAATCAGGATACACGTCAAGATGATGCAACATATTTGAAGTTTCAAGGCTGGACATGCATGTTAGGAATAAGAGATAAAATATGTGGAATAATCCCTTACAGAATCACAACAGTAGAAACTAATGTGTAGAAAATATTACAGATCTCAAATAAAAGTGCAGAATAAATAACACAACACATAGAGAGACAAGATTTAATGTGGTTCACCCAATTTGGGCTACGTCCACCAAGAATCACTTGCTCAAATTTTATTACAAGCCTCCACTCTCTCAATACAATACCTAGATTCGTTTGGAGCTGTGCTCAACAAACTCTACAGAATTCACACCCAAATTCAAAACACATCTGCAATACATTTGCTTTTCTATGTAGCATATGCATAAGACCATATAAATAGGCAATTGCTTAAGCAGTTTGATACAAAACCGTGGGTATTAAAATCATGGGCAAAAACTGCGGGTATCAAAACCATGGGCAAAAAAACTGTGGGTATCAAAAACAATGGGTACCGAAAAACTCATGGGCCCAAAAACAACCCATAACGGTTACCCATTACCCATGGGTTAATAAACCACTCATGAAAATTTGCTTCGGGGGCTTTGCCCCCGAACCCCCCTGACCCGCTCACCGGTGAGCAGGACTACCGCAAAAATACCTGAGTGTAACACATAGCAGGTGTACCACACTCTAACATGAAAATAGGCTCCACAAACATAACAATCTCCCACTTGGAGACTAATTTCTCAGTGAACAAGCTTCTCAACCCTTCACTGTCATCCACGAAGGCCAACCAAAGCTGAACATAGCTTTAGTTTATCCCTTGTGACCACCTTGGCCATCATGTCTACAGGATTCTAACTGGTATGAATCTTCTCCAACTTCAACTTATCTTCCTCCAAAGTTGTCCTGATGAAGTGATATCTCAACTGTATATGCTTTGTCCAGGAGTGGAAAGCAGAGTTCTTAGCGAGGTGTATAACACTCTGACTATCACTATGCAGCTTACATTCCTCCTGCTTATGCCCCAACTCCTCAAGCAATTGATTGTAACCAAATCATCTCTTTGCTTGCCTCTGTGGAAGCAACATACTTAGCCTTCATGGTTGACAAAGCCACCAGCTTCTGTAGTTGTGAATTCCAGCTCACTGTTGTCCCACCTACAGTGTAAATATAACCTGTTCATGCTCCTCCTGTTATCTACATCTCTAGCCATGTCTGAATCTATATAACCATGTAAAGTGGTGTCTGATCCACTGTAGCACAAAAATATCCCCATGGTCCCTCTCAAATACCGAAGGATCCACTTTACTGCTTTGCCAATGCTCTTTACTTAGATCACTCATAAATCTACTCACAGCTCCCACTGCATGGGCAATATCAGGCCTAGTGCACACCATAGCATACATTAAACTGCCAACTATTGATGAGTAAGGTACCTTGGACATCTGGTTTCTTTCCTACTCTGTCTTGGGACACTGTCTCCTTTGATAACTTAAAATGGCCTGCCAAAGGAGTCCTAACTGGTTTAGCATCCTACATGTTACACCTATCCAATACCTTCTTAATGTACTCTTCCTGAGATAAAGTTAGCTTCCGTTTCTTCCTATCTCGAGTTATCCTCATACCAAGGATTTGTCTGTTTGCCCCCAAATCCTTCATATGAAATTATTCACTTAGCTGTTTCTTGAGTACTTTTATTTCCTCCATGTTTTTACCTGCAACCAACATGTCATCAACATCCAATCCTCAAATTTCTTTGTGTACACACAATAGTCAGAATGACATCTGATATAACCTTGCTCCATCATGAAGCTATCAAACTTCTTATACCATTGACGTGGAGCTTATTTCAAGGCATACAAGCTCTTCTTCAGTTTACACACCATCTCCTCTTTACCTTTGACCTCATAGCCCTCTGAGCTGCTGCATATATAGTTCCTCCTCCAAATCACCATGGAGAAATGCAGTCTTTACATCTAACTGTTCTAAGTGCAAGTCTTCTGCTACCACTATTCTAAGAATAGTTCTAATATAAGTCATTTTTACTACAGGAGAAAAGATCTCATCAAAATCTATACCTTGTTTCTGTGCAAACCCCTTGAACACCAACCAGGCCTTATATATTTTCTTTCCTCCTTTTTCGTCTTTAACTCTGTACACCCACTTATTCTGCAATGCTATTTTGCCTTCCGGTAGCTTCACCAAATCCCAAGTCTGGTTCTCCATGAGAGCCTTATGCTTCTCATCTATGGCTTGCTCCCACTTCTTACTGGCATCTACCTGCATTACTTCATCAAAGCTCTCTGGCTCTCCACTATCAGTGAGTAATAAATAATAAAGAGAAGGAGAAAAATGTTCAGGTTCTTTTCTTACCCTAGAAGACATCCTCATTGTAGGAGTTTGGGGTTCTTGTTGAGTTGGTTCCTGAACTGATTCATGGGTCACTGTCCCATCCAGAAGATCCTCTAACATTGCATAGTCTTTCTTGGATTCCTCCCTATTTTCCTGCAACTGTTGCTTATACATGACTTTCTCATTAAAGACCACATCCCTAGACCGAATGATTTTCTTGTCCTTAATACTCCAACATTTAAATCCAAAGTCATCACCACCATAACCAATGAAAGTGCATTTTTCTGATTGAGCCTCTAGCTTGGTCCTATCATCCTTGTCAATATGAACAGACACCTCACATCCAAAGACTCTAAGAAATGAATAATCGAACTTTCTTACCATACCAAGCCTCCTCAGGTATGCCTCCATCCAAGGCACTTGAGGGTCCTCTGTTTATCAAGTACACAGTTGTGCTTACCACTTCTGCCCAAAAAGAAAGAGGTAGTCCTGCATGTAACCTCATGCTCCTAGCACGTCTCCATTATTGTTATGTTCATCCTTTCTGATACCCCATTATGCTGCGGAGTTCCTAGTAACCATCTTTTGCCTAAGATTCCATTCTTAGAACAGTAATCATTAAATTCATTGCTGTAATACTCCCCTCCATTATCTAACCTGAGACATTTTAGCTTAAGACCTGTTTCATTCTCTACAAGGCTTTCCATTTAACAAAATTATCAAATACATCAGATTTGTTTCTAATACAATAAATCCAAACTTTCCTTGTTGCATCATCAATAAAAGTAACATAATAACTTGAACCCCCAAGAGATGATACCTGAGCTGGCCCCCACACATCAGAATGCACTAGCTCTAACTTACTCTCTTTCTTTATAGGTCGAACCTTGAGAAACCTTTCTCACTTATGTTTCCCATATCATGCAGTTCCTCGCAGAAACTCCAAACCTATTTTTGTATAACCAGGAAAATTCTTCTTTATGATGTCCATGCCCTTATGGCTCATATGACCGAGCCTATAGTGCCATAATGTTGTATCTGCATCTGCAGCCATAAGATTACAATCATTAGTACTATCAGTGGATAAATACAAGGTTCCAACCTTCTTACCTCTTGTCACCACAAGAGCACCCTTAGTAACCTTCCAAGAGTCAGCTATAAATATCATAGTACAACCATCACTTTCTAATTGCCCCGTCTAATATCAAATTTCTCCTTAATGTAGACACATGTCTGACATCCTTCAACAACCATGTATTCCCATTCTGCATCTTAACCTAAACAGAACATTTTCCAACTATACTGCAAGGCTCATCATCACCAAGAAAAACATGCCCAAAATCCCCCTTGAACATAATCAACAAAATGATGCCTATGTGGAGTAGCATGAAAAGAAGCCCCTGAATCTAAAACCCAAGATTCAGTAATATTATGTAAATAAAGAATCAAAGCATCTCTGGCATACATTACCCGATGCCACATTTACCTCCTTGTTTTCTTCCTGTTGTTTCTTCTTGTCCCAAAGCTCCCAACAGTCCTTCTTTGCATGCCCAGAACTTTCCACAGTTCCAACATACAAACTTGCTCTTGGATTTTGACCTTGCCTGATCTTTCAATTTTCCACGGTTTCCTCTATTCTTCTGTCTACCTCTAGTTTTCACTGGCAAAGCATTCCCTGAAGTAGAAGATTCCCTGGAGCTTTTTCTTCACATTTCCTCACTTAGAATCACCCCTTACAACATCCTCAAACTTCAACTTCGAGTTAGCTAGAACCGAGTTGCTTACCGCCATTACCAGGCTATTCCAACTTTCAGGGAAAGAGCACAGAATTAATAAAGACCTAACTTCTTCATACAAATTCTATTGTAACCGAAGCTAGCATATTCACAACTGTATTGAAATCATTTAAATTATTTGTTACTGAACTATTCTCAGACATCTTCATATTAAACAACTTTTTCATTAAAAATATCTTGTTAGAGGCAGAGGGTTTTTCATACAACTTCCCTAATGCATCTATCAGATCTTTTGTAGTCTTTTCCTTTGAAACATTAAATAATACTGAAGATGCAAGACACAGCCAGATCATTCCAAGTGCCTTCCGATCCAACAAATCCCATTCCGCATCTATAATACTCGAGGGTTTGTTCACCTTCTCAGATAACAGAGTATAAGATCCTTCTGCTAAAGGTAATATTCAATCTGCATCTTCCAAAGAATAAAATTCTACCCGTTGAATTTATCAACCCTAGATCTTCCATTATCTGCCATAGCTCCCAGTCAAGCTAAAAAATTTCCCTGTGATTCAACACTTTAGTAAACCAAACCAGGCTCTGATACCAATTGTTAGGAAATAAGAGATAAAATATGCGGAATAATCCCTTACAAAATTTCAACAGTAGAAACTAATATGTAGAATATATTACAGATCTCAATAAAAGTGCAAATAAATAACAAAACACAGAGAGACAATATTTAACGTGGTTCTCCCAATTTGGGCTACGTCCACCAAGAATCACTTGCTTAGATTTTATTACAAGCCTCCACTCTCTGAATACAATACCCAAATCCATTTGGAGTTATGCTCAACAAACTCTAAAGAATTCACACCTAAATTCAAAGCACATCTAAAATGCATTTCTTGTATATTTATCATATGCATAAGATCATATAAATAGACAATTTCTTAAGTAGTTTGATACAAAACCGTGGGTATCAAAACCATGGGCAAAAATCGTGGGTATCAAAACCATGGTTAAAAAAACCATGCGTATCAAAACAATGGGTACCGAAAAACCATGGGCCCAAAAACAGCCCATAATGGTTACCCATTACCCATGGGTTGATAAACCACCCATGAAAATTTTCTTCGGAGGCTTCACCCCCAAACCCCCCTGACCTGCTCACCAGCGAGTGGGACCACCATAAAAATACCTGAGTGTAACACATAGAAGGTGTACCACACTCTAACATAAAAATAGGCTCCACAAACATAACAGAGCATGACGTTGTAGGGGCATGTGTGAAAAGAGCTCTTACAAGAGAAGAGTTGAAGTACAAATATGGTGATAAATTGAAATGATGCCTCCTCTAGCATTCACCTAGACTACCCAGACATGTCATCAGTGTCGGTTTGGTGCCATGACCCACCATTTTACAAAATATAGCATTTGACAGCCTTACACTGGCTCAAACTATACTATTTTGTGTGTATTGAAACAATAGGGCAATGAGAGCACTTGCTTGGAGATAGAAAAAACCTAGAAAGGCTATTGTAGAGTGTCCCTATGTCAAGGTGTAGGATCTAACAAGACATCTCTAGGTACCACGGAGTCCAAGTAATCACCCGTCGAATTTGAATGGTTTTTTGGTCTCAGGGCTCTTAAGGGACTACACCCAAACGAAGTAGTCGCGGAAGGAAAAATGTTGTCATGCACAAAAATAAAGCCTCCTATAGTGTTCACCTGGCCACCTAGATTTTTTGGCATAGTTTGTCTTAGTGCATGACCCACCATTTGTAAAATATAGTGTTGACAGCCTTACAGTTGCTCAAACTGCACTATTGCACGCGTTTGGAAACACATGGCAGCGAGAGTACCGATTGGACATAGAAAAACTAGAGATAGGTTATTGTAGAGGGTCCCTATGTCGAGGTGTAGGATCTAACGAGACGTCTCTAGGTGCCACGGAGTCTAAGTAGTCACCTGTCAAAGTTGAACGATTTTTTTGTCTCAGGGCTCTTAAGGGACTATGCCCAAATGAAGTAACCCTAGAAGAAACAATATGTTTCGCACACAAAAAATGAAACTTCCTCTAGTGTTCACCTAGCCACATGGATGTGTTGGCATAGTTAGTTCAGTGCCACATCTCATAGTTTGCAAAATATAGCATTTGACAGCCTTACACTGGCTCAAACTGCACTATTTTGCATGTTTAGAAACAATAGGGGTAGCAAGAGCATTGATTGGATACGGAAAAAACTGATGACAGGATATTGTAAATGGTCCTTACGCAGAGGTGTAGGATTTTAGAATATGTCTCTAGGTGACATGGAGTATGAGTAGTCACCCGTCGAAGTTGAACAATTTTTTTGTCTTAGGGCTCTTAAGGGACTACGCTTGAACAAAGTAGCCCGAAAGCAATTAAAAATTTCATGTACCAAAATGAAACCTCCTATAGCGTTCACCTAGCCATGTAGAATTTTTGGGATAGTTGTTTTGATGCCATGACCCACCGTTTACAAAATATAGCATTTTATAGCCTTACACTGGCTCAAACTGCGTTATTTCGTGCGTTTAGAAATAATAATGCAGCGAGAGCATCGATTGGAGATGGAAAAAACTGATACATTATATTGTAGATGGTTCCCTACACAAAGCTGTAAGAGCTAATGTGACATATCTAAGTGCCATGGAGTCCGAGTAGTCACCCATCAAAGATGAACATTTTTTTGGTCTCATGGCTCTTAAGGGACTATTCACTTGAATGAAGTATCCTCGGAAGCAACAACATTGTGGCTCACCAAAAAAACACCTCCTCTAGTATTCACCTATCCACTCGGACATGTTGGTGCAGTCGGTTAAGTGTCATGATGTTCAAAGGCATGACTTCTCACTAGTCACCTCTGTTCATTTTCGAGGACTTACCTGGAAAAGAAAGTTTGTAAACAATTATGCCATGAAGGCTCAAGGATTTCCAGGAAGGCTCCAGATTGGGTGGTCTGACTCCAAACCATGCCTCCCTAGAGCCCTCCATATCACCTGAATTCATATAGTTCACCTCAATCGAACGCGTTGGGAGTGATAGTTTTGTGGACCACGACCTCCCAAGGTATGAGTTCTCATGCTACTCAGATCGCATCAATGAGATTACAATAATTTTAACACATTACCATGTAAATAATCTATTGATTATTAAATGATCTCTTTTTAAAGCATGTTAATACACAATAGATTCTTAAGAATATTTTTTGCATATCTTGTGCTAATTAAGTTCTACAATGTTTCTATATTTTTTTACAAGTGAATTCAAATTAGGACCTTATTGTTACACACATCAATAAAAAGTTTAATGTGGACTAATACTTAAAAAATAAATTGTAAGTACACTAAAAACATATAAAATGACTTGTAATAAATCCCTCAAGACCATTTTTAATTGTGTAGATTTTGTCCCACTTTGGAGTGTGTTAAACACATTCTTAAAATAAGAAAATTGATATAAGTCCACACTTAAATCTATTTAAAAAATTATCTTGCACCCAAGAACCTTCAAAATAATTATATATAACATAACATCATATATCACATATCATTTAACAATAACATTTAGCAGATCATATACCATATATCACATATCCATAATGGTCACATAATTGAGGCCATCAAAGCAAATCAAACATATGGAACTGATATGGTTATGAAAACATACATAGAAGGATATCATGTGCAATGAAATCAAATCAAACATAGAAGTAATATCGTTATGAAAACCAACATGGATATAATGTATCCAACTAATTGTGTTAGACGTGTCTCTTAAAATATAAGTTCATAACATGTATCGAACTAATTGAGTCATACATATAGGACCACATGTCGTTGCATAGGGTTATATACATGGACTATATGAAGAATCATGAATTAGGACCAGATGGCATACACACACACACACACACACATCTAGGTCCTATGAAACTAATCATGAAACATCTTCCCTCTCTTCACCCCTGTTAGAAGAAGTATGTCCACAACCTGGGGATGTAGTGGAGGGATATGCCACTACTGACTTCATCTGTGTGGTCCTAGACATCTCTAAGCAGTCCTACAACCTAACCTACACATTCATAAACAACAAGTTTTTAACACTAAATTTTTAAAAATACATTCAAAATTTAGAAACTGAGAATTTAGTTAATGCATGTGAAATAATACCGCAATCTAATTATACCTATCAATTTTTCGTTAATGCATCGCATGGTCAACTGTAGACTCACGAGGGCTTATATACATACCAATAAATAGTTCAAATTCAATATTTCATGTACAAAATTTGATATTGTAGATTTATGTAATAAGAAAAAATTCCTCCAAATTTAAAATTTTTTAAAAAATGTACCTCAGTTAGTGGATCTGTAGATGCTATGGCAGTATATACAATAGCCTCCACAGTCTGTATATATGGATGAGTCTCTCTGGTAGTCATAAGCTATACAAACAAAATGTACATATTAAAATTAATCTAAATGACTGCCACATAATAGACCCAAAGCATAATCGACACATTACAAACGAATACATATTAATTTGCTAATAGAAATGAACCAAGGAATATAGGTTTAATGATCATATAGGGAAGCTTCAATGTTACTTGAGTCTCCAAAATTATTACAAGAGTAGATACACAACTGAAATTCTACAATAATAATAAAAAGTGTAAAGAGAAACTAACCTACGTAAGAGTCACAAGAGGCATGCCAATAACCTCAGTGCATAGAGAAGATGATGACACGCCAGGCTCCTGCATATAAAATACAAACATATTAATATGTACATGTACACATGAAAGATTATAATAATCAAAGTGCAATCAAATGAAATTTAAAATATAAGTACAACTTGAAACTTATGTCTGTAACATGCCTAGTTGCAGTAGTTAGCATGTCGACGCCAGATGTGTCCTTCACTGGCTCTTGCTGTTTAAAATAAAATAAAATTAATTTTTACATGTATGTACATGACGTAATCAAATACATATATATTAAATTCTCAAATGAATTAAACTATTGTATATATATAAATATAAAATATTTATTTTACATTTTCATTTGAAAGACCAAGATCATTTGTACCAATTCCAAAAACATCCACCATCATCTCCTTTAGAGAAAAGAAATCATGTGATCCAACAAATGATGTCTCACCCGCAGTGCAGACGGAACCACATGATTCACAATGGTGTGGTGCACTAGAACTGTCACCCCCACCAACATCACCAGATGTAATCTGGTCATTATGTTGGGTCAGAGTTTCAAAGAGCTCCTTTAATGCATGTAGTGTGTCAATCTCCACAACCTCCTTCACTATATGAGGGATAACTTAAGAGAGTGGGGGTTTTAGGGCATGAGGGATCCTTAGCTGACCAATGCGTGCACCAGGTCTATCATAACAAGGTATTAAAGTTAAAATTATATTTTGATGGACTTTATTAGACTAAGCATGGGTTTAGGTTCCCCTTAAAAGTTATGTTGATAAGACATTTAAATAAACCATTTGATTCTACTATAGTTAAAATCCCATAATTAAGTCTCAAGAGTAAAAGGGGTCACCATAAATAAAATACTAAAATTATTTAAGTCCACAAGGTTAAAATAATTAACAAGGTCCCCTTTTGACATGGGGTTAGAATAATGCAAATACTCCTACCCCATAAAGTGACCCCTTAAGAACTAAACCCATGTATTTTGGAATTAAAAAATTTAAATTTAAATTCAAATTAACTCACCCACTCCCCACCTACTTTTTTTAGGGATGAAACTCATCCCTTGGATGGATCCATTTAGGACCTTTGATGGGGAAAAGACAACTAACCCTAAAGCATGCTTAAGAAGCTACTTTCTCTTTTCCTTTGGTTTATTGTTTCTCTTTTGTTTTGCAGGTTGTTGGAGGAGGAGGATAAGCCATTGGAGGCCTTTCAAGCTTTTGGGGAGGCATAAAAGCTCCATTATTTTTCTTGTTTTTTTATACCCTTCTTCAGAGGTTTTAAATGTATTTATTTATTTCATTGCAATAATATTTGCCCTAGAAGGAAAATGGGTTTTGTCCTATTTTTTGATTTAGTCAAGCTTGATATATATTTTCCATTTGTGAAGGACAATATATATACATATATAAATATGTATATAATCTTGTGTGTGTGTGTGTGTGTATATATATATATATATATATATATATTAAAAAAATTCTTTATTAAATGAACCTGAAACCTGAAAATACACTATTAGTGATTATATATATATATATATATATATATATATATATATATATAAAATCACTAATAGTGTATTTTCAGGTTCATTTAATAAAGAATTTTTTAAAATATATATATATATATATATATATATATATATATTTATATATAAACAAAATACACATACAATACATACATACATACATACATACATACATACATATATACATACATATATATATATATATATATATATATATATATAGTATATATAGTATATATATATATATATATATGGATTTAAAATCCATAGGGTTTGGTTGTGGATTTAGGATCATGCACAGGCCATAAAAAGTAAAGAATAATCTGCAGGTTTTAGTACATTGTGCACCCTATCGAATTGTAAGAGTTTTAAGTGGGGGGGAGGGTCACCGCCGCCACCCCCCATCCAATATTAAGTGGGGTGAGGGGGTGGGGTCGGTGACCCTCCCCCCCCACCAATATCTTTTATTAAAATAAAAATCCAACATGGTCGCGGCTTTTCTAAGCCAAAATACTTTTTTCAATAGTTTTAGCATTATTAAAATTCATTATATTTAATACTTACATATGTGTGTGTGTGTGTGTGTGCGCGCGCACGTTGTGTGTGTGTGTGTGTGTGTGTGTGTGTGTGTGTGTGTGTGTGTGTGTGTGTATTTTAACATATTAAAATGAATAGTATTTTAATGTTAATGTATTTTTATATTAATAAATCCCTTCTAATATTAAAGTATTTTATCATTAATAATATTTAAGAGAAATAATATTACTATTAAAGAGAGGGTAAAAACATAAATAATAGTATTGGTGAGTTGAATACTAGCACTAATACTTTTCTCTCTAGCAATTTAGTAAATATAGTAAAAAAAAGGTAAGAGAGAATACATTTCCTTTCCATTAGCAAATTTGTGATAGATTTGTAATAAGTTTAAATTGATAATTACCTACTAGAATTAGTAACTAGACTACTTCATTGACCAAATAAAATACAATTATAGTTTAGACTCTTTTCCATCAACAATACAAGAAGATGCGCATTTAGTCTAACTTTTCCATTACATACTTTCCAAATAACACAAAGAGATTTAATATTTCTTCATACAATTTTCGAACATTCCACAAGAGAGTTTCAACAATATTTCCAATAACTTATTTAGAACAAAGGCAACACGCATTTTTGGGAAATAAATCAACTGCAATGAGATAGGATATTTCCCTTATGAACTTCTTTTCTATTTCAATAAAACTAGCTTTATAACACAAATCTTTCTTGCTTTCTTTTTATTTTTTAAAACACACAATACACTTTAATGTCCAATAATGATTACAAATTTTCTTCACAAGATTATTACAATATCTTTCACTTAAACTGGGAAACCTTACAAGAATGAAAGCTAAAAGGAAGACAATAATACAAATCTTCCACCCTAAGTGGGAATAACAAGGAGGTTTTCTCACAAGGAAATATTTCTTAGGACACTAACAATACTCCATGTTTCACATCCCCAACAAGAGAGCTCCACCATGCTTCATTTGATCACAGCAAAAAAGGGGAGAGAGGAAACACTCTCCACCCAACCAAGAATTCCATTGCGGAGGAGAAGCCATCCTCCTGATTGGCCCATGAGCCCCAACCACATTGCAATGAAAAAAGGATTCAACTCATGGCAACAAATTAAGCTTCCACATCACAATACAAGATTTTACAACCATACAATCATAATAAGGAAAGAAAAAAAAAATACACAAGGCTTCAACATGCAAAATCCCAAGGAGTAAGATCTCTGGGGAGGTCATTTATGCCTCCCAATGGGAAATGGGTGACCACCTAAAAACCCTCTAATAAACATCTCAAAATCCCTACACACTCTTATGCCTCCCTCAAGAACCTCTTCTACCTCCCACATTCTCTTATGCCTCCCTATAATCTATTATGGCTCCCGCATAAAAATAGACCAAGTAAGAAATGCAAGAAATTTCTTGTCCAAGGTGGGGAAGCCAACCCAAATCCTTCCAAATCATGAAATTAACTCTTATTCCTCCCCACATGTAAGGTCCCTATAGTCCCCTCCTATACCACACTTAGGCAATCTACCCAAGCACCCAACAAGCATACCAAAACACTCAAAATCATGCAAATATACACAATACAAAAGAAAATAATTTTACAAGAGTGTAGCTCCTACCTTTCTATGGTAGAGCTTGATCCAAGAGTTCCACACCAAGCTTCTTCAACCCCAAACAATCACCAAGAAGCTCCAATAAATCCACAAGCACTCCAAAATCTTCTAACTCCCAAAAATGCAAGAGCATAAAGAAATGAAGTAACCCCCAAACAAGCAAAAAGAACTTGAATAAATAGAAAAGGGAAAGAGGAGGGTGAGGTGGCTCCATGTAGGATGCCACATAACTCATCCTCAACTCCACCTCACAATTCAAACGTCAATCCCAATGCACCATAAATTGGTGGGTGAGAGGAATAACAAGTTACTTACACACACAATCCAAGCCCACACCCCCTAAGGACAAACTTTAATTACAAAAAAGAAAGTGCAATAAAATTTTACCTTTTTATCTTCCCGAAACACATAATGGGGTCTATTTTTGACCCCCCAACCCATAGGTAGGGTTGGTATAAAAATTTAAGAGGTGTGGGAGAAATTGACTTGTCCCACAAGCCTCCAAAATTGGCCCTTAAGGCCAAATTCAAATTTCCATGAAGGGGTAGAGTGTACAACACTCAAGATCACAAGCACTAAACTTACAACACATAACCCAAGGGCCATATAATATGATAAATGAAATCCTTTTGACCCATCCATAATTAATTTAGTAAACAGATTAATTTACTGATCTAGACACAAATCAAGTAATTAATAAAAGGAGAATACATCACTATAAAATTACATACTAAAATCAAATAAAGGAAACTAATAAAAGTGATCGCACAAAACTCCTTGCTCATAATTGGGAGGTGACCTCCCCTCATGGAAATCCCCTAGCAACAATACAAACACACACACATGAAAAAATACATGTTTCCATGGTGACCCTTTTTGAATTCATTCCATTGTGGTTGGTCTCCAATCCCCCCTTTGTTTGTTGTGACATGTTTACCTATAAAACACAAAACTTTGTTTGGCCTCGTGGCTGCATCAAAACATCCTAAATAAAATATAGAATATAAATCCACAATCATCTATATATGAATCAAAAACATCATCTAGGCAGGTAACTATATCATTTACAATTTCTAACAACATCATTATTTCTACATTTCATCAATATCCATATGATCACAAGATTAGTTCAATTGTTAGGTCTACTAAAAATGACAAAAGTATCGCGAGTCAGAAATATAGATATATATCCTAGAGGTGTTAGGCTTTACACACTATGGCTCTATGTGGACCTAGCGTATGGTAGTCCCACCGTCGAAGTTGAACACTTTTTTTCCCTAGGGCTCTTCCGGGCCTCCGCTTGACCAAAGTAGCCAGGAGACAGCCCCAAATTTTTCTGCCCTGACATGCACCTCATCTAGCTTACTTCCTCAGCCCTGTAGACTCCAATTGGTGACCCACTTGTTCTCTTGTGCCATGCCCCACCATTGCCACCCTCCCACTATAGCATTTTTCTAGCTCCCCCTGGCCTCCACCACTGCCCTCCGTGTGTTTGCAACCCACCCCTTCGGCCCGGCCGCGACCACCCTCCGGAGGCGCCTCGTTGGAGACGCCCCCTGATCCCCGCTATTGTCGCGGGGTCCCTACCCCCCGTTGTGGCTTCCTGTGACCTCTCTACAGGTAACAGGCGTCGACACGTCGTCCCCAATTCCGACGTAATGCTCCCCCATTTTTTGGTCCTCCAGCGCTCCTTACCCGTGCCTCTCACTCCCATACACTGATCCCCTACCCACCAACCCCCTCGCAAACCTCTTACGCAACAACTCCCCCCCCCAGTCGCTTCGGAAAGCAATGACGTTGTGGCTCACTAGAACACAACTCCTATAGTATTACACTGTCTAACCCCCCCGGCCCTGTTGGCTCTGCATTGGTTACGCCACAACACTGTCCATGATGGTTCTAAGGCAGAATCTCACTACGTCCGCCTCTGTTTCATTTCCGACGACTTCCTTGCAAACGCCCCCGGTAGTTTGTAAACAATTATGCAAGAAGGCTCCAAGGATTGCCAAGAAGGCTTGGCTTGGGTGGTTGACTCCAAACCAAAGCCTCCTTAGAGCCCTCCATATACCTGATTCATTAGTTTCCCCAATCACACCCGCCAACCCTGTTGGCAGTGGATTAGTTTTATGGACCATACAGCCCAACCAAGGCCTGATCGACTTCTCGTGCTACTAAATCGCTCCATAAACGAGATTGCCAAAAATTTTTAACCAATATTAACCATGTAAACCTAATCTATTGATTGTTAAATGTATATTTGAAGCATTCTGCTAATCAGATCGATCTTAAGAATATCTTTTTTGACATATCTTATGTTACCTAAGTTCTAACAATGTTCTATTTTTTTTACACACTGTGAATTCAAATTAGGACCTTATTGTTACACACTCAATAAAACAAGTTTCATTTGGGACTAATACTTTAGAAAGTAATTTTAAGTACCTAATAACCACAAACACTTCCGACCAACCAGCCGCACTCTGGAATAAATCCCTCAAGACCATTTGTAAGTTGTCGATTTGTTCCCACTTTGGGTGTGTAGGCACATGGCCTTAAACATAAGAAAATATGATATAAGTCCACAGGGCGAATCGATTAAAAATAATGATCTCTGCAACCACTAGAACCTTCAAAATAATGTATATAACCTAACATCATTATATCACATAGTAGTTAAACAATACATTTAACATGCTCATATACCTACATATCAATCCATAATGGGTCACATAATTGAGGCATCACGAAAATCAACATATAGAACTAATATGTTATGAAAAACTTAAAGCTTCCCAAATAGACGGACTATTCCCATGTGCAATGAAATCAATCCAACCATAGGCGTATAACATTTTTGAAAACCAACATGGATATAATGTATCAAATAATTGTGTTGGACTGTGTCTATTAAAATATAAGTCTACACATGTCTCCAAACTAAGTGTGTGTCATCCATATAGGACCACATGCAGTTGCATAGTCAGTATACATGGACTATATGAAGAATCAGGAACTAGGACCAGATGGCCTATTATCTATATATACAATCTAGGTCCTATGAATGATCTAATCATGAAAAACAGCTTCCCTCTCTTTCGCCCTGTTAGGGAAGCATGGTCCACGGACATGGGGATGGTAGTGGAGGGATCATGCCACTATGGGTTTAACTGTGTTGGTCCTAGGCATCTCTAGCATGCCTACACGTAACTGCATATTATAAAGAATAAGTGATTAAACACCCCGTAAATTTTAAAAATACATTCAAAACTTTAGAAGAAAATGAGATTCTTAGATTAGTAATGCATGCATGTGAAATTAATACCGCAATCTCATGATTACCTCAATTTTTCGTAACATGGTGACATGGTCAAATGTAGACTCACGAGGGATAATTATACATACAATAAATAATTCAATGTACTTTCATGTACAAAATTTGATATTGTAGATTTAATAATAAGAAAAATTCCTCCAAAATTAAAAATTTAAAAAAATGTACCTCCGTTCGGTGAGCATTTTGTCTCCTTAATATCCCTATGGCACCTATCTACACCTTCGCTTTCTCACACACCTTCTGCATGAGACTGGACGGACCGTCTCTCTGTAGTCATTAAGCTATACCACCACCCCCCCTGTACTGTTTAAAATACCCCATCTAAACCCCCCCATCGCACCATGCCCCTCACTCGCCCAAAGCCTAATGACAAGTTACCCCCCAAATGCGCTAACCCATCTTTATTTGCTAATAGGAAACGAACCACCGAATCTAGGTGATACCTGATCTTTGGGCGAGCTTTGATGCTTACTCGAGTCTGCCAAAATTATTGCAAGAAAACGAGTCGATACACAGTGTGACTTGCCCCAACATAACAAATCCCGATACAATTATAAAAAAACAGGTAAAGATCCAACTAACATATTAAGAGTTTCACGTGAGGCCTGGCCATAACCTAAGTGGCATAGAGGAAGGATGTGACATGGGACCCGGGCGCCTGATTATTCTACCCCTAAAGACAAAAACATATGAATATGCTACATGTACTAGCCTACACCCCCATGAACCTGCAAACACATTCTATAACTACCTCCAAAGCCTGCATGCAAATGAAATTTAAAAGTAACGTAAAACTTGAAACTTACGTCTGCGCACACTGCTAGTTAAAGTAGCTAGTAGATATGCTAAGTCATGTCAGATTTGTCCTTCACCGGATCTTGTGTTTTTTAAAATAACATAAAATTAGTTTACATGTCTGACATGATGTTGTATGTAGTCAAATACATATATATTAAAATTCTAAAATGAATTAAACTATGAATAATGTATATAAAATTAAGTATTTATTGACATTGTCCTTTGAAAGACCAAGATCATTCTGCACACAGTTTCCAAACCCTCCGCCCTTCTTCTCCCTACGCGCAACTAACTCTGTGATCCCGCCCCTATTGTGTTCTTTAGTCCCAGTGCCGACAAACCCCCCAGATTCACCCTGGTGTGGTCCGGCACGCTTTAAACTGGCCCCTCCCCCCTACCACAACCACCCCACATCCCAAATACCACCGCCAACCCCCTCCGTTACCACGTTGGCACCTGTTGGGTCACGGCTGTCCAAAGCGAGCCTCCCTTATCCATTTCTGTTGTCCCACCGTGAGCGTGTCACACCTCTCCACACAACCTCCTTTACCAACTCACTTCACGCACGGCGCCCGCGATAATAAGGCGCCCCCCCCAGGCCATTCGGGGCACGCCAGAGTAGTTTCACCCCCCTCCCCCACACCCAACACCACCACACCCCCAGCAAACCCCGCACCTTGGACCGCCGCAACCCCAAACCCCCCCCACCCGCCGCCCCCCCCCCCCCCCACCACTATCTCTGTTCGACCGCTCAGCCCCCCCACCCTGGTGCACCCCTCCCTCTTCACTCGCCTGTGCACAGGGTCTATTCCCATCCACCCCACCATCATCAACAACCTACCGGACTAACGTTAACATTAGTGGCCACGATGGCGGCACCGCCGTGCCCACAGCCCTAAACCCCTCCACCTCAGCATCGCTCTGTTTCGGTTCCCCTCCTCCAAAAAGTTATGTTGATACAAGAAATGTCCATCCCCCCCCTTTATTAGGTATCGTTCCTTCATCCCAGAACGTCCACCACGGCTCACCCTCTCACCCGCGTCCCCACGCCGGCGTACCCCATCCCTCCACTTCCTCCCGGTCTCACCGTCCCCCAGGTAGCCCACGTCTTACACCCCGGTCCTACTTTTGGCCCCATCGGTCGTCAGCTCCTCCCCTCCTCTTTCCCACGCTCCTCACACAACCCCCTCACCCGTGCCCCCCCCTTTGACTTCGTAACCAAATCCCCCACCCCCGACTTCCCACACCCTGTCCAGACATGATCCATACGAACCCACGCCCCCATCCACCTTCCCTTGACATTTCCCCATCACATCACCCCTTCCCACCTTTTGTAGTGATGACTTTCCCCTTGGATGGTCTCCCCTTTCAGGCCTTCGAGAGGGCCAGAACCACTAACTCCTCCCGCCCATGTTCACGCCGCTCTTCACTTTTCTTGGTTTCTTGTTCCTCACCCACTTTGTTCCCGGTTGGTGGCTCAACGCCGGGAGCCCATACGCCCCGCCCTCTGCGCTGTATTTTAGCGTTGGCACTGGCCGCCTCAACCAAAGAACTGCGCCCACCCTTCTTGTACCCCTAACTGTTTACATCACTCTCCTCTTCCCTACTTCTGCAACCACGGTTTTCAATTGTCCACATTATCCGCCTCCTCCCTTACCATCATATATTGCCAAGTCGGAACCTCGCGTTCCGATCCTATTTTGTTGATTCGCAACAGCTTAGGATATATTTCCTTTGTGAAGGACTCTCTTAATAGTAACTTGATTAATTTCCTAGTACCAACGGTTGTAATTAACCCCTCTAAATATTATACTACAGTTTATGAGCCTATAGTAAGAACATCTCCCGCCCCCTCGTTCTAAACATTTCTTCACACATGTATACATTACACGTTAACACACCGTTACCCTAACCTCATCTTATACATCTCGCTGTGGTAACAACCCCTCGCGCTTTTGATACCCCCTCTTTGTTTCATTGTGTGTATTTTTGTCCCCGCTCTGCCACTGTACTCACTCCACGCACTGGTTGAATTATGTCAGCACGGAACGGTTACGTTCCGGGGCGTGGGGGGACCATCCCTACCCCAGCACACCTTCCCCTCTGTCGGACCTCTTCTTTCCGGGGGGGGGCGTTGCCTTTTTCTCTCTCCCTCTTTTTACTTGTGTGCAACCCATCGTTTTAGCAACACAACTCCCCCACCGTTCGTGTGGTTCAGCACCCACCAGCCCCCCCCCCACACCTATTCCCCTTTTTTCATCCTATCGTCGTACTCTTACCTTCACCCCCTTTTAACGACTCACCACATAGTCCCACCCCCCACACCGATGTGTAGTATCTCTCCACCCAACTAGTTTTTTGTTATGCGCATTTGTGTGTGGCCACCCCCACCAGCCTACACCCACCCAACACCCCCAACCACCCCCACCCACAGTCGAGCCACAACCTTTTTCACACACTGGTTTGCCTGCTGACGCCCCACCTGTGTGCCCCCTGTCCCTCTGTACTACTCTGTTAACATATGATACCCCCCACCACATCACCACCTTGTTATTCGTCCTACGCAACGGCTTCCTTCTATTCCCCACTCCGTCCCCCTCCCCACCACCCCCAATCTGCCTCGTTATCCCCCAAACCCCACATACACCATCTTTCAGAACTATATACCCATGCGTTCTCTCCAGAGAGGGATTGTTTACGTTTCTCTCTATCCACCCCCTTTGCCCCCTTTTCCCCACCCCCCTAAAAACACCACCCTCTACACCAAAATCCAACACGTGTTTGTGAGTGACTACAGCACTAATACCTTTCTCTCCCGCCCTTCCTAGTCAATATTAGTCCAGAACCCCAACACAAATAAGCTGCACCGAGCCTAGACTACTTCACATCGTCACCATTATGCCCCAAATTTGTGTCCTCTACCCGCTCTGTAAACTCACCATCCAACTTGACCTTACTCCCCTCTCCGCATAGTACACCGCAGCCTCCTTCTCATTGCCCCCACCCTACAAAACCAACCCACACTATCGTAGCCTCTATTAACAACATGACAAGCTTGATCCAGCACACCCCAAGACGCTGCGCAATCTAGTCTACTCTTGCACCAATACCACTACTTCCACCACCTCACACACCCAGCGATTAACTATTTCTTCCCATCCCCCTTTCCCCCCTCCCACAACCCATCTCCCCCAAGAGAGTTCCTCAAATATTTCCAATACTTCTTTCCGACCACCCCGAAAACCTCACTTTTTGGGCAAAAGAGTACTATCAAATGCACATATGCAACCCGTATTTACCCTTCAATAAACTTATTTGAATATGTCACACAATACTCGCGTTACCCAACACACAAATTTTCTTTCTTTCTTTCTTTTATTTTTTTAAAACCCAAAATACACTTGATGTCTTCACAAGATTAATACAATATTTTCCACTTAACTGGGAAACCCTTACAAGAATGAAAGCTAAAAGGAATACAATTATACAAATCTTCCCCCCTAAGTGGGAATACCAAGAAGGTTTTCTCACAAGGAAATATTTCGTAAGGACACTAACAATGCTCCATTTTTCACATCCCCAACAAGAGAGCTTCCACCATGCTTCATTTGATCACACTAAAAAAGGGGAGAGAGGAGGAAACACTCTCCACCCAACCAATAATTCTAGTAAAGTGAAGAAGCCATCATCCTCATTGTCCCATGAGCCCTAACCACATTGCAATGAAAAAGGGATTCAACTCATGGCAAAAAAATAATCTTCCACATCACAATACAATATTTACAACCATACAATCACAATAAGGAAAGATACAAAATACAGAAGGCTTCAACATGCAAAATCCCAAGGAGTAAGATCTATGGGGCGGTCCACTTATGCCTCCCAATGGGAAATGGGTTCCCATCTAAAAACCCTCCAATAAACATCTTAAAACCCCTACACACTCTTATGTCTCCCTCAAGAACCTCTTATGCCTCCCACATTCTCTTATGCCTCCCTACCAATCTATTATGGCTCCCTCATAAAAATAGACCAAATAAGAAATGAAAGGAATTTCTTGTCCAAGGTGGGGAGCTCAACCTAACTTCCCTCCAAATCATGAAATTAACTCTTATGCCTACGCAAATATAATGTCCCCATAGTCCCACTCCTACATTACACTCAAGAAATCTACTCAAGCATCCAAAAAGTATACCAAAACACTCAAAAACATGCCACATACTATAGAATATAAAAGAAAAATATTACAAGAGTGTAGCTCATACCTTTCCATGTTAGAGATTGATCCAAGAGTCCCACACCAAGATTTTTCAAGCCCAAAAATCAGCAAAAGCTCCACAAATCCATAAGCACTCCAAAATATTCTAACTCCCAAAATGCAAGAGCAGAAAGAAATGACGTAACCCCCAAACAAGCAAAAGAACTTGAATAAATAGAAAAGGAAGACAAGAGGTGAGGTGGCTCCATGTAGGATTTCACATCACTCATCCTAAACTCCACCTCCCAAGTCAAACCTCAACCCCAAAGCACCATAAATTGGTGGGTGAGAGGAATGACAATTTTCTTACACACTCAACCCTAGCCCACACCCCCTAAGGACAAACTTTACTTACATGAAGAAAGTGCAATAAAAATTGACCTTTTTTTCTTCCCAAAATATATAATGAGTATATTTTTGACCCCCCCAACCCATAGGTAGGGTTGGTATAAAATTTTAAGAGGTGGGGAGGAATTGACTTGTCCCACAAGCCTCCAAAATTGGCCCTTAAGGCCAAATTTCAAATTCCATGAAGGGGTTAGAGTGTACAACACTCAAGATCACAAGCACTAAACTTACACACATACCCAAGGGCCATATAATATATAAATGGAAATCCTTTTGACCCATCCATAATTAATTTAGTAAACAGATTAATTACTGATCTAGACACAAATCAAGTAATGTAATAAAAGGAGAATACATCACTATAAATTACATACTAAAATCAAATAAAGGAAACTAATAAAGTGATCGCACAAAACTCGTGATCATAATTGGTAGGTGACCTCCCCTCATGGAAATCCCCTAGCAACAATACAAACACACACACATGAAAAAAATACATGTTTCCATGGTGACCCTTTTTGAATTCATTCCATTGTGGTGGTCTCCAATCCCCCCTTTGTTTGTTGTGACATGTTTACCTATAAAACACAAAACTTCTGTTTGGCCTCGTGCTGCATCAAAACATCCTAAATAAAATATAGAATATAAATCCACAATCATCTATATATGAATCAAAACATCATCTAGGCAGGTAACTATATCATTTACAATTTCTAACAACATCATTATTCTACATTTCATCAATATCCATATGATCACAAGATTAGTTCAATTGTTAAGGTCTACTAAAAAATGACCAAAAGTATCGCGAGTCAGAAATATATATATATATATATATATATATATAACCATGTCAACAGCATATCATCATCAGTATAATTTGTCTCTAATAATACACATACATCATACTAAGAATAAAAATCAACAACAATCCAGTATTTCTAACATCTAACATCATGCTAAGTCAAAAGCTACACTAATATCCATAAGTATAGTCGACAGTATTGGAAATCAATAATAAAAAGTGTCGAAGGGAAGTGGGAACTACATCCCCCTCCCCTGAGACTTGAATTGCTCCTAGAAGTCACTGGAATAGGTGTGGAAACTAGACTTGTAGCAATATAGCATCCTCCCATATAGGTGCAGTCTCATCATATTTGTCCCACTGGAATCGAACCCAGTCAATCTCTCTACCTTGAAGGCTCAGGGTCCTGCACTCTAAAATATGAATGGGCTCAACTATCACCTGTCCATAATCATGTACCTACAATGAGGTGCAATGTATCACATGAGGAGGATCTGTAATATATCTCCTAAGTACATAAACATGAAGTACATCGTGGATGTGAGACAAGCTAGGTGACAATGCTAGACGATAGGCCAAAGAGCTGATACGCTCCAAGATCTCAAAGGGACCCAAAAACCTAGGAAAAATCTTAAAATATTTTCTGTAATGGATAAGGCTCTTATGTGGTATAACGTGAAGAAAAACCTTCATGCACACCTCATAACTACGATATGTCTTATTCTGATTTGCATACTTATTTTGTCTATCACGCACCTTCTACAATCTCTGCTTGATCATAACAACCTGCTGTTTCATGTTCTGAAGTAAATCTAGCCCAAGAGAAACCTTGTCCTCTAACCTATCCAAACTAAGAGGTGTCCAGTACTCTCTACCATATAGTGCCTAAAAAGGAGCCATGCCTACTAAACTCTACAAACTATTATTGTAGGAAAACCCCACCAAATAAAAATACTCCTCCCATCTCGAATAATGATCCATAACTTACATCCTAAGAATGTCCTCCAAGATCTGATTCACTCGTTAAGTCTTTCCATCTATCTCAAGGTGATATGTTATGCTGAAATTAATCTTTGTCCCTAGGGCATACATTATGGTAGTCTAGAAGTGGGAAGTGTACAAATGGTAACGGTCACAAATGATCTTCCCCAGAATCTTGTGCAATCTTAAAATCTCAGCAAGATATATCTGTGCCACTACACTAGATGTGTAAGTGGTCTTCATTAGAGAAAAATGAGCCAATTTAGTTAATTTATCCATTGTGACCATCATGGCGTTGTGGTGGTATCTTGACGTTGGTAACCCAACAATGAAGTCCATGGAATTGGTGTCCCATTTCCACTCCAGTATAGCATGAGGAAAGAGAAGGCCATATGGATTTTGATGCTTGACCTTCACCTTCTGACACTCTAAACAGTGTGACACAAACTGAGCCACATCTCTATGAAGTCCCCTCCAATGGTATAACTGTCTCAAGGTGGTGTGCATCTTCTTCACCCTGGGATGGGCTGAATAAGGTGTACCATGAGCCTTTGTCAAAATGTCATGTCTCAAGCCTCCATCTCTAAGAACATATATCTGAAATTTATACCTGAGAAGGCCATCTGTCTCTAATGAAAATCCATCAAACTTCCCCTTAAGGGGTCTCTGAGACTCAATCTCTGCTCTAGATGCAAGGTAGAAGCTATCATGAGGAAGCTGCTATTATATCTTGCTCTATAAATCTGTACCCATTGAAGTGGCCATAACCACATGTCTCTGTCTACTCAGGGCATTAACAACCACGTTCTCCTTCCCCTTCACATGCTCTATCTCCATGTCATATTCACAAAGTAACTCCATCCAACGCTACTAACGAGCGTTTAGATTAGCTTTTGTGAAGAGGTGGTGAAGACTCAAGTGATTAGTCCTGAGTGTAAATCTTTGGCCAAGAAGGAAGTGTCTCCACCGAACCAAGGCGTAAAAAATTGATGCAAGCTTAAGGTCATGAGTCAGATAATTGATCTCATAATCCTTAAGCGTGTGAGACTCAAAAGCAAATACTCTACCCTCCTACATCAACACACCTCTACGTCCTACAAAATAAGCATCTGTACAAATGAAGAAATATTCCTGAGGATCTGCCACTACAAGAATAGATGCTATCATGAGACATTCATTTAGTGTCCTAAAGGCCTATTCACATATTTCTAACCATACAAAATTCTTCCCTTTCCTTTGAAGGGAAGTGATGGGGTACACAACCCAAGAGAAGTCCTACATAAATCTCCTGTAATATCCTTCCAATCCCATGAATTTTCGTACCTCAGTCACACTAGTAGGTGTTGGTCAATCCACAATAGCTAAAATCTTGGAAGGATCGACTGTGATACCTTCCCTAGAAATGATGTGACCCAAATACTACACTTCTATTTGAAAGAATGCAAACTTCTCCAAGTTCTCGTAGAGATGCTTCTTATGAAGACACTAAAGAACCTAGTGAATGTGCTTCTCATGCTCCTCATGTGTACGTGAGTAAATCATAATGTCGTCAAGGAAAATTAGCACAAAGTGATCCAAGAAGGTCTTGAACACCCCATTAATCAAGCTCATGAACATTGCGGGGGCATTCGTCAAACTAAAAGGCACTACTGTATACTTGTAGTGGCCATATCTTGTACGGAAGGAGGTCTTATGAAAATATACCTCCATGATCCTTAGCTGATGATATCCCGACTTAAGATCTATCTTGGAGAAAAATGTGGCCCTATTCATTTGATCAAATAAATCATCAATTTGCATAAGGGGGTAATGATTCGTGTTCGTTACTTTGTTCAGATGGCGGTAATTAATACACAACTGTAGATATCCATCCATATTCTTTACAAAAATCACCATTGCACCCCAAGGGGGACACACTAGGATGGATCAGGCCTTTCTCTAGAAGGCCCTCAAGCTGCAACTTGAGCTCATAGAGCTCAAGAGTAGCCATCTGATACAGTACTCATGAGATAGGCTCTGTGCTAGGAACCAAATCTATGTGAAAATCTATCTTATGTGGGGGAGGTAACCCTGGTAAATCCCCTCGAAATACATCAGAAAACTCTCTCAAGATGGGATAGTCATCAAGGGATGGCCCACTAGACTCATCCTTCGATCTTTCACTAACTGTAACAACATACATCTGGAAACCTCTTCACACACACCACTTAAGCTGCATAGCGGAGATTTTGTGAATGGAAATGGTCCTCCTAACTCCTGCTATCATAAACTCAACTCGTAGATCATCTGTATATGATATAGTCTTATCGTAACAGTCCATTCTTGCTCTGTGTACAGATAACTAGTCCATTCCCAAGATGACTCCATATGAACCCAACAGAAGGATACGAAGATCTGAGGTAGTGGTGAAGGGTCCTAAATCCACTAAGAAAATCCTTAACTAAGGATTCTACAACAATTTTAGCTCCAGAAGCCATTTCAACATCCCAACCAAGCCCCTGCCTAACTACCACCAACCTGCAATGCTCTACTAAGGATGGTGCAATAAAAGAATCAGATGAACCAGAATCAAACAAAATGGAGGTAAGAATACTACCAATGCTACCTATCGTCTCTATCACGGTACTCTGGTGCTCAACATCATGGTTCTCAACCACTATATATATATGATGGTTGCACCCCATGTCACCAATAGTAGGCTCTGAAATCTACATCTTACCCTTGTTCTTAAGGTTTTGTGGGCACTCTCTCCAATGATGTCCAATAATGCCATAACCATAATAACTACTTGGTCCTCACTAGTGAGATGCAGCGCCATCCAGTACTCTAGAGGTATGTGTGGTGGATCATGATGATCTGGCTATGGACTGCTGAGGTCTCTGCTGAAAATCTCCTGCTGATTGAGCTCTCGACACACCCTATGTCTTAATAGGACCCCTAGGAGGAGGCCCCATACTTCGTCCCCTCTGAGCATCAAATCTATGAGTAGGTCTAAATGGTGGATGATTTTGTTGTTATTACTTCTAAGATGACTATTGTAGTAGCCTGAATGATGACTGTGTAGAACCATGTCCACCACAAGGAGGAGGAGCTGACCCCCTTGACCTATTATCCAACATCTACTATATGTGGCTCTGAACTGTATCCCTAGCCTGTTGTGTCTTCCGCCATGTCTCCTCTGCAATATAGGCCTTCTCCATAGCGTCTCCTAAGGTCAGTGGGAAGTTAATTCGCACTGTACCACCCAAATAAAAATTTAGGCCCCTGATGAACCTATGAATCCGAACCTACTCTTTCTATATATAGTCGACATACTAGAGTAGGTCCAGAAATCAACTCTCATACTCAGCTACAGTTATAGATGCTTGACAGAGGTCATGAAAATTTTCTATCCTCTGTTGAATGAACCTTTGGGATAAGTACCTGCTCTTGAACTGCTCCTTAAAGAGCTCCCAAGTAATCGTCTCTAAATAAACATGGAGCTTCTGCTCCTTGATCTTCCACCAGACACTTGTTCCCTCCCTAAAAATATGGATTGCTAGTACAAGGGTAGAGTTTGAAGCATCCGCTCAAGCTCAGCAACCAAGCCTCTGCCTAAAATCCACTTGTATCTCTAGAATAGTGAGACGGTCATATCTTCATGATCTCCCTAATATGGTCTATAGCTATCAATTGGTGACCCCTAGGCCTCTCTGCATGCTCCTCTCTAGGTCTAGGGCTCTGATAACTATCCTTTTGTCCTAAAATATCATCTCCCTGTCCCCTTTGCACTGACTCTTCCCTAGACAACGCTACATGGGAGTTCTCTACCCTGTGATCCTCGTTGTGTCCAGGAGATGCATGATCCTCAAAATATGGCTCCCTATCATGTCTTGTTGATCATCCTCCAAAGGATCCTATGTGTATAGCAGAATTGACATCCTGAAGGGTCTATAAAATATTGTGTAGAATGGCTGCTACCGCCTGATCAGGAGGTGTCAAGTCTAGATCTACATGTAAGAACCCCTTTTCCGGTCCGCACCTCCTACACATACCAAGACAAGAGTTAGTTCATCACTCTAGGTTTTGTTCCACTTTTCTATGTTTACTTAAATATCCAATTTTTAGACAAGTTGTTTTCTAGGTTTAGTATTGTGTTAAGTTTAATATTGTACAAGGTTTAGTGTTCATGTCTCACATTTTCTTTTGTGCCCAAGGGTCCAAGATTTGAACCTATGGATCTAATACCAAGTGTAACGCCCATAGAAATTTTCCCACATGAAACCCAAGAATAACCTAGAACAAACTAGAAAAATTATCAAATATTTTTGTTTTGAAAATCATGCTCATAAGCAGACTTAGAAAATATAGTTGTCACATTAATTTTTCTAAGTTGCTTATAATTAATAAATTAATTTTCTCCACTATAATAAGGTATTAAAGTTCACATTATATTTTGATGGACTTAGTTAGACTAAGCATGGCTTTGGGTACCCCTTAAATGTTATGTTGATAAGACATTTAAATAAACCATTTAATTCTACTATAGTTAAAATCCCACAATTATGTTTCAAGAGTAAAAGGGGCCAATATAAATAAAATACTAAATTTATTTAGGTCCACAAGGTTAAAATAATTAACAAGGTCCCCTTTTGACATGCGGTTAGAATAATACTCATACTCCTATCCAATAAAGTGACCCCTTAAAAATTCAACCCATGTATTTTCGAATTAAAACATTTAAATTTAAATTCGAATTAACTCGCCCACTCCCCACCTACTTTTTTTAGGGATGAATCTCATCCCTTGGATAGATTCATTTAGGACTTTCGATGAGGGAAAAGACAACTAACTCTAAAGCATGCTTAAGAAGCTACTTTCTCTTTTCCTTTGGCTCATTGTTTCTCTTTAATTTTACAGGTTGTTAGAGGAGGATGAGAAGCCATTGGAGGCCTTTACGATTTTGGGGAGGCATACAAGCTCCGTTATTTTTCTTGTTTGTTTATACCCTCTTTGAGGGTTTTAAATGTATTTATTTATTTCATTGAAATAATATTTTCTGAAGTAGGTAAATGGGTTTTATCCTATTTTGTGATTTAGTCAAGCTTGATATATATTTTCCATTTGTGAAGGACACTATATATACATATATAAATATCTATATACTATTGTATACATATCTATATGTGGGTGTGTGTGTGTGTATATATATATATATATCGATTTAAAACCCATAGGGTTCGGCCGCAGATTTAGGATCATGCATAGGAAGAGAAAATCAAAGAAAAATTTGTAGGTTTTAATACACTTCGCATCGTACAGAATGGTAGAAGTTTTAAGTGGGGGGGAGGGTCACCACCCCCACCCCCCATCCAATATTAAGTGGGGTGAGGGGGTGGGGTTGTTTTCCCTCCCCCCACCAATTTATTTTATTAAAACAAAACTCCAGCATGGCCACGGCTTTTCTAAGAGAAAATACGTTTTTTTTAAAGTTTTAACATTATTAAATTTAATTCTATTTAATACATACAGTTATATATGTATATATATATTAACATATTAAAATGAATAGTATTTTAATGTTAATGTATTTTATATTAATAAATCCATTTTAATATAAAAGTATTTTATCATTAATAATATTTAAGATCTAAATAATATTACTATTAAAGTGAGGGTAAAACAATGGATAATAGTATTGGTGAGTTGATTACTAGCACTAATACTTTGCTCTCTAACAATTTAGTAAATATAGTAAATATCCTTTCCATTAGCAAATTTTTGATAGATTTGTAATAATTTTAAATCGAGAATTACCTACTAGATTTAGTAACTAGAATATTTCATTGACCAAATAGAAGGAAATTATAGTTTAGACTCTTTTCCATCAACAATACAAGAAGATGCGCAATTAGTCTAACTTTTCCATTACATACTTTCCAAATAACACAAAGACCTTTAATATTTTTTCATACAATCTTCTAACATTCCACAAGAGAGTTTCAACAATATTTCCTATAACTTATTTATAACAAAGGAAACAAACTTTTTTAGGAAATAAATCAGCTGCAATGAAATAGGATATTTCCCTTATAAACTTCTTTTCTACTTCAACAAAACTAGCTTTATAAGACAAATCTTTCTTTCTTTTTTATTTTTTTAAAACCCACAATACACTTTAATATCCAATGATGAATATAATATCTTCCACTTAAAGTGGGAAAACTTACAAGAATGAAACATAAAAGGAATACAATAATACAAATCTTCCACTCTAAGTGGGAATAACAAGGGGGTTTTCTCACACAGAAAGATTTCTTGAGGACACCAACAATGCTCCATGTTTCACATCACCAACAAGAGAGCTCCACCATGCTTCATTTGATCACAACAGAAAATGGGGGAGAGACAACACTCTCTACCCAACCAAGAATTCCAATGAGGAGGAGAAGTCATCCTCCTCACTGGCCCCCAAGCCCCAAGCACATTGTAATGAAAAAAGGATTCAACTCATTGCAACAAAAAATCTTCCACATCACAATACATGATTTTACAACCATACCAAAACATAAACAATAGAATTACAACCACAAGAAGGAAAACAACAAAATACACAAGGCTTCAACATGCAAAATCCCAAGGAGTAAGATCTATGGGGAGGTCACTTATGCCTCCCAATGGGAAATGGGTGCCCACCTAAAAACCCTCCAATAAACATTTCAAAACCCCTACACATTCTTATGCCTCCCACATTCTCTTATGCCTCCCTAAAATCTCTTATGGCTCCCTCATAAAAATATACCATGTAAGAAATGCAAGAAATTTCTTGTGTAAGGTGGGACACCCAACCCAACTCCCTCCAAATCATGAAATGAAATCTTATACTTCTGCACATATAGGGTCCCCATAGTCCCCTCCTACATGACACCTAGGAAATCTACTTGGTATCCAAATTGATTCTCCCTTGTAAACCGATCAGCAACAAATATTTAGCAAGATATTGAGAAATAGACAGATCATATTATGAGTCATTTTGTAGCTGGAGAGGGGATTTGTCTGACTTTGTCACTTGGGAATTGGAGAAATGGATACAACCTTCATTAAGGATTTGATCTTTGCTTACTGCTTTATGTTGTTCCTTTCAAGTAGGGTTAGAGGACCCATTTTACAACCTCTGTCGGTGAAGGAGAATGAAGATATCCTTCTTTGCACAAATTTGAAAGGGGACCTTGAGAAAATATGATCAATGGACCACAGTTTAACTCTCACGAGTTATCACTTCTAAAGAATGGTGATATTTCCTTGATAGGGCTAAGATTACTAAAGATATTACGGAATCCTCATTACTTCTGCATATTTTAGGAGTAGAATTTATACATTTGTGGGCAGACAGGAAAAATAGGGGTAGTTCAAGATGGATTCATGGTTTTTTAATAATTTTGGTGGGAGATTAAGCAAGATAAAATTGATTATACCAGATCTTTAAGAGACTTCACAACAATTGGAAAGATAAATGACAAAAATCTTCAGAATAGCTAAGACATTCCTTCAACCAGAAGGTGCGCATCAAATGGAGGCCCAAATTTACACAGTTTCACATAATTTCCAAGAATTTAGCATGAAGGCTTGAGATAAAGACTCAATAAAACATCGAAAACCCCTGGTTCCTCACGCCTAAGATACACTTGAAGGATTACAAATAACAATGAAGTGATTTTAAATTGTTTATCTCATCATAGGATGAAATCTCTTCTTGAAATGAAATAGAAAATTCCACTAAACTATCATAGGGACTAGATCCTATGTGATTCAGAGGAACTTTAACACAAGATTGCAATAGGAATAAGAAAAACTACTTGCAGACATTTTAAACAAAGTAGACACAAATTGCTCCAAGATTGACACAAATTAACTCAAAATTGATTAGATTCATCACCAGGGGAAGGTTTCTTTAAACATTCTCAGAGCTTGTCAATGGTTGTACACTTGCAAGAAACTTGACGTGATTGAAATCTAAAACACAAGAAATTAATAGGTTTCTCAAATTTGTCTCTCAGGAAGACGAGATCTCTTAAAATTTCTCTTAAGAATTCAACACCTGACCTTTTGCAAAATATTTCTCATTGGATTTATACATTTCACTCGCTCACTCATTCAAAATTTTCCCCAAAAAATAAGAATATTCGAGGGACCTTTTCTTGCTACCAATTTACCTCAGAAAGTGACATTTAACAAATTCACATCTGAAAGCTACCAGGTGGACCAATTATGAACTGATCACATTTATCAAATCCTTGACTAATGACTAGGATTCCATGCCACAACCTTTTTGATAGTCCTTTTAATCATTTAGATTTTGTCATGTGAGAAATACCCATTTTAATCATTCTCTAGAGGATCTATACAACTGGATCTGACAGGTAATCCTTTTTACTCTCAAGGAAACACCTTTTTCATCTTTTGTGTCTGTAACCTCCATCATTTGATCCTTTTCCCTCTCTTTCCTCCGCAACTCTTCCCCACATCCATCTTCTCCGGTAATTCACATTTTTTCAAGTGCCCGAGCAATTCCAATTTCAAAATATAAACCTTAACAATTCTTGTACTCAAAAATTAAGTTCTAAATCCATTCAATGGCACTTTACAAATAAAAACGACAAGGAATTTCCTCAAAAATGATGAAAAATAATGCGGATTTACATCTCCAGGAGTCTTGGAGCAAAAATGGTGGAAAAATAGGTGTAATGGACAGCAATAGTTAATTTTTCCCCTTCTCAACTCTAGATTAGAGCCATCCATGTGTTTTCTTGGTGCAACTACAAAGGTGAGGTTTATTGGAAAGTTTCCAAACAAGCGTGGGCCTTCCACGTGCCCTGGGCCCAAGAAAAATGCCTTTTGGCCTTTGAAAAAGTCTTAGTAAAAAATAAGCTAGCGGAATCCTCGACATGTCACCTTGACCCAACTTTGAGATGGTTCCCAAAAGTGGAGAACCTGAACAAGCGCGGGCTCACCACGTGTCTCAGTCTAGAAGAGTTGTTAAAAAAATTGAAGGATCAGCGGAAGGTGCCATGTGTTTAGGGTCTAAGACAATTTTCCTTGGCCATTGAAAAGTCCAAAAAAGGGTAGAGTGAGTGGAAGCCTCCAAGTTTCCTCTTGGTGGTTCTTCAAAATAAAATTTAGGGGTTTGTCCCCAAACAAGTGCGGTCCCTCCACGTGTCCCAGGCCTTAGAAAATTTATTTTAAAAGTTTAAGTATAGATCAGAGCCGGTGGAAGCCTCCATGTGTCTCCCCGACACAACTTTGAGATGGTCCCCAAAAGCGGAGAACCTGAACAAGCACGGGTTCACCACATGTCCCCTTGGTGCAATTATTAAGGTGGGACCCTGAGGCAGATCCTCAAATGAGTGCAAGTCCTCCACATGTTCATGTTCTGCCAAAACTGCACCGGTCACATGATAAAAAATGTCTAAGTCTTGGTAAGGTAGCAAAAACATTCTGTGTCTCCTCGGCGTAACTCCAAGGTCAAATAAAAAGGTGAATTTTCAGATGAGCGTCAGCCCTCCTCACGGACAAGTTTTGAGTCGAAGTGGACCTTAGATTTTTCAAAATTTCCCACCGAGTCACATCCAACTAGAAAGGGCCATGTTTCCACAGATGTTGAGATATAAATTTGACGGGGAAAACACACCTGTCAAACCATAAAATGCAGGGAAATCATCATTTTCTCCCATAAATGAATATTTCTTTCAATACAGAGAATTTGGAAATGATATAAGGCCCAAATATGATCCTCTGAGCCATATCCAATCACATTTCAACAAATATTGGGACAAAAATTGATAGGGATAATAAAATGTGACTGTGGAAGAACAGAGGGAAGGGAAAAAACCCAATTTTATGCCCAAGTTACAAATCTTTTCACATGGACAGAGGAAGAAAAAAAAATCTAGACTTTAAGTGATCCTCAACCAAGGAAGGGACTGATCATGGCAACCAAATGAACGAAAAATATTTCATGCATCAATATGGGGAGATAGAAAACATGACAGGGCCCACAAACTGAAGAATTTCAAGGATAAATGGGGCAAGATCAAATTGAGCACCAACATCAGCTCCGGCTTGGGGATGGACACTCCCTTTGAGTACCACAAGAACAAATAGCAGACCAAGTGCCAAAAACAAACCATTTTTAGATAGATTCAAAGAACAAGCTTGCATAACAGAACAATAATAAGTAACTCCCCCAAGGAAGAACTGAGAAACCAACAAAACGGATGCCAAGGACCAAGACAAAAAAAATAGAAAAACATGAAAGCAAAAAGAAACCAAAATACTATACACTATACAATAGAGTATACCTTGATTATGAGAAATCAATCAAGGAAAGCTTTCAAATTCCTACTATTAACAGGAAATTCAAGCAATTCCCCATCTCAGTATTTTAAGAAGAAAGTATGTTCACCAATTTTAATGTCAATTGAATAAGGGCCCTTCTACAATGCATAAAAATTTCTATGTTTTCCCTTATCATCGTGCCTACTATCCCATAATAACACAAGATCTCCCTCACTGAAAGCTCTTGGAGTCACTTTTTTATCAAATAACTTCATCAACTTTTCTGTGAACTTCACATGCCGCTGATTGGATGCCCTTCCTTCATCATCTAACTAAATAATCTGATTGATTCGAGAATCATATGTACTAACTTCTTGATATTTAATTTTTTGAACAAACTAAAATGAAGACAATTGCAAATGAAGGGGAAACAAAGTTTGAGTTTAATATACCAACTCAAATGCACTTTTACCAGTAGATCTTTTGACAGTGATTCTGTCATCCCAAACAACAAACTTCAGTTGGTCACCCCACTTCTTTTTGTTCAGCTCCAAGATTCTTCTAATGATCTTCAACAATATTTTATTCTTGGACTCATCTTGTCCATTTCCTTGGGGATTTTAGTTAGAAGCATATGTCAAATTGATTCCATATGCTTTACACATTGGCACCAAACATTTGGCTCTAAAACTCATGGCATTATCAACAATAATCTTAGTTGGCACTTCAAATATACATATAGTTTGATTTAGCATGAACTCCATGATGAATTGGTGTTTTTATTTCTTGGTGGGGATTGCTTCCACCCGCTAAGTGAAAAATACATTAGCTACAAGAATCCATTTATGACCAACACTAGAAGGATTTGAAATATCACCAATGAAATCCATTCCCCATTACTTAAATGGGGATTAAATTTACATAGGATGCAAAGGAAGGGAACCTAAATCTTTCAGTCTTCCAAAAAAATGCTAGCAAATTTTACATTTCCTAACCAATAGAGTTGTATCTTTGAAAAGAGTTGGCCACCAATAACCAGCCCTCAAGATTTTATGTGTTGTAACTTTTCTAGCAAAATGTCCCCCACAAACTCCTCCATGGAGATTAGTAATTATTTTGGGGGCCTCATCTTTAATGATGCATCTCAAGAGCACTCCATTGGGGTTATTTGAAGCTAACCCAAAATCAATAATGACATATTTTTGGGAGGCTAACTTAAGAGCTCTTTTCTGATTTTTAGTCAAATGTTCAAGGCAGCATAGATATCTGAGATAAAATATTATATATTTGTACCATTCAGAGCTTACCAAATTTTCAAGGACATCAACCATTTCTCCTTCTACTTCATTCACCTCAATATTTCGCAAGTTGCTCTCAGTCATAAGCTTAGATAGGCCAAAACCTCTTATCAATTTCATGGTTTGGATATCCATGTCATATTCCTACAACTTGTTTTCCCATCTGCATATTTTTCATGAGACCTCCATCTCTGATATGATATCTTTCACCATGGTGTGGGGAATATAAGAAAAAACTTTAGAGCTCAAGAT
This sequence comes from Taxus chinensis, assembly GCA_019776745.2. Lineage (NCBI taxonomy): Eukaryota > Viridiplantae > Streptophyta > Pinopsida > Cupressales > Taxaceae > Taxus > Taxus chinensis. The sequence continues at coordinate 627,204,182 of CM034146.1, forward strand.
GTAAGGTCTAAAAACCTTTGTTTCTTTCACCAAGGAAAATTCTTGCTTCTCCATGATGGTGTACTTAAACTCATCTCCTTGTAATGCCTTATTGAAAAAGAAAATTGGTCTCTCATCTCCTTCATCATCCTTCTGCAACAAGACGGATGTAATGGTTTTTTATGAAGAAAAAGAAAACATTTGAAAAGGTTTCTTGTAATTTGGATCTGCCAAAATAGGGGCATGCTTTAATGCTTCTTTGATCCCATTGAAAAATTGAATAGAAGCTTCTTCCCATTTGATAACTTGGTCCTTCTTCAGTATGCTAGTAATGGGGATGGTCAGGTCAGAAAATTTAGACACAAATCTTCTGATAAAGTTTATTTTTCAAAAGAAGGATTAAACTCCCTTCTTAGTTCTCAGAATTGGAACCTCGCTGATGGCTTCCACTCTCTCGGGACCCCTTTGATACAATGTGACCAAGCAACTTTTCCTTTTGCACTCCAAAATGGCACTTCTTGGGATTTAATGATATTCCATACTATCTACACCTTAATAATATTCTCTCCAAGTGTTGCAAGTGATCATTTCTTTTTCTAGAAAACACAGTTACATCATCTTGATAAAGAGTAATGAAATCATTAATATAACCAGCAAACGCTACATCCATTGCTCTTTGGAAAGTTTATTCGGCATTCATTAAGCCAAAAGGCATTCTAACATAGACATAAGCTCCCTAAGGAGTGGTAAAGGAATTCTTTATTCTTTTTGACTCTTTAACAACAACTTGATTATAGCCAGAGAAACCATCCAAAGTGGATAAAAATTCAGAACCAGTTACTAATTGTAGCATATTCTCATGTTTGGCAGAGGGTAATTATCTTTCAATGATGCTTTATTCAAGTTCCTAAAGTCTATACGTAGCCTTATATAACCATTGTTTATTCTGACATGTACTAAATTTGTAACCCAAGATGAGTACCTTGTGGGCTAAACGATCCCTCCATCCCTCAACTTCTTCAATTCTTCTTTACATCTTCAAAGAAAGGAGCAGATTGATCAGCGTCTTATTTTTCCTAAAAGGCTTGACATTATATTCAAGAGGAATTTCATGTTGGAACAAATATTACCTATATGCCTTCAACTCAGAGTAAGACCAAGCTAGGCAGTCTTGATATTTCTTCAACAATTAAACATATGACTGTTTCTCTTCCTTGTTGAGATTGCTTCCTAACCAAATTTTATGTGGTTTTTCCTTTTTGCCCAGGGTGTGCTCTTCCATATGTCTTAAAATCAACATACTTCTACTAATAATGCAATTAGCATTATCAAGGTTTGATTCAAGTGCCACCAAACATTTGGGAATCATGTTTTTCTTCAGCTAGATGATGTCTTTTCCAAATAAAGTTTCATTTCCTTTAGTAGCACACACCATTGGTTACCAATCTATATTTTGGTCAGTAAACTCGCTTTGGTTATGTAAAAACCATTTCACCTGGGCATCATCATCGAACTCTTGCAAATTTTTAACGTTGTTAGGGACAGATTACCTTGTTAGTATTTCAACATCATAGTAAAAAAATGGAGATATTGTACAATTTCCAAATCTAGATCCTAGAACTATTAACTTGTCTAAAATTTCTATCATGGTGCACAATATTAAATGAGTCAAACATTTCAATCAAATCCCAGACGACATGCTTGTATTGTTTCATTCTCTGATTTTTAGTAGCATACAATTTTCTAATTTGCTTGACAATCAGTTATGAATATCCTTTGACAATGATATCATTTACACCATATTTCCATGCAATTCTCAAACCCAATAAAAATGCTTCATATTCAACAATGTTATCAGTGCATTCAAAGTTCAGTTTGAAAGAAAAAAAAAACACTTTTTGGCCTGCAGAAATCAGAACAATACCAGCACCATTTCTAAACTTGGAACAAGATCCATCAAATAACAAGGTCCAAGGAAAACCTACTTGTTCAATACATTTACATTGATCAATCTTGTGCTCTTTTCCATCAACAAATCCAACAAATTTATCAACATACAACACTTCATAAGAAGCATTATTGGGATCTTCAATGAGGTGTAACATCTTCTTCTCTCCATACAACTTTGCAAGGTTGCCTTCAATTGGAATGGTGGCAAAAGACATATCCATCTGAACACTTCCACCAACACTTGCAGCCCACTTTTTTGATAACAACATGCCCCATTTGGTAGGGAAATCAACAATAACAACAACAAGTTTCAAGTTCTTACCCAGATAAGTTGTAAGTTGTACCACCAAATCTTTTACACATCCTACAACTGACACCTCTCTAGAATCCATTGCAGTACACTTTCCATAATTTGTTATCACTTTAATGTTCAATTCATTCATGAGCTCTAGAGGCATAACATTGCATGATGCTCTAGAATCAAACATACAATTGTGCAGAAGTTTGTCCTTAATAATCAACATTGTAAAAGGGTAAGTGCACGAAGTTGGTGGACAATTCCGTGGATAAAAAACTAAAATTCAGGAACCAGGATCACGGTTTTTAAACCGTGATCACGGTTCCTAAATTCTAGGTTCAGTAATTACCGAACCTAAAACCGAAATCACGGTTTAGAATTGCGAGCGTGGTTATAAACCACGATCGTGAAACTCTGAGACAAAAATTAACAGTCCCGTGACTCCTTATTTTCCCCATTTTTCATTTCAAACCGTGATTAATCCTATATGTTTTTCACTCAAGCTTTAAATACCACCTCAAAATTTCTCATCGAACTTCTGAATAGTGATTGATTCAACCATGCCGTTAAGACGAGGAGGTAAGCCCCCGATTTTAATCATTTTTTTGCATTTAAGGTTTTTTTTTTGCATTTTCATGGGTTTTTCGAAATGTTTGTTTATGTATACAATTTTCTTGTTTTATCAGTTGGTTGGTAAGCTTGAAATCATACAAACTATCAAAAAATTCCTCAAAACCCACTGAACATTCCTCAAAACCCTCCTCCAAACATAGATCCACCTCCTATGGCTCCTTCTGTCCCCACTGAGCTAGCAAGAACACAAGCTAATATCATTGGAAGAATTTGAGAAAATAAAATTGTGCATGAGAACCTAATTCAGACTATAAGACAAAATCATGCTATAAATCCATCCTGCATGACTTTAGCTAATACATTTCAAACATTGATTGGTGAAGTCAAGTCTGAAACCAACCAAATACATAGATGAAATACCTTTAGAGGTGACTGTAGGTGGTGGTATGTGGATAAACTATCCCATGCAATCGTAAAAGACAAAAAAAAATGGAAAATACCTCATTTGTACATTATTTACCGATCGTAGAACCAATGCCCCCTCCTGTAGTTACTTGCAAACGGTTCCCAATCCATTGGTGCCACAATGACCGAATCAAAAAAAAAAATTGGGACCGTTGGTTGATGGTTTTTGATTATCCACCATGAAAAAACAATGAGTTTCCTCTTTATTTTTTGAAGAAATTATACTACGAGTTCGTGCTCAATGAGGTCTTGAATTATTTTGACTTTTTTTACTTTTTTGGTCGAGGAGGTGGCTCTGCACAGAGTAGACCTAGTGTATGCCTAGGTAAACCTAGGATCTCCAATGCTCCAAAACCCCCACTGCCTTCAGTTATCCCTACTACAGTGAAGGAGGTTATGGAGACTGATACATTGCATGCATTGAGGGAGCTCAATGACACACTGACCCAACATAGTGACCAGATTACATCTGGTGATGTTGGTGGATGTGCCAATTCTAGCGTACCACACCACTATGGATCATGTGGTGTCGTATGCACTGCGGACGAGACATCATTTGATGGTTCACAGGATTTATTTTCTATAGATGAGATGCTGGGGAATGTTTTTGGAACTGGTGCCACTGATAATTGTCTTTCATAGGTAAATTTCAAATAAATGTAAATAATATATATATATATATACACAATAGTTTAATTCACATGTTTGAGATATATATATATATATTTGATTGTATGTCATGTATATACATGTAAAAAACTAATTTTTTATTTTATTTTAAATAGCAAGAGTTGGTGAAGGAAACATCTGGCGTTGACATGCTACCTACTGTAGCTGGGCATGTTTCAAACGTAAGTTTCAAGTTGTACAAACTTACATTTTTAATTTCATTTGATTGCACTGGATTATTATTATAATGTTTCACATGTATGTTGTACATATTAATATGGTTCTCTTTTATACACAGGAGCCTGGTAGGTCATCATCTGCTCTGGGAACTAAGGCTAATGGCACGCCTCACACGAGTTTTACGCAAGTTAGTAAATCTCTTTAGACTTTGTTTCTAATTACTGGAATTTCACATGGATTACATGCTTTGGACCTCTTTTATGTGGTGCACAGTCATGTAGATTTTAATATTGATTTGTACATTTTTTTGTATAGCTTATGACTGCTAGAGAGACTCCTCCATATATGCAGACTGTGGAGGTTGCTGTAGATACTGCCATAGCATCTGCAGATCCACTAACTGAGGTACAATTTTTCAAATTTGTTAAATTTAGGAGGTTAATTATTTCTTATTACTTAAATCTACAATATCAAATTTTTTATGTATATGTAAAATATTTAATTTGAAAATTAATTATTTGTATACATAGCTTACCCCTCGTGAGTCCATTATTGTCCCTGCGATGCGTTAACAAAAAATTGGTAGGGATCATGACATTGCGGTAATATTTCACATGCATTTTAACTAAATTGTACAAGTTTCTAAATTTTGAATGTATTTTAAAATTTTGGGTGTTAAAAACTTGTTGTTTATGAATGTGTAGGTTAGGTTGTAGGCATGATTAGAGACACCTAGGACCACACGGATGAAATCTGTAGTGGCATCTCCATCCTCTACATCCTCAGGTCGTGGACGTGCTAATTCTAGCAAGGCGAAGAGAGGGAAGATGTTTCATGAGTAGACTCATAGTCCACCTGGATGTACATTGATATATATATATATGGGCCTGTTGTATATATCTCCCTCCCCGGGTAAATATAGACAAACAGAAGAATATGGAAATAAAATAAATTCAAAACCCGACATTTATTTACACTACTAGTCACACCTAGGTGCAGATAAGAAGGTGTCGACACGGAAAAATTTGTGCCTTGGTGCAGGTTGAAGGCGTAGATCAGAAGGTGTTGACATGGAAGAAGTCACGCCCTGGTGTAGGTTGAAGGCACAGATCAGAAGGTGTCGACATAGAAAAAGTCACACCCTAGTGCAGGTTGAAGGTGTAGATCAGAAGGTGTCGACACGGAAAAATTCGTGCCCTAGCGCAGGTTGAAGGTGCAGATTAGAAGGTGTCGACATGGAAAAATTCACACCCTAGCATAGGTTAAAGGTGCAGATCAGAAGGTTTCGACACAGAAAAAGTCATGCCCTAGTATAGGTTGAAGGTGTAGATCGTAAGGTGTTTACATGAGGATGGATGTGCCAAGGCGCACCTTCAGGAGGCGCAACATTTTGAGCGCTGACACACCGAACCCGACAGGAAGCAAACCCTGACCCAGATATTCAAATGGCCATAAATTTTCATAGGGAGATCGGATTCACACAAGGTTTGACTTTTCAGAAATCTTACAATGTCCTTTTTCTATCTACAACTGGATATTTTTAATTTGCTGAGAATTTTTTTTAAAAAAATGCAAAATACAGTTTGCCTTTTTTGGGGTTTGTTAGGGTTCTCACCTACCACCATAATGAGATGAATTAAATACAATCTGGAGGTGGTTGGGTAGATTTGGAATTCATCTCTCTTCCCTCTCTCATTCTTCCTATAAATTTTAAGGAGGGGCTTCTTTCTAAAGGTTGGACATTCTTGTTTTGCCCCTCCCTTCTTCTCTTTGGTAGGTGAATTTGTGGAGTTCAAACCTCCCATCTAAAACTGTAATGCAGCTTTGCCTCTTGGTATTTTGTAGTGTATTGTATCAATATTTGGAGCAAATAATGCATGTCTATGGATGATTCTCAACCCTCTCTATGTTCATTTTCATCCTCATGATCTTTCACTATAAATTTGGTTATCTGTGCATGATCTTGCATTGCATTTTAATGGTTTGTGTTTATTGGCAAGACAGGTGTTCTTCATTCCTCGTTGCATCACCTTTGTTAGTTTAGGTTTATTCTTATGCATCTTCTTACGCTGTCTCCTTGGAAAGTTAGATTAGGTTTTTGAGTAAACTCTTTACATTTTTATGTGTGCATCTAAACAGAGGAATACGAACCGGTCTTCGTCTGGAGAGCTTTCCCAATTCGCAAGGTCCCACACTTGGTAAAAGATCCATGTTATGCAATCACACTGAGAGTCTCAACCCATCAAGTTGTGGAAATCTATGGGTGCTGTGATTCAACATCAACAGGGCCATCTGGTCCTAGTGAACATGTTTCTTCATATAGTCCATTGTATATATATAGCCTTTTACGACCGCATGTTGTCCCATATGTACATTATGACACACTTAGTTCGAGATGTACACATACATTATGAAATTATGTATATATTTTCAAAGACATACATTTGGAACACACTTTTTTTTATTCTTATATATCCGTGTGTGTTGGTTTTCATAACGATAAATCTGAACTATATATGTTTGATTTTATTTTATTGCATGTATGATATATCCTTCTATGTATGTTTTCATAACCATTTAAATTAGTTCTCTTATATGTACATGTTTTATTTAAATATTTAATCATGTCTTCTTATATTTGGATTGAGATGAAATTTTTTCATTAGATTAGGTATTTTCATATGGTTTCCTACTTCAAATTTTAAGTGTTTTCGATCTCTAGAATTGCAAGGATCTAAAAAGGCAAGTTTTTTCTCTAATCAAGTTGGGGTGAAGAAATTTTTTCCAACTTGAGAGGGGGAAACATAATCAAGTTGGGGTGCTAAGGAATTGAATACCTAGTGAGAATGTTACAAGCCTTAAGTGACGAAAGGGATAGATTTCTCCGATATTAGTATTATTAGGTTCCACCCATCGCATGAAGAATCCTCCTCTAATGAAGAATCAACTCATGTCTTCCTCTGTGGAAGATCTTGAATGATGAGGCTTTTCCATAGATCATACTATTGAATTTAGAAACTACAAATGAAACTTTCTCATCTTCCAAGATGTTCACATGTTCCAATGTGTTGAGTCAATTCTCAGGAATGGCATTGATATTTCCACATTGACTAAAATATTTTTCATTTAACTCTTCATAGGATTCTAGAGATATAGCCTATGATCACTACAAGGGCTGAACTAAAACTTATTGACTATTAAAAGAAAGGGTCACAAATATTTTCCTGAACCAATTCTTAAAATTTGAATCCTAAAGATTCTTCATGTGGAATTATTCTCCCTGAGAGGAGTACCAAGCTCATGCATTCTTGTGCCAATATCATCCAAAAATTTGATACATTCTCTTCATGGGATTCAAAATCAGAAATGGCTTCTTTTAGAGCTTCAAACCTCTAGATGATGGTATGGGACAAAATTTCGTACAAGTTCTCTGAGTCAGATGAAAACACACCTAAGCTCACCAAGGAATGAGAATCAAAATTATTCATCTCACTCGCAAATGGGAGATTATTTTCCCAATGGAATTTCTCTTTCTTGATCTCAACTCTATTCCTATTGACTTTCAAAAATATGACCAAGAACAATCTAAAAAAAGATATAATCTCAGGAAATAGATCATGTTCCCTTTTTCAAGGATCATGCTCACCCCAATGGTCACATGTCCTTCTTTGCAGTATGAATGCTTGATCTTGCTTGTTGGACTGGGGGATTGAAGTTTTAGATGGGAGACATTGCTTCAATTTGAGGTAGAGATGATTAATCTCATGCAATCAATGATGGAAATTATGAATAAAAGGTCCTCACACATGTGTTCCCTTAATTGTTTGATGATTTGTACTTATACTCCTAATTCTGTGTCTAGTGACATGTGATGAAGAATCCTATTACAATGCAAAAATAATGAGCATGTATGCACATAGCTAGGGCAGTAGAGGATGGAGAGAGATCACCACAACAACATACCTCAATAGAGAAAACTAAGGACAGTGATGAAGTAGGTCTAAGAGGATAGAGGAAAGTCCAAATAGAACAAGAGAGATGGAAGGTAAACAAGTGACAAATTCAATGTTTTGAGTCCTAGGAAATGAACGGAGGTGAGGAGTGAGAAGTCATGCCTCATGACATCATGGCACCAAACTGACTGCACCGGCATGTCTGGATGGCTAGGTGAATGCTAGAGGAGGTGGTGTTTTGGTGCGCGACAAGGTCGTTGCGTCCGGGCTACTTTGTTCGACCTTAGTCCCTTAAGAGCCCTGAGACCAAAATATCGTTCAACTTAGACAGTTGAATACTCGAACTCCGTGCAACCTAGAGATGGCTCACCTGATCTGAAACCTTGGCATAGGGACCCTATAAAAGATCCTCTCTCGGTTTTTTCCTTCTCATTTCGGTGCTCTCACTACCCTATTATTTACAAACGCGTGAAATTGTGCAGTTGGAGCCAGTGATGGGTTGTCAAACGTTATATTTTGAGAATGGTGTGTCGTGGTACCCAACCGACTACGCCACCATGTCCGGGTGGCCAGGTGAATGCTAGAGGAGGTGGTGTTTTGGTGTGCAACAAGGTCGTTGCTTCCAGGCTACTTCGTTCGGGCATAGTCCCTTAAGAGCCCTAAGACCAAAATATCGTTTAGCTTCGACGGGTGACTACTCAAACTTCGTGGCACCTAGAGATGGTTCATCTAATTCAACACCTTGGCATAGGGACCCTCTACAAAATCCTCTCTTGGTTTTTTCATTCTCATTTTTGTGCTCTCGCTACCCTATTGTTTACAAACACGTGAAATAGTGTAGTTGGAGCCAGTGATTGGTTGTCAAATGCTATATTTTGAAAATGGTGGGTCATGCCACAAAACTGACTACACCAAAACATCCAGGTGGACATTTGAATGCTAGAGGAGGTAACGTTTCGGTGCGCGAAAAGGTCATTGCTTCCAGGCTACTTCGTTCGGATGTAGTCCCTTAAGAGCCCTGGGAAAAAAAATATCTTTCAACTTCGACGGGTGACCACTCGGACTTTGTGGCACCTACATATGGCTCATGTAGTCCAACACCTCAAAATAGGGACCCTCTACAAAATCCTCTCTCGGTTTTTTCCTTCTCATTTCGGTGCTCTCATTGCCCTATTGTTTGCAAACACACGAAATAGTGCAGTTGGAGCTAGTGATTGGTTTTCAAACACTATATTTTCCAAACGGTGGGTTGTGGAACCAAACCGACTATACCGGCATGTCCAGGTGGCTAGGTGAATGCTAGAGGAGGTGGTGTTTGTGTGCGCGACAAGGTCATTGCTTCCGGGCTACTTCGTTCGGGCGTAGTCTCTCAAGAGCCTTGAGACCAAAATATCGTTCAACTTCGATGCGTCACTACACGGACTTCGTGGCACCTAGAGATAGCTAATGTAATCCAAAACCTTTGCATAGGGAACCTCAAAAAAATTGTCTCTCAGTTTTTTCAATCTCATTTTGGTGCTCTCGCTGCCCTATTGTTTGCAAACATACGAAATAGTGTAGTTGGAGCTAGTGATTGGTTGTCAAACGCTATATTTTGTAAATGGTGGGGCATGGCACCAAACTGACTATGTTGGCATGACTAGGTGGCTAGGTGAACACTAGAGGAAGTGGTGTTTTGGTGCGTGACAAGGTCGTTGCTTCCAGGCTACTTCGTTTGGGCGTAGTCCCTTAAGAGCCCTGAGACCAAAATATCATTCAACTTCGACGGGTGACTACTCGGACTCCGTGGCACTTAGATATGGGTCATCTGATCAGACACCTCAGCACAAGTACCCTCTAAAAAATCCTCTCTCAGTTTTTTCCTTCTCATTTTGGTGCTCTCGCTGCCCTATTGTTTGCAAACACGTGAAATAGTGTAGTTGGAGCTAGTGATTGGTTGTCAAATGCTATAATTTGAAAATGGTGAGTCATGGCACCAAAACAACTACGCTGGCACATCCAGGTGGCCAATTTAATTCTAAAGGAGGTAGTGTTTTGGTGCACGACAAGGTCATTGCTTCCGGGCTACTTCATTTGGGCGTAGTCCCTTAAGAGCCCTGAGACAAAAATATCATTCAACTTCGACGGGTCACTACTTGGACTCCATGGCACCTAGAGATGGCTCATCTAATCTGACACCTTAGCATAGGGACCCTCTAAAAAATCCTCTCTCTATTTTTCCCTTCTCATTTCAGTGCTCTCGCTGCCCTATTGTTTGCAAACGCGTGAAATAGTGTAGTTGGAGCCAGTGATTAGTTGTCAAATGCTATATTTTACAAATGGTGGTTCATGGCACCAAACTGACTATGTCAGCACATCCACGTGGCCAGGTGAATGCTAGAGGAGGTATTATTTTTATGCGCGACAAGGTCATTGCTTCCAGGCTACTTCATTCGGGTGTAGTCCCTTAAGAGCCCTGAGACCGAAATTTCATTCAACTTTGATGGGTGACTACTCAGACTCCATGGCACCTAGAGACATCTTGTCTTATCTAAAACCTCGATGTAGTGACCCTCTAGAATATCCTCTCTTGGATTTTTCCTTCTCATTTCGGTAATCTCGCTGCCCTATTGTTTGCAAATGCATGAAATAGTACAGTTGGAGCCAGTGATTGTTGTCAAACCCTATTTCTGCAAACGGTGGGTCGTGGCACTGAACCGACTACACTGATACATCCGAGTGGCTAGGTGAACACTATAGGAGGTAGTGTTTTGGTGCACGACAAGGTCATTGCTTTCGAGCTAATTCGTTCGAGCGTAGTCCATTAAGAGCCCTTAGACCAAAATATCGTTCAACTTTGACGGGTGACTACTCGGACTCCATGGCACCTAGAGATGGCTCGTCTAATTCAAAACCTCAGCATAGGGACCCTCTATAATAGCCTCTCTCAGTTTTTTCCTTCTCATTTTTTTGCTCTCACTGCCCTATTGTTTGCAAACGTGTGAAATAACGCAGTTAGAGCCAGTGATTGGTTGTCAAACACTATATTTTGCAAATGGTGGGTCGTGGCACCAAACTAACTGCATCAGCATGTCTAGGTGGCTAGGTGAATGCTATAGGAGGTAGTGTTTTGATGTGTGACAATTTTTTTACTTCCGGGCTTCTTCGTTCGGGCGTAGTCCCTTAAGAGCCCTGAGACCAAAATATCGTTCAACTTTGATGGGTGACTACTCAGACTCCATGGCACCTAGAGTCATCTCGTTTGATCTGACACCTCAGCATATGGACCCTCTACAATATCCTCTCTCAGATTTTTCCTTCCCAGATCGGTGCACATGCGTAGGTATGGTCTTGTAAACACTTGGGGAGAAGTCATTTTCAAAATCTACAACATTTTCAAAATTTACAACTTTTTCAAAATTTACAACATTTTCAAAATTTACAACTGTTTCAAAATTTCAACTTTTTCAAAATTTCAACTTTTTCAAAATTTACAACATTTTCAAAATTTACAAGTTTTTCAAAATTTACAACATTTTCAAAATTTACAACTTTTTCAAAATTTACAACATTTTCGAAATTTACAACATTTTCAAAATTTACAACTTTTCCAAAATTTACAACATTTTCAAAATTTACAACTTTTTCAAAATTAACAACATTTTCAAAATTTACCACTTTTTCAAAATTTACAACTTTTTCAAAATTTACAACATTTTCAAAATTGACAACATTTTCAAAATTTACAACTTTTTCAAACAATGAAAGCTTCTCTTAGCTTCGAGAATTTAAAATTCTCTACTAACAGTGCCAACCACGTGAAGGTGGAAGCTTTTCTGGCACCACTAACCTAAACATAAAAGTGTTAGTCAAAGAAATTTATGTTTCATATCAAAACCATATACTTTCTATATATACAAAATACACAAATTTAAAATAAAATATATTCAAACTTAAATCTAGATCTTTAAACTAACAAATTTATATATATATTGAAAAGAAATTATATATACCAGACACATGAGCATTGTAAATTCATTCCAATGAACCATCAGGATCGGATCTACTCTGAATAGCAGACAAGATTGCTTCATGATATGACTCTCGAACCTTCTAAAGAATCTTGTTATTAGGCCTTCCTCGATATCTATACAGCTGAATATTTTTCGCTAGAACTAGATGCGAATATAAGTGTATTTTCCTGTGTGTCTCAAAGTCTTCAAACACCCAAACAGAGGAGTTTTTTAATGGATACCATCGAAGAAAAATTCTAGTAACTACCACTGACCCTGTAGGATACTTAATATCTTCGCCATCTATAATAGGAGAAGTCAACTTCTTTCTTTCCTCAATGCAATGACATAAGAAATAGTCTATTCGTTCTTCATTGTCTTCTGTCGTAATTAATGTAAACACATGTCCTACAAAATAATAACTTGGTTGAACAAATCAAATTTAAATTACATATTAAAATTTCAATGGACATAACTCAATACAAAAATTAAATAACCATAAATACCTTGTCGCACCAAAATCAAAATTTCGTCAAATTCCTTGGATGTTGCAACTTCATCTGTAGAAACAAGTCATAATGCCTGTAGAGGTTGATAACTAGGAAGCGGAGTTAGAGGCCTACAAATCCATCCTTCCACCCATTCTTGTGAATCACACTTAGCAGTGACAAATTTGATACAAGATGCATAAAAACATATCAAATTTCTTGTCCATACAGCCCACGAAGTAGCATCTGAGCTACAAAATGAGTGCATATAACTGGACCCAATGAGTGTCATACAATCCTCATAGTTAGTAATATGTTGTTCCTCTATCAACCAAAAATATCTACGAACTGTGGAATTTTCTTGAGAACCTCAAGTGATATTGTCAGTACACCATTCCACTATGCTCTTTTCATCTTTTAATTTAGCATCATATTTGTAATTCAAATCTTCTCTTGTAAGAGCTCTTTTCACACATGCCCCTGCACCATCATGCTCTCCTTTTCCATGTCCATCCTCAGAGAAACTCCAAATATGTTGCAAACCCATCTTGACATGCATTATGCTCATCCAATAAAACATTCGTGCATTCTTAAACTGAGATGTGCAATTATATGACCATATATAATGTTGTTTGAAGTGGATGTCCCTATCAAACAAGTTTCCCTAAAATAACAGGAAACACCCTTGCAAAAATTTAGTAGAATGAGTACGATCATCACTGATATAAAAGTGGTACTCTCTTACAAAATTTTGATCATTCTCTGTACTGTCAGGAGAATGTAGAAATGCTATATGCACAAAAATGGAAACTTGTACTGAGTTGTAATATTTTGATTGAACCTCCATTTGTGGTTGCAATGTGTAATTCTCTGCAAAATCGACCACTGAAACGATAGTACCAATAGGAAATGTGTATTTTCATAGCTTGAATTGTTAATCCAATCATCGAGCTCTATGTGTATGCCTCGCATACTCATAAACAATTTCATCCTTAAATTTTCTCAAAAATTAGAAAATGAGCATTTGTTCTGTAACTAGCTCACACCGTTTAGACTCTTTTCCATATTTCAACTGGTATGCAACTGATTTATATTTATCAAACTCAACTAAATTATGCCCTATTGTACCTTCAATTTACTCATGGATGCAACTTTCTAATTTAGGTAATCCGCCGCATGTACTACAACTTCCATCTAAACAATCCTGACTATAAAAAAATTGTCCAACTTCTTTTTAACAAAATATAGTAGGAATGAAATGCCTGGAAGTTATTGGTGGAACTTGAACACCACATTCTGATAACATAGTTTCAGAATGAAAGTTAGAACGAATACGTAAAAATTTAGCATAATGCATCGCAAATTCAACATGTTGCCTACAACAACAAGTGGTGCGAGCATGGTTGATTTTCACATAGAATTGTTTCAACATTTCAAAAAAACGTTGACTAATTTTAATTTCCAGATTCTCTTGTTCAAACTTACGAAAAAATTGAGTTTGATTCATGTCTAAGAAATGCTTTGGATGTGGTTCACGATTAGTAGAACCAACTCTCCATTTTAAAACATCTCTTGTATTAGGTGAAACTCTAGTGTTATCATGCCAAAATTTAATAACAACTTCTTTTATAGCATCAGAATTATTTTTGTCCTTACGCGGTGCTCTAGCAGAAAATGCCAAAAAATCGGCATTATTGAGTGATTGAAGGATATTACGTCTTTCAATTGCTTCCATTAGAGTTTTTCGATTAACTTCAACATTCAACTTTTTTGCGTAATCAAACATTGTTTTTTTATTGATTCACTTACAACACTAGTAGCAAGTACACGAAACACAATATTACTATCCCTAGTGCATCTCTTGACACCAACAGTGTGATATGCATCATGAAGGTTTTCAACAACTGTAGAGGTTTGACCACATATATTAGATGTTTTCAATCCTAAGGTGTTTAATGTAAGTCTCATTTTAATCAATTTCATCAAACTAACCAACAACTGACATCTTTGAGAATCATTTAAAACTTCAAAATGATTATCTCAAATTTCAATGGCTTTTCTTCTGATTTTTCGTTCAGAAATTTTGTCAGACATTGGGTTGAAAATCTTTTTTTCAATTTCAATAAAAAAATTAGGTTTCTTACATAAAATCCTAGGAGGTGTTTTTGTCAAATTTTTCTTGTCTACAGTTTCAACATGAATTTCCTTATTCACATTTTCATTGTCTCCTTCAATTTCAACATTTGCTACATCATGATTATTTACTTCTTCTTCAACATTAACAGTAAAAACATCTTCATCGTGAGTATTTAATTCAACTTCAACATTGATAGTACAAACATTACCTGGTTCTTCATTGCTTACAATAGTTGGGGTTGAAGATGAACCTCTTCTTGATTCATGAAGTTTCCGCATTCACTCAGCATTTTCAATTTTGCTGGCCTCTAATTCGTTTGGTGTTTTTTACTTAATGAACTTCCTTTTTTGACTTCATTTTTTGTCTCCCATCATGTTTTGCTTCCGGTGACAAGAAAAAACGTGCAGAAAAAGATAGAATTTCACAGTAATTTGTATACGGTAGGGTTAGAGAGTAAAAATCACATGGTAAGTTCAGACATTGAGATGTGTGTAAATATGATTTATAAACTGCGAGCGTGCACTTTATAAACCGTGATGTGTGTAAATATGATTTATGAACCGCGAGCGCAATTTATAAACCGCGATCGTGGTTTATAAAGTGCGCTCGTGGTTTGTGTAAAAAAAACTATGATCATGCTTTATAAACCATGATCGTGGATCTATCTACCGAACCTAAGCCTAGGAAAATCTTTGTTTTTCCCCAACCAAAGCTATGGAAGGTCATTATGAAGTGTAAAAGGTAAAAAAACCCTCAAATATACTCTTCCAAAGACTTGAACCATGCTAAAAAACTAAAAAACATTTCACAAAATTGGTGCCATCATGTAGGGGAGACTCTTAGCTTCATAGAAATATATGATTTTAAAGTGAATAGAATAAGATAAATATCATTTTATAATTTTTTACTAACAATAGGTCTTTAAGACTTTTTTCCCATAAATGTTCATGTCTACGTTTAAGACTGTAACTTTAGTTTCGCTTATCAAAATATGATAAAACTTATACCATCACAAGCGTAGAAAAATTATATACACGTTAAACAAAATTATTTGATTTCGATATTTTTTGATATAGTTATGGCGGGAAAATGGAAAACACTCCATTTTCTACATATTTTCAGACCACTTTCACAGAAAAAATCATAAAAAACAAATATTACTAAAAAAATACAAAATAAAATCCATACCAAGATATACAACTACATCTAACATTTCACCAAAGGAAAATAAAAAATAACAAGATTTGGTCATCCAAAATGTGGGCAAACGGACTACAATCTTATAAGTTTAAAAAAAAAAAAAAAACTAAGTGATATAATTTTACAGTTTTTAATACAGCTAAACTTGTCCCTTTTTTTAAAAAATTAGTATTTTATAAACTAGATTTTGAATGCTATGATTCATATTTATATAATTTTTTTCTAATTTAGAGTGCGCGTATAGCTAATAATCCCTACAAGTTGAGATTTTGCTATTTTTTGCAATATGACATCCACGGATGACCCTATATTTGTCCATCAACTTGCTGCACTTACCCAGGCATTGTTTTCAAGATCAATTTGTAATTCATACTTGAAAATAAAGATGCTCCCAATTTAAGAACTTCAGGTGGTTCACCTATCTACAATGAAAAGGAAAATATGAAAGAATACTTTTCCAGGTTAGCAATGCTTAGAGGAGGCAGAAGTCAAACATTAGTGCAGTATTGCAAACCAAAGGTAATACTCCCTAGTTTTATTCCATGTTCATCAAATACAATGTATAAGAAATAAGTCTTACGACAATGGGTTCAAAGGAAAGCTAATCCCAGTTCAATAGGTATTTCAAGAACATAAATCTTTATCTGAGCACAAGACTTGGGCAATGCCATTTGGAGAAGATATTAGAGAGTAAAACCCTCAGAAGTTGGTAAAAATAGTGTCTCATACATGGCAATCGGATGGGAAAATGACTGCAATGGCTTCCCGACAGGAGAGGCATGTTCACAAATGCATAATAAATGCATTGTAGTTTATTGCAGGAAAAAAATAAGAGTACAACAATTTCACAGGGTATATGGTTTGGATTTATAGCCACTACGACGTTTAAAAACTTTAAATCAATGAGTTGACAGAGAACTAATAGAGCTTTGGTAAAGAGAACCATGCCCATAATCCCAACATGGTGAGCTATCCTCTTGAACCATCACCGGGATTCCTCCAGAATATTTAAATGTAAATACATTAGAGCACTTAGGCCACTCAAAAAAATGAGTTAGGAACCTTCATTAATTTCATCTGTAACATAGAGGTATCCATTTAGAAAGTATTAGAGATCTAGGAATAAGAGTTTAAACCATCAGTAGAACTGCAACTCCAAGCACAAGTAGCATGTTCTTAGAAAAATCACTTTATTTCCCCAGTAACTTCATGACTGTGAGCTTCTAGAACAATTTGCACCAAGCATGCATCGATCATTAGTGGAAGGAACATTATCATGTTCTGTAAAACTTGTTGATCCAAACCCTCAAAAGAGATGGATGGGGTAAAAAACAAAGAACACATACAACTAGAATAGATTTCGATCTGAAAAGTGTCGGCCATTCATAAATAAAACCCAAAATCACTAAAGAAACGTGAGGAAATTATGAAGTGAGTATAAATTGAATTCAACATGGCAATGATAAATCCTAGTTTTGATGGTAAGTCTAGATCAAACATGGGTCCTATACATCCATGTCACCAAAATGTGATGTGAATATCATAGAAATGGCATGCATCTCCTAAAAAAATTGTCTATGAATCTCAAATGGAGAAAAATGATGGAAAGATTCAAGTGAGAACATGTCGACATATCCTCATAGAGTCTCTACAAAATGAAAGAAATTTGAGCTCCGATCAGAGAAAAACGGTTGTCCGATAAAATTTTGGTATAGTCTTTGCCACTTCTTCAATGATCCAAAGCCTGAAATGATCAAGAGACAATATCTGGGTTGATCATTTTTACAAAACCCGACTCCTTCACGTTAGGAGGTGATTCCAAAAACTTTAACGGATTATATCTCACATTTAAAGGATCCAACGATGTAAGATGCCTAACCCCAACATGCCACACTGCCAACCTGAGTTTGAATCCCTCAATGATCCAGTAAGCAACCATTGTATAAGATCAAATGACTATCTAAGTTACCACAAGATTGATGATCTAGATTCACTTATCGATGGCATCAAATTCACAGCAGGTCCTCTGAATGTCTGTATCTGAATATTGTATGAAACTCTCATGTGTTGATTGCATAACATGGATATTTTCCCAATAGTATTCAAACTCTCATAAAATGGGAAAGCTCTCCAGATATTCCTCTGTTTAGATGCACACATTAAAATTTTCAAGAATCTAATTTTAATCTAATATAACATTTCTATCCGAGACAGGGTTAATGAAGATTATCTTGCAAATGTTTAAACCTAAAATAACAAAGGTGCATGCTTCTTCTAAAGGAATGGTTCAACACCTTCTTTGCCATTAAACACATCCTCAAATTAATAACTAATACAAGCATTCCATGCACACATAACTAAGATTGATAATGAGAGATCCAAAAGGTGTAATTAACACTAAGAGATTGGTTTAAAATCGTCCTTGAAACTTAGGCAATCTATTTCTCCACAATCTTGATGCAGTACACTAACATTTGGCCATAGCCAGGTAATACCTTTGCATTACAGTTTGAATGGGACGTTTGAACTCCAAAATTCCACTTGCAGACAAAAGAAGATAGAGGTATGGGTGCAGGCTGAAAAATTTTCCAACCTTTAGAAAAATTCCCCTCCTTACAGGATATACAAGAGGAATGAGAGAAGGAGATACTGAAGTTACACCCACCAAATTTTGTTGGAGTACACAGGAGAGGATTATCAGGTTGAGGCATAGTTGCTTAACTTAAGTAGCCTTTACGTTATGCCCTTGTACTAGTAACACAAAAGATCAGTATTGTTATTAACCTTTACAATGATGGAGTTAGAGTTTGGTGGAGGAATGAGGAGCAGAATCCTCATGTAGATTCAATGATAGTTACTTGGTAGCTCTTCGAGCAGTGTTTTAGGAGTAGATTCAATCTCAATAGCTAATAGATGAGTTTCATTATCTACGAAAAGCCTACCTGATGAAGTAGTTGAGTATTATGGTCAATTTTTGGATTTTCTGATCATGATGTGGACTACATGTAGGATGAGCAGGTTAGGGTTCATGATGGTTCATCTAGGGGCCTAAACTTAGACCTTGCGAGGGGTAGTGCATATTCATTCCTTCTGCATTAGACTATCCCATAGGTCATGGAGAATAACCTACATTGTAGAGGAAACTAGGGGGAAGATTCAACATGATCTTAGACAAATTGAGGAGCCATATATAGTAGATGTAGGATAGTAGGTTAGAGGAAATAAGCTCCTTACTCCTCATGGTATGAAACACTTGAACAGTAGTCTTCCATGAGGCCTCCTTTTCCACAACAACACGGGAGTCGCACACTCGGCCACACTTTCGACCGTCCACAGTGCCATTATGCTCAGATAGGGCACTAGTATGGGACCTATCAGCTGGGGGGCTATCAATAAGAGATAGGCTCAACCTGCAAAGCATAGTCAGATAGGACTTGTCATTCTACCTGACATCACCCACAAAGATGATATGGTAGGATCATTAGGTTCTATAACTGTACACAGCTGGAACCATTGCCACCTGGAGGAGTATACTACTTAGTGGAGAGAATTCAGGTAGTTGTTATGGGTGCGGTGTACATGATGTCATCATAGGAGATGTAGTAGCCCTCATAACCCTGTTAATCAAGGTAAGGAACCTAGGGTCTGTTTGATCCTCGCAGTTGGTAACATGGACTTCAAAGAGTCCACTGGAAGATTTATGCTATGGTCTGGAGAACTTGCCAGGATAGATAAATCCGGGCATGCTCAATTGAGATCCACAGGTAGCATTGCAAACCATTTCTACGCCTATGGTGCCATTTAATTCAGGTTGTTGGTATCAAAATTTGTTCTCCTTTTCAAGCTAGAGTAGCATCACATATTTGGCATGGAAGCTTAGAGATAGACTAGATCATGATGTATGATTCATTTTGTAACCGGGGATGAGATCTAACTAGACCCTTTGTCACTTGGGCATCATTTGTGGAGAGATGGATAACACCTTCAACAAGGATTTGACCTATCCTCACTGATTTAGGTACATGCCTTTCGACTAGGGTGAGAGGACCTGCATAGTGTAACCTCTGTTTGATGAAGGAGAATGGAGATATCCTTCATTGCACAAATTTTATGAGGGAAAGCCTTGGGAAAGTACGGTCAATACTCCATAATTTAAATCTCAAGAGTTTTCACTTCTAAAAGAATGGAGATACTTTCCAAAACAAGTGCTAAGGTTACTGAAGACACTATGGGACCCTAATTACTTTTGCATATTTTAGTGAATAGTATTTATACATTCCTGTGGACATACAGGGCAAACAAGGGTAGTTTCAGGATGGATTCATTGATTTTTGAGTAATTTTGGTGGGAGATTAAGCAGGCTAAAGTTGATTATACTAGATCTCTAAGACACTTCACAAAAATTGGACAAGCTAAATAACAGAAAACATCATGGAATAGTTAAGATGTTCATTCAACCAGAAGGTGTGGTTCAATGGAGGCCCAGAATCAGCATGTTTTCACACAATATTTGAGAATCCAATACATGAATGATCAAGCTTAAAGACTCAATTAAACACCAAATACCCTTTGATCAATCACACCTGAGGTACACCCAAAGTACTTATAGACAATCTTTATCAACAAATGATAGTGGAGTGATTTTAAATCATTTATCTCATCACAGGATGAAGACTCTTCTTGAACTGAAATTACAAATGCCACTAAATTGTCATAGGGACAGAGATCCTGTGCTGATTTTAGAAGGATATTTCAATGTAATATTGCAATAGGAACGTAATAAAAAACTACTTGCAGACATTCTGAAACAAAGCAGACACTAATTGCTCCAAGATTGACACAAATTATTTTCAAAATTTCTTAAATTCATTAGCAGGGGAAAGATTCTTCAAAGCAATCTCAGTGCTCGTCAATGGTTATACATCTCGTAACCAACATGACATGATATAGAAAATTCTAACACAAAGGAAATTAACCGGGTATCTCAGACGGGTTTCTCAGAAATACTGAATTTCTCAAAATTTTTCTTGGGAAATTTAATCCCCTGACCATTTACAATAGTATTCTAATTTTATTTATACATTTCACTCAGTCACTCATCTCAAATTTCCCCCCTAAAAGAGAATAATATTCGAGGCACATTTTCTTGTTACCAATTATCCTCAGAAAGTGAAATTTAATAAATTCACATCCGAAAGCTACTAGGTGGACCAATTATGAACTGATCATGTTTTTTGGACCCTCAACTAATAACTAGGATGCCATGCCACAACCTTTTTGGACAATCATTCTAATGATTCTTGATTCTCTTATCGTATGAGAAATCCCCCTTTTAATAATTCTTCTGAAAGCTCTGTACATAGCTACATATGACAAGTAATCCTTTTTTCTCTCAGAGGAAACACATTTTTCATCTTTTGCACGCTTGCAACTTTCATCATTTCATCCTTTTACTCTTTCTTTCCTCTGCAACAATGTCCCTGCATCCATCTTATCTGGTAATTGATGATTTTGTAAGTTCCTAAGCAATTCCAAATTCAAAATATCTACCTTAACAATCCTTGGACTCACAAATTAAGTTCTAAATCCATTCAATGGCTCTTTGTACAGATAGAAACGACAAGGAATTTCATTCAAACATGATGAAAACCAATGGCGTATTCACATACTCCAGGAGTCTTGGAGTAAAAATGGTAGAAAAATAGGTGAAATGCATAGCAACCATCTGATTTTTCCCCTTCTCAACTCTAGATTAGAGTCGTCCATCTGTGTTTTCTTGGTGCAACTGCAAAGGTGAGGTATAGTGGAAAGTTTTCAAAGCAAGCGTTGGCCTTCCACATGCCCTGGACCCAAGAAAAATGCCTTTTGGCCTTTGAAAAAGTCTCAGTTAAAAAGGAGCCAGTGGAAGCCTCCACGTGTTGCCTCGACACAACTTTGAGAATGGTCCCCAAAAGTCCGAGATCCTAAACAAGTGTGGGCTCACCACATGTCTCAGTCCGGCAGAGTTGTTAAAAAATTTAAAGGATCAGCAGAAGGTACCATGTGTCTAGGGTCCGAGACAGTTTTCCTTGGCCATTGAAAAGTCCAAGACAAGGTAAGAGTGAGAAGAAGCCTCCAAGTTTCCTCTTGGCGCTTCTTCAAAATAAAATTTAGGGGCCAGTCCCCAAAGAGGCATTGGTCCCTCCATGTGTCCTAGGCCTTAGAAAATTTACTTTAAAAAGTTTAAGTATAGAGTGGAGCTAGCGAAAGCCTCCACATATCTCCCCGACACAACTTTTATATGGTCCCCAAAAGCGAGAGGCCACGAATAAGTGCGAGCTCACCACGTGTCCCCTTGGCGTAATTGTTAAGGTGGGACCCTGAGACGTAGATCCTCAAATGAGCTCCTACCCTCCACGTGTCCATGGTCCACCAAAGTTACACCAGCTGCACATGAAAAAAATGTCTAAGTCTGGGTAAGGTAGTGGAAACCTCCACGTGTCTTCCTAGACATAACTCCAAGGTCAAACCAAAAGGTGAATTTTCATATGAGCGCCGACCCTCCACGTGGAAAAGTTTTGATTTGAAGTCGGGCCTTAGAGTTTTCAAAGTGCCCCACTGAGCTGCATCCAACTAGAAAGGGCCACATTTCCCCAGATGCTGAGATATAAATTTGATGGGGAAAACACATCTCTCAAAACGTAAAATGTAGGGAAATCACCATTGAGCACTTAGAGATGAATCTTTCTTTCAAGACAGAGAATTTGGAAATGATATAAGGCCCAAATATGATATCCTCCGAGCCACATCTAATCACGTTTCCACAGATATTGGGACAAAAATTGGACAGGGAAAACAAAACGTGACTATGTAGAAGAATGGAAGGAAGGGAAAAAACCTGATTTTATGCCCAAGTTACAAATCTTTTTCTCATGGACAGAGGAACGAAAAACAAAATTCTAGACTTTAAGTGATCCTCGACCAAGGAAGGGACTGATCATGGTAACCAAATGAAGGATAGAGCTTTCATGCATCAATACGGGGAGATAGAAAACATGACAGAGCCCGAAAACTTAAGAATTTCAAGGACAAATGGGGGTGAGATAAAATTGAGCACCAACACTACCCAAGAACCCAACAAGCATACCAAAAACACTCAAACAGCCTACACATATACACACTATAAAAGAAAATATTTGAAAAGAGTATAGCTCCTACCTTTCCATGGTAGACCATGATCCAAGATTCCAACACCAAGCTTCGCCAAAGCCCAAACAATCCCCAAAAACCTCCAACAAATCCACAAGCACTCCAAAATTCTCTAACTCTCAAAAATGCAAGAGGACAAAGAAACGAAGTAACCCCCAAACAAGAAAAAGAAATTGAATAAAATAGAAAAGGGAGAGAGTAGGGTGAGGTCGATCCATCTAGCATGCCACATCACTCATCCTCAACTCCACCTCCCAAGTCAAACCTCAACCCTAAAGCACCATAAATTGGTGGGTGAGAGGAATGACAATTGACTTACACACTGAATCTAAGCCCACACCCCCTAAGGAAAAAAATTAATAACATGAAAGAAAGTGCAATAAAATTTTACCTTTTTGTCTTCCCAAAACACATAATGGGGTCTGTTTTTTACCCCCTATCCCATAGGTAGGGTTGGTATAGCAATTTAAGAAGTGTAGGACAAGTTTGACTTGTCCCACAAGCCTCCAAAATTGGCCCTTAAGGCCAAATTTGAATTTCCATGAAGGGGTAGAGTGTACAACAATCAAGATCACAAGCACTCAACTTACAACACATAACCCAAGGGCCATCTAATCTAATAAATGAAATCCTTTTGACCCATCCATAATTAATTTAGTAAAAAAAATTAATTTACTAATCTAGACATAAATCAATTAATTAATAAAATGAGAATACATCACTATAAAATCACATACTAAAATCAAATAAAGGAAACTAATAAAAGAGATAACACATAACCCCTTGGTCATAATTTGGGAGGTGATCCCCCCATGGGAACCCCTTAGCAAAAATATAATCACACACACACACACATGACAAAATACATGTTGCCATGGTGACCCTTGTTGAATTCATTTAGCATTCTATTGTGGTTGGTCTCTAATCCCCCTATTTTTTTGTTGTGACATATTTACCTGTAAAATACATAACCCCTCCTTCGGCCTTGTGGCCGCATCAAAACATCCAAAATAAAATAGACAATATAAAACCACAATCATCTATATATGAATCAAAACATCATCTAGGAAAGTAACGATATCATTAACAATTTCTAGCAACATAAAGATTCTATGTTCATCAATATACATATGATCACAAGATTAGGTCAATTGTTAAGGTCTACTCAAAATGATGAAAGTATCACGAGTCAGAAATATATATATAACCATGTCAACAACATATCATTATCAATATAATTTGTCTCTCATAATCGACATACATCATACTAAGAATCAAAATGAACAACAGACGAGTATCTCTAACATCTAACATCATGCTAAGTAAAAAACTACACAAATATCCATAAGTATAGTCAAAAGTATCAGAAATCAATAGTAAAAAGTGTCGAAGGGAAGTGGGCACTACACAAACTATTTACAAGTAGGTACAATGGCGGCCATTGATTCTCAGGTCAGTAAATAATGCACAAATATGGTCTTTTCTAATGTTTTTGTCTTTGACGACTGACATGGGATAATTCATTTGCATACCATCACCTAAAATCACCTCTAAAGGTATTCCATCTATCTATTTGGTTGGTTACAGAGTTCGACCTCGCTAATCAATGTTTGCAATGTGTTGGCTAAAGTCATGCGGGATGAATTTGTGGCATGATTTTGTATTATAGTCCTAATAAGGTTCTCAATGGAAATTTTATCTTTTCAGATTCTTCCAATGATATCACCTTGTGTTCCTAGTAGTTTCGTGGGGAAAGAAGGAGCCACATGAGGCAAATCTACGTTTGGAGGAGGGTTTTGAGGAATGTTTGGAGGTTTTTGATGAATATTTGGATGGTTTTCAAGATTATGAGATCTTATCGAGCAACTGACAAAACAAAAAAAATTGTATACATAAACAAAAAATTTAAAAACCCATGAAAATCACAAAAAATAACCTAAAATGCAAGTAAATTTGATCAAAATCGAGGCCTTGCCTCTTCGTCTTGGTGGCATTGTTGAAAATTTCATGATCAAGAAGTCTAAGGAGTAATTTTTAGGGGGTATTCAAAGCTCGAGTGCCAAAGGTCTAGGAGGAATTGTGGTTCGTAAGGAAAAATGAGGAGTCACGGGTCTTTTTTTTTTATCTCAGAAGGACCCCAATCGCAGTTTAAGGTTTATAAATCACCAAACCTGTGAAAAAAATTATGCAATCGCAGTGTATAAACTGTGATTGCGGTACGTAAATTTTGGGTTTTTATGTCCACTTAATTTTCCACCAACTTGTTGCACTTACCCCATGACTGATTCCTAGAACTAACTTCTCTAGTGACTCTTGAACTTCCCACAATGAGGCTTATAACTTCCCTTAGAATCATTATTCCTAGCATTCTAATGATGTCTTACACACATGACTCGTTATTTACCTGAAGTAGACATTTTCCAACTTAAGTAGACTCGTGACACACTCAAAAAACCTTTACAAGCACATATGTCTCATTGGAAACATTTGAATTGTCAAATATCCCTTTTAGAGGGAAAACACAAAGGAAGAACTATTTAAATTTTCTACCTTCACTACTTGTCTTTGATTAAGTTGTATGACCCCTTAAGGCCCCTAGAGCTACTTGCACAACACTCATTAAATCCAAGATCCTTGAATCTTTAAATTGAAGGTTTCCTCAAGTATACTCCTATATCAGGATATCCCCGAATCCTCTCTATCACCAATCCAAGGACCCTACATGCAACAAAAAAGGGATCTAATTTATTGTAGGGTGAAAAACACCAAGTCTGAATTGTATTATCAAAGTTATGTTGTGGAATATAGATTGTACGTTATGCATTGTTGTAGTGCCCACTCCTCTTCGACACTATTTCATCTTGATATTGATACTATTGGACTGATATTCAAACATTTTGATTATGATACATTGATAAGTAGATGATAGATTATACTGATATTTGGATTATTAGCATAATGTTGTTTATGTTTTATTATGATGCACTAGATAGTGATGTTAGAAAATTTGATATATGTTGATTTTCATGATGTGGATTTTATACTGACATGTTATGTTCTGGGATGTTGGAGTATAATTGTAATCTCATGGATGTTAGGGTTGAATTTTCTTGATGTTGTTAATACAGCCGAAAGGCCAGAGAGGTATTTTGTTGTGTGCATGAGTTTAATCACATACATCAAAGGGGATAAGGGACAAACCTTGGAAGGATGTCGGGTGTTGAGCAATGATGTCAAATTTCACAACTTATACAATTTTGTTTGGTCTAGTTCTTTCATGTCTTGTTTGGAGGTCTCCCATGGCGGGTGACTTCACATACGTGGCCATGGGGTGAATTTTTTTCCCTTTCTTTAATTTTTATATGTTCTTTATTTTATGATTTGTGTATTTAAAATTTAGAAGTTTTGTCACTTTATTAACATGTGTAAATATGTGTTGATTAAAATTAACTCCTCTTGTTTTAGTTAACTAAATTAAATATGTGACAAATAGTTATGATGAGATTTGGTAGTCCTTGTGTAAGTAAAATTTATGTTGATTTGTGAGTGTTTTACTCCACCCCAACTTCAAAATTCAGATTTTGACTTTGAGGTAATTTTTGGAGGCTTGTCCGATGCCTCTTAAATTGACCCAACAACCCTACCTATGGTTCTAACAACTTATTTTTGACCTCTTTGTCCATTTTTTGAGTGTAGACAAAGGAAAATTATTGCACTTTCTTTCTACCCAAAATTATTAGGTCCTTGGAAAACATGGTGTGCAAGTTTTGAGCCATGTGGGTTGTCATAGTCCTTTGCATGTGGATTGATTTTCTTGGTCTTGGTGTGTTGACTTGAGTGTGGGGATGGAGGAATGATGTAGTGGCATCCTACATGGAGCCAACTCATCATCCTCACATTCCATTTCTATTTATTGGTGATTTTTGGTTGGAATGGGGGTTACTTATTTGTTTTCTTCTTGTGCACTTTTGGAATTGGAGATTTTTAGAGAGCTTGGAAATTATTTGGATTGGATTTGAAGAGGCTTCTAAAATTTTCTTGGAACTTGATGGAGAGGTACACTATCCAATTTTTTTCATAATGTTATTTTTCTTATTTTTATGCAAGGTTGTGCTTCTGAAATTATTTGTTTTATCTTGTGAAGATGTTTGTGTGTTGGCTGGGTAGTAGGCCTTAGTTGAGTGTGGGAGAAGGGTTTATGGGAACATTAGGATGGAAAAGGGAGTTTATGTGAGACATGCAATTAGAGGGAGCGTGAACGAGATTCTAACCTATGGGGAGTGAAAAGGAAATCATGGTTTTGTTGCATGCTTGCAAGGGAGAGATTGTTCGCATAGTCTACGTACTTATTTTTTATTATTAGACTATTTCCTATCTATTCCATTACTCTCTCCATCTTGTTTGTAACTTCTCCATCCATTTAGGGGATATTGTTTATTCAATTCACCTATAAATATGTGTCTTGCTTATGATAGTATGTAAATAAGAAGAGAGCAAATATCTATTCTCTCTCCTTTATTTCTGCCTCACAATTTGGTATCACAACATCATTGACTCTGACCTGTGTGTGTGCGTCTGAAGAATTAGTCCATCCAACTTGGAAGGAATAATGTGTGTGTATAGGTTTGAGTTTTTTTTCAGCTTGCATGTAGGAGGATTTTCCTAGCAAATTCTTTTTGAAAACCACATTTTTTGCAAAATATACAAACCTGCGTGGGAATTTGGGGGATTAAAGTTTTTACTTTTTGGGTGAAAAACAAGAGACTTCTACATCAATGTCGACACCTACATGGATCATGCTACACATGGGAGAAAGAAGGAGATCATTTACTTTCTAAAAGACAAATAAGACTGTTGCGTGGAGGAAATACACCTGCATGAATAGTTTATCCTGCTAATGACCACGTGCGAAGAGATTCAGCAGTCTGCATGGTAGATTTAGATGTTTTCTTGTCTCATTTGTTATAGAAAATTAAAATATTCGTTCTATTAAAGCAAAATCACAATATATATATATATATATATATATATATATATATATATATATATAGGTGAAAATTGTGACCAAATTTGTGTGAAGGAAGCATATTTGTCTTAATGATGCATGGACCCGTCTTGGCTGACTGCGTGGAGTGAATAAAAGAACTTCTTCCTAACTATTGCATGGAGAAAAGAACACCAACATCCTGCAAATTTTTTCATTCTTTCACCTGCATGGAGAGGCAAAGAATAGACCAAAAAGTTGTTGGTGCATAGGAAATTGCATGGAAGAAATCATACTCAGCGTGGAGGAGATTTCTGAATAATCTTGGTACATGGAAAATAACATCTCAGCCATACGTGGATGAAATTTCTATTCGTTGTAGTGTAAAGACCATTCAAGTCTACGTAAAGAGTTAGAGAAACACAAGAAGAGGAGAATTTGGCTTCATGAAAGCCTGAAAGTCTCTTACAATAATTAAAAAATTACCGGTGAAGAAACTTGGAGTCTCGCAAAGCGACGTTGAATGTCAAGCATAAACAAAATGATCAAGACTGCTGAAATCCATAACGTTGAATTGCCAGCCAGAGAACACTGTGAAGAACCTCCTTAGAGCTCTAAGTTCTACTTTTATTTTCCAAATGAGCTTCGGAACACCAGAAATCTAGTCTTCGATGAGCTAGTTCTACAAGGACTTATTGAATATTTCCTTTTTAATGTTAGCTGCCAAGAAAAGTGAGTTTGGGAAGAGTTAGAAGATGGATACGATGCCGACTGTGAAGACTAATAAGGAATCCCCACCAAGCATTGTCGTCTCTTAGCACGCGAGTATCGAGAGAATCTATGAGCCAATAGTTTCTCATTAGTAACAGTTGTAATAACTCTTGAATAAATAAATAAATAAAAATTTTATTACGATGTCTGCTCTGGATTTTCTTCTTTCCAATGCTCAGTTACTTACAGGGCCAAATTTTGAGGCCAGGAAAACAAAAATGCAGAAAATCATTCAGTTTGAAGGATTATGGTGCATTATGACTGGATATGTGACTGATCCCACAGCCCTTGATGAATTAATAAAGTATGAAATGGCTAGTGCCAAAGACTTGATGCGAATAATGCTCAGTATCATTTATGATGTGTAAATGCATGTTCGGAATGCAAAGAAACAAGAGGAGGCCTGGGACAAGCTAGAAATAATTTATGAATCTAAAAATTAGAATAAGATCCTCTATCTTTAGTCAAATCTACACACCCTCTCTATGGGGTTAGATGAGAAAGTTGAGGAGTTTTTACGTCACGTAGCTGAGCTGCGATCAGAGTTATTAGCACTCAGTGAAATGGTGGACGAAAAACTTCTCGTACTAATCACCTTGAGATCACTCCCTTCTCAATTCTGAGTGTTCGTTACGACACTGAATGTATCTAAACAAACAGTGGCATTCAAAGAACTTGTGAATTTTCTTCAATAGGAAGAGGCCATCAATTCATCCCAAGAGGAGACTAAGGATAAAGCCCTGTTCTCAAATCCATACCATGGCGAAAATAATCAGAAGGGTCCCCCTATAGAATCAAAATCAAGCGCAACCAAAACAACAAAAGAAAGATATAAATTCAAAGAGGTGGTGCCTCATTTGCAGAACCAACACTCACAACACTAATCACTACTGGTACAATAGTTTGAAACAAGGGTCTTTAAATCAAATAAGCACATTAAGGCACGAAGATTTTCAAAACTCCAAATGATGTCCCCGCTGGAGAAAACACAAGGGACATCTCGCAGACCAACAAGATAATGAATCGGATGAGGAGACCTCATAAGGAGCCTATTCTGGTAAGAACCTTGTGTTTGTCTCTCAGAATTCACATCCAATGAAGAGAGTCTGGCTGATAGACTTCAGTGCAAGTAAGCACATGTCAAGTGACAAGCCATTGTTTAATTCACTAGATGAACAACCCATTGGTGATCAAGTTTGAATAGCCGATGACAGAAATACTACATTACAGAAGGAATATGAAGAGTCACCATTCCTCTAGTTACCATGAAAATGTATGCTTATAAAGGTACTATATGTTCCTGGATTGAATCGCAGCCTCCTATTAGTGACTCAACTATTGAATCATCACTTGAAGGTATAATTTCTTGTCCAAAATAACATCAAATCATCTTTGATCTCGTGACAAGGTAAGATTATTTCTAAAGCATTTCTAAAAGGTAAGTTATTTGCTTTAGATACTATTTCATCTTCTGTAATAGATTTATCTAAATCAACAGTACAATCTACTGCACTCTGGAATTTTAGATATGGACACTTGTTGGCTAGTTCATTACATCAGATGAGTTCAAAAGCAATGGTTCATGGAAAACCCAAATTTTCTAGTTCCTTACCTCTGTGTCATGGTTGTCTTACAGGAAAACAACACATGGATCTATTTTAGGCAAGCACCTTCCATGTCGAGAAGCATCTAGAGGTAGTTCATACCGATTTGAACGGCCCTCTACCTACTTCATTTTCAGGATACAAGTACTTCCAACTATTTTTGGATAACCACTCCCGCAAGATGTGGATGTTTTTCCTGAAGAATAAAATTGAGGCTCTTAAACATTTCAAGAACTTCTATCATCATGTTCTGAAAGAGACCAGACAACCACCTTCTTCTACTTCACTCAGATCGAGGGGGGGAATTCACATCAAATAAGTTCTTGACATTCCTGAACCAACAAGGTGTTAAGAAAAACCTGACTACTCCCTACACACCTCAGTAAAATGGCATTGTTGAGTGACGTAATCGCAGAGTGATGGAGAAGGTTCACTGCATGCTAACAATAGACAAAGCTAGAGGAACATTATTGAGATGAAGCAATACAAATAGCTATATGTCTTCTCAATAGGGAAATGAAAAATATTCTACCAAATAAAACGCCAGAAGAGATATGGAGTGGTAGAAAGCCATCAATTTCTCATTTGTGAGTATTTGGCTGCACATCATACATGCATGTCCTAGCTCAGAAGAGAAAGAAGGTTGAGCCAAAGACACTCTCGTGTATTCTACTTGGCTAAAGAACTAACTCGAAGGCATATCATCTCATGGATCCTGAGATAAAGAAAATATACGAGAGTCTGAATGTGGTTTTTGATGAGTCATCCTTTGACTTTGTAGTGACATTAGAAGAACCATTACCAACCACCTCTCACTGACTAGTCTCTGAATCAGATGAACAACCAGAGGAGACTACTCAGAAAAATGAAATGCTGTCAGGAGAGCTATTTGTTGACCTTGGAGAACTAGATAATGTGACTCCACATCAATCCACATGGCAATGACACAGTTCTTCTCAAAAGCAGTGAAGTTATCATCCAAAGTGGGTACAAAGCAATATCAAGGAGTCACATTTGCAGCAACTCCCAGATAAATCATCTACAGTCTAAACAAGGATTAAAATAAGAAATGAGGTAAACTTTTCCCTCATGAGTTCACTAATTAGTAGCTCCGAGCCAGAAAAGGTTCATGAAGAACTCATTCAACATCAGTGGAAG
The DNA here is from genome assembly GCA_019776745.2 of Taxus chinensis. Lineage (NCBI taxonomy): Eukaryota > Viridiplantae > Streptophyta > Pinopsida > Cupressales > Taxaceae > Taxus > Taxus chinensis. The sequence continues at coordinate 627,235,771 of CM034146.1, forward strand.
AAATCCATGGATACAGAATATGACTCACTTATGAAAAATTAGAAATGGAAACTTGTCGATCTTCCTACAGGAAAGAAACCCATGGGCTACAAATAGGATTATCAAGACAAACTATAAGGTAGATGGATCCATTGACAAACATAAAGCATGTCTTGTAGAAAAAGGATATGCTCAGAAAGAGGGCATCAACTATGAAGAAACCTTTGCACCCACTGCGAAGATCAAGACCATCAAATTTTTTTGTGCATTGGTAGTAAAAAAAGGATGGAGAATTCAACAGATGGATGTCAAGATTGATTTACTAAATGGTGATCATGAAAAAAGAAGTGTACATGACCCATCTTGAAGGATTTTTTGATGAAGAGCATCCTTAGAAGGTATGTCATCTCATCAAATCACTGTATGGAGTGAAACAAGCTCTAAGTGCATGGTATATCAAGATCAATGATCACCTTTTGGATCATGGGTTTACTCATATCCCCTCATATTCAAATTTGTATATAAAGAAGGTATGCAAGGAAATTGTCATTCTTATTGTATATGGAAATGATCTTGACGATCACTAGCAGCTTAGAAGATCAGGTTGATATTGTGAAGAATGATATGAAAATAACCTTCGACATGACTAGATTTGGGGCTAATACATTACTGTCTTAGCTTGGAAATATGAAAAAAGGAGCATCACATTTTTGTCTCCCAGATAAAGTACGCCAAGACACTCTTGGAAAAGTACATAATGTCTTATTGTAAACCTATATCCACTCCCATGGAGAAAGGCTTACAACTTTCAAGATTCTAGGATTCACCTCAAGTAGATGCTACTCTCTATAGGCAATTTGTTGGAGGACTCATCTACTTGACATATACCAGACCAAATTTATGCTATGTTGTTATCTATCTTTCCAGATTCATACAGGAACCGAAGAAATGTCACTGGAATGTAGAAAAACATGTTTTGAGATATGTCTGAGGTACAGTTGATTATGTTGTGGACTATAAGAAGAATGATCAATTCTTCTTACAGAGATACGTCGACTCGGACCATGCCGGATCTATTGATGACAGGTTGTCAACTACAAGAATACATATTTCACCTCGGATCTGGACCTATCTCATGGATAAGCAAGAAACAAAATGTTGTTTCTATCTCATCCACAGAGGCATAATATCATGCCGCACGAGGAGCTTATGTGTGAAGTGATATGGTTATGTTGCATTTTGGATGACCTGGAAATTCCAGAAAAATAGTCTCCTATTCTCTATTGCGATAACTAGAGGGTGTTGAAACTTGTGCAAAATCCAGTTTTTCATGAACAAACAAAGCATATTGATATTGATTGTCATTTCATTCGAGATAGCATGTCTTAAAACCATCACATTCAGCTCTAGTACTGTCCTAAAAAAGCACAAGTTACCGAAATTCTCACAAAATCTCTTGGAAAAGTGAAATTCGAACTTTTTCAGGAGTCATATTTGCAAGAATAATGTAATAAGGGGGGAATGTTAGCATAGTCTACATACTTATTTTTTTATTATGAGACTAGTTCCTTTCTATTTCATTATTCTCTTCTTCTTGTTTGTAACTTCTCCATCTGTTTAGAGTGATATTTTTTATTTAATTCACCTATAAATATATGTCGTGCTTCTAATAATATGTGAGTAGGAATAGATAGTAAATCTCTATTCTCTCTCCTTTATTTCTGCCTCATAGAGATAAGGAGTTTGTGTGATTATTTTGTGCACTTAGAAGACTTAGGGTAAGACTCCCACTTCACTTCGGAGGCATAAAGAGGTGGTCTCCCATAATATTCCTTGGTCTATTTAGTTTGATATTCAAACATTTGTATTGTTGTGAATGTGCAAATTTATTGCATATGTTATCTTGGTTGAGTTGAATGTCTTGTATGTATGTTTTTTGTGAAGCCACTTTGTTGGAAGTTGTCATTGTTGCTCAATGCTCCTCATGGTTCCTTGATTGGGCCTCGGTGGCCATTAATGGGATGGTTTCTCCTTTTAATGGATTTAAGGTTGGGCAGAGAGCATTGCCTACCCCCCTTACTTGTTTTGTGATCCCATTGTAAATTTGAAGATAGCAAAATTTGGAGGTACCTTGGAGAAGTCATGCAAACAAGAGATTTATATTATTGGACTTATTGATAGCCCTTGTTGTATATTATTGAATTTGTTATTCACAATTTTTGTGGATGATGCTATAATTGTAAATTTGAAGGGAAACAATTTTATTCCTTGGAAATCCCTTTTATGTAGACTATTTTAAGAATGCTTGTTTGAGAATATGCATTTCAAAATATATTAGTATGGTGAAAGGAAACTACCACTCTATCTCCTTGTTTTGAAGAAAGTAAAAAGTATGAAATGAGATTAAATGGAAATAATCTTGGTTGTAATTGGAGTGTCTTCTTTATTTGTAAAATGGATCATGTTCATCTTTTAGATTATATTGGAAAATCTATGGTTGTTGGAAATGGTTACTACTTACTGTTTTATAGTAATGAAATGGTTATCCTTGTGTTCATTAAATGAACATAAAGTGAAATATCCATACTAGAGACGTAATACTAAACTAGTTGAAGGGAAATAATTGTCAAAATCCTTC